>CM040119.1:315479418-316079418 GCA_022559845.1 Amorphophallus konjac | reverse complement strand
ACGTTCCCCAACCGGTCCCCTCCAACCAGTCCCACCAAGTCACCTCCAGCCAAGCCCGCCAAATCATCTCCAAACAAGTGGGTCACACCTCCAGTCGACCCCACACCCTTACCTCCAACCAAGTGGGATATAGTCGGAGGCAAGAAGCCCCACCGGTAGCCGAGCTTAGGCCCACCCCCAGGCCAAGAGATGAGGAGCGAGTCCACCCCGAGGCCCCTACTCCAACCCGCACCTTAGATGAAATCAAGAAAATACTTTTAGATTGGTTGGATAGGATGGAAAGGACACGTGCTCCTTCACCACCCACGAGAGCTCCAATGCCACCACCATCTACTTCCGATCTTTATTCGGAACCATCGCATTTGGAGCCACTTCATTCCGAGCCACCCGTGTTTTTAACGTGTACGCTTTTCATAGCCGAGCCGCTTCTTAGTTGGCTCAAGGATGGCTTGGTCCCGCCTCCTTATCCATCAATGGACCCCACCCTACCATTAGTGTCGGTCAACTCATTCCATACCACATTCCGGTCTAGTCACCATGTTGACACCTTGGAAGACCTTATTATGGGATTAGATTCGCAATGGAAGTTGACGCACTCATTGGCCCGAGGCTTCGACCAACCCACTAGTCTTAGCTTCACCCATCCGGCCTTAGGGTCCATTACCTCCATGTGCACCATGGGTTGTGTCACCACGGAGATTCTCTTATTCCTCCCTATGTCGGCCGAGCCCGACTTCATACCCTTTTGCCCGAGGGAGGAATCTTATTTCCTACATATGATCACCGTCCCATCTACCACAATTTATGAAGGTGACCATACACACCTTCAAGACTTCCATACATGGGATCGTGACTTGTGGGAACCCACCACAAGGGGTCATACCTTCTTTGATCCCTTTGACCCATTCCCTAGTGGGCCCCTTGACCCTCCATATATACTTCATTTCTTCGAGGAAGTCCACTACCACACCCCTACCCCACGGGCCGGGTCATCTATACCCACCAAGCCCAATCTCGATACACCCACACCCGGCTCGTCCACACCCGTCTCTCCTAGCCCTCTCAAGTCTCCCAAATCCAAAGGGCCGTTCATGCATGACTAGGTCATACTTGGGCGTCTAGGTGTTTCCCATACCACCAACCTTCGGGTACATCAGATGCATGCATGGCACATATTCGGATGTCCTAGTCCGCAATCACCCATGTACGGGTCGGACTAACATTAGGTTTGTTTAGGGTTCTTGTGTGTCTGTGCATACGTCGAGTCGAGTCGGTCTTTTGCACGCTCGTGTTGTTAGTCCCTTTTGAGTACGAGACTTATCGTACTTTGGGATCGGCTCTACGCTACATATCGGATCTAGTCACATAAGGGACTTAGCGGTGATTCCTAGTGAGTCTTCGAGCCGCCTCCCTTCATTTGAGAGTGACTCCACCCCGGAGTGCCCACCTCTAGCCTCATTCCCACGGCAGCGTGTGTATATCGAATCTATACGGGATGAGCAAGTGTCGATTACGTGTTGTGAAGCGTACTCCGCGCTGCATGGTACGATGACGGATCCGCCGGAGCTACTCGAGCAGCTGCACCCATACTCGACGGGGTCGAGTTCTTCCCACCCGGGGAGAATTGATGGGAATCAACACCGGACATTAACTTTTATTTTTGTATTTGTATCCTTTACTTTGCTTTTATATCCTTGGGAAAACACATGTGCAATTGTAAGGCTTTATAAGCCACTTTGTCATTCCATAGGATTCTTTGGATTTTTGTGCAAAAGTCCAGTAGGACCATAAAGGGGCCCCCATACCCTTTCCCATTGATCCACCTAAGCCCTAGGGGTCCATGTGGGGCTAGTCAAAGGTCCAAGGTGGGCTTCTAGATGATTTGACATTCAAAGGGGACAAATGGACTAAAAAGTCCAAGATGTCTTCCTTCCTTTCAAAGGAGTGTCCCCTCCATATGTAATTTATTTATTTTTAGTTTTTGACCACATGGGGGAAGAAAATGGCCTCTCTCCTATGAAATTCTCATTCCCCACCCCTTTCCATTCTCTATATAAGCCTATGTATAGTGTCATTAGAAGAATTAATGAAGAATTAAGCATTTTTGCCAAGAGCAAGCCCAATGGGCACCCCTTGTGTCTCTCCTCTCCCCCTTGCAGCAGTGATTGCTGCCCATTATAGGGTGTGAAGCCCTCATCTTGGTGTGACTCCAAGATCTCCAACCTCTGTTGGATGCGACTTCCGACCGCCGCCTTCCGTTCGTGCCGCCATCGCGCCGCCACCGCCATCGCCGGAGTTCTATCTCCATTAGGATAGAACCTCTTCTCCAAAATTTTATCTTTTGTTATTGTTGTCTGTTTGAGTCCTAATTTTAGGGGTTTGTTCTGTCCATCTCTCTTAACCTCCAGTTCAAGTTTCGTGTCATTTGGAAGTCATTTGATAATTTTCCCATATTTTCGTTTGCCCTCTCAGTAATATGCCCTTTTGCAGATCTACGGGACAGAGTCTCCTTGTTGCAATTTCCCCACCCACCTAGAAAATTTTAGAAAATCTACAAAACTTCCCTAGTGTTCCTCACGTATACCCCCTTCCGCCATAATTTTCGTTGAGTCAAAAAAAATCATTTAGCTCTCGGTCAAAGGTCTGTTTCAGGCAGATCCATCTCTACCCTGTGTGTCTGTCAGTCCGGGTCAGAAAAAAAAGGCAGTTTACAGTCATTTTTGTTTTTAATCCGTTCTGTGGATGGAACCACCACAAATATATGTTATAGACCTCTGAGTCCTTTATCCATCGGTACCTCTTGTGCATCAATCCGACATCAGATCTGGTCGTAGGAATTCTTTTCGTGAAGGTGTACAGAGCAGATCCGAGTTCAGCCAGCACAACTTAGTCCGGGAGAAAATTCAGAAACAAATATCAAAGGTCAACTTCAGCGACCGCCCCTTCAGGGAGTCGATCAGGGACATCCCGCCATCGTCCCAGCCAAGCGGCGCCTCCCGAAGATCTCAGGAAGGCAACGTTCCTTTGGAAACCGTTGCTTGTTGTCCAGTGAGTCAGCAATCGAGTTGGCGCAGCACTGAGTTGGAATAGTGCCGAGTCGGACTAGCAGGCCAAGTTCGTGACATACGCACCTCCAGATTACTGCCCGTTAACCCAGGGTCGGTCCTCCCGGGCCCCACTTGTAGCCCTTTACCTCTCTGCGTGGAGTGGGCAATAGATTTTACTGTTGTAATTAACTTTTACCGTTGTTACCGGGAGTTACTGTACTTGGCCGGGAACGTCTTCCCCACACCCGGAGCGTGGAGGTACACTCGCTACCCTCCTCGTAGGCATTGTTTTACTCGTATATTTTTGTATATGTCACTGCATGAGTGATAGATTATCTAGCTTGTTATCATTTTATCACCGCTGCAAGAGCGAGAGTGAGTGACCGTCCCGTGACTGGACCCAAGTTAACACGGAAAGGCTGATACCCGAGACTTACTGCCGATTTCTCAACTGCGCACGGTCCACGTCTTCCCTCACTAGGGACGCCCGCGAGCTAGAGTACCAGGTCACGTGTCTGTCCCGCATCATGATGACCCTTCACGGGCCGTCCGACGCCATCAAGTGCTGAGCATTTGTGACCACCTTGGTCCAAGGTGCCCAAGCATGGTTCCGAGCCCTCGCCCCCGCATCCATCCGGGATTTCAAGCAATTCGGGAGAGTATTTAAGGAGAGTTTCGCCGGTAGCGGCCCCCCGAGGTCGGTAGCGGGGATATTGACTCTCAAATAGGCGCAAGGGGAGAAACTCCGGGCCTACATCAACCGATTCAAGTCGGAAGTCCTGAGAATCCCCCGCCTGGATGTAGCCTCGGCCATAACCGCACTGACCGGGGGCACCCGGGACGAGAACCTCCGCCGTAAACTCGTCCTCCACCCTCCCTTGACCCTTGCCGAGCTAGTGACTCTGGCTTTGCGCCATGCCGAGTGCGAAGAGGTACTCAGCGCATGTCGAGGCGCAACCGGCTCGGGTCGGGAGGGGGACAAGAAGCAGGCACTCGAGTCAAGCTCGGGCCAAGGAAAAAGGCGGAACCGAGACGGAGAGCACAAGGAACTGTCTCGGAAGTACGAGCGGTACACTCCCTTAACTGCTCCGGTGTACGAGATATATGAAGACATCAAAGGCTCAGGCTTTCTCCGCCAACCTGAGCCAATGAGGTCAAAAAACCACAATCGCAGCAAGCATTGCCTATTCCACAGCGACCACGGGCATCACACCGGTGATTGCCACCAGCTCCAGGATGAGATCGAGCGCCTCGTCCGCCAGGGACACCTATCCCTGTTTGTGGCTGGGCGTGAGAAAGACCGAGGCGCCCCAGAAGAAATCGACAATGCCCCTCGCAGGGTCCACATCAACGTCATCACTGGAGGAACTACATCAGGAGGGGACAGTGGCCGAGGAAGGAAGCGTCATGCTGAGCGGGCAAGCCGAGCCGTCGAGCCTCCCAAGGCCCCGCCAAGTGAGCCCCAGGTCATAGTCTTCTCCGACCAAGACCTGGAAGGGCTGACCACCATGCATGACGACGCCCTAGTCATATCGGCCACAATAAACCATTGTAACGTACACAGGATTCTAGTTGACAATGGAAGTGCCCCTGCTGTATTATCTTACGAGTGTTTCCTTAAGATGGGGGAGAATCCATCTAAACTCCGCCCGATCCGAACCCCCCTTTACGGGTTCAATGGCCAGGCCACTTATCCCGAGGGAGCCATAAGCCTGCCGGTTACTCTCGGCACCCCACCCAAAACCGTTACGGTCATGGGGGACTTCATAGTGATCAAGGGTATGATAGCATACAATGCAATCTTCGGTCGAGGAATCCTTAGCCGAACGAAAGCGGTGCCCTCTACCTATCACCAAAAGATGAAGTTCCCCACCAAAAATGGGATGTGGGAAGTCCGAGGTAACCAGGCAACGGCCAGAAGGTGCTATAATATCTCGGTTGAAGCCACGAGGCCGGACGGGAAGAACAAGGGTCCCCGGGAAGTCGAGGAAAAACCCGAAACCTCCGAGCCCGGAGGCGAGCTGCTAACGGTTTTCCTAAATGACGACTCGACCCTAGGAGTGAAGATTGGAGCCAACCTACCGTCTGAGGTTCGGAAGCAATACAAAGAGTTTCTTTCCGTGTACATCCGAGTCTTTGCATGGTCTGATGATCAACTCCCCGGAATACCGGAGGAGACGGTGATACATAAACTCAGCCTCGACCCGACCATGATGCCCGTACAACAAAGCAGAAGGAAGCACGCGCCAGAGAGGCAGGTGATCATCAAGGATCAAGTCACCAAGGGGCAAAAGATTGGTTTTTTTAGACCGGTCATGTACCCAACTGTGGACGCACTTTTCGACACGCTCATTTGTTTGTTCTTTAAGTCGATTTATTCGGTGGGTTTATTCGTTTATTAAGTGCGTGGGCGTGTCAGTCATGAAGTGACAACTTATTCGGGCTATGAAGAGCCCATGGTGCCCACGATCTGACTAATCAGACGATTGTGTACTTCGTGTCGGGACCAAAACCCGCCGCACCATAAAGGTCACAACGTCATTTACATCCCCTCGGAGAGGGGAACACCCTTGATTTATCGCTAGGAATCAGGGCCTCATGGCCAGAAAATTAATTGCATGAAAGGTCTATTAGGAAGTATTGAAATCCGCTTACGAGGGTGAGAAGAAAACATTCGCGATCATGTCAGTCATGTGCTGACCATTTAATGTTCGGACGAATGTCCGGCTCGAGAAAAGCGCAATCGTCACGGGAAAATCGGAACATATGTATGACGGGGTACGACAAATTTGATGTTCAGAGGAATGAGGAATATTTAGTTAAATCCCAGTTAAAGCGGTCAGAACACAACATGTTTGTCGGCTCGGTGCAAGATCAAACCGCGACTATGTTGCGGTGGGCCCCCCGCGGTCGAAACAAGACTTGCGTGAACGTCATTAATATTTCCGGTGCCAAGGGGGCAACGGGGGAGTGTCCCGGGATCAGACCCCAGAACCAGAGGCGTATTCAAAGGGAGCGGGCTATAGGCCAAGGATAGGGTCAGACGATGACCATAATCGGGACGGACTTGAGATCTGAGCGTGGCCCATAGAGGCCTTATTGATATTCCTATGCGTAAGGTCTGGGGATGACGAGAGCCATCTCGTTCCATTTGGATTTGTCGGTCATTTGTGGACCACTTCATGTTCGGACAAAGGTCCGTAATAGAAACACAACGAAAACCGAGGTGAACCCGTTCAAATGTCTGCCGAACACGCAACAATTTTAGTAGTGGCCCGGAAGGGATCCGGCCTGAGAGACGAGTCTGGCGTAATCGGAATGTCGTCCCGAGGCGAGGTCGGGTCATGGCCATGTTGGGATGACTCCCAAGGCTCAGGCCCGACCTACGAGGGTGACATTATTGTTCTTTCAGCACCGGGCCACAGGGAGAGACGGGACTGCACTGCGGATTATTACTATTTTATCTGGGTTTCCAATTATATATATATATATATATATTTTTATTGCTTATTTCCCTTTTATGTGTTTGTTCTGAATGATTTTTTTATTTTGTTTATTATTATTATTATTATCATTATTATCTCACATTTTTTATTTCTTATGTATATATTAAGATTTATTTATTTACCATAATTTTTATCAATTTATTATTATTATTATTATTATCATTATCATTATATATTATATATATATTTCTGGAGAGAGAGTGGGCCGTTGGAGGGCCAAAAGGGGGGCTGAAGGGGCGTGCCGGCGAAGGGCGGCCAAACTGGGCGTGCCGGCGAAGAGCGCGAGCGGGCGTGCCGGCGATGGACGCAGGCGGGCGTGCCGGCGAAGGGAGCAGGCGGGCGTGCCGATGAAGGGCGCGAGCGGGCGTGCCGGCTAAGGGCGCGAATGGGCGTGCCGGTGAAGTGGGTGAATGGGCGTGCTGGCGAAGGGGGGGGCGAGCGGACGTGCCGGCGAGGGGCGCAAGGTGGGCGTGCCGGCGAAGGACCTGGACGAGCGTACCAGGCAAGGTGTAGACGGGCGTGCCGGCGAAGGGTGCGAGCGGGCGTGCCGGTGAAGGGCCAAGCAAGGTGTACCGGAGAAAGGCCAGGGCAGGCGCGCCGGCCAGGGGTATTGGGGTGTACCGGGGAAGAGGCTGTGTCGCTGGAGGGTTCAAAGAGGTGGGGTTGAGCACGCCGAGGAAACTTCAAGGCAGGGTGTACCGGCGGAGGTCCGGACGGAGCCCACTCCTCTTCCATTCTTATGTCTTTTCTTTTTTTTTTTCCTGTCTTGATTTTATTCAGTTTATGTGGATTTCTTCTTTCCTTCTCTTGATTAACTTCCATTCCTTCTCCCCTGAGGACGAGTGTTCAAGTTGCTTAATTGTCATTCGATTCGGCTCTCTTTGAGTTGATTGCAGTTCCCTTGTCTCGGTTGAGGCGTTTTACCGTTGTTCTTTTCCTTTGTTTGTTACTTCCTTTTACCTTTTAATTCGTTATGGCCCCATTTGTTTGTTGCTTCCTTTTATCTTTTTTAATATGTTATCGTTTCAAACAAAAATTCGGCAGCATCTCCCCTTGACCGGAGTGTAAGGGAGATACAGGGAAAGTGCCCACATGGAGTGGCGGAACTCGACAATTGGAGGTGGACGCCCGAGAGCGGCAACACCTTTAATAAAACCTCGAAAAACACGGAGGGAACGACGAATGGGAGACAATTCTAGGACTTGCTAGGGGGTGCACCGGGCAAGAAAGAGGGACTGGTGGCTAGTGTGCCAGCCAGAGAGCCTATAGGGGTTGGAGAGGTGTGCCGGGCTAAGGGAGACTAGGGCGTGCCGGGCTGAGGGGCACAGAGTGTGCCGGGCAAAGAGGGCACAGGTGTGCCGGACAAAGAGGGAATGGGTGTGCCGGGAAAGAGAGGGCTGAAGGTGCACCGGCCAGGTAGGTTGTGCCGGTGAAGGGTTGGCCTGGGGGGTGTGCACCGGCCAAGAGACTGTGCCGGGCTAAGGGTTATAAGGGGGTTGTGCCGCTGGGAGGGGCACAGAGCGTGCCGATGTAGAGCCCGACGGGGGTGTCGTTGAGGGATGCCGCTGAGGGGTGGCAGGGGCGTGCCGGAGAGGGCCCTGGGTGACAGCGTGCCGATGGCGGACGCTGGAGGAGCAGGTCGTTGAGAGGTCAGGGGGGAGTAACTCCCCACAGGTGTAACACCCGAATCCGTTCGAAACTTGAAAATAACTAAGCACTTTACTTCTGGAACCTATACAGATCCCAGATTCTCTAAATCAAATCCCAATGTCTTGAACTCTATAGAAAATACGGGTTTAACAGATGTTAGTATGTAAAATAGACATCTTCTTTTATTAATACGTAGCTCCTCATAGGAATGTCAGAATATGTCAATATTAGAGTCGTTGGAAAGATAACTGAAAAATCTATAAGTTTCATGTTGAACACTTTTTCAAATTTTGACGTTTGGAAGGATAAAAATGAGATAGAGTAAACTAGTTCTTAGAAATCATGTTATTAAGAGTTTTTATATACATAAAAAATCAAAAAAATCCTAAAATATCTACCCCACCCCCCACGTATGCCCCCCCTCCTTCTTATCCTCTTCCTTTCCATCTTATCCCCTCCCCCATCCTTATCTCCTCCTTCTTCTTATCTTCTCCTCCCCTCCCCCTATATATACCCCCTCTCCCCCTCTTTCCCTTCCACTCCAACACCCCCCTCTCCCCCTCCAACTCTTCTCTTCTCTCACTCCCCTCCTCACTCTCTCTCTCTCTCTCTCTCTCTTAAATATTTTTATTTTCTCTTTTCTATTCTCTCTCTCTCTCTTAAATATTTTTTATTTTCTCTTTTATACTCTCTCTCTCTACTCTCTCTCCACTTTCTCTCTCTACACTTTTTATCTTCTCTCTCTACTTTCTCTCTCTAAATTCTCTCTCTACTTTTTCTCTCTAATTTTTCTCTTTTATATCTCTCTATACTTCTTTCTCTCCACTCTCTTCACTTTCTCTCTCTATCTTCTCTCTATATCTTCTCTCTACTTTCTCTCTCTACTTTCTCTCTCTAAATTCTCTCTCTAAATCTCTCTTCTACCTTCCTTCTCTACTCTCTTTATTTTCTCTTTCTATTTCCTCTCTCTTTACTTTCTCTCTCTAAATTCTCTCTCTACTTTCTCTCTCTACTTTTTCTCTTTACTTCCAACTCTCATTCTCTTATTAATAAATGGAGAATAGAAGAAAATACAGCATCAAAATAATATAAATAATTAATAAACACTTGGACGGAGGATTTGAAACCTATTTGGACAATTTCGCCCTTCTATACGCATCTGAGATTGGACAATTATCTTTTCCTACGCAAGGACTTTTACGGGAACTCGAGTGAGATACTAAAGTCAATTCGGAAGTCCATTTTAAAGGTAGACACGATAAACCGAGTGCATGTTATTTGTTAATTACATTTCTTTGATTTGATTTTGTTTGAAATGTGATTTAAAAGTCATTGATTTATTTAACCCAATGATCTATGTTTAGAATCAGTTATTTATTTAGTTACCATTCTGTAAAAATATTATTTTCTCTCTAATCTCTCTCTAATTTCTCTCTAATCTCTTTCTACTTTCTCCCTCGACTTTCTCTCTCTACTCTCTCTACTCTCTCTACTCTAATCTCTTCGAATGTTATATATATTTAGTTAAGAATATTAAAATACGATCCAGTTATTTTGTAAAGTTTAATGGTAAGTTTTAAGTATTGAGACAACTATGTAATAAGCATCATAATAAGAATAAAAATTCGATTAAGCATATGGACTGTGTCACTTTCAGGAGGTGTGGGGCGACAAACCGTAGTTAGCTTCCGCTACGGGATTAGGCCCATTTCCGAGGACAAACGGACTTCTGAAAAATCCGGAACCCAGAATAAGAAAATTATCTGGGGAATGGTGGAGTATTAACTCCCGATCCTGCGTGGTTGATCAAGGCCGACAGGCTCCAACGTTTAGACCTTTTGTCTTTATGTCGACGTCTGGATGCCTAGGTATGTGTTTGCTACTGCTTTTAGTGACGGGATGCCTGTCCAATATATGCTGCCAAACAATATGAAGTTTAGATTTGATATATGACTTTGATATGATCTGAGAATAAGTTCATCTGTATAAGCTCTGATTTAGCTAAGATATGTATTATGCCATATATATAAGTCAGATAAGATTTGTTATAAGCATTTGTTTATAAATCTGAAAATTACTTTGCTCTTTATATTTCCTTCGCATTCATAGCATATGTACAATCTACTGAAATTGTAATTAGGTTTATATATATCATGGATTTGCACAGTTTAGTATATGATAAGCATGTGATTAGTTTTGATGCCTACTGAGTCTGTGGACTCATATCTGTTGCCTAACCATTTTAGGAAATTGACGAGTGTGTACCTCGACTCCGACGGACAGTAGGTCGGAGGGTGATCCAGGACGTAGTTTGGATTCCGCTGCGTAGATAGATTTAGTTTTCTTTTGAATAATGAATGTAAATATGACTTTTGAGTAGAGATATGTAGTATTCCGTATACGATGTAAATTATGAGTATTTATCTTATGGAAATGGTATGGTTATGTTTCTTTTGGATTATGTGATGGTTTGGCCTTTAGCGCCTTGCAAATAATCTTGGCCCACAACACTTCCGTACATCCGCTGTGACGTCCCCGGACCCGATACGGGATCGCGAAAAAGGGGGCGCCACAGAGAGTGATATCAGAGCAAGGTTGTGAGGCTTGGAATCTTTGCAGCCATCAGATTTATATACCATACCACAAGATCTTAAGAATTCATTTTAGAATTTGATGTCAAACCTAGAATCATACTAATTCGGATTAGTTCTCCCTCGCAGGCGATGGCAGGGAGTGATAGAGTTGAGGTGAATACTTCTCCTGAAGAATCTACGCCCTCAAATGGGACATCACAAGGGGTTGTCGGGGAAACAATTCATGGCGAGCTTGCTCCCGGTGGGGAAGGTGCGTTACCTATTCAGGGTGTGTCAGATTTAGGAAGGTTCACACAAGCTTTTCAAGGGTTAGTGCAGACTATGCAATTATAGGTCCAAACTCATGCAATGATGCAAGCCCAGTTACAAACCCATGTGCAAGAACAACCGAATAGGGCAGCAGGCGCTACCCTGATGGAGAAATTCAGACATATGAGTCCTCCTTCTTTTAAGGGGGAGAGTCACCCGGAGATTATGGAAAATTGGGTGAGAGAAATTGAGAAGATTTTCACGGCCATTAGATGTGCAGAGCAGGATAAGGTGATATTAGCTACATTTATGCTAAAGAACCGTGCGGACGAGTGGTGGAGGTCTGCACTTAGAACAACTTTCAGAAATAGAGAAACAGAGATTGGCTGGAATGAATTTCTTGATGTGGTTCATGTAAAATTTCTCCCTCAGCATGTGAAGGACTGGAAAGAAGTAGAATTTTTAAATCTAACTCAAGGAGGTATGTCGGTTGCTGATTATGAAGCAAAATTTACAGAATTAGAAAAATATGCCCCTCATATTTGTTCAGATGAGCTTAGAAGGGTGAAGAAATTTGTTAGAGGTTTAAGAAGTAACATTAAAAGTAGAGTTACAATCCTTGAGCCTCAGACTATGGCAGCAGCTTTGAGGACTGCTTTTATTGCAGAAACTGAATATGGGAAATTCTTAATGGAAAGACAAAGGGATAATGCAAAAAGGGGTAATTTTGGTTCGATTGGGAGGAAAGATAAGAAGCCAAAGATGACTTTTCCAGAGAGAGTTCAACCAGTTAGGAGAGATACTATGCCAGCTTGTCAACAGTGCGGGATGCAACATAGAGGCAATGAATGTTGGCGGGCTGCAGGTAAATGTTTTTCATGTGGTCAGACAGGGCATATGATAAGGGATTGTCCCACAAGGCCAAGACAAGATCAGCAACCACAACAACAGCGGAGAGTTCAAGCCAGAGTATATGCACTAACAAGGGAAGACACCCGAGATGCCAATGCAGTAGCTGAAGGTATTCTTCTTATCAATGATATGCATGCAAAAGTTTTATTTGATCCGGGTGCTACACATTCATTTATTTCTCTGAGATTTGCTGAATTATTGAAAGATAAACAAATTGTGAACACTGATGAGATGTCCATTAACACACCAACTGGGGGGATAGCTAGAACGACTTCTGTTATTCCTAGCATTGATGTGGTGATTCAGGGGAGGATTATGCCAGCATGTGTGTATCTGCTGGAAATGACTGATTTTGATGTCATCTTGGGAATGGATTGGTTAGATACAAATTTTGCCCTTCTAGATTGTCATGGAAAGAAAGTAATTTTTTAAAAACCTGGGGAGCAGACATTTCACTATCAATGTCCAAGGCACCGTTCTAGCAAAACATTAGTTTCAGCACTTAAAGCTTTGAAATTACTTAGAAGTGGATGTCAATGTTATTTGGCTAATGTAGTGGCTATTCCTTCAAATGAAAATCAGAAAACCCCCTCGGATATCGACGTGGTCAGAGAATTTCCAGATGTATTCCCCGATGAACTTCCGGGTTTGCCACCACACCGAGAGGTGGAGTTCACCATTGAGCTCTCACCGGGTACTTTACCCATTTCCATTCCTCCCTACAGAATGGCACCAGCCGAACTGGCAGAGTTGAAGAAACAATTGCAAGAACTGCTAGATAAGGGGTTTATTCGACCAAGTGTATCCCCTTGGGGCGCACCTGTTCTATTTGTTAGAAAGAAAGATGGGTCGCTTAGATTATGTATTGATTATAGGAAATTGAATCAAGTGACCATTAAGAATAAGTACCCTTTACCAAGGATTGATGATTTATTTGATCAGCTACGAACTGCCACAGTATTTTCAAAGATTGATCTCAGATCTGGATACCATCAACTAAGGATAATAGAAGAAGATATCTCAAAAACTGCTTTCAGAACACGATATGGGCATTATGAATTTTTGGTTATGCCATTTGGGTTAACTAATGCACTAGCAGCATTTATGGATTTGATGAACAGAGTTTTTCAACCATATCTGGACACATTTGTAGTGGTGTTTATTGATGATGTGTTGATCTATTCTCCTACTGTTGAAACTCATCAAGAATATTTAAGAATTGTGTTGGAAACTTTAAGGAAACATCAACTCTATGCGAAATTCAGTAAATGTGAATTCTGGTTGGGTAAGGTCCAATTCTTAGGGCATATCATTTCTGGAGATGGAGTGTCTGTTGATCCAGCTAAGGTTGAGGCAGTTTTGCATTGGGAAAGGCCGAAGAATGTCAGTGAGATTAGGAGCTTTTTGGGTCTTGCGGGTTACTATCGCAGGTTTATTGAAGGTTTTTCTTCTATTGCAGCTCCTATGACAAAATTGACTAGGAAAGGGGTTCCTTTTGAATGATCAGATAAATGTGAAATGAGTTTTCAGGAATTAAAAACAAGGTTAACTACAGCCCCAGTGCTTACTTTACCTTGTGGGTCAGGAGGATTTGTGATATATACAGATGCCTCTAGAAAAGGACTAGGATGTGTCCTGATGCAGAATGGCAAAGTAGTAGCTTATGCATCTAGACAACTAAAGAATCATGAGGTGAATTATCCAACACATGATTTGGAGTTAGCAGCGGTGGTACTTGCTCTAAAAATTTGGCGCCATTATTTATATGGTGAGCAGTTTGAAGTATTTACAGACCATCAGAGTTTAAAATATATTTTCTCTCAGAAAGAATTAAATTTAAGGCAAAGACGGTGGAATGAATTTTTGAAGGATTATGATTTCACCTTGAATTACCACCCAGGAAAAGCAAATGTGGTGGCAGATGCACTCAGCAGGAAGAGGCTAATGGTAATCCAGTTACGCCAAACTTGGAGAATGACATCTGATGTAGTGGAGTATTCTCCGATATGCAAAGGGAGAAACTTATTTCTGGCCCAACTAACTATTCAGTCTGCAATAGTTGAGCGAATTATGCAAGCACAACTGAATGATCAACAGTTACAAAAATTGATTGGCACACCGAGATTTACTCAAAGTGCAGACGGGGCAATCAAATTTCAGGGAAGATTGTGTGTACCTCGGAATGAAGAAATAAAGAAAGATCTATTGACCGAGGCACATAAATCACAATATTCCATTCACCCGGGCAGTACAAAAATGTACAAAAATATGAGAAGATAATTTTGGTGGATTGGTATGAAAAAGGATATAGCAGAATTTGTCAGCAAGTGTCTTACTTGTCAACAAGTAAAGGCGGAGCATCAAAGGCCAGCAGGACCATTACAATTGATGGAAATTCCACAGTGGAAATGGGAGCATATCACTATGGATTTTGTGATGAGATTACCAATGACTAAGAGAAAACATGATTCTATTTGGATAATTGTTGACAGGCTTACTAAGTCAGCCCATTTTCTGGCAATCACAAAGATACAATCATTAGAAGATTTAGCCAATTTGTATATTAGAGAGATTGTGAGACTTCATGGTGTGCCTGTGTCTATTATTTCAGATAGGGATGCAAGGTTTACAGTAAAATTTTGGAGGAGTTTACAACAAGCGCTTGGTACACAGTTGAAATTTAGTTCAGCTTTTCACCCTCAAACAGATGGACAATCAGAGAGAACCATTCAAACACTAGAAGATATGTTGAGGGCATGCAATTTAGACTAGAAAGGCAGTTAGGATGAACATTTGCAGTTAATTGAGTTTGCATATAATAACAGCCATCATGCAAGCATAGGAATGGCACCATATGAAGCGTTATATGGTAGACCGTGTAGGTCACCTATTTGTTGGGATGAGGTTGGTGAGTAGAGATTGATTGGGCCACAGATTGTACAGGATTGTGTAGAAAAGGTTGAATTGATTAGAAAAAGATTACTTACAGCTCAGAGTAGGCAGAAAAGCTATGCTGATCAAAGAAGGAGAGATCTACAATTTGCTGTCGGGGATCACGTATTTCTGAAAGTTTCGCCTACTAGGGGAGTAATGAGATTTGGCAAGAAAGGTAAACTCAGTCCGAGGTATGTTGGACCATTTGAAATCTTAAGAAGGATTGGTGAGGTGGCATATCAGCTGACTTTACCACCATCATTATCAGGAGTTCATGATGTATTCCATGTGTCCATGTTGAGAAAATACATGCCAG
Organism: Amorphophallus konjac; assembly: GCA_022559845.1. Classification (NCBI taxonomy): domain Eukaryota; kingdom Viridiplantae; phylum Streptophyta; class Magnoliopsida; order Alismatales; family Araceae; genus Amorphophallus; species Amorphophallus konjac. Next base: position 316,064,210 of record CM040119.1, on the reverse strand, counting down.
ACTCATCGCACATTATAGAGTATGAACAGTTGGAAATTCAGCCGGATCTTACATATGAGGAGAAGCCAGTTCGCATTCTCGATAGGAAAGAACAAGTGCTGAGAACGAAGACAATTCCACTGGTGAAGGTATTGTGGAAAAGCATCTCAGCAGAAGAAGCTACTTGGGAGATGGGAGATGGAAGATGAAATGCGGAAGAGATATCCACAGCTATTCTGTACGTATTGAGTAAATTTTTAAATTTCGAGGACGAAATTTGTTTAAGGGGGAGAGATTTGTAACACCCGAATCCGTTCGAAACTTGAAAATAACTAAGCACTTTACTTCTGGAACCTATACAGATCCCAGATTCTCTAAATCAAATCCCAATGTCTTGAACTGTATAGAAAATACGGGTTTAACGGATGTTAGTATGTAAAATAGACATCTTCTTTTATTAATACGTAACTCCTCATAGGAATGTCAGAATATGTCAATATTAGAGTCGTTGGAAAGATAACTGAAAAATCTATAAGTTTCATGTTGAACACTTTTTCAAATTTTGACGTTTGGAAGGATAAAAATGAGATAGAGTAAACTAGTTCTTAGAAATCATGTTATTAAGAGTTTTTATATATAAAAAAAAAATCAAAAAAATCCTAAAATATCTACCCCACCCCCCACGTATGCCCCCCCTCCTTCTTATCCTCTTCCTCTCCATCTTATCCCCTCCCCCATCCTTATCTCCTCCTTCTTCTTATCTTCTCCTCCCCTCCCCCTATATATACCCCCTCTCCCCCTCTTTCCCTTCCACTCCAACACCCCCCTCTCCCCCTCCAACTCTTCTCTTCTCTCACTCCCCTCTCTCTCACTCCCCTCTCTCTCTCTCTCTCTCTCTCTCTCTCTTAAATATTTTTATTTTCTCTTTTCTATTCTCTCTCTCTCTTAAATATTTTTTATTTTCTCTTTTATACACTCTCTCTACTCTCTCTACACTTTTTATCTTCTCCCTCTACTTTCTCTCTCTACTTTCTCTCTCTAAATTCTCTCTCTACTTTTTCTCTCTAATTTTTCTCTTTTATATCTCTCTATACTTCTTTCTCTCCACTCTCTTCACTTTCTCTCTCTATCTTCTCTCTATATCTTCTCTCTCTATTTTCTCTCTCTACTTTCTCTCTCTAAATTCTCTCTCTACTTTCTCTCTAAATCTCTCTTCTACCTTCCTTCTCTACTATCTCTTTACTTTCTCTTTCTATTTCCTCTCTCTACTTTCTCTCTCTAAATTCTCTCTCTACTTTCTCTCTCTACTTTTTCTCTTTACTTCCAACTCTCATTCTCTTATTAATAAATGGAGAATAGAAGATAATACAGCATCAAAATAATATAAATAATTAATAAACACTTGGACGGAGGATTTGAAACCTATTTGGATAATTTCGCCCTTCTATACGCATCTGGGATTGGACAATTATCTTTTCCTACGCAAGGACTTTTACGGGAACTCGAGTGAGATACTAAAGTCAATTCGGAAGTCCATTTTAAAGGTAGGCACGATAAACCGAGTGCATGTTATTTGTTAATTACATTTCTTTGATTTGATTTTGTTTGAAATGTGATTTAAAAGTCATTGATTTATTTAACCTAATGATCTATGTTTAGAATCAGTTATTTATTTAGTTAGCATTCTGTAAAAATATTATTTTCTCTCTAATCTCTCTCTAATTTCTCTCTAATCTCTTTCTACTTTCTCCCTCAACTTTCTCTCTCTACTCTCTCTACTCTCTCTCTACTCTAATCTCTTCGAATGTTATATATATTTAGTTAAGAATATTAAAATACGATCCAGTTATTTTGTAAAGTTTAATGGTAAGTTTTAAGTATTGAGACAACTATGTAATAAGCATCATAATAAGAATAAAAATTCGATTAAGCATATGGACTGTATCACTTTAAGGAGGTGTGGGGCGACAAACCGTAGTTAGCTTCTGCTACGGGATTAGGCCCATTTTCGAGGACAAACGGACTTCTGAAAAATCCGGAACCCAGAATAAGTAAATTATCTGGGGAATGGTGGAGTATTAACTCCCGATCCTGCGTGGTTGATCAAGGCCGACAGGCTCCAGCGTTTAGACCTTTTATCTTTATGTCGACGTCTGGATGCCTAGGTATGTGTTTGCTACTGCTTTTAGTGACGGGATGCCTGTCCAATATATGCTGCCAAACAATATGAAGTTCAGATTTGATATATGACTTTGATATGATCTGAGAATAAGTTCATCTGTATAAGCTCTGATTTAGCTAAGATATGTATTATGCCATATATATAAGTCAGATAAGATTTGTTATAAGCTTTTGTTTATAAATCTGAAAATTACTTTGCTCTTTATATTTCCTTCGCATTCATAGTATATGTACAATCTACTGAAATTGTAATTAGGTTTATATATATCATGGATTTGCATAGTTTAGTATATGATAAGCATGTGATTAGTTTTGATGCCTACTAAGTCTGTGGACTCATATCTGTTGCCTAACCATTTCAGGAAATTGACGAGTGTGTACCTCGACTCCGACGGACAGTAGGTCGGAGGGTGATCCAGGGCGTAGTTTGGATTCCGCTGCGTAGATAGATTTAGTTTTCTTTTGAATAATGAATGTAAATATGACTTTTGAGTAGAGATATGTAGTATTCCGTATACGATGTAAATTATGAGTATTTATCTTATGAAAATGGTATGGTTATGTTTCTTTTGGATTATGTGATGGTTTGGCCTTTAGCGCCTTGCAAATAATCTTGGCCCACAACACTTCCGTACATCCGCTGTGACGTCCCCGGACCCGATACGGGATCGCGGAAAAGGGGGCGCCACAACAGGCGAACGGGCGAGGGTGAGGGTCAGAGGCCCTATGAGGGGGATACGCCAAGGGGGAAAGATCACTGTCGGAGGCCAAACCGATGGGGAAGAAGAGGAAGAGGAAAACACCAAGGGATGCAAACACGCGAGAAATGTCTTAGAAAGACATCAAAAATATTCGCAAGCCTTCTATTTCTATTCTCATAAGAAGAATGCCCCGAGGGGACTAATACATTGTAACAAAAGGAAAACGGGGAAAAGGGAAAGCAAGAAAGAACAAGATATGGTGGGGAGGTGGAACACCGGCTCCTCCCCTCCCAGACCCCACGCCCTCTCTTCACTCACTCCTCTTCTCTTCTTCTCTTCTATCTTCTTTCTCTTCGCTCAGGCGATGGTGGTCGAGGCGGCATGCTCCTCTTCTTCTCTTCTTCTTCTTCTTCTCTTTCTCTTCGCGCGGACGACGGTGGACGGAGCAGCAGGGGCGGAGCCAGAGCCTCCCCTCCTCTTTTTCTTCTTTTTTTCTCTTCTTCTCTTCTTCATCTCCCCCTCTCTCTCTGTCTGTCTATGTCTTGTTCACCGGAGAAGAGGGGTTTTTATACCCTGGCAGCGGCAAGACCGGTCGAAGGCGGGAAGTGCCTGAGGTCGGAGGCGGGAAGTGACTGGCCATGATGGGGTTTGACTTCCCCATCCTCGGTGGCAGAGGAGTAGCCTACACGCCCCAATCCCCGGCCGACACCTCAGACAGCCCAATGCGCGCCAAGGATCTCTAGGGCAAGGGCGTAAGATTTCGTCTGCAAGGCGTGCCGCTGAAGAGCCAGGACGGCGTGCCACTGGAAGACACGGCAAGCGTGCCGCTGGAGGGCCGCCAGCACGTGCCGTTAAAGGGGCTAGCAACGCGTGCCATTGGAGGGGCTTAAGGGCGCGCCGCAGAAGACACAGCGGGCATGCCGCTGGGAAGCCGCCCAAGCGTGCCGTTGAAGGGCTGGATGGGTGTGCCGGCGGAGGAGGCTCGGCCTGTGTGTCGCTAACGGGGGCAAGGGGTGTGCCGCTGAAGGGGCTGGCAACGTGTGCTGGTGAAGGGGCTGGCAACGTGTGCCGGTGAAGACACCTAAACTGGGTGTGCCGGTGGAGCGCCAGGGGAGCGTGCCGCTGAACGGGCGCGGGAGCGTGCCGTTGAGCAGGAGGCCGGGGTGTGCCGCTAAAGTGCCACCAGGGTGTGCCGCTGGGGCTTCAAGGGGTGTGCCGCTGAGGGCACCCAGGACGGGGGTGTGCCGTTGAGGGCCACCAGGGTGTGTGCCGGCTAGGGCTTCACGGCGTGTGTGCCGCTGGGGGCACTGGCGGGTGTGCCGCTGAAAGGCCGCGTGGTGTGCCGCTGAACGGTCAACAGGGTGTGCCACTGAGGGGCAACAGGGGCGTGCCGCTGAGGGGCACATTGAGCGTGCAGTTGAAGGGGCACGAGTGTGTGCCGTTGAGATAGACTTGAGCCCGTTTCGAGCCCAATTTACTGTCCACTTAGTTCTTTTCGGGGCCCACTGGTTGGAGTGTATTCTGGTAGTTGATCTCTCTTTGCTGTCGTGACTCCGGCGACGGCTTCATGGCAGTGTGTGTGTTTGTTTGGAGAGTCCGGATGGCCCTCTCTTCTTCGCAGTTTCTTTAGTTGGAGTTGCTGTTGATACTGGACTAGTTGGGATGTATGGGCGTGCAATTTTGCACGTCCACAAATGCCCCCCACCCACGGGTAGTGCAGGCGAAGGATGAGCCGGGCGGTGCCCGTGGGTGTACTGGTCTCTTCTTCTCTTCATGAGTGCCGATGGGATGTCGGGAGCTGACGTGGTATGCTTGTCTCTTATTCTCTTCATCAGTGCCGACAGGGAGTCAGGAACTGACATGGTATGTTTGTAACGACCCGAGAATCCGATTACCGGGAGAGACCCGATAACCCGAGACTCGAACCGCCGCCCACGAGCCGGGAGGGCTCGGAAGGGCTAAAAGGAGTGTGGAGGCACAAAGAAATAGGAGATAAAGTAGGACTATTCATCAATAACAGAAATAAATAAACAACTACAGCTACAACAGAGTCCAGTCCAACAGAAAGTACAGTCTAAAGTAGTAAAAATGTTCCACGTGCCAAGTGAACACTCGGCCCGGCGAGCTGGCAACTGAGAACCTCCGCACCGCACCCTCGAACCTCGAGGAAGAAGAACTGCCACACCTGAAAAGCAGGGAAATGAGTCTCCAAAATAGAGACTCAGCAGGGATCCCGCGGAACCCCACCAAGAACCAACGGCGGTATAGAAAGCTGTAACCACTGGAGCAATAGTAACAGCAGGAACAGTAAACCCGGTGGCCGGTCGAAACCCGACACTACAACTACTCCTACTGTACCAGCAACACACCCCAATCTCACGGTCCGGGCTACCGAACTACACTAGTATCGCTTACCGAAGTAAAAACCCATGGCAACCACGCCGTAGAGGCCTGTCTCCCAGAACACGGCCAACCTGGACACGCTGTCCAAAGTGCAACCCTGACACCTGGTCACGGGTACCGCACAACAAGAGGCAACCTTGGTAAAGCCACTAGCACTAATCTCACGGCGCGAAAACCAACACACGCGCCACGGCGAGACAACCGAAACTCAACTGTCAACACAGCCGAAAACCTAAAGGTCGAAGTCACGGAAACTGACAATCTGCCACTCCTGACTCGACCGAAGTACCTCCCACTAGAAGCACAGTCGGTAGCGTCCCCTGACGTCATACACCGCACCGCAGGTGAACTGCCTAACGTGGTAGCGCCTACCAGAGGCACAGACACCGAACAAAAACCACAACGAGTGACTAGCTAGGGTCACGCCAGTCAGCGTGGGTCCAACCACCCCCAACTACGTATGCACACACAAACCATGCGTCCTAGGTCTGGCCCTTTGACCAATTTTCCCCCGTAGCCGGACTCTGGCTAACGACGAGGGACCCGACGGAAACCAGTCTAAAATCACCCTTAGGGTAACCTCTCCACCACTCCCTGGTGGGACCACACGCATGTAAGCAGGCTACGACTAGTGGAGGGTCACTGAAGGAGTAGACTCTCGAGTCAACGGAAAACAACGTCCGAATCCGACGACGTACGGGGACCATCTCATGTACCGGCACCGTCACACGGCAACCACAGTCGGAGAAGGAACGGGACTCGCAGCCCACGGCTACGCACGCACCCCGCGCGAGAGTCGAATAAACCCAAGTGACACTAAGCCACTGGACCCTGGACAGTCCTCTAGACACACTACAGCCAACGGTCCTTGAGTCAGAAGACTCGGGGTCAGGACCGTCGCACGCAACCGCACAAGGCCGTCAATCTCGTCCAATCTCTAGGTCTAAAACCACGGTAGCACGAGTACCGAGACAGCTCACGAGTCGCCAAGACCATTCCCTCGGGAAGGGAACTCAAGGGGCTAAGGCCACACACACGGCCCGCTCGAAAATCACTTTTCGGAGAAACCCACGGTGTGCGGGGAACCCTCACCGCACTCACACCGACGTACGGTGACACAAGTCGAGAACACGGCAACCCGGGACCACACCGTACCGTGACGCCTGGCCCCGACGAACTACACAGCATCCGTCAGGCCACAAGTCGACACGTGGATCGAGACCTACACACTCGGGACTCGAACTGGTCAAACGGAAAAGTCGGTTAGACCAGCCCCTGGGGCGGTCCACTCTGGGCCGCTCAGGGACGTACGGCCAGGAAGGAGCCGCACCAGGGGATATACAGCCAACAGCAGGCCGTTCTTCTCCTGGCTCAAACGAGACACAAGCGACTGGTCTCCAGCCACACCAAGGCCGAACGGCTGACCCTCGGCCGCAACTGGGGGATGATCTGTCCAACGCGGTCGTTCGTCCTCCAAACGGGGAACACATGTGCGGCTAGCCCCTAGCCTCGTGGGGGAACGGGCGGCTAGGACCTCACCGCGCAAGGCTTGTGCGGTCAACCTCTGGCCGCACAATAGCCCACGGCACCAGGGGATGTACGGCCAGATACTACCCGTACAAAGGGTTATGCGGCTAGACCCTGGCCGCACAGCCCAGCAACGGTCAAAATCGGAGGGAAAGGACGGCTCAACCCTGGCCGCACCTGGGTTATGCGATCGCACGATAGACCGCGTACCCCTCACTGAGCGCCAAGCCGAACGCTGCGCGTTGAGCAAAGGAACGGTCAAGACGGGGCTGCCCATGGGGATGGACGGCCCTGGTTCGACCGCCGAACCATCACGGCGCGCAAACCGGGGGGGTTGGCCCAACGGTGGCCTCCCCACGCCCCATTCGTGCCGAAAGGAAGGGGAAACATCGATAAACCCCCTAGCAATCATCTAGACTCCGACTGGGGTCAAAACGACGCACGAATCGCGAGAAACGGGCGATTCTACCAAAGTTACCCAAAAAGGGTTACCGAGCTTCCCGGAGCTCTACTGGTCCAACGGGACCACCAATCGAGATGAAATCAGGGGGAAAAGAACGCTCTCGCCCCAAGGAATCCGTTGACAGTAACCGATCTGAAAACTGTCACTGTTTCCCGACCGACCCTACGAAACCTACAAAACCACGGTTTCACTAGAATGGACCCAAACACAGCCGTTACCGCGCCGAACGACGTGCAATGGCAGGGAAAACGAGCAGAACGCTGGAGTGTTCCGTCACCCTACCTCCACCGAGGAAACCGCGCGCCGAAGCGACTAATCCACGTTGAAAACCGCCCGGAACGTGAACGACGCCATCTTGGAATCCACCGAGGGATCGCGCCCACAACCGCCTCGATCCTCGCCCATCCTCGCCCGCATCCTCGCTCACGCCGCCACCACCTCGCCCCCGCCTCGCTCCGTCGACCGCCGGAGAAGAGGGGGGAGAAAGAGAGCGTGAGAGAAGAAAGAGGGGAGTGAGTGAGAAATGAGAGGGAAGAGAGAGAAAAAGCTTATATATAGGGAAAATCTGGAAATTACGGAAAATACCGAAAAATAGAAAATCACATTTCCGCGATCCTCGGAACGCACCGATCGCAACGGTACCACTCGCGCCCAGGTGAACGGCCTGGTTCACCCGCAACGATGTTCCAAAGGAATTACCGAAACACACACCGGGAATCAGAAAACACACGCGGAAAAGCCGCGGAACGCTTCCGGGCCTCCGAAACAACTCCCAATCGCGCCGATCCGAACACGAAAGATGTTCGAAACGAAATTTCAGACACAACGGAGTCGGACACTCCGAGAAACCAGATCCGGGACCCACGAACAAGGATCCAAAAAATCTGGGGCATTACAATGTTTGTCTCTTCTTCTCTTCATCAGTGCCGACAAGACGTCGAGAGCTGACGTGGTATTTTTGTCTCTTCTTCTCTTCGCCAGTACCGACGGGGTGTCGGGAACTGATGTGGTATGTTGGTGTCTTCTTCTCTTCGTCATTGCCGACGGGGTGTCAGGAACTGACGTGGTATGTTGGTCTCTTCTTCTCTTCATCAGTGCCGATAGGGCTTCAGGAACTGACATGGTATGTTGGTCTCTTCTTCTCTTCATCAGTGCTGACAGGGCGTCGAGAGCTGACGTGATATGTTTGTCTCTTCTTCTCTTCATCAGTGCCGACAAGGCCTCGGGAGCTGACGTGATATGTTGGTCTCTTCTTCTCTTCATCAATGCCGACAGGGCGTCGAGAGCTGACGTGGTATGTTTGTCTCTTCTTTTCTTTTCTTCCCTTTTTTTCTTTTTTTTTAAACCACATTACCGGTACAAGTGCCCTTTCGGGTTTTCGCCGGCACCAGCCCCCTCTTGCTTTTGCCCACGTGTCCTCTCAGGTTTTCACGTGGCGGGGTACCCGATTTTGCCTGTAGCGCCCTTTTGGGTTTTCGCCATAGCTGGGTCGCTGCCATTTTTACCCTTGTCCCCGTGTAGGGGCAAGTCTGGCGGGGCACCTCTATTTTAAGCCCCTTTCTCTTTTTTTCCTTTTCCTTTTTTTGACGAGTGGATAATATGTAATTGTTGGCTAGGCCCCGAAGCCTTGTGCCGAAAGACAAGGTTCATTCGTTGGCAAGAAGATAATGCCAACGCAATGGGCATTTTTCTGCCGATTTAGACGTAAGGTCCGTAATGGCAATATTGTGTGAGAGTGGGTGGCTAAGGCACGAAGCCCTGCACCTGAAAGGGACTTATTCGTTGGCAAGGGAATAATGCCAGCGCAAGGATAGAGATTTTTCCGATTTGGGCGTAAGGCCCACAATGGCGATTTTGCATGAGAGAAGGTGGCTAGGTGGTGCGGACACCGGAGCACACGAGCGGCACGGGTCGGCGAGCCACCGGTACCGCACGCGGAGCACGACTCGAGCCACTTCAGCGTCCATCTGACTCGAAGACAGCCTGGAGACTCCCCACTGAGTCTCGACATTTATCATATTTGTTTAGACGTTATTTGTGTGTAATGTGTGTGTGTTTCATTTTATTCGGTTTGTAATTTTGATTGTAAGAGGTGTTTATTTGTAAAATGGGAACCCCGGGCCCCACGGGCCCCCCAGACCTCTTCCCATTGATCCACCTCAGCCTAGGGCCCCATGTGGGGTCAGTCAACATTTCAAATGGAGACATCTAGAAGGTTAAATGGTAAATGCCACATCGGTAGACAATTGGACTTCAAAGTCCAAGGTAGGCTACCTACCATTCTACCATGTCCCCCCCTTGGTCAAGAGGCTACCCCCCCTTATATTTTATTTAATTTTTGTGTGTGTGTCACATTCAATCTAGGCCATCCATTCCCCCATCCCTAGATCCAAGGGTGGCTATTGGATTTGATATGTAACCTATAAGTACCTTGTATTTTCTCATTTAGGAGAATTAATGCATTTGAATTGGAAGAAAATCCCCTTGAGTAAGGCCTAGGCCGCCCCTCTCTCCTCCTTGCAGCTGGGAAGGCTGTATTCTGGTGGTGTGACTCCACCCCTATCAGTTCCGGTCGCCGCCGCCGCCGCCACGTGCCGCCATCGCGCCTCCACCATCACCGCCGGTGTTCTGTCCATCCAGGATAGAGGTGTCTTCTACGAATTCTTGCTCTCCACCCCGTCGTGTTTTTGATCTAGGATTTTGAGGGGATGTTCCAGAGGTGTTCCTCACGATCCACAAAAATTGGTTGGTCATGAATCTTCCATTTGATAATTTTTCATTTTCGTCCAACCTCTTTTCCAAGATCTGTCTGCTTGCTGTTTCAATTTTCACTCGCCCTGTATTTCAAATGTTCGGACCCCTTTCTGATTTTTGTTACCGCTCCCAATTTTACTGGGAGTTCTGTCCATCAACCCCACCGTCCCTAAATTTTCTTGAATTTTTTTGAGGCCATCCCATATTTTTCAAAAATCGATCTCAGAGATAGCTACAGTGCTGTCAACCTATTCCCAGATCCGATCACCCTCCAGTAAACAAATCATAACAAATCACAGCCACTTCAAATCAGTCCACAAAAAATATCTCCATTCTCCTTGTTCAAAATCCCACACGTTTGATGAAGAGCTCAGGAGCTGAATCGGCCATCTTCCTCACGGTCAAAGGCAGTCTTCAGACAACTCACCTGTAGATCTGAGGTTTCGGTTACTGTACAATAGGGATTTGTCAATTCAATAAAGTTCTGATCCGACTAGATCCAGCAGATCTCTCTGGGTATAGATTGAAGCATTTGAAGAGAGCTTTCCAACGATAGCTCATGCGTCCCGATCCGACGTCGGGATTGATCGCAGCGGTCGTTTTCGTCGGAGCGCGCGCTGGAAAACAGCAAGCAAAATCCGTGGGTTATTAGTTCAAGAGTTGGGAATCGGGGCCGATCGACCCCCGATCAGTGTTCCCGGCCGACTGCCGTCCGTGGAGACGTGCCACCAGGGGCCCCCATCACAGTGGGTCCCACCCCCGCAGATCCGGAGGACAGCGCCGTCCGTGGGCCCCACGGGCCCGTAGAAGCCGCCGTTCGGAAAGCACGAAAACGCGGAGTTCGGCACCGCCGGGCGACATCAAGATGCTGCCCGTCAACCCGAGTTGCGTGATTCCCGGACCCCACATGTGACCTTTTACCTCCCTGCGTGGAGTGGGTCGACTTAGTGTATTGCTGTAATAATTGTTGACCGGGAGTCCGTGATTCGGCCGGGGTTGTCTTCGCCACGCCGGGTGCGTGGAGGAAATGGTCCGAACCTCTTGGCGTTCATTTGCTTAGCTAGTATATGGTCTTTTGCCGCTGCCGAGAGCGATAGGTACTAGCCCATGTGTCCATGTCACCGCTGTGAGTATGAGAGTGGCCCGTCCCACGACTCGATCCGAGTCCGGAAGTGAGTCTGACTACCTTGAACTCTGCCGGTTCTTCAACCGCGCACGATCCGCGTTTCCCTCGCTTGGGACGACGAGTGAGCTTGCGTTTCTGTTAGCGACGTATAGCCCATAGGATCTCTCCGTGTCGGGCTTAGTGTCTCTCCTATCATGTGTTGCTGGTCATGTCCACATCTAGAGTCCGAGGTCCAAACCACGTAGAGTCGGTCCCCGTGTCCGTCCCGCATCACTAGGGCACGAAGCCTTGCGCTAGAAAAGGACTTATTTGCTGACAAGGAACTAACGCCAACGCAGGGGTGGAGCCGTCTTTGCCCGTGCAGATGTCCGTTGATACATAGGGGCGTGCGGACGGGAGCCACATGTATATACATATAGATATATATTATTATTATTATTATTTTCTCTTCTTTCTCTTTCTTTCTCTCTCTTTTTTTTTCTTTTCCTCTTCTTCTCTTTTTTTTCTTCTCTTTTTGTCGAAATCCCCCCTTCTCTTCCCTTTTTTTTCTTTTTTTATACATTCTCTTCCTCTTTTACCGTCTTTCCTCTTTTTCTTTCCCTTTTTTCCTTTTCCTCTCTTTTTTGCTCGCCATAAAAAGGGGGGCGGGGGTGGCGTGCCACTGAAGTGCTGGCTAGAGCGTGCCGTTGGGACACTTGAAGGGCGCCGGAGAGAGCACAGGAGGGCGTACCACGTAAGGCACTCCGAAGGTGTGCCGCTGGGGGGTGCCTGGGAGCTTGCCGCAGAGGGGGCGTGAGGCTGTGCCGCTGAAGGGCACCGGGAGCTGTGCCATCGGAGCGGCTCGCACGAGTATGACGCTGAGGGGGACGGCCTGGGCGCGTCGCTAGGTGGCTAAAGGGTGTGCCATTGAAGCGGGCTACCTGGGGGTGCCGCTGGGAGGCCCTGGGGGCGTGCCGTGTGTGTGCCGGGCAGAGGGCGATGGGAGCTGTGCTGTTGGAGGCGCCGGGGGCGTGCCGGGTGGGGCATGCCATCGGTGTGCCACTGGGGCACTGAGAGTGTGCCGTCGGAGCGGCAGAAGGGCGTGCCGCTGGAGGCTTCACAATGAGTGTGCCGCTGAGGGCACTTAAAAGTGTGCCGCTGGAGGGCTTGCAGGCTACTGCGCCATTGGAGCACTTCAAGAGTGTTTCCTTTTCTTCTTTTCTTCCTTTCACCTTCTCTTCTCTTTTCTCCTCTTCTATATTCCCCTGCACGTAAACATGGGGTGAGAATATTTTAGTGTCCACAAATGCCCCCCACCCGCGGGTGACGCGAGCGAAAGATGAGACAAGCAGTGCACACGGGTGCACCTGCCCTCATGGGGTGTTTCCTTTCTCCTCCTCCCCCCTTGTTTCTTTTTTATTTATTCTCTTCTCTTCTATTCTTTTTTTCTTTCTTTTCTTTTCTTCTTCCTCACTTTTTTCTTCTTTTCTTTTTTTTTTTATTTTCCTCTTTCCTCTTTTTTTTCTCTTCACTTTCTTCTTTTTTATAACAACTCAAGACAGCTATCGGCATGGATGCCGATGGTTGGATAGTTGTCGGCTGGGACACCGATGATTAGAAAGCTGTCGGCTTAGGAGCCGATGTGGTGAGGACACCCGAGCCAGAGTACGGCTCAACTCAGCGAGCCGTCGGTACCGGACACGCAGCACGACCCAGTTGACACCGATCTCTTTATGGCTGGGGGACAGTCTGGAGTCTCCACCGGAGCTTTGACACTTTAGTACGTATTTTTATACGTATTTATATTTTGTATTATATACGTATTTGGTTGTATTTTGTATTTCGTACGTATTTGGCTGTATTTGGTGTGTATTTGGCATGTAATTCGGAATGTATCCAAGGAGGGAAATGGAGCCCATGAATTTCAAATTTGAATGGGTTCAAACTCCAAGGAGGGAAAAGGGAGCCCATGGATTTCAGATTTGAATTGGTTCAAACTCCAAGGAGGGAAAAGGGAGCCCATGGATTTCAAATTGAAATGGGTCCCCATGGATTCAAATGGGTTCAAACTCCAAGGAGGGAAAAGGGAGCCCATGGATTTCAAATTCAAATGAGTTCAAATTCAAACTCCAAGGAGGGAAGATGGAACCCATACTCTATATATTACCTTGTATTTCCCTCTTGGGAGGATTTGATGAATGAATGAAAATCTGAGTTTTGCCAAGAGCATTTCTTCCTTCTTCCTCCTCTCCCCTCTAGGGTGTGACACCCTCTATCTATCCTCTTCCTCTCTCTCTAGGGTGCGACGCCCTAGCCCCCCCCATCTCTTGCAGGTTTTGGCTGCTCCAACAGCAGGGAGGTGACCTCCCTTACCTCTCCACAAGCCTGGAATTCACGGAGCTATGGTGTGCTACAAGCTTGGAGGAGATGGTCATTGCTGTCCTGCGCCCCTACTAGCTGTCTGCCTGCAGGATTAAGCCGCAACGATCAGGTTGGAACCCCGCAGTCCCGTCTTCATATCCCCTATGTTTCTTCTTTACTTTTCTTCCTCTTCCTGTCCCCAAGACGTCAGTGAAAACCCCATGCCAAAATTCACTAATTAGTGAAAATTCCCTTTGTAAGCCTTTTACCTGCACTGGCTGCCCCTGTGTAGTCTGGCAGGAAACCAGAGCCCAAACGATCAGCCTGGAACGCCCTCCTTCCGACCCCTTACCACTTAGACCTCTTCATAATTTCTATTCCCCTACATGTCCCCCATCTCTCCTGAAAATATCGCCTCAAAACTCTCTGTGTGATAAAAGTTTCTTTCAGTTCCCTTCAGAGCCCTTTTTACTGCGCAAACTGTCCATGTGCAGCCCCGACGGGACAGTGTTTAAACCCCTCCAAAAAAATAACCCTCAAATCACCTCCAAGTAACCTGGGATTTTGAGAGTTTCTAATTCACATCCTAAACCCCTCTCCAGAATTTTATTTCCACTTCTAGATGTCATTTCCCTTACCTACCACGTCCACCCTCCGCCCCTCAGTTCTGACTGTACTGAATTGCAGAACTGAGCCCAGTCTGTCTTCCCCTCCCACACCCAAAACCTCCACTGAACACCACCCCGCCACTGCTACCCAGTCATTCTACGTCTATCAGCTATCCACCAGAGAAAACCCCGCCCCATTCGCCTCCAGATTACCCCGGTTCCAGCCCCATCTTTGGTGCCATGTCCAGCTGCCAGCAAACAAGCCAGATCACGCAGGGTCAGCTTCAAAATTTGCCAAGACTACCACAGTGCTCCGTTGCCATCGCCACTCGAACTGCATCCCTCGGACATCCCCGGCAGCATCCACGCCAAGTGTTGTGATCAACGGACAAGCAGAAGGTTGCGCGCCAGGCCCTTCTGCCTGCTGCTTCCCTACGCGCGCGCAGGCCTGCCAGCAATCTACCAGCCGCTCGCGACTACTCCGGAGGTTCCAGCCGGCGCCGTCGACTTCCACTCTCTTCCAGGAGGTTCGGCGTCCATTACAACCCTCCGTCAGGGAAGATTCCTCCATCCACGGCACCCGGGACTCGCCTTCCCACTGCTGGTTCCAGGTCGGCCCGTGGTTGCTGCCTAGTTCGCTTCCGTTGCAGCCGTACGTGGACGATGAGCTTCACCGACCAGGTACCCGTCACCCCACTTCGCACGACCCCTGGATATCGTTGTGTGCCCCTTACCTCCCTGCGAGGAGTGGGCTTTGTTTTGGGGTTGTACCGCTGTTTAGCTCTTGTACCAGGTGGTCGTGTGACTTGGCCGGGTTTCTTCCCCACGCCCCGAGCGTGGAGGTATGCGTCTGCTCCTTCCTTGTTTCAGCTTGCTTGTTTAGTATAGTTTCTTGACGCCGCTGCTTGTGAGATCATAGGCGCCTAGCTCTTACGCTTGATATATCACTGCCACGGTGAGAGAGTGTGACCGTCCCGTGACCCATCCGAGTCACGAGTGTGGAGTTGACCACCCTAGACTCGCCGGTTTCTCAATCGTGTGGATCGGCGCGCTTCCCTCTCTTGGGACGCCTGCGAGCTATAGATTCTTGTTGATTGGCGTAATTTCCTTCTTGGGAACCTTAGGTGTCGAGCGAACGCCATTCGTGCTATTGTCGTTGTTGGTCATAGTTGTCATTTAGGCTCGTCATTGCATAGAGTCTTAGTTCGCATAGTGTCCCGCATCAATTTTGGTATCAGAGCCATAGGTTGTCTAGGGTGCATTTGAGTCTGTGTTCTACCCCCTTTTGTCCCTTAGAGTCTTGCATTAGTTTGCATAAAAAAAGAAGAAAAAATTCGCTTGCATTTAGTTCCATTACATGCCCACTCGGCGTGGTACCGATTACCAACACCCGGTCCCAATGGCTGACCCTAGGAATGCTGCCCCTAGTGACTTCTCCCTTCAGGATATGATGCAGGCTCTCATGAATCCGATAGATCACTCCGATAAGTGCTTTAGAGATCATGCTACATTCATGGAGGGCCGGATGAAGGCCATGGAGGACCGGATGGAGGCTTCCGACCGGACCATTCAAGGTCTAGTTGGACGGCCCAACCAGGATAGAGCTCCGCGTGAGGATGTCCCCGGGCAGGCCCAAGGCCCACTTGACCCCGCTCTTCGGCCCGCACACCCTAGGGCCGACGACCGGAGACCACGTATTCATGACTTTGATGATTTTGGGTCTGATAATGAGGTTGAGGGTTATGGCCGTGCTCGATGTGGCTATAGGCCCCATAGGGACGACGAGGATGACCGTCTCCTTAGGTCCGTGCGCGCGGATCCTCCCACCTTTGATGGGTCCTTGGACCCTAAGATCTATGTTGATTGGGAGGTGGGTATGGACTGCTACTTTGAGTGGTACGAGATGACGGACCACCGGAGAGTCCGATTTGCCAATATGAAGTTGCTAGGGTAGGCACAGACCTATTGGAGGAACATGGAGAGCCTGTTGATGCAGGACATCAACCCCAGGTTGAGACATGGGATGATATGAAGGTAAAGCTCAGGCAAAAATACCTTCCTGTCACATACCGTCAGAGGCTTATTGATAGGTGGCAGGGTCTCAGCCAAGGGGATCGGACTGTGACGGACTACATCGCTGATTTTGATGAGTACTACTTGCGATGTGGGGTCACGAAGGAGAGTGCCATGACCATCTCTCGCTTCCGTCGGGGTCTACGGCCACACTACCAGTATGAGTTATTTCGCCGCCATGCGACGACCCTAGAGGAGGCTTATTAGGTTGCTCTCGAGCTAGAGCAGTTTGAGTTTCGAGTTTACCCCGGTCCAGCGCCCAGGGCCCGCATATCAACGTGGGCTGGATCCTCGTGTTCCGTCTGGACCTTATCCACGAGGACCCGTGGCTCCCCCACAGGAGCCCACCCGCCAAGACTTCACTACCCCTAGGCCCCGCCCTCCCCCTTTGAGGGATTATCCCCCTCGACCCCAGGCTCCAGCCCCTGCCCCTCGGCCCCAACAGCCCACCATTCCTGCCCGACACCAGCAGCCCACCATTCCTACCCGACCCCAGCTGCCACCTCCCCCGGCCCATCGTGATGACAAGGGAAAGAGGCCGATGACTGGTGGAGCACCTTAGGGCACTGGGTCATGTCATGAGTGTTTTAGGTGTGGAGGAGTTAGTCATTATGCTGTTAGTTGTCCTACCTGATCTTCTTTGGTCATCGGGGAGTCTTCGACCAGTGAGCTCGCACATGGGATCGTATCCGTCAGTTATGAGGCTGACCAGGAGCTCGCGGAGGAGTTCTTTGATGAGCTGATTGAGGGCGAGCAGCTAGATGTCTAGGGCATACAGTGCTAGGATGATGTTCAGCTGGGTGTTGTCAGGTGTATCTTGACCCAGCTGTTGGTGAGTGATGATTGGCGTCGCACCACCATCTTTCATACCTTTTGCCGGTTGGGTGGGAAAGCCTGCAAGGTGATCATAGATAGTGGGAGTTGCATTAACGCTATCTCCATGGGTACTGTAACACGCTTAGGGTTGACCCCCGTGGACCACCCCTCCCCTTACAGTGTGTCATGGGTAGATTCCACCTCTATTCCTATCAGACTGCGATGTCTAGTGCCATTGTAGTTCCATGCCTACCAGGACGGGATCTGGTGTGATGTGTTGCCTATGGAGGTAGGCAGTATTATCCTGGGAAGGCCTTGGTTATTTGATCGGGATGCTACCCTCCATGGCCGGTCAAACACATGCACATTCGACCATAATGGCCAACGGATTACCCTTCACCCGTCCCAGCCGAGGAGTCCCTCAATCTGGGGTCCCACTGGGCCTAGTACCCCGACTTCTGCTATTCCAGGGCCCAGTACCCCATTGCTAGCTCAGGATACGACCTTGCCTCTGGATGTCCCCGCCCCGAGTGTTCCTCCGACTAGGAGGTTGATGCTAGTCAGCTCCCGGGAGTTGGAGCGTGACTTTGTTAGAGGGGACCCTATTTTTGCCATTATAGTCCGAGAGGTGGTTGGAGAGACGGAGAGTGATCTCCCATCTGATGTTGCTGATGTCCTTCAGGAGTTTACTGACATATTTCCCGATGATTTACCCGAAGGTCTTCCACCCATGCAAGACATTCAGCATGCTATTGACCTGATTCTGGGGTCCTCATTGCCCAACTTGCCACATTATAGGATGAGCCCCGCTGATCACGCTGAGCTTCAGCGTCAGGTCGAGGAGTTGATGACAAGGGGATCTCTCCGTGAGAGCATGAGTCCTTGTGCCGTCCCTGCATTGCTTGCCCCTAAGAAAGACGGTACTTGGAGGATGTGTGTCGACAGCCGTGCAATCAATAAGATCACGGTAAAGTATAGATTTCCCATTCCCCGCTTAGATGATATGCTCGATATGATGGCGGGAGCCACTGTGTTTTCCAAGATTGATCTGAAGAGTGGCTATCACCAGGTGAGGATCAGGCCCGGTGATGAGTGGAAGACGGCCTTTAAGACCAAAGATGGTCTTTATGAGTGGCTGGTCATGCCCTTTGGGCTGACCAATGCTCCCAGCACTTTTATGCGGCTGATGACCCAGGTCCTTCGACCTTTGATTGGGGTTTTTGTGGTAGTATATTTCGATGATATCCTTATCTATAGCCGCACTCGGGAGGCCCACTTAGACCATCTACTGTAGGTCTATCTTATTCTTAGGAGAGAGAGTCTTTATGCCAACCCTAAGAAATGCACTTTCATGACTAGTCAGGTCACATTCTTGGGGTTCATCGTGTCTAGCGAGGGAGTCTCCGCTGACCCGGAGAAGGTCAGGGCCATAGTGGAGTGGCCCGAACCTCGTACTCTTCATGATGTCCGCAGCTTTCACGGACTGGCGACCTTCTATCGCCGCTTTATTCGAGGCTTCAGCTCTATCACGGCCCCAATTATAGACTGCATCCGAAAGGGGACGTTTGAGTGGACGAAGGCCGCCTCAGCCGCATTTGGGCTCCTCAAGGAGCGCATGACCTAAGCACCTATTCTTAGACTTCCTGATTTCATGAAGGTATTTGAGGTCTCTTGCGATGTCTCCGGGGTTGGTATTGGTGGTGTTCTGAGTCAGGAGACCCACCCCATTGCATACTTCAGTGAGAAATTGAGTGATGCTAAACTGCGTTATTCTACGTATGATAAAGAGTTTTACGCAGTTGTGCAGGCCCTTCGGCATTGGAGACATTACTTGTTGCACCAGGAGTTTGTCATGTTTTCTGATCATGAGGCACTCAAGTATCTCCATGCCCAGAAGAAGCTCAATTCTCATCACAGTCGCTGGGTGGAGTTCTTAAGGATTATACCTTTGTGCTGAAGCACAAGGCTGGTGCAGAGAACCGGGTGGCCGATGCTCTGAGCCGTCATGCTTATCTTTTGACCACCATGAGTGTAGAGGTGGTAGGGATGGATAGGATGAAGGAGGCATATGCTGATTGTCCGAACTTCGGTCTGATTTATACCACCCTTCAGTCGGGGCCGTCCCAAGAGCACATTGATTATGTGTTGCAGGATGGTTATCTCTTTCGGGGGAGTCGCTTGTGTGTTCCACGGACTTCAGTTCGCGACTTCCTCACTTGGGAGATGCATGCGGGAGGTCTAGTCGGCCACTTCGGTCGGAATAAGACCATCGAGGCAGTCGAGCATCATTTTTATTGGCCTAGTTTGAAGTGTGACGTTGCTCGCATTGTGGCCCAGTGTCGTACCTGCACTGTGGCCAAGATGAGGAAGCAGGTTTCAGGTCCTTATACTCCTCTTCCTGTGCCTGATAGGCCGTGGCAGGATATCAACATGGATTTTGTTTTGGGGTTGCCACGGACCGCCCGCAAGCATGATTCAATTTTTGTGGTGGTTGATAGATTTTCGAAGATGGCCCTCTTCATTCCTTGTTCAAAGACTTCAGATGCCTCTGGAGTTGCTCGATTATTCTTCTCTAGTGTAGTGAGCCGATTTGGACTTCCTAAGTCCATTCCGATCGAGATGTCCGGTTCACTAGCTACTTTTGGAAGACCCTTTGGCATTTGATGGGCACTCAGCTCAAATTCTCTACGGCCTACCATCCCCAGATTGACGGGCAGATCGAGGTAGTCAATAGAAGTTTGGGGAACCTCTTGAGATGTTTGGTTAGGGAACGCGATAGGGATTGGGACCTAACTTTACCGCTTGCCGAGTTTGCATATAATGACTCAGTCAATAGGTCCACAGGAATGAGTCCTTTTGAGGTTGTTATAGGATATAGACCTAGGAAGCCAGTGGATATAGTTCCCTTACCCATGAATGCAAGAGTGTCGCAGTCTGCAGAGTCATTTGCCGAGCATGTTAGGGGTTTGCATGATGGTATTCGTTGCCATATAGAGACCAGCAACACGCGATATAAAGAGTTGGCTGACGCTCATAGACACCCCCGCGAGTTCCAGGAGGGAGATTATGTCATGATCTGGGTCAGACCGGAATGGTTTCCTTTTAGAGCCGTAAAGAAACTACAGGCTCGTGGTGCTGGCCCATTTAGAGTTTTGAAGCGAGTTGGATCTAATGCATATGTTGTAGACTTGTCGGATGACTATGGTATCAGTTCCACATTCAATGTATCGGACTTAGTCGCATATAGGGACCCGATAGTGATCCCTAGTGAGTTATTTGGGCCTTCTCCACCCCTTGTGAGCAAGCCCTCCCCTGAGAGTCCACTTCCAGCCCTGTCACCTCTGCAGCGTGAGCGGATAGAGTCTATACGGGATGAGCAGGTGACAACCACTAGGAGTGGCGTGTATCACCGCTACTTGGTGCGTTGGAGAGGACAGCCCGCGTCCGATGATGCATGGATCACCCGAGCAGAGCATGAGAGGATAGATCCAGACTTGCTCGAGCGATACCAGAGCGATGGAGACCCTTACTCGACAGGGTCGAGTTTCTGCCACCCAGGGAGAATTGGTGAGGACACCCGAGCCAGAGTACGGCTCGACTCAGCGAGCCGTCGGTACCCGACACGCAGCACGACCAGGTCGACACCGACCTCTTTATTGCTGAGGGACAGTCTGGAGTCTCCACCGGAGCTTTGACACTTTAGTACATATTTTTGTACGTATTCATATTTTATATATATTGTATTTTATACATATTTGGTTGTATTTTATATTTCGTACGTATTTGGCTGTATTTGGTGTGTATTTGGCATGTAATTCGGATTGTATCCAAGGAGGGAAATGGAGCCCATGAATTTCAAATTTGAATGGGTTCAAACTCCGAGGAGGGAAAAGGGAGCCCATGGATTTCAGATTTGAATGGGTTCAAACTCCAAGGAGGGAAAAGGGAGCCCATGGATTTCAAATTCAAATGGGTCCCCATGGATTCAAATGGGTTCAAACTCTAAGGAGGGAAAAGGGAGCTCATGGATTTCAAATTCAAATGGGTTCAAATTCAAACACCAAGGAGGGAAGATGGAACCCATACTCTATATATTACCTTGTATTCCCCTCTTGGGAGGATTTGATGAATGAATGAAAATCTGAGTTTTGCCAAGAGCATTTCTTCTTCCTCCTCTCCCCTCTAGGGTGTGACACCCTCTATCTATCCTCTTCCTCTCTCTCTAGGGTGCGACGCCCTAGCCCCCCCCCCCCCCCATCTCTTGCAGGTTTTGGCTGCTCCAACAGCTGGGAGGCGACCTCCCTTACCTCTCCACAAGCCTGGAATTCACGGAGCTATGGTGTGCTACAAGCTTGGAGGAGATGGTCATTGCTGTCCTGCGCCCCTACTAGCTGTCTGCCTGCAGGATTAGGCCGCAAAGATCAGGTTGGAACCATGCCGTCCCGTCCTCATATCCCCTATGTTTCTTCTTGACTTTGCTTCCTCTTCCTGTCCCCAAGACGTCAGTGAAAATCCCATGCCAAAATTCGCTCATTAGAGAAAATTCCCTTTGTAAGCCTTTTACCTGCGCTGGCTGCCCCTGTGTAGTCTGGCAGGAAACCAGAGCCCAAACGATCAGCCAGGAACGCCCTCTTTCCGACCCCCTACCACTTAGACCTATTCATAACTTCTATTCCCCTACATGTCCCCCATCTCTCCTGAAAATATCGCCTCAAAATGCTCTGTGTGATAAAAGTTTCTTTCAGATCCCTTTTTACTGTGCAAACTGTCCCTGTGCAGCCCCGACGGGACAGTGTTTAAACCCCTCCAAAGAGACAACCCTCAAATCACCTCCAAGTAACCTGGGATTTTGAGATTTACTAATTCACATCCTAAACCCCTCTTCAGAATTTTCTTTCCACTTCTAGAGGTCTTTTCCCTTACCTACCACGTCTACCCTCCACCCCTCAGTTCTGACTACACTGAATTGCAGAACTCAGCCCAGTCTATCTTCCCCTCCCACGCCCAAAACCTCCACTGCACACCACCTCGCCACTGATACCAAATCATTCTACGTCTATCAGCTATCCACCAGAGAAAACCCCGCCCCATTCGCCTCCATAAAAACCCAGTTCTAGCCCCATCTTTGGTCCCCTGTCCAGCTGCCAGCAAACAGGCCACATCGCGTAGGGTCAGCTTCAAAATTTGCCAAGACTACCACAGTGCTCCGTTGCCGTCGCCACTCGAACTGCATCCCTCGGACATCCCCGTCAGTGTCCACGCCAAGTTTCGTGATCAACGGACAAGCAGAAGGTTGCGCACCAGGCCCTTCTTCCTGCTGCTTCCCCACGCGCTCGCAGGTCGGCCAGAAATCTACCGGCCGCTCGCGACTACTCCGGAGGTTCCAGCTGGCGCCGTCAACTTCCACTCTCTTCCAGGAGGTTCGGCATCCATTACAGCCCTCCGTCTGGGAAGATTCCTCCATCCACGGCACCCGGGACTCGCCTTCCCATTGCTGGTTCCAGGTCGGCCCGTGGTTGCTGCCTAGTTCGCTTCCGTTACAGCCGTACGTGGACGATGAGCTTCACCGACCCGGTACCCGTCACCCCACTTTGCACGACCCCTGTGTTGTGACTCCTCTGTGTTGATGGTGTTGACATGTAACTTTACTTCATATGGCAACACATTGTTTTGATTGATTGGCAACACTGTTTATGCTTTGATGAAATTACTTTTATCAGATTGTCTGTGTGTGCTATGCATTTTATCTTATTTTCACACTGAACACACACTCAAAGTCTCAAAGTCTATACATTGCTACAGCAACGTAAGTCTGTACACTGTCCGTGTCTCTTGCAGCATCCTAGCAAGTGTGTACATCGCCTGTTGACTGCAAAGTCTATGCAGAGCTCAAGAGTTCGAAGTCTATACATTCATTCACTGTAGCTTGCACGAGGTAAAGTCTGTACATTGGCCTCCATGCCTCAAGTCTATACATTGGACTGTTTGGCCAAGTCTGTGCATCGCTATTTGCCAAAGTCTGTACATTGGCATCTGTTCCGTTGTTGCGATTCAAAGTCTGCACATTGGGTTATTTACCTACGTTTAGCTTCGAAGTCTATACATCGATGCCTTTACCTACGTTGCAGTTCAAAGCCTATACAGTCGATGTTTTCCATTGCTTCAAGTCTATACGGCCGGTCTTTTAGAAAGTCTATACATCAGTCTTCACCTCAAGTCTGTACAGTCCTTTGTTGACATGTCTTCACATCGTGAAGTCTATACACTCAACTCCTTCACATCTTGCAAAGTCTGTACATTGCATTCATCAGTCGTGAAGTCTATACATCGCTTGTCTTCATTCGAGTCTCATGAAGTATGTACATCGTGCATCAGTTCTGAAGTCTATACACCGTCTGTCTTCATTTGAGTCTCACTGAAGTCTACACATTGCATCTTCATTTGTGAAGTCTGTACATTGCATTGATCTTCACTTAGTCTATACATTGACGGTCTTCATATCACCTACGTCTGTATGGCTGTTGCTTCATACAGCAAGTCTGTACATCGCTTTCACTTATATGAAGTCTATACAACGCAGTGCTTCTGATAAGTCTATACAGAGTTGTTATTTAATCTGATCATCCGATACTCTGTCTGACAGGGATTCTCTACTGAGATTGCTGACATGGCTCATGATCCCAGGAGGACGAGGCGTGCAGATGCTGACACGTGGATGGAATTGCCTCGGATCTGGCGAATTCACTTGGGCGGGAACTGTGGAAGCCACGCGCCCTTATCCACCTGCTGTTGTTATATATAACAGTCTTCATCTTCTGTAAAAGGCTGATCGAAGTTGGCGAAGTCTATACATCCAGCCTGAAGCAGCAGCCACCGAGATCCACTGTGAGAGGAAGAACAAACAGAGAAGAAGAAAAAGAGAGATGAGTTGAGAGAGTTATTGTGAGAGCTTGTGAATCAGCCTCTTGGTCCAATTACCAGAGCTGATATTGCTACAGTCGCTTTGGTTTTCTTCCATTCGATTGTGTGTTTTGTTTGTTTTTAGTCTTGCTATTTTCTCCTTGAAAACTCTTGTTCGATCAAGCTGTTAGTCAGCAGTGTCAAGCTGTGAGGCAGCGGTGTTGCAGAGGTGTTCCTCTGGTCGGCTAAGCTGTAGTGCCCAGCAGAGCAAGCTGTGAAGCTCAGCTGTTGCAGAGGGTGTTCCTCTGGTCGGGATAAGCCGTAAGCCCCAGCCGTTGTTGGCAAGCTGTAGAGCCCAGCTGATTGAAGCTGTGTATCAGCAGTAATCCACATTCGAGTTGAATGTGGGGTGGACGTAGATCGGATTGATCGAACCACCTAAATGCCTTGTGCCTCTCGTGTGTTTGATTGCTTGTTCAGCAGATCTTGTGTGTTTCATTCGGTGCATTGGCTGTGTTCGTTTAGTGTTCTTCTAATTCCGCATTTGATTCTAGGCCTAATTTTTTAAATAGCCAGTTGATCTATTCACGCCCCCTCTAGATCCACATCCTGTGGTGATAGAGCCTTCCATCTAACTTCAACACTTGGTATCAGAGCTAGACTCTTCTACAGGGACTTACCGCCCGAAGAGGATAAGCACAGATGGACGGAAGAGGGATGATAGCTGAAGGACACTCCACATCCAAGCCCCCGTACTTCGATGGAACCAACTACGCATACTGGAAGCACCGTATGCAGGTATTCTTGAGGGCTAAAGATTATGAAATTTGGAAGGTGGTTAGCAAGGGACCTTTCGAGCTGTCCCCAAATGAAGATGTATGGACCAAGGAGGAAATTAGAAGGTCCACGCTCAATTGGAGTGCAATCAATGCAATCCAGTGCTCTCTGCATCCCACCGAGTTCTCACGAATATCTGCCTGCTCCTTAGCGAAGGAAATGTGGGATGCACTTGAAGTCATCTATGAGGGGACTTCACAAGTCAGAGAGACTAAGACTAATCTACTGGTTTCAGAATACGAAGCTTTCAAGATGAAGCCTAATGAGACGATCAAAGAAATGTATGCCCGGCTGACTATTATCACAAATGGTCTCAGAGGCTTCGGGAAAAAATATTCTGAGTATGATGTAGTCAGGAAGATCTTGCGATCCTTGACTCCAATTTGGCACACCAAGGCCACAGTTATGGAAGAGTCAAGAGATCTGCACAATACTAAGGCAGATGAGCTGATCGGATCTCTAATGGCTTATGAGATGAATCTGCCGAAGATAGAGGAGGCTGATAGAAAGAGGAAGCATATAGCTCTGAAGGCTGGTGCTAGCAGATCTAGTCGATCCAGCCCCAACGGATCATCAACTGAAGAGAGCTTGTCTGAAGAAGAAGTGGCAAATGCTGATATTGCCATGATTACTAGGGAATTCCAGAGATTTCTCAAGAAGGAAGGAAGAAGATTCAGCCGAAGAAATCCCAACAGTGGTCGCCGAGACACAAGGTATAAATCAAACCCTGTAAAGAAAGCTGAAACTAATGTTTGCTATCAATGCAGGAAGGCGGGTCACTTTAAAGCTGAATGTCTGACAAATCAGAACCTCAAGGACAAGTCCAAGAAGAAGAACACAAAAGGGAAAGCTATGGTGAGTACCTGGAGTGATGAGGACGAGGGATCTTTGAGCGTCACTTCGGACAGTGAAGTTGAAGCTGAGAAGCCAATCTGTCTCATGGCAACCAGCTCAGAAGATAGAGAGGAAGAATCTGATGAGGTATCCTCTCGCTATGAAAATTTTACTATTACTGATTGGATGGTTGCTTATGATGAACTTACTGATAGAGTAGATGAGGTCAGAAAAGAAAACAGGCATCTACGAAGAAAAATTAAAATCATGCAAAATGATACTTCATTGTCTGATAAAATTGCCTGCTTAGAAACTGAGAATAGTAAGCTGAAACTCACATGTTCTAAATTTGAAGAAATCCATAAAGAACTGAAAATTTCTAAGAAAGAAAATGTGAGATTAGACAATGAAATTGATGCATGGAAACTGAAAATTCAGAATTATGAAAATGAGATAAAAATTGTTTCTGAAAAATATGAAGATGTCCTCAATGTGAATAATGAGTTAAAAAAATCTATTGATGAAGTTCAGAAAGATAATGAGGATAAGCTAAAAACAATTGAGAAAATGACCCAAGGATCTGAAAATTTAGATGCATTATTGGGGACAAAGGTAAATTTCAGAAGAGAGGGCCTAGGATTCAACTCTAGTGCAACTAAAAGCTTTGGAATGAAAACTATTTCCTTTGTTGCACAAAAGGAGAAAGGATCTCTGATCAACATGAATACTAATAATGCTGTAAAGATAAATTTGAATCTGAAAAGGCTAAATGCAGAGGAGAAGGGCAAACAGAAAGTAGGTGAGCCTAGTAGAATTGGGACTTCCAAACCTAGCTCTAGTGCTCAACCCAAGGTTAGGGGTCAGCCTGCTCAGGTAAACAAACCCCATGTCAATGCCAAAAAGTCTTCACCACCATCATCACAGAAAAGGACCCAACCAAAACCTATGAATAGGTCAGCAGGGTCAAGGGTGCAGGGAAGACAAAATATTTTCAGAAGTCAGCCCAACAAATTCAATCCACCTAGAGTTCAGTCCTACTACCCCACACAGCCAATCTATCCTAATGGGTATGTGTGGACTAGAACTCAAGGGATGCATACAGGGTATGTTCATCAACCTACACACTTTTACAGACCCTATGTCAGAAATTGGGAAAATGGGTATGGTAGTCGGATGCCTAGGAATTACCAACACTTCCACAGCCAGTCCAAGAACTACTATGGCCAAAACTTTATGAATGCAACCTGGCTGAAGCATTGGCACAATAACAACAATTCTGTGAATAACTCTGTTGGTGCAAATAAGAAGAAAGTCAACAAGAAAAAGCAAAACAAAAAGAAATCTAGAAAATCCACTGAACAGAACTGCTTCAAACAAATGTGGATTCCCAAAACCATGCTCTCTTTCTTTACTTGCACTTCATCTGCATTGGAGCCCAATCAGACTTGGGTTCCAAACTCTTTGCCCTAATTGTGTGTGCAGGTATGCCTGGCAGCCAAGAGCAACTTGTGGTACTTGGACAGTGGCTGCTCCAGGCATATGACAGGAGATAAGGCCAAGTTTTGCATGCTAACTGAAAAGCTAGGAGGCCTTGTCACCTTTGGAAGCAACACAAAGGGTAGGATCATTGGATCAGGTAAGGTAGGTAAGTGTTCTACCTGCTGTATTGATGATGTTATGCTGGTTGAAGGGTTAGCTTACAATTTACTTAGTATCAGCCAGTTGTGTGATAAGGGTCATAAGGTTTTATTTGATTCTCAATGCTGCAAGGTTTTTGAACCTGATTCAGAAATTGTAAAATTCTCTGGAAAAAGAATAAATAACACATACATGATAGATCTAGATGATATTCAGCATTCTAACCTATGTCTTACTGCCAATAGAGAAGATTTAGTATTTTTATGGCATCGTAGGTTAGGCCATGCTAGTTATACCATTTTGCATAAACTAAACAAGCATAGCATAGTTAGAGGACTTCTTGAAGTTTCTTTCAAGAAAGAAAATAAAATCTGTGATGCATGCACTCAATCAAAGATAACTAGAAAGTCATTTAAGTATAGAACTGAAAATCTATCTTCCAAACCCTATGAGCTGATACACATGGACCTTTTTGGGCCAACCAGATTTGTCAGCTTATCAGGGAGGAGGTATGGGTTTGTCATGGTAGATGACTTTTCTAGGTATACTTGGGTTTATTTCTTATCTAATAAGAGTGATGCCTTCTCAGAATTTCAGGAGTTCTGTATAAGAATAAATCAGAAAATTGAAAATATTTTGACTGATCATGGAGGTGAGTTTGAAAACTCACACTTTGAAGAATTTTGCA
Source organism: Amorphophallus konjac (assembly GCA_022559845.1). Taxonomy (NCBI): domain Eukaryota; kingdom Viridiplantae; phylum Streptophyta; class Magnoliopsida; order Alismatales; family Araceae; genus Amorphophallus; species Amorphophallus konjac. The sequence goes on along the minus strand of CM040119.1, from coordinate 316,036,342 downwards.
GGTCAAGTGGGATTCATCATAAGTTATCCTCACCCAGGACACCTGAGCAGAATGGTGTTGTCGAGAGGAGGAACAGAACTCTAGTGGAAATGGGCCGAACTCTCTTAGTTGAAGGTCAAATGCCAAGAAAATTCTGGGCTGAAGCAGTCAACACAGCCTGTTATGTAATTAACAGGGCAATGGTAAGACCTTCCACCCAGAAAACCCCTTATGAGATTTTGAGAGGTAAGAAACCTTCAATCGCCCACTTCAAGGTCTTTGGTTGTAAATGTTTTATACATATAAATGACAAGAGGGACCTTGATAAATTTGAGCCAAAAAGTGAACCAGGAATCTTCCTCGGTTATTCTGAAAACACCCGGTCTTATAGAGTGTTCAATTTAAACTCAAAAATTGTTGAAGAATCTCCACACATTATCTTTGATGAAACCTTGATGGAAACTAACCATGGTTATTGCAGGAACGAAGATGGGAACATTTTGAAAGATGAAAACTCTGCATACCAGTCTGATGGTGAGGAAGATAAAGAAGAGCAAAATGAAGAAGAACCTGAAGTTCAGGGGGAGGTAAGTGAAATTCCTGAAACTCAGATTGTTAATATTAGATATCTTAAAGATCACCCTGTGAATAATGTCATTGACAATCTGAATGACCCCCCTAGAACTAGAGGTCACTTTAGAATTCAGGATGAATTAAATGCATATGCTCTTCTCTCTCAAATTGAACCCAAGTCCATTGACTGTGCCCTCAAGGATATGCATTGGATTAATGCCATGCATGAGGAGCTTAATCAGTTCGACAGGAACAAGGTGTGGCACTTGGTCACACCTCCTGATCATGGAACAGTCATAGGGACTAGGTGGGTTTTCAGGAATAAATCTGATGAATTAGGGAATATTGTTAAAAATAAAGCCAGACTTGTTGCTCAGGGGTATAACCAGGAGTTTGGTATTGACTTTGAAGAGTCATTTGCCCCTATAGCCTGATTAGAAGCTGTTAGAATTTTATTAGCCTATGCATGTTCCCTAGGTATAATCCTCCAGCAGATGGATGTAAAATCTACATTCTTGAATGGGGAAATTAATGAGGATGTCTATGTTAGACAGCCCCCTGGGTTTGAATGTCTAGATTTCCCTAATCATGTTTACAAATTAAATAAAGCTCTCTATGGTCTTAAGCAAGCTCCCAGAGCTTGGTACGACAGGTTGAGCAAGTTCCTCACTGATCAAAATTTCACTAGAGGAGTAGTTGATCAGACCTTGTTTACAAAGGTGAGTCATTCTGAAATTCTTATTGTACAGATTTATGTGGATGATATCATTTTTGGGTCAACTAACCCCAAATTGTGTGAGGAATTTTCTAAAATAATGACTAATGGTTTGAAATGAGCTCAATGGGTAAGCTCAAATTGTTTCTTGGACTGCAGGTTACACAAACAAAGGATGGAATGTTTATAGCTCAATCCAAGTACACAAGGGATCTACTCAAGAAATACAAGATGGATAACCTTAAAGAGATAGCTTCTCCAATGGGTACCTCTACAAGCTTGGATGAAGACACTAAAGGTAACCCATTTGACCGGAAGTTATACAGAGGTATGATCGGATCCCTTCTCTACTTAACAACATCTAGGCCTGATATTCAATTCGCTGTAGGATTATGTGCTAGATTTCAGGCCAGTCCTAAAGAAAATCATTTTAAAGTAGTGAAAAGGATTTTTAGATATCTGCTAGGCACCCAAGAGCTAGGATTATGGTATCCTGCTAGGTGTGAGCTAGAGCTTCTAGCTTACACTGATGCTTATTATGCTGGGTGTCGAGTAGATAGAAAAAGTACTAGTGGCTATTATCAATTCCTTGGTGGCTGTCTAGTATCTTGGGCATCTAAGAAGCAACACACTGTAGCATTGTCTACAGCTGCAGCTGAATATGTTGCTGCAGGTAATTGTGCTGCCCAAGTACTTTGGATTAAGCACCAACTAGATGATTATCAGATAAAACTGGAATGTATTCCAATTCTATGTGATAATACTAGTGCCATATGCCTTGCTAAAAATCATGTTCATCATTCTAGGACTAAGCACATAGAAATAAAACATCATTTTCTAAGAGATGCTGTGAACAAAAAGGAAATTGAACTGGACTTCATTGAAACAGACAAACAAGTTGCTGATATCTTTACTAAGCCACTTGGAAATGAAAATTTTAAATTTTTTAGAAGAGAACTTGGCTTGTGTAAATTTCAGCATAATGAATGAACTCTTTGTTGACTTGAATAAAACTTTTGAGCTGCCTTAAATAAACTTCTGATTTAGACTTGCAAAACATTGTGCAACAGACTTATGATAACGTATGACTCTCATATTTTTTATTGCACTCATGATCATCATTGCATATATATGTCTAGATGCATGATATGTCTATATTTCTGCATGATTGTATTGCACTGCATCTCCTTGCATTACCCTGGTATATCCAATGGTAAGCTACCAAAGGGCAGGAAAATCTGTCTGGAGTTTCTCACTATGTGTGAGATGGTCCTTATGATCAGGTTCTCCGCCTAGTACCATGGGTCATACTGCACGATAAGATAGTCTGAGTAAGCATGATTTTCAAAATCAATTGTTCAGTCCACATCTACAAGATCACATGCACATAGACAGGGGGAGTATTGCATATAATTCAGAGTTAAGTCTGACAGTATGGCAATCTTTTAGTCAGTTCTAATATTAAGCAATAGAAAATAGAATTCTTCTCTCATAAGAACTTTAATTGCTTAAAGACTGACTTAATGGTTTAAATTTATAATCTTTAGAGTTGAAAGACTACAATCCATAAATAAAGATGCTGAAAATTGATAAACCTCTCAACCCTTATCTTATTTCATGTCAGACAAAGCTAATTATATCTGAAATCTGAAAACTTATCTGAAATCATATTAGAGAAGCTAAGTATGTGTATTGTCCTTAAACAAGTCATTCTGAAACAAATAAAGGGCAGCTAAGAAAGATATTGAAAAACATTGAAAATTATTTGAAAAATAGCATTGACAGAGCAATGGCTGGTAAATCACTGAGAAACTGAGTGATCCATCAAAGAAGTGGACACCACTCATGTCATGAGGTGTATCAGCTATCTCTGTATAAAATTATCAAAACAGTAGGTTGTTTTCACTGAGTACCTGGGGGTAACTGGAGTCTAATAAACATGTACCCTCACACAAAAAGGTGTCAATCAATTCTATTGAGTTTGATCATAGGCAAGATGGTCCATCATGTTAAGTATCTAGGGGTATTGGCGTCTGATAAACGTATACCCTTACGCAAAAAGACTTTTGGTACCTGAATGCCCTAAATGAAATAATATTGAAAATGCTGTTCCTTCAAAGAAATTTCATGGATGTCAATTGTTTAATTTCAATACATGACCTAGTTTCTCTTAACACATTTTACTGAGTCTATGAAAGTAAGATACTCTGAAACTGAATCTCTCATGTAAATATGACTATGGTTTATTGTTTTATCATGCACATCTACCTTATCCAATGAATGTAGTGCATGAACTCTCATTTTTATAACCTTTAAATCAGAATTTTAATTTCTAAGCCGTTTCTCAGTTCATATGACTGAAGGTTCTGTGCTTTAGTTGCTAAATTTCTGAACTACTTGCTAAGAATGCCAGTCAGCTGAACTTTCTTTTTCCTTCCCTTGCACTCACTTTCCCTCCTATTTGTTGATGGCAAAGGGGGAGAATATTGTCTGAATTCATTCCTTCAGTTCAGGAGGAGAATTCTGAATTGAGAATTCTGCATTCAAGGGGAGTGTATGCATCTGCATCATGGTATGGCAAAGGGGGGAAATTTTGTTAGCAGGGAGTTGCTTATATTTTGTAGCATGCAGCATGTCATTCATAGCATCTACATGCATCTGCATAGCAATCTGAATAACAAATCATGTCCTTCATCAAAAATGCATCTGTATGACAAGATGTTGCTACTCTATTTGATAGGGGGTTGCCATCATCAAAAAGGGGGAGATTGTTGTGACTCCTCTATGTTGATGGTGTTGACATGTAACTTTACTTCATATGGCAACACATTGTTTTGATTGATTGGCAACACTGTTTATGCTTTGATGAAATTACTTTTATCAGATTGTCTGTGTGTGCTATGCATTTTATCTTGTTTTCACACTGAACACACACTCAAAGTCTCAAAGTCTATACATTGCTACAGCAACGTAAGTCTGTACATTGTCCGTGTCTCTTGCAGCATCCTAGCAAGTGTGTACATCGCCTGTTGACTGCAAAGTCTATGCAGAGCTCAAGAGTTCGAAGTCTATACATTCATTCACTGTAGCTTGCACGAGGTAAAGTCTGTACATTGGCCTCCATGCCTCAAGTCTATACATTGGACTGTTTGGCCAAGTCTGTACATCGCTGTTTGCCAAAGTCTGTACATTGGCATATGTTCCGTTGTTGCGATTCAAAGTCTGCACATTGGGTTATTTACCTACGTTTAGCTTCAAAGTCTATACATTGATGCCTTTACCTACGTTGAAGTTCAAAGTCTATACAGTCGATGTTTTCCATTGCTTCAAGTCTATACAACCGGTCTTTTAGAAAGTCTATACATCAGTCTTCACCTCAAGTCTGTACAGTCCTTTGTTGACATGTCTTCACATCGTGAAGTCTATACACTCAACTCCTTCACATCTTGCAAAGTCTGTACATTGCATTCATCAGTCGCTTCTCACTGAAGTCTACACATTGCATCTTCATTTGCGAAGTCTGTACATTGCATTGATCTTCACTTAGTCTATACATTGACAGTCTTCATATCACCTAAGTCTGTTGTGGACGCACTAAAATTCGGAGGGGGGATCTGTTCGTTTGTTGATCGGGGTTAATTCTTCTATTTAGTGTGAGGGCGTGCCAGTCACAAAGTGACGATTTATTCGGGCTTCATGGAAGCCCATGGTGCGCTCGATCTGACTAATCAGAGGATTGTGTAGTTCGTGTCGGGACCGAAACCCGCCGTGCCGTAAAGGCCACGACGTTATTTACATCCCCCATACGGGGGAACACCCTTGATTGATTGCCGGGAATAAGGGCCCTACGGCCTAAAGAGAATACTAATAATGCAGGAGGATAGTGAAAGATGAACTATGCTAGAAACCCGTATCGGGACGTGAATGCTAAGACTATGTCGGCCACTCATGGGCCACTTCATGTTCGGACGAAGGTCCGTGTTTGTAGTATAAAAGACGGTAGCAAAACCGCACGAATGTCTGCCATGAACAAGGCAAGTTTAATGAGAATGCGGGATTGGATCCCGGTAGGGATGGGTCAAGTTGATAGACTGTTGGCCGGAGATGATTTCGGATTATGGTCATGTCGGAAGTTTCGTAAACCACGTCCGATACCATAAGGCGTCGTTGATTTTCTCTTTGCACCCAGTCCGAGGGAGTGAATTGTTAAATGCGTAGCCCGAGCTCAATAACGTGCGCCCTCACACACGGATCGACGATTACCTTTCACGCGAGTGCAGGAATTCAAGTCTCCGTAGAGTGCTAAGAAGAAATTCGGGCAATCCCTATGGTTGAAAGCTATTAAACACATTAAGTGCGAAGTGTGGGAGTGTTGCCTCTGGTTTATTTTGTGAGTTGGGCTCAGCAATTTAGCCATGACCCTTCCCCTTGACGTGTGCACCCGCCATAATTGGGTTCCCTTCGAACGTATGTCGTGACGCACGTGCATCAGGAATCGGGCCATTATTATTATTTATCCAGGAAACACGGTCCTAGAAAATTCTAAGGAGGTGTATTATCCTATATTCTAAGCAAGCATGCAAACAGGGCAATCAAGCATTCTTTTTTTTCTTTTTTTTGTCTTTTCTTTTTTTTTTTGCGTAAGAACATACTATCGTTACGTATAAGTGCAGTGATAGTAAAGGTATTAGGGAACCAGACCGCAAAGGGCCGAAAGGATATTAGGGAGGCGGGCTATAGCACCCAAAGGACATTAGGGGAGCAGGCCATAAGGGCTAAAAGATGCTGGTAAGCGGGCTGCGGGAGCCAGAATCGGGAAGCGCGGTGGGACGGATGGATTAATCCTACTAGTGGGCCTCGGCCGAAATGGCCTTGCAGAGGGGCGTCGGGTAGTGGGATGTGAGAGTCGAAGAGAAGGGTCTCTTTTGTTCTCTGGCCGGGGAAGGGTCTGGACCAAAACAGAAGGTTTATTCTTTTATTCTCTGGCTGGGGAAGGATCCGAACCAAAATGAGAGGTCTATTTTTTAACTGGGAAGCTGTCGGCTGGGATGCCAATGATGAGGTAGCTGTCGGCTAGGAGCCGATGATGAGGTAGCTGTCGGCGAGGGGGCCGATGATGAGGTAGCTGTCGACCCGAAGGCCGATAATTAGATAGCTGTCGACCCGAAAGCTGATGATTAGATAGCTGTTGACCCGAAGGCTGATGAAGGGGTAGCTGTCGACCCGAAGGCCGATGAAGGGGCAGCTGCCGGCTTGAAGCCCCGATGGCTGAATATCTGTCGGCTCGAAGCCCCGATGGCTGAATATCTTTCGGTTTAATGCCCCGTTGGCGGAATGTTTGTCGGTTTAATGCCCCGCCGATGGAAGGTTTAGTTGGCTTAACGCCCCGTCGGCGGAAGGTTTAGTCGGTTTAATGTCCCGTTGGCGGAAGGTTTTATCGGTTTAACGCCCCCTCGGCGGAAGGTTTAGTCGGTTTAACGCCCCATCGATGGAAGGTTTAGTCAGTTTAACGCCCCATCGGTGAAAGGTTTTGTCGGTTTAACGTCCCATCGGCGAAAGGTTTAGTCGGTTTAATGCCCCGTCGACGGAAGGTTTAGTCGGTTTAACGCCCCGTCGGCGGAAGGTTTTCGGTTCGGATGAAAGGTCATGACGCCGACCCTATGAGAGGTTTATTCGTTGGATGGCTGGAGGTAGAGGGTGACAGATCATGTCTGCCTCAAGGCTCACTTTCTTTTCTTCTTTTCTTCTTTTATGTGAAGGGGCGAGTGGAAGACCACGTCTGCCTGATGTGTCTTTTCTTTCTTTTCTTCTCTTCCTCTTTTGTGTGAAGCGGCGGGTTCGAAGATCACGTCTGCCTCATGTCTCTCTCTTTTTTTCTTCTCTTCTTCTTTTGTGTGGAGAGGCGGGTTCGAAGACCACGTCTGCCTCATGTCTCTCTCTTTTTTTCTTCTCTTCTTCTTTTGTGTGAAGAGGCGGGTTCGAAGACCACGTCTGCCTCACGTCTCTTTTTTTCCTCTTCTTCTTTTGTGTGAAGAGGCGGGTTCGAAGACCACATCTGCCTCATGTCTCTTTTTTTCTTCTCTTCTTCTTTTGTGTGAAGAGGCGGGTTCGAAGACCACGTCTGTCTCATGTCTCTTTTTTTCTTCTCTTCTTCTTTTGTGTGAAGAGGCGGGTTCGAAGATCACGTCTGCCTCACGTCTCTTTTCTTCTCTTCTTTTCCCATTGATGCCCCCGGACTGGGGCGTGACTCTCTTAGCATGCCCCCAGGCTGGGGTGTGGTCTCTCTGACTTCAATGCCCCCAGGCGGGGTGTATGTTCCTTTAAACCTCCCTAAGCCATGGTGTATTCCTTACGACTTCAATGCCCCCAGGCGGGGTGGATTCTGCTTCTTTGCTTCTGTGCCCCGCGCGGGGTGTATTCTGCTTCTAGTGCCCCCAGGAGCGGGGTGTATTCCTTTCTTCATATGCCCCGGGGACCCGGGGAATGTTATTTGTCCTGCTTCAGACGCCCCAGGGATGAGGTGTATGTTGCTTCATGTGCCTCCATGGCGGGGCACATTTCTTCTTCAAATGTCCCTAAGCCGGGGTGGAGTTTCTCTCTTTGTGTGCCCCTGGGCCGGGGTCTATTCTTTTTTGTTTTATCTACCCTCATACGGGGTGTGCTTCTTCTTCAAATGCCTCTAAGCTGGGTGCGTTCCTTTTTTTGTATGCCCCAGGCCGAGGTGTTTTTTTTTTTTTGCTTCTTATGCCCCTAAGCCGGGGTGAATTCCTCTGCCTCTTATGCCCCCATAGCGGGGTGTATGTTTCTTCTTCTAACGCCCCTAAGCCGGGGTATATTCTTTCTTCATATGCTTCCAAGTCGGGATGTATGTCTCTTTGCTTCTGTGCCCCTCGGGTGGAGGTGTATTCTTGCTCTCTTTTCTTTTATATGCCCCTATGGCGGGATATATTTCTCTTCAGGTACCCCTAGATCAGGGTGTGACTCTGCTGCTTGTTGTACCCCCAGGTCGGGGTAGATTCTTCCGCTTTTTCCGCCCCAGAGTGGGGTATATTTCTCTTTGTATGCCCCTAAACCGGGGTGTATTCTTTGTCTCATATGCCCCTAGAGTGGGGTGAGTTTCTTCCTTTGTGTGCCCCTAAGCCGGGGTGTATTCTTGCTTCTTATGCCCCCAGAAGCGGGGTGTATTCTTTCTTCGAATGCCCCTAAGCCGGGGTGTACATTGCTTTCATGCCCCCAGACCAGGGTGTGGTTCTTGCTTTCATGCCCCCAGGCCGGGATGTATTCCGCTTCTAGTGCCCCAGGAGTGGGGTGTATTGCTGCTTCCGATGCCCCCAAGGCGGGGTGTAATTTTTGCTTCTTATGCTTATGTGCCCCCAAGCGGGGTGTATTCCTTTCTTCATACACCCCTAAGCGAGGGAATATTGTTTATTCTGCTTCAGATGCCCCCCAGGGGGGTATATGTTGCATCATGGACCCCGAGGCCGGGATGTATTCCTTCTTCAAATGCCCCTAAGTCGGGGTAGACTCTTTTCTTCTTATGCCCCCAAGGCGGGATGTAGCTTCTTCAAATGCCCCTAAGCTGGAGCATATTCTTTATGGCTTCTATGCCCCCAGGCGGGGTATGTTTCTTCTTCAAATGTCCCTAAGCCGGGGTGTATTCTTCTCTTTCTTATGCTCCCGAGGCGGGGTGTAACTTCTTCAAATGCACCTAAGCCGGGGTGTACTCTTCATGGCTTCTATGCCCCCCCTGCGAGGTATGTTTCTTCTTCAAATGTCCCTAAGACAGGGTGTATTCTTCTCTTTCTTATGCTCCCGAGGCGGGATGTAACTTCTTCAAATGCCCCTAAGCCAGGGCGTGTTCTTCATGGCTTCTATGCCCCCCTGGCGGGGTATGTTTCTTCTTCAAATACCCCTAGGCCGGGGTGTATCCTTTGTCTAACATGTCCCCCGAGTCGGGGTGCAACTCTGTTTCTTCTTATGCCCCAAGGTCGGGGTAGATTCTTCTCACGTGCACCCAGAGCGGGGGTGTATTTCTCTTCATGTGCCCCCATATTAGGGTATATTTCTTCTTCAAATACCCCCAAGCCGGGGAGCATTCTTGCTGCTTCTTATGCCCCAGGGCGGGGGTATGTTCTGCTTCTCTTACCCCCTCATGGTGGGGGGTATTTCTCTTCATATGCCCCCAGAGTGGGGGTGTAGCTTTTCTTCATCTGCCCCTAGGTCGGGGGGTATGCCTCTTCACTTCTGTGCCCCCAAGCGGGGTATGTTTCTTCTTCAAAGGCCCCTGAGCCGGGGTGTAGCTTTGTTGTATGTTGTGCCCCCGAGTCGGGGTGGATTCTCTTCATGTGCCCCTGGGAATGGGGTGTATATCTTTTTTTCTGCCTCTTTTGCCCCCATGGCGGGGTATATCTCTTCTTCTTATCCCCCATGGCGGGGTATGTGCATGCTCTCTTCGAGAGTGGTGGCCGTGCTTGGCCTCATTGCTATAAAGTGTTTCCCACAGCGGGCAGCAATTTATCAAGCTACAATTGTAGTTTGTTGGATCTTCTAACAACCACTCGAGGGGCCGTCTTATGCCGGATAGGGGCAGCAAGAAGGTGGAATAGACCAGGGCGTTGCACCATGGAGTTGGACCCTCCTAGAGTCGGACGGGAGGCCGGTCTTCTCCTTGTCCTATTGGTCGGTAATGCTTGCCAGCTTTTCTTTTTGTCCTCTTTTTTTTTGTGTAATAGACCAAGGTGGGTGTGCAGGAGAGCGCTCACCCCCTCAGGGAGGGGATGAGTGGTTCGCTCCACCGCATCACTCCCACCGTGGCAATCTCTGCTCAGCACGGGTCTCGACGGACGTGGCCGTACGACCCTCTCTCACCGATTCTTTCTCTTCCCTTTGTTGTTTCTTTCTTCTTTCTTCTTCTTTTTTTTCTCCTTTTCTTCTTTTTCTTATTGTGGAAAAGGGGGTCTGATTTCCCCTCCCTTCTTTTCTCTTCCTCTTCTCTCTTTTTTTTTATAACAGCCCCCAATGATTCCTGGAAGCTGCATATGCTTTGGAGCAGCGTCCTCGAGACCACATGGGCAATTGCACCTAGTCTGGCTTTTCTCCCCATAGGGCTGGCGAAGATAGCACCTGCAATTCATCAAAGCAGGCAAACATCGTTTATTAGGAGGCCATGAGGCCCTGGATCCCGGCGAAGAGATGCAGGGTGGTTTTGGTCCCACCAGGCGTGTTAGACTTCTGGATGCACTTTTCGACACGCTCATTTGTTTGTTCTTTAAGTCGATTTATTTGGTGGGTTTATTCGTTTATTAAGTGCGTGGGCGTGCCCATCATGAAGTGACAACTTATTCGGGCTATGAAGAGCCCATGGTGCGCTCGATCTGACTAATCAGACGATTGTGTAGTTCGTGTCGGGACCAAAACCCGCAGCGCCATAAAGGTCACAGCGTCATTTACATCCCCTCGGAGAGGGGAACACCCTTGATTAATCGCCAGGAATCAGGGCCTCATGGCCAGGAAATTAATTGCATGAAAGGTCTATTAGGAAGTATTGAAATCCCCTTACGAGGGTGAGAAGAAAACATTCACGATCATGTCGGTCATGTGCTGACCATTTAATGTTCGGACGAATGTCCGGCTCGAGAAAAGTGCAATCGTCACGGGAAAACCGGAACATATGTATGCTGGGGTATGACAAATTTGTTGTTCAGAGGAATAAGGAATATTTAGTTAAATCCCAGTTAAAGCGGTCAGAAACCAACAAGTTTGTCGGCTCGGTGCAAGATCAAGCCGCGACCATGTTGCGGTGGGCCCCCCGCGGTCGAAACAAGACTTGCGTGAGCATCATTAATATTCTCGGTACCAAGGGGGCAACGGGGGAGTGTCCCGGTATCAGACCCCAGAACCAGAGGCGTATTCAAAGGGAGCGGGCTATAGGCCAAGAATAGGGTAAGACGATGACCATAATCGGGACGGACCCGAGATCTGAGCGTGCCCACAGAGGCCTTATTGATATTCCTATGCGTAAGGTCCGGGGATGATGAGAGCCATCTCGTTCCATTTAGATCTGTCGGTCATTTGTGGACCACTTCATGTTCGGACAAAGGTCCGTAATAGAAACGTGACGGAAACCGAGGTGAACCCGTTCAAATGTCTGCCGAACGTGCGGTAATTTTAGTAGTGGCCCGGAAGGGGTCCGGCCTGAGAGACGAGTCCGGCTTAATCGGAATGTCGACCCGAGGCGAGGTCGGGTCATGGCCATGTTGGGATGACTCCCAAGGCTCAGGCCCGGCCTACGAGGGGGACATTATTGTTCCTTCAGAAATGGGCCACAGGGAGAGACGGGGCTGCACTACGGATTATTACTATTTTATCTGGGTTTCCAATTATATATATATATTTATTTATTTATTTATTGCTTATTTCTTTTTTATGTGCTTATTCTGAATGATTTTTTTTCTTTTGTTTATTATCATTATTATTATCATTATTATCTCACATTTTTTATTTCTTATGTATATATTAAGATTTATTTATTTATCATAATTTTTATCAGTTTATTATTATTATTATTATTATTATTATCATTATCATTATATATTATATATATTTCTGGAGAGAGAGTGGGCTGCTGGAGGGCCAAAAGGGGGGCTGAAGGGGTGTGCCGAAGGGCGGCCAAACTGGGCGTGCCAGCGAAGAGCGCGAGCGGGCGTGCCGGCGAAGAGCGTGAGCGGGCGTGCCGGCGAAGGGCACGTGTGGGCGTGCCGGCTAAGGGCGCGAACGGGCGTGCCGGCGAAGGGGGCGAACGGGCGTGCCGGCCAAGGGGGGGGCGAGCGGACATGCCGGCGAGGGGTGCAAGGTGGGCGTGCCGACGAAGGACCTGGCCGAGCATACCAGGCAAGGTGCAGACGGGCGTGCCGGCGAAGGGTGCGAGCGGGCATGCAGACGAAGGGCCAAGCAAGGTGTACCGGAGAAAGGCCAGGGCAGGCGTGCCGGCCAGGGGTATTGGGGTGTACCGGGGAAGAGGCTATGTCGCTGGAGGGTTCAAAGAGGTGGGGTTGAGCACGCCGAGGAAACTTCAAGGCAGGGTGTACCGGCGGAGGTCGGGAGGGAGCCCACTCCTCTTCCATTCTTATGTCTTTTCTTTTTTTCTCTCTTGATTTTATTCAGTTTGTGTGGGTTTCTTCTTTCCTTCTCTTGATTAACTTCCATTCCTTCTCCCCTGAGGACGAGTGTTCAAGTTGCTTAGTTGTCGTTCGATTCGGCTCTTTTTGAGTTGATTGCGGTTCCCTTGCCTCGGTTGAGGCATTTTACCGTTGTTCTTTTCCTTTGTTTATTGCTTCATTTTGCCTTTTAATTAGTTATGGCCCCATTTGTTTGTTGCTTCCTTTTATCTTTTTTAATATGTTATCGTTTCTAACAAAAATTCGGCAGCATCTCCCCTTGACCCGAGCGTAAGGGAGATACAAGGAACGCGCCCACATGGAGTGGCAGTACCTGAAAATTGGAGGTGGGCGCCCGAGAGCGGCAACACCTTTAATAAAACCTCGAAAAAATCGGAGGGAACGGCGAATGGGAGACAATTCTAGGACTTGCTAGGGGGTGCACCAGGCAAGAAAGAGGGACTGGTGGCTAGCGTGCCAGCCAGAGAGCCTATAGGGGCTGGAGAGGTATGCCGGGCTAAGGGAGACCAGGGCGTGCCGGGCTGAGGGGCACAAGGCGTGCCGGGCTGAGGGGCACAGGGTGTGCCGGGCAAAGAGGGCACGGGTGTGCCGGGGAAGAGAGGGCTGAAGGTGCACCGGCCAGGTAGGCTGTGTCGGTGAAGGGTTGGCCTGGGGGGTGTGCACCGGCCAGGAGACTGTGCCGGGCTGAGGGTTATAAGGTGGTTGTGCCGCTGGGAGGGGCACAGAGCGTGCCGATGAAGAGCCCGGCGGGGGTGTCGTTGAGGGATGCCGCTGAGGGGTGGCAGGGGCGTGCCGGAGAGGGCCATGGGCAAGAGCGTGCCGCTGGCGGACGCTGGAGGAGCGGGTCGTTGAGAGGCCAGGGGGGAGTAACTTCCCACAGGCGAACGGGCGAGGGTGAGGGTCAGAGGCCCTACGAGGGGGATACGCCAAGGGGGAAAGATCACTGCCAGAGGCCAAACCGATGGAGAAGAAGAGGAAGAGGAAAACACCAAGGGATGCAAACACGCGAGAAATGTCTTTGAAAGACATCAAAAATATTCACAAGCCTTTTATTTCTATTCTTACAAGAAGAATGCCCCGAGGGGACTAATACATTGTAACAAAAGGAAAACGGGGAAAAGGGAAAGCAAGAAAGAACAAGATATGGTGGGGGTGTGGAACACCAGCTCCTCCCCTCCCAGACCCCACGCCCTCTCTTCACTCACTCCTCTTCTCTTCTATCTTCTTTCTCTTCGCTCAGGCGATGGTGGTCGAGGCGGCAGGCTCCTCTTCTTCTCTTCTTCTTCTTCTCTTTCTCTTCGTGCGGACGACGGTGGACGGAGCAGTAGGGGGGAGCCAGAGCCTCCCCTCCTCTTTTTCTTCTTTTTTTCTCTTCTTCTCTTCTTCGTCTCCCCCTCTCTCTCTGTCTGTCTATGTCTTGTTCGTCGGAGAAGAGGGGTTTTTATACCTTGGCAGCGGCGAGACCGGTCGAAGGCGGGAAGCACCCGCGGTTGGAGGTGGGAAGTGACTGGCCATGATGGGGTTTGACTTCCCCGTCCTCGGTGGCAGAGGAGTAGCCTACGCGCCCCAATCCCTGGCCGACACCTCAGACAGCCCACTGCGCGCCAAGGATCTCTAGGGCATGTGCGTAAGATTTCATCTGCAAGGCGTGTTGCTGAAGAGCCAGGACGGCATGCCGCTGGAAGACACGGCAAGCGTGCCGCTGGAGGGCCACCAGCGCGTGCCGCTAAAGGGGCTTGCAACGCGTGCCGTTGGAGGGGCTTAAGGGAGCGCCGCTGAAGACACAGCGGGCATGCCGCTGGGGAGCCGCCTAGGCATGCCGTTGAAGGGCTGGACGAGTGTGCCGGCGGAGGAGGCTCCGCCTGGTGCGGACACCCGAGCAGTTGAGCGGCGCCACACACCGAGCCACCGGTACCGCACACGGAGCACGACTCGAGCCACCTCAGCGTCCATCTGGCTCGGAGACAGCCTGGAGACTCCGCCTTGAGCCTCCCCATTTTTCATATTTAATTAGACTTTATTTGTGTGTAAGGTGTGTTTATTTCATTTTATACGGTTTGCAATTATGAGTGTACAAAGGGCTTATTTGTAAAATGGGACCCCTGGGCCCCATGGGACCCCCATGCCCCCTCCCATTGGTCCATATCAGCCTTGTGGGGTTGGTCAACATCCAAGGTGGACATCTAGAAGCCTTGACTAGTCAATTGTACACATGGGGGACAAGGGACCAAAATGGTCAACAATTCCAACCAAACCAACCTACCATGTCCCCCCCTTGGTCAAGGTGTGCCCCCCTCCCCATTTTTTTATTATTTTTATTGTGTTTTGATCAAACTTCATCCTAGCCATCCATCCCTAATGATTAGTGTGTATTTTTATCATTTAATTCATGAGTATATGCATTTTTCTGAGCTTAATTGATATTAAATATACACTTCTCACACTTATTATTGATTTTGTATCAAACGTTTAATTTTTTAAAATTAAATAAATTTTTATGATAATTTTTACGTATTTATGCAAGCACGCAGTTCGAGGAAAACTCCAAGAAAAAAAAGAAAATAAAAATTATATTTTGATTGGGCCAAAAGCTCGAGGATTGGTTCAAAAAGAAAATAAAAAAATTTTAGAACAAAAAATAAAATTATTTGCTATTTTTTGAATTTTCTAAGTATATATAGATATATATATAGTTATATAGATATATATTTATATAATATATATATATATTAAAATTTAAAAAAAATGAAAAAAAAAGATTCAAAACCCGCCCCCGCCCCGCCCTTCCCGCCTTCGCCGCCCGGGCACGGGCGACGATGCCGGGAGGGCGAATGGCGGGGGGGGTCGTGGCGATCGGCGGGCCCCGGGCGGAGGCAGCAGCAGGCCAGCGGCGGGGGGTCGTGGCGGGCGCGACGCGGAGGCGGCAGGGACACGCGGCGAGCGGAGACGGCAGGCGGGCGGGGTGCACGCGCCCAAGGCGTGTGACACGCGGCGGTGGCCGAACGGCGGGCCCACGGCCGGCCGCCTAACAAGCGGCGGCGGTCGGCGCAACGCGCCCGCAGAGAGAGAATGAGAGAAAGAGGAGAAGAAAAAGGCCAAAAAAAATGCCAAACAAATTCAGAAAAATCCGAAAAAAAATGGCAAAGTGGGCAGAACCTACCTGCCTACCATTTTAGGCTAAAATTGGGTACACTTGTTTGGAGTGTTTTTTGTAACCCCTATATAAAGGGTGCATTGGTCTTGAATGAAGAGTTAGCAAGTTAGTTAGCAAGTAGAATTAGCAAGATGGCAAGGTTGCAAGGGAGGGAGAGCTAGCTTTGGTCATTTGTAATGTAAGTTGTTCTTTACATTTCTGAAGTTGTTGAGTACATCAAGTTGTATTTTCAAAGCTTTTGAAGTCAAAGTTGTAAGTTGTTCTTATTTCAATAAAAGTTTCATTTTTGAATTCAGCCTGTTCTTAGCCTTATTTCGCATGGTTGTAATCTTCATTTCAATTTGCTTTCTTCACAAAAGTTGTTCCTTTTTAAGTTTTCTTCAACTTCTCTGTTTAGCATTTCTTCAAATTCGTCCAAATTCATAGAGTTAATACCCATTTTCTTAAGTGCTGTCCTGTGCATTTACTGTTCATCCGTGGTGATACCTTCTTCCATTCATTCATTTTGAACTCTTTCTAGTCCTCAAATAACTCTGAGTTCTTCATAAGAGTTGTTCCTCTCTTGTATATCTAAGTTTTATTCTTCTTGCACTTTGTCAAATTCCTCTTCTTTTGAGCTTTAGAATTAAGTTTTCAAGGTGCTGGTTTTCTGTCAATTACTGTTCATCCGAACCAATAGGTCATAGTTTTTCAAGTTTTTCCTTATCTTCCTTTCATTTTCTGTTTCTGTGTTCTTCATAAAAGTTCTTCCTTTTTCAATTCTCTACAACTTTCATGTTTTACACTTCTTCTCATTCTGTCTATATTTGAAGTTATGCATTTTCTTCCAACCCCTATTTTCACTTGAATTCTGTTATGTTTTCCAATTTAAGTTTTCATAATCGCACTCTAAATTCCAACAATTGATTTTTCAAAACACAAGAATATTTTCCAACTAAGAAAAATAACCAAATTCCTTCCCCGTGGGATCGACCCGTACTTACCATTATACTCATGTTTTCAAATCCATAAGTGAGTGAGTGCGGTTATAAATATTTGAAATTTGTGTGGCACGGCAATTTTAACAACGACTGTCGAGGCGACACCAAATTTTTGGCGCCGTTGCCGGGGATGGAGATACTTTTCATAGTTGGATACTCTTGTGTTTACTTTGTATATTTGTATATTGATTTTTGCTTTCTTTACTTGTGCAGGAAAACGAAAAAAATTTGAAAATCAAAGAAAGAGGATGATCGAATCTGAAATTCCAAGGATATGAAACGTCGTTAAAAAGCTCGGAAGCATTGCTAAAGGGCTGAAATCAAGAAACAGGTTCTATCTTTCCACTTTCTGAAAATTTTTTTACAAAAATCTGAAAATTTCTTGAAAACTCTATAAAAATAAAAAACAATCATAACAAAAGAAAAAATTTCATGCTGGTTAGTTAGGTTCATTAACTAAAAATAAAAATAAAAAAATCTTCATTTGTACCAAATAAAAGACCTCATTGCAAGAGTAGAAACTACACTTTCATGCTCTAGGTCATGCATCATTTAGCTTAGAATTTATCTTTGTTTAATTTCTGCATTGCATTTTGAAGATCGCGAGGGGCAAGGTACGTTCTACTCACCATATTCTGGCATTCATTTTGCATAAAGAACCCCTTGTTTGAAATTGTGGTGTGTATTTTCATTTCAAAATACTTTAAGGGCAACACCCCTAATAAGATAAGGTGGGGATTTCATCACCCTCCCTTAGCCCACAAACCACATTTCTCTTGCATCTTCGCATGACCTCCGCCATAAATAAAAGTCAGTAAACGTTGGCCCTAGGATCACACTGTGATTCTTGTGTTATTTAGGTTTATCCTCATATGAAAACCGGTGCCTAAGGCAAGACGGTCGGACAGCAAACGCTTTAAGAGGGTTAGTGGTTTGGCATAATAAGGTCCCTACGAAACTAGGGGGAACCTCCCACTTCCCCACCCCTTACCTGGCTGGTAGTCATATTGAGGATAAACTTAAGTCTCACGTTAATCATTTTGTGAAACCCTATTTATAGGTCCAGGTCACATCTAGGTCATTAGGGTCATTTGTGTGCTAACTTGTTTATCTTTGCATAAAAAAAAATAATAAAATCAAAACATAAAAAAAAATTTCATTGAAAAATCATCACTCTTTCTTGGGTCTTTTTCATTTCCACATCTAATTTTGTTCAGGCCCAATAATAGATTCTTTGATGTTTAATTATGCGGGCTATGTGAATTCCAACTCTCCATTTACCCCTTATCAACAAACTCCTTCACTCTTCCACAATGAGGTTCATAATTCATCTTTCACCCAAGAGCCATATCAATGGTCATCGGAGTTTTCCACCTCTTTCCCTCACACAAATCCATATCCTAGGTGGGAAAACCAACAATCATCCTCTTGGGCACCCTATCAAGACCCCATTCAACGTCCTTCAAATCCACACTTTGCAGATTGGGATTCATATTCCAATGATCCTTACAATCAAGTCCATTCTTATGATCAACCCTATTATGGAGGGCAACCAATACACTCTCCTGATTTTCAGACTGAGTGCCCTTCAAATTACTATCCATCACAATCTGACTCTCAGCCCACTTATCTATCTCCTCTATGCACAGATTTACATAAGGAGGAGATGTTTGATAAATTGACACGGCTCTTCCAGACTCAACAACAAGCCTTTCAGGAACAACTGTAAAACTTTGAGGCCCAAGTGAGTAGGATTGCTGAAAACATCATAGAAACGGAAGTGGATCCAATGCCTAACAACTCCACAAGTCTTGAGGACCAACTTCTTGGATGTTATAATGATAAAAGTCTATATGCTCAACCTATGATCCCACAATCTACCACTCATATCACTGTTGATTTTAAGGGAATCATGGAAGAGTCTTATGCGGAGGACGTAACGGAAGAGCAGCCTGAGGAGCCTAAACCCCATTCCAATTGTGAAGAGGATTATGATGATTTTGAGTCGTCGGGGGGAGAAGAAGGGAATGATGAAAATCGTATTTGGGCCAAAACCTCTGATGACCATTATGACCTAGCCCAACAGACAAATCATTACGATTCATCTCTTCCACCCACACCTAATGCCTCTGATGATCAATTCATTCAGTTACTTCTCCATAGTCAATCCCTCCAACAGCACATCAATAGGCTTACTGAGGAAGTCAAAACCATGGAGGGAGAGCAATTCTTTGATTCCTCTGAACCTAATCCTCATCAAGTCCTTCCCACTGACTATGATCACTCTATGATTCCCCAAGAGCATTACCCTCTGATTAATCTTAATTTAGAAGATGAAGGAATTATGGAGAGATCTTGTCAAAACGATTTGAATGAGGAACCTAGACAATCTGAGGAGATTGAAGAATTTGATGGCAATGAAATTCATGACGGTGATGAACTGATGAATGATCATATTCCCCCTCCTACAAAGGGATTTGAGGAGCCAGTGCTTGCTTGCCAACATGAGGGAAATGCAAGAGAGGTGGATGATCTTCAGTTAGAGGGAGAGGATGAATATATTGAACCTCATCACAAGTCTCTCCCCGATCATGATGACCTTCTCTTTGAAGATGGGAATGGAGAAGAGGTGGAGATGGGACATGACTTTGATGAAATTATCTTTGAAGATGGGAAGGAAGAAGAAGTGAAGATGGATCTGAATAATGAAGTTGGGGTAAATGAGGAATTGAATGATTTGAATGTACCGCATGATACTTTCAATCTAGAGGAGAGGATAGAGCTTATGCCAATTCTTGACCACGGTGATTCTTTTGAAGTTCTTCCAACCGACTGGTCTACTCTTGCTCTACATGATGATTCCATAGCCTCTAAGGAGGAACATTTCATAATTGATGACATGATTTTTCCCAATGTTCCTCCTTTATTCTCTGATTGGGGTGGTCCGTTTGTGATGCCTCCACCTAGATACATGCTTTGCCCTTGCGCTCACCAGTCACATTCGTTTTCTGTAGGGCATGATAAAGAAAATTTTGGCAAGGATAAAATTCTTTGGTGGCTCATTTTAAAATCAACTTGTTGGTTGTTGAGATACGGTGCGTCTGGCTGAAGACGTTAAATTTAGCGCTTTTTGAGAGGCAGCCCAACGTTTTCACAGTTTGGTGTGTAAATAAATGGCTTCTTGGGAGGCCACCCACGGTTTTTGTGATTTGATGTTTTGTGTTAGTGTGTTTCTTTTACAGTTCTCAGGCCACAACACAATGAAGCTCTCATCACTTCGCCCGACCCATCAGGTTGTATCCTTCCTTCCCAACCAAATTATTTTTTTCATGTCCTCTGATCGGTCTACTGCTTATGCCATTGAGGACAATGTCATTTAAGTTGGGGGGGGAGATATTCAAAAATTTCAAAAATAACACTTCAACAAAAAATTTTTTTTACTTTCTTGAATTGTCGTGTGAAACAACAGTTTTTCCCAAGTTGAATTTCTTGATTCATGTCGCATGAAAAGTGATTCTAGAATGGAAATGACTAGAGAATCGGATGATGGATAATTTATTTACTCTAGCCATGGAAAACTGATTTAAAGAATCTCTTTAAAGTTTAGATGCACTTTCAAAGAAAAATAAAATCACGTTGCACGCTAATGAAACAAGAAGGACAAGCCTTCTGTTATTTTAGACAGACTGTCTGATATTCTGCATTTTCTGAAGAAGAAATATGTTAGAAGCTTTCTGCCATAGAAAAGTATGAGAAAAAAATAAAGTACCATGAAAAATGCTCCGATTCTGAGTAACCGGGCCTACTTCACCTAAGACGTGTTGAGGTTCGCGTCAAAAGGAAAAGGGAACTTGGATCTGTGGAACCGGGCCTACTTCACCTAAGACGTGTTGAGGTTCGCGAAAAACAGTGAAGGATAGTGCAGCATCATGTGTGTAAGAAAAAAAAAGGAAAAAGAAAAGGAGAAAAGAAAAAAAAATATATATATATAGTGATCCCAAAAGGGACATATCAATAAGGCAGACAAAAAGCTAGTGTGCATTGAACGCTCTAAGTAAGAAGTGCAGAATTGAAAGGCATTTGTTCAGAATAGCAAATGGAGGATGAAATTGTCTTCACTGTGGACTTAGCATTACACATGCACAAGTGCTACTGAATTTTGATTAGATTCTTGATCATGTACCTGAATTTCCGACATAAGGCTAGTTTGTGGTAATTACTCCAGAGTCCTGATCTTTAGTTAACTCTATAAAAGATGAACTGGAAATGAGGCCTGAATATCTTTAAACTCTTGTTAGTCCTAAATTTTTCATTATGTGCATTGCTAAGGGACTAGCAATGAGTGAGTTGGGGGGTGTGATTAGTGTGTATTTTTATCATTTAATTCATGAGTATATGCATTTTTCTGAGCTTAATTGATATTAAATATACACTTCTCACACTTATTATTGATTTTGTATCAAACGTTTAATTTTTTAAAATTAAATAAATTTTTATGATAATTTTCACGTATTTATGCAGGCGCGCAGTTCGAGGAAAACTCCAAGAAAAAAAAGAAAATAAAAATTATATTTTGATTGGGCCAAAAGCTCGAGGATTGGTTCAAAAAGAAAATAAAAAAATTTTAGAACAAAAAATAAAATTATTTGCTATTTTTTTTGAATTTTCTAAGTATATATAGATATATATATATAGTTATATAGATATATATTTATATAATATATATATATATATTAAAATTTAAAAAAAATGAAAAAAAAGATTCAAAACCCGCCCCCGCCCCGCCCTTCCCGCCTTCGCCGCCCGGGCACGGGCGACGATGCCGGGAGGGCGAATGGCGGGGGGGGTCGTGGCGATCGGCGGGCCCCGGGCGGAGGCAGCAGCAGGCCAGCGGCGGGGGGTCGTGGCGGGCGCGACGCGGAGGCGGCAGGGACACGCGGCGAGCGGCGACGGCAGGCGGGCGGGGTGCACGCGCCCAAGGCGTGTGACACGCGGCGGTGGCCGAACGGCGGGCGCACGGCGGGCCCACGGCCGGCCGCCTAACAAGCGGCGGCGGTCGGCGCAACGCGCCCGCAGAGAGAGAATGAGAGAAAGAGGAGAAGAAAAAGGCCAAACAAAATGCCAAACAAATTCAGAAAAATCCGAAAAAAAATGGCAAAGTGGGCAGAACCTACATGCCTACCATTTTAGGCTAAAATTGGGTACACTTGTTTGGAGTGTTTTTTGTAACCCCTATATAAAGGGTGCATTGGTCTTGAATGAAGAGTTAGCAAGTAGAATTAGCAAGATGGCAAGGTTGCAAGGGAGGGAGAGCTAACTTTGGTCATTTATAATGTATGTTGTTCTTTACATTTCTGAAGTTGTTGAGTGCATCAAGTTGTATTTTCAAAGCTTTTGAAGTCAAAGTTGTAAGTTGTTCTTATTTCAATAAAAGTTTCATTTTTGAATTCAGCCTGTTCTTAGCCTTATTTCGCATAGTTGTAATCTTCATTTCAATTTGCTTTCTTCACAAAAGTTGTTCCTTTTTAAGTTTTCTTCAACTTCTCTGTTTAGCATTTCTTCAAATTCGTCCAAATTCATAGAGTTAATACCCATTTTCTTAAGTGTTGTCCTTTGCATTTACTGTTCATCCGTGGTGATACCTTCTTCCATTCATTCATTTTGAAGTCTTTCTAGTCCTCAAATAACTCTGAGTTCTTCATAAGAGTTGTTCCTCTCTTGTATATCTAAGTTTTATTCTTCATGCACTTTGTCAAATTCCTCTTTTTTTGAGCTTTAGAATTAAGTTTTCAAGGTGCTGGTTTTCTGTCAATTACTGTTCATCCGAACCAATAGGTCATAGTTTTTCAAGTTTTTCCTTATCTTCCTTTCATTTTCTGTTTCTGTGTTCTTCATAAAAGTTCTTCCTTTTTCAATTCTCTATAACTTTCATGTTTTACACTTCTTCTCATTCTGTCTATATTTGAAGTTATGCATTTTCTTCCAACCCCTATTTTCACTTGAATTCTGTTATGTTTTCCAATTTAAGTTTTCATAATCGCACTCTAAATTCCAACAATTGATTTTTTAAAACACAAGAATATTTTCCAACTAAGAAAAATAACAAAATTCCTTCCCCGTGGGATCGACCCGTACTTACCATTATACTCATGTTTTCAAATCCATAAGTGAGTGAGTGCGGTTATAAATATTTGAAATTTGTGTGGCACGGCAATTTTAACAAAGACTGTCGAGGCGACACCACCTAACCCCTAGATCCAACAGTGGAGGATGGATTAGATGGGTGACCTATATATGCTTGTATTTTCCCATTTTCATGAATTAATGCCATTTGATTCAAACAAATTCAAGAGCAAGGGCTGGTGCGCCCCCCTCCTCTCTCCTCCCTCTCCCCCTTGAAGCTGTGAAGGCTTCCATTCTGAGGTGTGACGCCTCGTGTATCGGTTCCGACGATCGCCGCCGCCGCCACGAGCCGCCACCGCACCGCCATCGCCATCAACGGAGTTCTGCCCGTGCAGTACCACAGAAGCTTCCACGAATTTCATGTCTCAGCCCCGAGCTCAGATAGATATGGGGATTTTAGTGGATGTTCCAGAGGTGTCAAGGACATTCCACAAATTTTGGTTTGCCATTCAGATCTTGTTTCATATTTTTTGATTTTCGTCCACTCTTCCATTTTGGTTCTGCCAGAGTTCTGTCCAGATTCATCCCCGCCCTGCGTTTCATATCTTAGGTTCACTTTTTGAGTTTTGTTGGTTCGCCCAATTTTACTGGGGGTTCCATTCATCCACCCCTTCATCCACAATTTTTCTTAATTTTTCATTCACCCATCTCATATTTTCTAAAATTCGTTCTCAGACCCATCTACAGTTCTGTCCACCTGTTCCCAGATCCGACCACTAGTCACCCCAAAAATCATAACAAATCGCCTCCACCTCCAAATCCAATTCTAAAAATAGTCCCAGTTCCGTGGTTTGATTCCCTACAACTCCTAAGAAGAGCTCAAGAGCTGAATCGGAGGTTTACTAGGCGGTCAACGGTGGTTCTCAGACAAGTACCCTGCAGATCTGAGATTTCAGTTACTGTACAATAGGGACTTGTAAATTCAATAAAGTTCTGATCCGACCAGATCCAGCAGATCTCTCTGGGTCTAGATCGAAACGTTTGAAGAGAGCTTTCCAATGATAGCTCATGCGTCCCGATCCGATGTCGGGATTGCTCGCAGCGGCCGTTTTCGCCAGAACGCGGGCCGGAAGACAGCAACCAAAATCCGTGGACAGCTAGTTCAACAATTGGGAATCAGGGCCGATCGACCCCCGATCGGTGTTCCCGGTCGACCGCCGTCCGTGGAGGCGCGCCACCAAGGGTCCCCATCACAGTGGGTCCCACCCCCGCAGATCCGGAGGACAGCGCCATCTGTGGGCCCCGCGGGCCCGCAGAACCCGCCGTTCGGAAAGCACAAAAACGCGAAGTTTGGCACCGCCGGGCGATATCAAGATGCTGCCCGTCAACCCGGGTTGCGTGATTCCCGAGCTCCACATGTGACCTTTTACCTCCCTGCGTGGAGTGGGTCAAATCTTTGTATTGCTGTGATATTGTTTAACCGGGAGTCCATAATTCGGCCGGGGTTGTCTTCGCCACGCCGGGTGCGTGGAGGTAAAGGTCTTAACTCCTTGGCATTACATTGCTTAGCTAGTATACGGTCTTAGGCCGCTGCCGAGAGCGTAGGTACTAGCCCGTGTGTCCATGTCACCGCTGTGAGAGTGAGAGTGACCCGTCCCGCGACTCGATCCGAGTCCGGAAGTTGAGTTGGACTACCCTTGACCTCCGCCGGTTCCTTAACCGCGCACGGTCCGCGCTTTCCCTCGCTTGGGACGACGAGTGAGCTTCCACTTCTGTTAGCGACGTTTTGCCACTAGGAGCTCGTAGTGTCGGGCTTAGTGTCTCCCTGGTGTGTGCTGCTGGTCGCGTCTTCATCTAGAGTCCGAGGGTGGCACCTAATAGTGTCGTCTCCCGTGTCCATCCCGCATCAGTTTGGTATCAGAGCGAGTCGAGTCTAGGGTAGTCATTGCATATGTCTTACATGCATCATGGTCTAAGTCAAGTCTAGGATCATCATTTTCAAAAAAAAAAAGGTGCGTTTTAAATTACATTTCATCCCGATAATTCGGTATCTTAAAAGTTGTTGTCCGAACGTTAGGCTACGCCTATCGAGAGGTCACACACTTGCGAGAGTGATCTTTGGATCGATTAACTCCGCCACGTACCGGATATTAGTTTAGGTCTAGGTGCATTAGTCGGTGTTTGCATCAGTTTGTGTCTCCTAGTTCGTGTGTAGTCCAATAAGAGTCAGTCGGTCTTGTCCAAGTGTCGGCATGTCTAGCATGTAGTTCCGCCAAATTCACATGGAATCCCCATCACCCGGGCAACATGGCCGTTGGTCCACCCATGGGCTTGGCAACCACCCACTCCACTTCCGTAGGCCCGAAGCCTCAGATTTTTATGGCTCCAATGGCCCGGGCGACTACCTCAAGTGGGAGGCCGCCATGGACACATACTTTGATTGTTATACTATGTCCGAGGCAATGCAATTCTCTTTCGCTAAAGAGCGGCTTCTTCATGAGGCTGCCGAAAAGTGGGATTACATCGAAAGAATGAGAGAGGTTAGGGGGCAATGGCCCATCGCGTCATGGTGGGACATGAAGAGAGAGCTTAGGAAGGTCTATGTGCCCCAACTCACCTCCAACCGGCCCCACCCAATCACTTCCAACCAAGTGAGTTCTAGTCGGAGGCAAAGAGTCCCATACGTAGATGAGCCAAGACCCAATCCTAGGACGGTTGACTACGGGCGAGTCCATCATGATATCCCTATTCCAACCCACTCCATTGCCGAACTTATGCAAATAATTTTGGACCGGTTGGATGGGGTGGATAGGACACGTACTCCTAGTGATGTACTCCAACCCGAGTCTAAGGAGGTCATCGCCGGTAGTCTTAACCCGGCCCCATCAACGGAGTCCCCAAGCCCTCTCCCCATCATATTGGATCCTCCTTCCCCACCCATGAGAGCTCCATCACACTCACCTTCTGATCTTAATTTGGAACCATCTCATTTGGAGCCACCCAAGCCCGAGCCACCCGTATTTCTAACGGGTACACTTTACATAGCCGAGCCACTACTTAGTTGGCTCAAGGATAGCTTGGTCCCACTTCCCTTCCCATCTATGGACCCTATCCTACCTCTGGTGCCAATCCACTCATTCCATACCACTTTCCGGTCTAGTCACCATGTGGATACATTGGATGACCTTCTTAAAGGGTTAGACCGGCAATTGACTTTTACGCACTTGTTGGCCCCAGGCTTTGACCAACCTATAGGTCGTAGCTTCACACATCCATCCTTAGGGTCTATCACCTCCGTGTACACCATGGGTCATGTTACCACGGAGGTTCTTCTACTCCTCCCTATGCCGGCCGAGTCCGACTTCATTCCCCTTTGCCCAAGGGAGGAATCTTACTTTCTACCTATGACTGTCGTCCCATCTCTCACAATGAATGAAGGTGATCATTTACATCTCGATCATTTACACCTCCAAGATTTCCAAATGTGGGACAGTGATTTGTGGAAGCCTAGTCCGAGGGGTCATACCTTCTTTGATCCCTTCGACTCATTCTCTTGTGGACCCCGTGACCCACCATATTTACTCCACCTTTTCGAGAGAGTCCACCATCATATCCCCACCGTCTCATCTCCCTTCGTGGATGAAGGAGATCAACAACACCTTCTAGACTTCCACACATGGGATCTTGAGATGAGGGAATCCATATCGAGGGGTCACACATTCTTTGATCCCTTCGATCCCTTTCTTAGTGGGCCCCTTGGTCCATAATCTCCATTCCACTTCTTTAGGGGAGGTCACCATTATACCCCTCCCCCATGGACCGGGCCATCGGCACCCACCGAGTCCGTTCACGGACGAGAGACACCCGACCCTCCTGTTCCACCCAAACCTCCCAAATCCAAAGGACCGTCTTATGGTTGTATCGACATTTAGTCACACTTAGGGTATGCATGGCACACCTTCTGATGTCCTGGACCACCTTGCATATGATTGGCTCGAACTAACATTAGGTTTGTTTAGAGTTGTGTGTGCATCCGTGTGTTTTTTTTATTTTGCTAAGCATTTTAGGAGTGCATAGTGAGTCTGCCGAGTCTAGTGCTAGGCATGTTAGGAGTCTGCATGAGTGAGGCCAGCAATGCACGGTACAAGGAGTTAGCCGGTGCCCATAGACACCACCGAGAGTTCCACGAGGGCGAATACGTCATGATCAGGGTAAGACCTGAACGGTTTCCCTCTGGAACCGTTAAGAAGTTGCAAGCTCGGGGAGCCGGTCCCTTTAGAGTGTTGAAACGCGTTGGATCCAATGCGTATGTTGTGGACCTGCCCGAGGAATATGGTATAAGCTCTACCTTCAATGTATCAGATCTTGTTGCATATAGGGACCCAGCAGTGATCCCTAGTGAGCCTTTTGAGCCATCTCCTCCCCTTGAGAGTGATCCCACACCTGAGTGTCCACTTCCACCTCCAGCCCCTTTTTCACGGCAGCGTGAGCATATAGATCGTATACTGGACGAGCAAGTGACAGTTACCAGGAGTGGATCTTACCCGCGCTACCTAGTGCGATGGAGAGGACGGCCCGCTACTGAGGACACATGGATCACACATGGCGAGTTGCAGCAGATCGATCCGGACCTTCTGGAGCGATATAGGAGCGATGCCGACCCTTACTCGACAGGGTCGAGTTTCTCTCACCCGGGGAGAATTGGTGCGGACACCCGAGCAGTTGAGCGGCGCGACACGCCGAGCCACCGGTACCGCACACGGAGCACGACTCGAGCCACCTTAGCGTCCATCTGGCTCGGAGACAGCCTGGAGACTCCGCCTTGAGCCTCCCCATTTTTCATATTTAATTAGACTTTATTTGTGTGTAAGGTGTGTTTATTTCATTTTATACGGTTTGTAATTATGAGTGTACGAGGGACTTATTTGTAAAATGGGACCCCTGGGCCCCATGGGACCCCCAGGCCCCCTCCCATTGGTCCATATCAGCCTTGTGGGGTTGGTCAACATCCAAGGTGGACATCTAGAAGCCTTGACTAGTCAATTGTCCACATGGGGGACAAGAGACCAAAATGGTCAACAATTCCAACCAAACCCACCTACCATGTCCCCCCCTTGGTCAAGGTGCGCCCCCCTCCCCATTTGTTTATTAGTTTTGTTGTGTTTTGATCAAACTTCATCCTAGCCATCCATCCCTAACCCCTAGATCCAACGGTGGAGGATGGATTAGATGGGTGACCTATATATGCTTGTATTTTCCCATTTTCATGAATTAATGCCATTTGATTCAAACAAATTCAAGAGCAAGGGCTGGTGCGCCCCCCTCCTCTCTCCTCCCTCTCCCCCTTGAAGCTGTGAAGGCTTCCATTCTGAGGTGTGACGCCTCGTGTATCGGTTCCGATGATCGCCGCCGCCGCCACGAGCCGCCACCGCACCGCCATCGCCATCGCCATCAACGGAGTTCTGCTCGCACAGTACCACAGAAGCTTCCACGAATTTCATGTCTCAGCCCCGAGCTCAGATAGATCTAGGGATTTTAGTGGATGTTCCAGAGGTGTCAAGGACATCCCATAAATTTTGGTTTGCCATTCAGATCTCGTTTCATATTTTTTGATTTTCGTCCACTCTTCCATTTCGGTTCTGCCAGAGTTCTGTCCAGATTCATCCCCGCCCTGAGTTTCGTATCTTAGGTCCACTTTTTGAGTTTTTTTGGTTCGCCCAATTTTACTGGGGGTTCCATTCATCCACCCCTTCATTTTAAATTTTTCTTAATTTTTCATTCACCCATCTCATGTTTTCTAAAATTCGTTCTCAGACCCATCTACAGTTCTGTCCACCTGTTCCCAGATCCGACCACCAGTCACCCCAAAAATCATAACAAATCGCCTCCACCTCTAAATCCAATTCTAAAAATAGTCCCAGTTCCGTGGTTTGATTCCATAAAACTCCTAAGAAGAGCTCAAGAGCTGAATTGGAGGTTTACTAGGCGGTCAATGGTGGTTCTCAGACAAGTACCCTGCAGATCTGAGATTTCAGTTACTGTACAACAGGGACTTGTAAATTCAATACAGTTCTGATCCGGCCAGATCCAGCAGATCTCTCTGGGTCTAGATCGAATCGTTTGAAGAGAGCTTTCCAATGATAGCTCATGCGTCCCGATCCGACGTCGGGATTGCTCGCAGCGGTCGTTTTCGCCGGAGCGCACGCCGGAAGACAGCAACCAAAATCCGTGGACAGCTAGTTCAACAATTGGGAATCGGGGCCGATCGACCCCCGATCGGTGTTCCCGGCGGACCGCCGTCCGTGGAGGTGCGCCACTAGGGGTCCCCATCACAGTGGGTCCCACCCCCGCAGATCTGGAGGACAGCGCCATCCGTGGGCCCCGCGGGCCCGCAGAACCCGCCGTTCGGAAAGCACAAAAATGCGGAGTTCGGCACCGCCGGGCGACATCAAGATGCTGCCCGTCAACCCGGGTTGCGTGATTCCCGGGCTCCACATGTGACCTTTTACCTCCCTGCGTGGAGTGGGTCAAATCTTTGTATTGCTGTGATATTGTTTAACCGGGAGTCCGTAATTCGACCGGGGTTGTCTTCGCCACGCCGGGTGCGTGGAGGTAAAGGTCTTAACTCCTTGGCATTACATTGCTTAGCTAGTATACGGTCTTAGGCCGCTGCTGAGAGCGTAGGTACTAGCCCGTGTGTCCATGTCACAGTTGTGAGAGTGAGAGTGACCCGTCCCGCGACTCGATCCGAGTCCGGAAGTTGAGTCGGACTACCCTTGACCTCCGCCGGTTCCTTAACCGCGCACGGTCCGCGCTTTCCCTCGCTTGGGACGACGAGTGAGCTTCCACTTCTGTTAGCGACGTTTTGCCACTAGGAGCTCGTAGTGTCGGGCTTAGTGTCTCCCTGGTGTGTGCTGCTGGTCGCATCTTCATCTAGAGTCCAAGGGTGGCACCTAATAGTGTCGTCTCCCGTGTCCGTCCCGCATCAGTTTGGTATCAGAGCGAGTCGAGTCTAGGGTAGTCATTGTATATGTCTTACATGCATCATGGTCTAAGTCAAGTCTAGGATCATCATTTTCAAAAAAAAAAGGTGGCAACTAAAAATCCGTGGGCAGCAACTTCAAAGCTTGGGAATCGGGACCGATCGACCCCCGATCGGTGTTCCCGACCGACCGCCGTCCGTGGAGGCGCGCCACCAGGGGTCCCTATCATAGTGGGTCCCACCCCCGCAGATCCGGAGGACAGCGCCATCCGTGGGCCCCGCGGGCCCGCAGAACCCGCCGTTCGGAAAGCACGAAAGCGTGGAGTTCGGCACCGCCGGGCGACATCAAGATGCTGCCCGTCAACCCGAGTTGTGTGATTCCCGAGCTCCACATGTGACCTTTTACCTCCCTGCGTGGAGTGGGTCAAATCTTTGTATTGTTGTGATATTGTTTAACCGGGAGTCTGTAATTCGGCCGGGGTTGTCTTCGCCACGCCGGGTGCGTGGAGGTAATGGTCCGAACCTCTTGGCGTTCATTTGCTGAGCTAGTATAAGGTCTTTTGCCGCTGCCGAGAGCGTAGGTACTAGCCCGTGTGTCAAAGTCACCGCTGTGAGAGTGAGTGTGACCCGTCCCGTGACTCGATCCGAGTCCGGAAGTTGAGTCGGACTACCCTTGACCTCCGCCGGTTCCTTAACCGCGCACGGTCCGCGCTTTTCCTCGCTTGGGACGACGAGTGAGCTTCCACTTCTGTTAGTGACGTTTTGCCACTAGGAGCTCGTAGTGTCGGGCTTAGTGTCTTCCTGGTGTGTGCTGCTGGTCGCGTTTTCATCTAGAGTCCGAGGGTGGCACCTAATAGTGTTGTCTCCCGTGTCCGTCCCGCATCACCGCCTGTGTGTCGCTGACGGGGGCACGGGGTGTGCCGGTGCAGGGGCTGGCAACGTGTGCCGGTGGAGCGCCAGGGGAGCGTGACGCTGAGTGAGAGGTCGGGGTGTGCCGCTGAAGGACCACCAGGGTGTGCCGCTGGGGCTTCAAGGGGTGTGCCGCTGAGGGCACCCAGGATGGGGGTGTGCCGTCGAGGGCCACTATGGTGTGTGCCGGCCAGGGCTTCACAGCGCGTGTGCCGCTGGGGGCGCTGGCGGGTGTGCCGCTGAATGGTCAACAGGGTGTGCCGCTGAGGGGCAACAGGGGCGTGCCGCTGAGGGGCACATTGAGCGTGCCGTTGAAGGGGCACGATCGTGTGCCGTTGAGATAGACTTGAGCCTATTTCGAGCCCGATTGACGGTCCACTTAGTTCTCTTTGGGGCCCACAGGTTGGAGTGTATTCTGGTAGTTGATCTCTCTTTGCTATCGTGACTCCGGAGACGGCTTCACGATAGTGTGTGCGTTTGTTTGGAGAGTCCGGATGGCTCTCTCTTCTTCGCAGTTTCTTTAGTTGGAGTTGCTATTGATGCTGGACTAGTTGGGAGGTATGGGCGTGCAATTTTGCACATCCACACCAACGTGGCTGGCTAACATCGTCCTGGTGCCAAAAGCTTTGGGAAAGTGGCGAATGTGCGTGGACTTCACTGATTTGAATAAGGCTACACCAAAGGATTGGTATCCATTACCGAGCATCGACAAACTGGTTGATTCAACCTCGGGCAACGAGATACTCAGTTTCCTTGATGCCTATTCAGGTTACCACCAGATCAGAATGGATCTAGAAGACATCAAGATGACCGCCTTCATCACCGACTTCGGCATATACTGCTACACCCGGATGCCTTTCGGGTTGAAGAACACTGGAGCCACGTACCAGAGGCAGGTCAATCATATGTTCGAAGGACAGCTCGGTCGGAACGTCGAGGCCTATATTGATGACATGCTCGTCAAGACCCCCAAAGCCGAGGACCACTTCGCCGACCTAGCTGAGACCTTCAACACCCTCCTGAGGTACAATATGAAGCTCAATCCCACCAAGTGCGCCTTCGGAGTAAGATCCGGGAAATTCCTGGGTTTCTTAGTCACCCAGCGTGGGATCAAGGCCAACCCCGACAATGTCCAGGCCATCTTGGACATGCGCCCACCCACCTGCATCAAAGACATTCATCGCTTTACTGGGCGCATTCCCGCGCTCAGCAGATTCTTGTCCCGTGCGGTCGAACGATGCCTAACCTTCTTCAAGCTGTTGAGGGGCCCCAAAATGGCATCTGCTACGTTCGTATGGGATGAGAAATGCCAAAGGGCATTCACCGAGCTTAAGGAGTTTCTGGCTTCACCCCCGGTTGTGGGCGCACTTTTCGACATGCTCAGCTTGTTCATTTGTTCGTTTATTTAGGGGCGGTTTATTCGGTGGGTTCATTAGTCTATTAAGTGCGTGGGCATGCCAGTCACCGGAGCGATAATTTATTCAGACTCCGAAGAGCCCATGGTGCTCTCGATCTGACTCGGACAGATGATTGTGTGGTTTGTGTCGGGACCAAAACCCGCCGCGCCATAAAGGTCACGACGTCATTTACATCCCCCGTACGAGGGAACACCCTTGATTAATCGCCGGGATTCAGGGCCTCATGGCCAGAAAATTAATTGCATGGAAAGGCCTATTAGGGAGCATTGAAATCTCCGTATGAGGGTGAAAAGAAAGCATTCGCGGTCATGTCGGTCGTATACTGACCATTTAATGTTCGAACGAATGTCCGGCTTGAGAAAAGCGCAATTGCCATGGGAAAACCGGAGCATGTGTATGCCAGGGTATGGAAATTTTTATTATCCCGAAGAACGGAGAACGCTCGGCTAAACCTCGGTTAGAGCGGCCGGAAATCGGTAAATCTGTTGGCCCGGTGCAAGGGCAAGCTGCGACCATACTGCGGTGGGCCCCCCGCGGTCGAAGTTTGGCTCACATGAGCGTCATTAATATTTCTGGTACAAAGGGGCAACGGGGGAGTATCCCCTGAACCAGTTGGAAATCCCCGAGTCTTGGGGAGCGAACGTTCGAAACGTATCGGTCATTCGAGAGACCGTTTAATATTCGGACGAGTGTCCGGTTTGAGAATATCGTAATCGTCGCGGGAGGACCTGGAACATATGTATGCCGAGATATGGCAAATATATTATTCCGAGACACTGAAAACATTTGGTTAAATCTCGGTTAGTGTGGCAAGAAACCAGTGAATTTGTTGGCCCGGTGCAAGATCGAGTCAGGACCATATCGGGGGCACCTCCCGCGGTCCGAACGAGGCTTGCGCGGGCATCATTAATATTTTCGGTGCCGGAGGGCAATGGGAGAGAGTCCCGGGATTAGACTCCAGAACCGAAAATGTGTTCGAAAGGAGCGGGCTGTAGACCGAGGATATGAGCCAGACGATGACCATGATCGGGACAGGCCCGAGGTCTAAGTGTGGCCCACGGAGGTCTTATTGATATTCCCATGGAAGGAGTCCAGGGGTGGTGAGGGCCATCTTGTTCTATTCCGCTTTTGTCGGTCACTCGCGGACCACTTGATATTCGGACAAAGGGTCCATACTGAAGGTACGACGTAGATAGAAATAACGTCATACGAATGTAGGCCGAGTTCGCGGCGATTTTAATGAAAGAACGGGAACGGATCCCATTAGAATGAATCCGATTTAACGGGCTATCGGCCCAGAGCAATGCCGGCTCACGACCATGTCGGGGAGGGAGCCGTCGGCCATATTGGTTGCTCACGGGTGTTTTCATGTTCAGACACAGGTCCGTAATAGAAACGCGGTGAAAACTGAGGTGAACCCGTTCAAATGTCTGCCGAATGCGCGGGAATTCTAGTGGCAGCTAGGAAGGGATCCGGCCTGAGAAACGAGTCCTGTTTAATCAGAATGTCAGCCTGAGGCGAGGTCAGGCCATGGCTATTTCGGGATAATTCCCAGGACTCGGGCCCAACCTGGAAGGGCGACATCGTTGTTCCTTCAGCATCGGGTCACGGGGGAGACGGGGCTGCAACATAGATTTTACCATTTTCTCTATCTGGGCTTTAAATTATGTGCATATATATTCTACTGCTTATTTCCCTTTTTATGTATTTATTCTAGATGATTTCTTCATTTTGTTTATTATTATTATTATCTTTCCCCCCCTTTTTTAAGCCATTATTATTACTACTTCACATTTTTTATTTATTTCATGTATATATATGTTCAGATTCATTTATTCATCCTAGTTTTTTTATTAATTTTATTATTATTATTATCATTATTATCATTATTATTATTATTATATTTTTCTGGAGAGAGAGTGGGCCGTTGGAGGACTGAACGGGGGCTGAAGGAGCGTGCCGCTGAAGGTGGAAGGGTGCACCGCTGAGGAAGGGATGGAAGAGTGTGCCGCTGAAGGGCTGCAGAAGTGTGCCGCTGAAGGCCTTGCAGAAGGTGTACCGGTGAGGGCGCCAGGGAGCGTGCCGCTGAGCGGCCATGAAGGGTGATTAGGGGCGCGCCGGTGAAGGAGCTGGCAAGGTGTGTCGGCGAAGGCCAGGGAGAGCGTGCTGGGGGAGAGTGGCTAGCGGCGCACCGCTGAGGGGTGGCAGGAGCGTGCCACTGAAGGGCGCGTTGAGCGTGTCGGGGAAGGATGGTGGGAGGTGTGCCGGCCAAGGCTGATGGATGGCGTGCCGGCGAAGGAGCTGGCGAGCGTGCCGCTAAAGAGGGCGTACCGACCAAGGGTGGCTAGAAGGTGTGCCAGCGAAGGACGACTGCGGGGGCGCACCGCTGAAGGGCATGGGGAGCCCACTCCTCCTCCGTTTCTTTTAAGGCTTTTCTTTTCTTCTTTTTTGATTTTGTTGAATTTGTATGGGTTTCTTCTCTCTTTCTCTTGATTATCTTTCACTCTTTCTCCCATGAGGTCGAACGTTCAAGTTGTTTAGTTGTTGTTCGGTTCGGCTCTCTTTGAGTTAATTACGGTTCCCTTGCCTCGGTTAAAGCGTTTTACCGTTGTTCTTTTCGTTTGTTTGTTGCTTTCTTTTAGTCCTTTTTAAGGTGTGGTTGTTCCATTTGTTTGTTGCTTCCTTTTGTCTTTTAATATGTTATCGTTTCTAATAAAAATTCGGCAGCATCTCCCCTTGACCTGAGCGTAAGGGAGATACAGGGAACGCGCCCACATGGAGTGGCGGAACCCGACAACTGGAGGTGGGCGCCCGAGAGCGGCAACACCTTTAATAAAACTTCGGAAAACTCGGAGGCAACGGTGAGTGGAAGACTATCCCAGGACTGGCTAAGGGGGATGCACCGGGTAAGAAGAAGGGACAAGTGTGCCGGGCCAAGGAGGCCAAGGGTATGGCGGTGAAGGCCATGAAGGCCGTGCCGAGGAAGGCCCAAAGGGGCGTACCGGTGAGGGCCACCATAGGCATGCCGGGGGAAGGCAGCCAAGGCCGTGCCGGCGAAGGGTGTTGAAGAGTGCACCGGCGAAGGCCTGATGGGGGTGTGCCGGCGAAGGCCTGATCAGGCGCACCGGCGAAGGGTTCAAAGAGGGCGTGCCGCTGAAGGCTAGGGTGTGCCGCTGAAGGCACGACTGGGCGTGCCGTTGGAGGCACAATCAGGGCGTGCCGTTGGAGGCACAATCAGGGGTGAACGAAAGTGAAAACGCTCGGCAAGAAGTAAACCCTAAAGAAGGGAAAAAAAGAAAGGGGCGTGAAACACCGAAGGATATAAACACGGAAGACATACATTGGGGAGACGTCTGAGGAGACGTTTGCAAGCCTTCTACTTTTATTCTCATAAGACGAGTGCCCCAAGGGGGCTAATACATCGCGACGACGGAAAAAAAAGGATATGTAGGGAAAGAAGGAAGAAAAGGAAATACAATGGGAGGGAAACGGAGCGTGGACTCCTCCCCTCCTGGACCTCACTCCCTCTCTCCACTCATTCTTCTTCTGCTCTTCTCTTCGCACGGACGCCGGGAGCCGGAGTAGCAGCGGGGAGGGGAAGGGCAGCAGGCCCTCTCCCCCCTTTCTTCTTCTCTTCTTTCTCTTCCTCTTCTTCTTCTTCTCTTCACGCGGACGGCGATGGACGGAGCAGCAGGAGGGGGAGGGGGAGCCTCCCCTTCTTCTTCTCTTCCTCTCTTCCCTCTTCGCACAGATGGCGGCGGTGGGTGGAGCGGCGAAGCCTCTTTCCCTCTCTTCCTCTCTTCCCCCTTCTTCTCTTCTCCTCCTCTTCTTCTCTTCTTCTCTTTGCCCTCTGCCTCTGTGTCCCCCCCCCCCCCATTTGTGTCGAAGGAGAGGGGTTTTTAGACCCTCTAGTTTGAGCACGGTAGTCGGAGGTGGGAAATCGGAGGCATTGATTGGGGATTTGACCCGTCGTCCTTGGTGGCAGGGGGATAGGCAGCGTGGCTCTCTCCCCGGATGACACCTCCGCAAGTCCACTGCGCGCCAAGAATCCGTAGGGCATGGGCATCACGTCGTTCGGCCGTTGAAATGCCTTAACGCTGTGCCGCTGGCGGGCTCAAGAAGTGTGCCGCTGGGAGGGCCAAAGGTCGTGCCGCTGAAGGGCTGCCCAAGCGTGCCGTTGAGGGGGCAAACAACGTGCCGCTGGAAGACCAAGGAGGTGTGCCACTGGAGCTCCGAACGGGCGTGCCGCTGAAGCCCAAACTGGGCGTGCCGTTGGGCGCCTGGGGGTGTGCCGCTGGGGCTCCCAGGGGGTGTGCCGCTGGAGGCACCCTGGGGGTGTGCCGCTGGGCGCCTGGGGGTGTGCCGCTGGGGGCAAGATGGGCGTTCCGCTGAAGCCCAGGGGCCGTGCCGCTGAAGCTCCTTGGGGGTGTGCTGTTGGGCGCCTAGGGGTGTGCCGCTGGGCGCCTGGGGGTGTGCCGTTGGGGCTCCTAGGGGGGTGTGCCACTGGGCGCCTGGGG
The DNA here is from genome assembly GCA_022559845.1 of Amorphophallus konjac. Lineage (NCBI taxonomy): Eukaryota > Viridiplantae > Streptophyta > Magnoliopsida > Alismatales > Araceae > Amorphophallus > Amorphophallus konjac. Next base: position 315,999,815 of record CM040119.1, on the reverse strand, counting down.
GTGTGCCGCTGGGGCTCCCAGGGGGGGGGGGTGTGCCGCTGGAGGCATCCTGGGGGTGTGTCGCTGGGGCTCCCAGGGGTGTACCGCTGGGGCTGACTTGAGCCCATTTTGAGCACGAGTTATGGTTCGTTTGATTTCTTTCGGGAGCCATGTATTGTGAGCTTCCCGGGGGTTGGTTTCTCTTGGCTGTCGTGACTTCGGGGACGGCTTCGCGGCAGTGTGCATATTTGGGGAGTCCGGATGACCAGTCTCTCCCGGGCTTCTTCGCTTGGTGCCGTTTGCTGGTGCTGGGCCGAGTAGGATATCTGGATGTGCAATTTTTGGTGTCCACAAATGCCCCCCACCCACGGGTAGCACGGGCGAAGGATGAGCCGGGCGGTGCCCGAGGGTGTACTGGTCTCTCTCTTTTTCTTCATCGATGCCGATCGGGCGTCGGGAGCCGGCGTGACTTGTCTATCTCTTCTTCTCATTGCTAATGCCGGCAGGATGCTGGGTGTTGGCCCAGTCTATTGACCTCTTTGTCTCTTCGTCAATGCCGACAGGGTGTCGGGAGCTGACCTGGTTTGTTGATCTCTTTGTCTCTTCGTTAGTGCCGACAGGGTGTCGGGAGCTGACCTTGTTTGTTGATCTCTTTGTCTCTTCGTCAGTGCCGATAGGGTGTCGGGAACTGACATGCTCTGTTGGCCTCTTTGTCTCTTCGTCAGCGCCGATAGGGTGCCGGTAGTTGACATGATGTGTTGGTCTCTTTGTCTCTTCGTCAGTGCCGGTGGGGTGCCGGGAACTGACATGGTTTGTCTGTCTCTTCTTCTCTTCGTCAGTGCCGATAGGGTGTCGGGAGCTGACATGATATGTTGGTCTCTTCTTCTCTTCGTCAGTGCCGGTGGGGTGCCGGGAACTGAAGCAGTATGTTGGTCTCTTCTTCTCTTCGTTAGTGCCGACAGGTTGCCGGGCGCTGACGTGGTATGTTGGTCTCTTCTTCTCTTCGTCAGTGCCGACGGGGTGTCGGAGACTGACATGACATGTTGGTCTCTTTGTCTCTTCATCAGTGCCGGTGGGGTGCCGGGAACTGAAGCAGTATGTTGGTCTCTTCATCAATGCCGACGGGATGCCGGGAACTGAAGCAGCATGTTGGTCTCTTCATCAGTGCCGATGGGGTGTCGGGAACTGAAGCAGCATGTTGGTCTCTTCATCAGTGCCGATGGGGTGTCGGGAACTGAAGCAGCACATTGGTCTCTTCATCAGTGCCGACGGGATGCCGGGAACTGAAGCAGCATGTTGGTCTCTTCATCAGTGCCGACGGGGTGTCGGGAACTGAAGCAGTGTGTCGGTCTCTTTGTCTCTTCATCAGTGCCGACGGGGCGTCGGGAGCTGACATGCTCTGTTGGTCTCTTTGTCTCTTCGTCAGCGCCGACAGGGTGCTGGGAGCTGACATGATGTGTTGGTCTCTTTGTCTCTTCGTCAGCGCCGACAGGGTGCCGGGAGCTGACATGGTTTGTTTGTCTCTTCTTCTCTTATTTTCCTTCTCTTCTCTTTTCTCCTCTTGTATATTCCCTTGCACGTAAACATGGGGTGAGAATTTATTTAGTGTCCTCAAATCAGGGAAGCGGGCTGCGAAAGCTGAAATTTAGGGAGCAGGCTGCCAGAGCCAGACTTGGGAAAGCGGGCCATGAAGGCCGAGGTAAGCAGGCTACAAGAGCCAAAGTTGGGAAGCAGGCTATAAAAGTCAAAGGGAAGCAGGCCAGAAGAGCCAAAGTCGGGAAGCGGGCCGCGGAGGCCGAATTGGGGGAGCAGCTTATAACGCCAAGGATATTGGGAAGCGGGCTGCAAGAGCCGAAAGTATAGGAAGTGAGCCGCGAAGGCCGAATTATGGGAAGCAGGCTATGAGAGCTGAATTCCGGGAAGCAGGCTGCGAGAGCCAAAGATGTTGGGAAGCGGGCGGCAAGAGCCGAAATTATGGAAAGCGGGCCGTGAAGACCGAATAGGCGAAGCGGATTACAGAAGCCGGAGTTGGGAGATTAACGAGCTGCGAGGGCAAGAGGTAGGCCATGGGGGACCAGGATTGGGCTCTACGAGCCAGAGCTGGGAAAATAGGCTGCGATAGCCGAAATTGATTTTATTGTATACACACATTATTTTATTTATTTATTTATTTTGTTATTATTTTTTTATTCAAGCATGCAGGCATTCATTAGCAGACATAACATAAATATACGTATGTGATAGCTCCCTCTATAGGGGATGGGATAGGGACATCGCCCATAATTCGCAGACATGGTGCGGGTCATGAGGCACAATTGAGGGGTGGTGCACCCGTCAAGAGGATATCGCACGTCTTGCATGCATAGCCTTAATTCACGCATTTCACCCGAGGCAATTCTCTGTGGCGTGGCGGTACAAATGTGTGAACAAAGAGCCCTAACCATAGGGATATGCAGGTTTTCCTGGTGACACTCAAGGATCACTCTAGCGCCTACACATTAGTTCCAGGCTTTCGACTTTCGGTAGCTTCACACAGCCCCCACTTGTTTATTTTGGTAGCGGATTTCACGGTTCGGCACGAGTCTCCTCATGTGTCTCAATGGGGATTCCCGGCTACTAAGATTCGTCCTTATTGTGATTCTATTGCGGATTCCACCATTTGACGCGAGTTTCCTCATATGTCTCAATGGGGATTCACGGTTAATAAAGTTTCATCCTTATTGTAATTCACTTCACCATTTCGCGCGAGTCTCCTCATGTGTCTCAATGGGGATTTCCGGCTACTTGGATTCACGTTTCTCTCTTTCTCTCTTTTTTCTTTTTTTTTCTCTCTTTTTTTTCTCTTCTCTCTCTTTTTTTTTACAGTGGGGGTAGGCAGCTTTTTCCTCACGATTACCTTTCACGCGAGTGCAGGAATTCAAGCCTCCGTAGAGTGCTAAGAAGAAATTCGGGCAATCCCTATAGTCGAAGGCTATTGAACACATTAAGTGCTAAGTGTGGGAGCGTTGCCTCAGGTTTATTTTGTGAATTGGGCTTAGCGATTCAGCCATGACTCTTCCCCTTGACGTGTGCACCCACCATAACTGGGTTCCCTTCGAACGCAGGCCATGACGCCCGTGCATCCGGAATCGGGCGATATTATTTAGCAAGGAAACACGGTCCTAGAAAATTCCAAGGAGGTGTATTATTCTATATTAAGCAACCATGCAAACAGGGTAATCAAGCATTCTCTTCTTTCATCTTTCTTCTTTTTTGTTTTGTTGTTTTGTTGTTGTTGTTGTTTTTTGTTTATTTTCCCTGTGTTTTTTTTTGTTTGTTGTTGTTTTTTTTGTGGCATAAGAAAATATTGTTGTTATGTATAAGTGTAGTGGTAGTAGAGGTATTAGGGAAGCAGCCAACGGAGGGCCGAAAGGACATCAGGGAAGCGGGCTATAGAAGCCGAGGGACATTGGGGAAGCAGGCCATAAAGGCCAAAAGGAAGCAGGCTGCGAGAGCCCAAGTTGGAAAGCAGGCTGCGAGAGCCAAAGTTGGGAAGCGGGCTATAAAAGCCAGAATTGGGGAGCAGGCCACAGAGGCCAAAGGGGAAGCGGGCTACGGGAGCCAGAACTGGGAAGCAGGCCACAAAGGCTAAAGGGGAAGCAGGCCATGAGAGCCAAAGTTAGGAAGCAGGCTATAAAAGCCAAAGGTAAGCAGGCTGCAAGAGCCAAAGTTGGGAAGCGGGCCGTGAAGGCCAAAGGTAAGCAGGCTGCAAGAGCCAAAATTGGGAAGCAGGCCAGAAGGCCAAAGGTAAGCAGACTGCAAGAACCAGATTATGGGAAGCAGGCTGAAGGAGCCGTAGTTGGGAAGCGGGCTATAGGAGTCGAAGTTACGGGAAGAAGGCCGTGAAGGCCGAATTCTGGGAAGCAGGCTATAGAAGCCAAAGGGAAGCAGGCTGTGAGAGCCAAAAGTAAGCAGGCTGCGAGAGCCAAAGTTGGCGAGCAGGCCATAAAAGCCAAGGGCAAGCATGCTACGAGAGTCAGAATTGGGAAGCATGCTATAAAAGCCAAAGGGGAAGCAGGCTGCAAGAGCCAAGGTTGGGAAGCATGCCACGAGGGCCAAAGGTAAGCAGGCTACGAGAGCCAAAGTTGGGAAGCGGGCTGCAAGAGCCGAATTCTGGGAAGCAGGCCGTAAAGGCCGAATTCTGAGAAGCATGCTGCAAGAGCCAAAGATATTGGGAAGCGGGCTGCAAGAGCCGAAATTATAGGAAGCAGGCTACGGAAGCCAAATCGGGGAAGCAGGCTACAAGAGCCAAAATTGGGCAGCAGGCTATAAGAGCCAAAGGGAAGCAGGCTGCAAGAGCCAAAGTTGGGAAAGCGGGCCGTAAGAGTCGAAGGATACTGAAAAGTAGGCTAAAAAGCCGAGGGACATTGGGAGTAGGCTGACAAGCCGAGAGATGTTAGAAGTAGGCTATAAAGCTGAAAATATATAGGAGAGCGTGGTGGGACGGGTGGATTAATCCTAATAGTGGGCCTTGGCCGGAATAACTGAGCCAAAGGGCGTCGGGTAGTAGGATACGAGAGCCGAGGAGAAGGGTTTGTGAAGCGGCGAGTTCGGAGACCACGTCTGCCTCATGCCTCTCTCTCTTTTTTTTTATGTGCGAAGAGGCGGGTACAAAGACCATGTCTGCCTCATGTCTCCTTTTTTCCTTCTCTTCTTCTTTTGTGTGGGTAGGCAGGTGCGAAGACCATGTTCGCCTCGCGACTGTTCTTTCTCTTCTCCTCATTTTCTTTTATGGAGAGGCAAGTGCAGAGACCATGTTTGCCTCATGATTGCTCTTTCTCTTCTTCTCTTCTTCTTTTATGGAGAGGCAGGTGCAGGGATCATGTTCGCCTCATGTCTCTTTTTTCTCTTCTCTTCTTCCTTTGTAGAGAGGCAGGTGCAGAGACCATGTTTGCCTCATGATTGCTCTTTCTCTTCTTCTCTTCTTCTTTTATGGAGAGGCAGGTGCAAGGACCATGTTTACCTCGTGATCATTTCTGTCTTTTCTTCTCTTCTTCTTTTGTGGAGAGGCGGGTGCAGAGACCGTGTTCGCCCCGTGATTGTTCTTTCTCTTCGTCTTTTCTTCTTTTATGGAGAGGCGGGTGCAAAGACTACGTCTGCCTCGTGACTCTCTTTTTTTCTTCTCTTCTTCTTTTGTAGAGAGGCAGGTGCAGAGACCCTGTTCGCCTCATGACTCTTTCTCTTTTTTTTTCTTCTTTTGTAGAGAGGCAGGTGCAGAGACCGTGTTCGCCTCATGTGCATTCTTTCTTTCCTTCTCTTCTTTTGTGTGATGAGGCGGGCTCGAAGACCACGTCTGCCTCATGTGTCTTCTTTTGGTTCTGCTCTTCTTCTTTTATGTGAAGAGGCGGGTTCAGGGACCACGTCTACCTCATGTGTCTTTTCTTCCTTTTCTTCTCTTCTTCTTTTACGTGGAGAGGCGGGCTCGAGGACCGTGTTCGCCTCGTGACTCTTCTTTTTCTTCTTCTCTTCTTCCTTTTTATGGAAAGAGGCGGGCTTGGGGACCACGTCTGCCTCATGTGTATTTTTTTTTCTTTTTTGTGATGAGGCGGGCTCGAAGACCACGTCTACCTCATGTGTCTTTTCTTCCTTTTCTTCTCTTCTTCTTTTGCGTGGAGAGGCGGGTGCAGAGACCATGCTCGCCTCGTGACTCTTTGTCTTTTTTTTCTTCTCTTCTTCCTTTTTTATGGAAAGAGGCGGGCTCGGGGACCACGTCTGCCTCAGGTGTATTCTTTCTTTTCTCCTCTTCTTTTGTAATGAGGCGGGCTCGAAGACCACGTCCGCCTCATGTGTCTTTTCTTCCTTTTCTTCTCTTCTTCTTTTGCGTGGAGAGGCTGGTGCAGAGACCATGTTCGCCTCGTGACTCTTTGTCCTTTTTCTTCTTCTTTTGTAGAGAGGCAGGTGCAGAGACCATGTTCGCCTCATGTGCATTCTTTCTTTCCTTCTCTTCTTTTATGTGATGAGGCGGGCTCAAAGACCACGTCTGCCTCATGTGTCTTTTTTTTCTTTTCTTCTCTTCTATTGTGTGATGAGGCGGGCTCGAAGACCACGTCTGCCTCATGTGTCTTCTTTTCCTTTTCTTCTCCTCTTTTGTGTGATGAGGCGGGCTCGAGGACCACGTTTGCCTCATGTGTCTTTTCTTCCTTTTCTTTATGTGATGAGGCGGGCTCGAGGACCACGGCTGCCTCATGTCTTTTCTTTCTTTATTCTGCTCTTCTCTTCTCATTGATGCTTTCGCGCTGGAGTGTATTTCTCTTAATGTGCCCCCGGGTTGGGGTGTAGCTTCATTTGGTGTGCATCCCCCCTGAGGGGTGTGTTTTGCCTCTTTGCTTCTATGCCCCCAGGCGGGGTGTATTTTTTTGGCTTCTATGTCCCCAGACCAGGGTGTGTTTTTTTTTAATGCCCCCGAGGCGGGGTGTAGCTCTCTTCAAATGCCCCCATGGTGGGGTATACTCTTCACGGCTTCTATGCCCCCAGGTGGGGTATGCCTCTTCTTCAAATACCCCTGAGCCAGGGCAGACTTCTCTTCATATGCCCCTGAGCCGGGGCGTGTTCTTTATAGCTTCTAGGCCCTCGAGGTGAGGTATGTTTCTTCTTCATATGCCCCTGGTACGGGGCATAGCTCTCTTCAAATGTCCCCGGGACGGGGGTGTATCTTTTGCTTCTTATGCCCCCCTGAGACCGGGGTGTGTCTTTTGCTTCTTACGTCCCCCTGAGGCGGGGGTGTATCTCTTTACGGCTTCTGTGCCCCCGAAGCAGGGTATGTTGTTTCTTCAAATGCCGCTTGGGCTGAGTATATCCTTCTTCTCATGCTCCCGGATCGGGATGTATGTCTCTTCGTTTCTGTGCCCCGGGTGGAGGTGTACTCTGTCTCTTTGCTTCTTGCGTCCCCCAAGCGGGGTATGTTTCTTCTTCATATGCCCCTGGTACGGCGCATATTCTTTATGGCTTCTATGCCCCCTAGCGGGGTATATTTCTTCTTCAAATATCCCTAAGACGGGATGTATTCTTCTCTTTCTTATGCTCCCGAGGCGGGATGTATCTTCTTCAAATACCCCTAAGCCGGGGCGGGTTCTTTATGGCTTTGTGCCCCCTAGCGGGGTATGTTTCTTCTTCAAATACCCCTAAGATGGGGGTGTGATTCCTGACTTCATATGCCCCCGACATGGGGTATATCTTTTATTTCTTATGCTCCCGAGCTGGGATGTAGCCTCTTGGCCTCATATGCTGCCGAGGCGAGGGGTATGTTGCTTCAGGTGCCCCCGGGGGGAATGCATTTTGCCTCTACTGCCCCGTGGTGGGGTATATCTTTTGCTTCTTATGCCCCCTCCTTGAGGCGGGGTGAAGTCTTTGCTTCAAATGCCCCTAAATCGGGGTATAGTTTTGTCTCATATGCCCCTAGAGCAGGGGTGTATTTCTCTTCATGTGCCCCTCAGTCGGGGTGTATCTTTGTTGGTTGTTGTGCCCCCAAAGGGAGGTGTCTTTCTCTTCATGTGCCCCGGGCACCGGGTGTGTCTTTGCTCTTTTTTTTTTGCCCCCCCCCCGACATGCTGGGGAATGTTTGCTTCCTGTGCCCCCAAAGTGGGGTGTATGCTTTTTTCTTCAGACTCCTCTAAGGCGAGGTGTATTCTTTGTTGCTTCATGTACCCCCGAGTCGGGGTGGATTCTCTTCATGTGCCCCCATGGTGGGGTGTACTCTCTTTATGTGTCCCCAGGAGTGGGGTGTGGTTTGCTTCCTGTGCGCCCTAGCAGGGTGTATCGCTGCTTGCAATGTCCCCCGAGGCGAGGTATCCTTCTTCTTCAAATACCCCCAAGCCGGGGCGTATTCTTTATGGCTTCTATGTCCCCCCATAGCGGGGTGTGTTTCTTCTTCAAATACCCCCAAGATGGGGTGGACTCTTTTCTTCTTATACTCCCAAGGCGGGATGTAGCTTCTTCAAATGCCCCTGAGCCGAGGCGTGTTCTTTACGGCTTCTATGCCCCCAGGCGGGGTATATTTCTTCTTCAAATACCGCTAGGCCGGGGTGTATTCTTGCTGCTTCTCATGCTCCCGAGGCGGGATGTGACTTCTTCAAATGCCCTTAAGCCGGAGCATGTTCTTTACGGCTTCTATGCCCCCAGGTGGGGTATATTTCTTCTTCAAATACCCCTAGGTCGGGGTGTATTCTTGCTGCTTCTCATGCTCCCGAGGAGGGATGTGACTTCTTAAATGCCCTTAAGCCGGGGCGTATTCTTCATGACTCCTGTGTCTTCTGACGGGGTATATTTCTTCTTCAAACGCTCCTAAGCTAGGGTGTGTTCTTATGCTTTTTGCGCCCCTCAAGGCAAGGTGCATTCCTCTCCATATGCCCCTAGCATGGGGTGTGCTTTTGTTTCCTATGCCTCCAGGCCGGGATACGTTTCTTCTTCATATGCCCCTGAGCCGAGGTGAGTTTCTCTTTTTATGTGTCCCCAGGCCGGGGTGAATTCTTTTCTTCTCATGCCCCCATGGCGGGGTATGTCTTTTGCTTCATGTGCCCCCATATCGGGGTGTATTTCTTCTTCAAATGCCCCTAAGCCAGGGTGCAATTCTATTTCTTCTTATGTCCCCAGGTTAGGGCGGATTCTTCTTCAAATGCCCCGAAGCCGGGGTGTAGCTTTTGCTTTGTGTGCCCCTTAGTCAGGGCGGACTCTCTTCATGTGCCCCTGGGAATGGGGTGTATTTCTTTTTTTTGTTTCCTATGCCCCCGTAGCAGGGTATATATCTTCTTCTCATCCCCCATGGCGGGGTATGTGCATGCTCTCTTCGAGAGTGGTGGCCGTGCTTGGCCTCATTGCTATAAAGCATTCCCCACAGCGGGCAACCATTCACCAAGCTACAATTGTGGCTCGCTGGGTCCTTTAACAACCATTCGGGGGCCGTTTTATGCCGGATGGAGGCAGCAGGGAGGAGGAACGAGCCGGGTCATTACACCATGGACTCGGAGCCTCCTAGAGTCGGGCGGGATGCCGGGTTTCTTCTTGCTCTTTTGGTCGGCGATGCTGGCCGACTTTTCTTCTTTCTCTTCTTTTTTTTTTGGTCCCTTCTTCTCTTCTCTTTTTTTTTGTATGATCGACCAGGGTGGAGGTGCAGGAGAGCGCTCACCCCCTCAGGGAGGGGATGAGTGGTTCACTCTACCGCATCAACCCCACAGTGGTAATCTTTGTTCAGCACGGGTCTCGACGGACATGGTCGTACAACCCTCTCTTGCCAATTCTTTCTCTTCTTTTTTCTTGCTTCTTTCTTTTCTCTTTTTTTTCTTCTCTTCTTCTCTTCTTCTTTTCTTCTTTTCTTCTTTTCATCTTTTCTTCTCTTTCTTTTTGAGGGAAACGGGGGGCTTGATTTCCCCTCCCTTCTCTTCTCTTTCTCTTCTCCTTTTTTTTATAACAGCCCCCATGATTCCTGGAAGCTGCATATGCTTCGAAGTAGCGTCCTCGAGGCCGCGAAGGCAGCTGCATCGAGTCTAGATTTTCTCCCCATAGGGCTGGCGAAGACAGCACCTGCAATTCATCAAAGCAGGCAAACATCGTTTATTAGGGGGCCATGAGGCCCTGAATCCCGGCGAAGAGATGAAGGGTAGTTTAGGTCCCACCGGGCGTGCCAGACTTGTGGGCGCACTTTTCGACACGCTCAGCTTGTTCGTTTGTTCGTTTATTTAGGTGCGGTTTATTCGGTAGGTTCATTAGTCTATTAAGTGCGTGGGAGTGCCAGTCACCGGAGTGACAATTTATTCAGACTCCGAAGAGCCCATGGTGCGCTCGATCTGACTCGGACAGACGATTGTGTGGTTCGTGTCGGGACCAAAACTCGCCGCGCCATAAAGGTCACGACGTCATTTACATCCCCCATACGAGGGAACACCCTTGATTAATCGCCGGGATTCAGGGCCTCATGGCCAGAAAATTAATTGCATGGAAAGGCCTATTAGGGAGCATTGAAATCCCCGTATGAGGGTGAAAAGAAAGCATTCGCGGTCATGTCGGTCGTATACTGACCATTTAATGTTCGGGCGAATGTCTGGCTCGAGAAAAGCGCAATTGCCACGGGAAAACTGGAGCATGTGTATGCCAGGGTATGGCAATTTTTATTATCCAGAAGAACGGAGAACGCTCGGCTAAACCTCGGTTAGAGCGGTCAGAAATCGGTAAATCTGTTGGCCCGGTGCAAGGGCAAGTTGCGACCATACTGCGGTGGGCCCCCCGCGGTCGAAGTTTGGCTCACATGAGCGTCATTAATATTTCTGGTACAAAGGGGCAACGGGGGAGTATCCCCTGAACCAGTTGGAAATCCCCGAGTCTTGGGGAGCGAACGTTCGAAACGTATCGGTCATTCGGGAGACCGTTTAATATTCGGACGAGTGTCCGGTTTGAGAATATCGTAATCGTCGCGGGAGGACCTGGAACATATGTATGCCGAGATACGAGAAATATATTATTCCGAGACACTGAAAACATTCGGTTAAATCTCGGTTAGTGTGGGGCTCCGTTCGCCATCTCAGGGCTCTTATGTCTTTTCTTAAAAAATATGAGGTTACTTCGGGCCAACTTATCAACTCTTCCAAGAGCTCTTTTATTGTGGGCCGCCATGCTTCAACTTCTTTTAGCAGGAAGATAGCGGAGGTTACTGGCTTCTCCATGGGGTCTATCCCGTTAACTTACTTGGGAATTCCCTTGTTTTATGGCCGTAGTAAACCAAGGCATTTTTCTTATCTTCTTGCTAATGCGGCGGCCAAGCTTCAAGGATGGAAATCGGCATTCCTATCCACCGGAGGACGTCTTATTCTCATTCGGCATGTCCTTTCCACTTTGCCGATCTATACTCTTGCTTCTACCGCTATCCCAAAGACCATAGCCAGAGCTTTCCACCGGCTTCTAGCTAATTTCTTTTGGGGTTCATATGAAGGTTCGCCCAAGAAACATTGGAAAGGTTGGTCTACTGTCTCTAGACCGGTTGACAATGGCGGCTTAGGTGTTCTTAACCTCCACACTTTGCAAATTGGCTTGCGGGCTAAGCTTCTATGGAGAGCTATTACGGGCGCGACCCCTTGGGCCTCCTTTTTCCGTGCTAAACATCTTCATGTGGAACACTATTCTATGGCATCTTTTAAACTCACCACAGCAGCAGAAAGGACTCTTTGGCAGCTAGCAGCCGGTCTCATTCATGCCAACCATCGGGTTTTCATTTCTAAGGATAACTCCTCCGCATCCTTTTGGTTTGATGTATGGGCGGGCAGTACTCCACTAAAAGACTATGTGCCACCCCATGTCTGGAATCTTCTGCCTGACAAAAGATGCTCGGTTGTCAATGTTCTCACAGGCCACTCGCAGCCCTCTCTTGATGTTGCACGGCAGTTTTGTCCTAGAGAAGCATTGGAGCACATTGTAGCCTCCACCTCCTCACATGACCGTTGGGTATGGACCCTCACTACCGATGGGGCATTCTCTACCTGTTCTGTCCGGAAGCTACTTTCTCCTGCAGCCTCTCCATCCTGAGCGTGTATTTGGGACCACCGAGTGCCTCTCAAATGGTCTATCCTCTCTTGGCGGGTACTGCATGGCTGCCTCCCGGTCGACTCCTCAATCATGGCGTGTGGAATCCCTCTTTGCTCAAAGTGCAACTGCTGCTCTTCCCCATGCTTGGAGACCGACCTACACTTGTTATTCCATAGCTCGGTGGCGAAGGAGCTTTGGGCGCTTTTGTCGGACTTCACACCCTACTTCTTTGGTGCACTACATACTGCCGCGGCGGTGCTTGTTGATTACTTGGGCACACTCCATCTCTCCACTGTTGTTGGGACCTTGGGCCGATGGCTTCTCTTGGCTGCCATTTGGGAGCTGTGGGCTAGCAGAAATATGGCTCGCTTTGAGGGCCGGCCGATGAAGGCTAGGCATATTTTTTGCAGGGTCATGCAATCTATTTGTGGTATTGTTCATGGATGGCAGCTGAAAGGACGTGAACTTCTACCACAGCAAGTGGATATACTTCGAGCATGGGACATCTCTCTTAAGGAGACATGCAACCCCCCGCCCCGACTCATACGGTGGTTTCCCCCTCCCTCGAGTAGATTGAAGTTGAATGTCGATGGCGCTTTTAAGCGTGGTGCGGGCGACGTAGGAGGTGGTATGGTACTTCGTGACTCTTATGGCTCTCTTGTATGGGCTACGGCTGCGGCTTACCCACACGCCTCTTCCAGCCTTGAAGCTGAAGCGCTTGCCCTTCGGGATGGCCTCCTACTTTGTTCTCAACACGGTGTACGCTCCGTTGGGGTTGAGACCGATTCACTTGTACTGACACACATTGTTAACGGCCACTCCTCTTGTCCGTGGAAGCTTTCTCTCATTTTGTTTGATGTGGCTGCTGCCCTTACCTCACTTGATGTCTCTATTTCTCATGTGTTTAGGGAGGTTAACCAGGTGGCCGACATGTTGGCTGCCGTGGGATGCTCCATGTCATCTCCCTCTTTTTGGCAATCTTGGGCTGATCTTCCACTGTATGTAAAAGGCCCCTACCGGCTTGATAAGGTAGGGTGCCCTTCTGTTCAGCCCTAGACGCTATTGTATCCTTTCTTTTCACCATATATATATCTTTTCCTATTGGGCGGCTGGGGTTGAGCGCCTCTCTCCTACCCTAGGGGTGATCGCTCTTCCTCTCCCTACCGTAATAGGTATTGACTTGAGTTAAAAAAAATCTCGGTTAGTGTGGCAAGAAACCAGTGAATTTGTTGGCCCGGTGCAAGATTGAGTCAGGACCATATCGGGGGCGCCTCCCGTGGTCCGAACGAGGCTTGCGCGGGCATCATTAATATTTCTGGTGCCGGAGGGCAACGGGGGAGAGTCCCGGGATTAGACTCCAGAACCGAAAATGTGTTCGAAAGGAGCGAGCTGTAGACCGATGATATGAGCCAGACGATGACCATGATCGGGACAGGCCCGAGGTCTAAGTGTGGCCCACGGAGGTCTTATTGATATTCCCATGGAAGGAGTCCAGGGGTGGCGAGGGCCATCTTGTTCTATTCCGCTTTTTGTCGGTCACTCGCGGACCACTTGATATTCGGACAAAGGGTCCATATTGAAGGTACGACGTAGATAGAAATAACGTCATATGAATGTAGGCCAAGTTCGCGGCGATTTTAATGAAAGAACGGGAACGAATCCTATTAGAATGAATCCGATTTAACGGGCTATCGGCCCAGAGCAATGCCGGCTCACGACCATGTCGGGGAGGGAGCCGTCGGCCATATTGGTTGCTCACGGGTGTTTTCATGTTCAGACACAGGTCCGTAATAGAAACGTGGCGAAAACCGAGGTGAACCCGTTCAAATGTCTGCCAAATGCGCGGGAATTCTAGTGGCGGCTCGGAAGGGATCCGGCCTGAGAAACGAGTCCTGTTTAATCGGAATGTCAGCCTGAGGCGAGGTCAGGCCATGGCCATTTCGAGATAATTCCCAGAACTCGGGCCCAACCTGGAAGGGCGACATCGTTGTTCCTTCAACATCGGGTCACGGGGGAGACGGGGCTGCAACATAGATTTTACCATTTTCTCTATCTGGGCTTTAAATTATGTGCATATATATTTTGCTGCTTATTTCCCTTTTTATGTATTTATTCTGGATGATTTCTCCATTTTGTTTATTATTATTATTATCTTTCCCCCTTTTTTAAGCCATTATTATTACTACTTCACATTTTTAATTTATTTCATGTATATATATGTTCAGATTCATTTATTCATCCAGGTTTTTTTATTAATTTGATTATTATTATTATCATTATTATTATTATTATTATATTTTTTTGGAGAGAGAGTGGGCCGTTGGAGGACTGAACGGGGGCTGAAGGAGTGTGCCGCTGAAGGTGGAAGGGTGCACCGCTGAGGAAGGGATGGAAGAGTGTGCCGCTGAAGGGCTGCAGGAGTGTGCCGCTCAAGGTCTTGCAGAAGGTGTACCGGTGAGGGCGCCAGGGAGCGTGCTGCTGAGCGGCCATGAAGGGTGATTAGGGGCGCGCCGGTGAAGGAGCTGGCAAGGTGTGTCGGCGAAGGCCAGGGAGAGCGTGCCGAGGGAGAGTGGCTAGCGGCGCACCGCTGAGGGGTGGTAGGAGCGTGCCGCTGAAGGGCGCGTTGAGCGTGTCGGGGAAGGATGGTGGGAGGTGTGCCGGCGAAGGCCGATGGATGGCGTGCCGGCGAAGGAGCTGGCGAGCGTGCCGCTAAAGAGGGCGTACCGGCCAAGGGTGGCTAGAAGGTGTGCCGGCGAAGGGCGACTGTGGGGGCGCACCGCTGAAGGGCATGGGGAGCCCACTCCTCCTCCGTTTCTTTTAAGGCTTTTCTTTTCTTCTTTTCTGATTTTGTTGAATTTGTATGGGTTTCTTCTCTCTTGCTCTTGATTATCTTTCACTCTTTCTCCCATGAGGTCGAACGTTCAAGTTGTTTAGTTGTTGTTCGGTTCGGCTCTCTTTCAGTTAATTACGGTTCCCTTGCCTCGGTTAAAGTGTTTTACCGTTGTTCTTTTCGTTTGTTTGTTGCTTTCTTTTAGTCCTTTTTAAGGTGTGGTTGTTCCATTTGTTTGTTGCTTCCTTTTATCTTTTAATATGTTATCGTTTCTAATAAAAATTCGGCAGCATCTCCCCTTGACCCGAGCGTAAGGGAGATACAGGGAACGTGCCCACATGGAGTGGCGGAACCCGACAACTGGAGGTGGGCGCCCGAGAGCGGCAACACCTTTAATAAAACTTCAGAAAACTCGGAGGCAACGGTGAGTGGAAGACTATCCCAGGACTGGCTAAGGGGGATGCACCGGGTAAGAAGAAGGGACAAGTGTGCCGGGCCAAGGAGGCCAAGGGTATGGCGGTGAAGGCCATGAAGGTCGTGCCGAGGAAGGCCCAAAGGGGCGTACCGGCGAGGGCCATCATAGGCGTGCCGAGGGAAGGCAGCCAAGGCCGTGCCGGCGAAGGGTGTTGAAGAGTGCACCGACGAAGGCCTGATGGGGGTGTGCCGGCGAAGTCCTGATCAGGCGCACCGGCGAAGGGTTCAAGGAGGGCGTGCCGCTGAAGGCTAGGGTGTGCCGCTGAAGGCACGACTGGGCGTGCCGTTGGAGGCACAATCAGGGCGTGCCGTTGGAGGCACAATCAGGGGTGAACGAAAGCGAAAACGCTCGGCAATAAGTAAACCCTAAAGAAGGGAAAAAAAGAAAGGGGCGTGAAACACCGAAGGATGTAAACACGGAAGACATACATTGGGGAGACGTCCGAGGAGACGTTTGCAAGCCTTCTACTTTTATTCTCATAAGAGGAGTGCCCCAAGGGGGCTAATACATCGCGACGACGGAAAAAAAAGGATATGAAGGGAAAGAAGGAAGAAAAGGAAATACAGTGGGAGGGAAACGGTGCGTGGACTCCTCCCCTCCCGGACCTCACTCCCTCTCTCCACTCATTCTTCTTCTGCTCTTCTCTTCGCACGGATGCCGGGAGCCGGAGTAGCAGCGGGGAGGGGAAGGGCAGCAGGCCCTCTCCCCCCTTTCTTCTTCTCTTCTTTCTCTTCCTCTTCTTCTTCTTCTCTTCATGCGGACGGCGATGGACGGAGCAGCCGGAGGGGGAGGGGGAGCCTCCCCTCCCCTTCTTCTTCTCTTCCTCTCTTCCGTCTTCGCCCAGATGGCGGCGGTGGGTGGAGCGGCGAAGCCTTTTTCCCTCTCTTCCTCTCTTCCTCTCTTCCCCCTTCTTCTCTTCTCCTCCTCTTGTTCTCTTCTTCTCTTCGCCCTCTGCCTCTATGTCCCCCCCCCCCCCCCCCCCGTTTGTGTCGAAGGAGAGGGGTTTTTATACCCTCCACGGCGGAAGCGTTCGAGCACGGTAGTCGGAGGCGAGAAATCGGAGGCATTGATTGGGGATTTGACCCGTCGTCCTTGGTGGCAGGGGGATAGGCAGCGTGGCTCTCTCCCCGGGCGACACCTCAGCAAGTCCACTGGGCGCCAAGAATCCGTAGGGCATGGGCATCACATCGTTCGGCCGTTGAAATGCCTTAACGCTGTGCCGCTGGCGGGCTCAAGAAGTGTGCCGCTGGGAGGGCCAAAGGCCGTGCCGCTAAAGGGCTGCCCAAGCGTGCCGTTGAGGGGGCAAACAACGTGCCGCTGGAAGCCCAAGGAGGTGTGCCGCTGGAGCTCCGAACGGGCGTGCCGCTGAAGCCCAAAGTGGGTGTGCCGTTGGGCGCCTGGGGGTGTGCCGCTGGGTCTCCCAGGGGGTGTGCCGCTGGAGGCACCCTGGGGGTGTGCCGCTGGGCGCCTGGGGGTGTGCCGCTGGGGGCAAGATGGGCGTACCGCTGAAGCCCAGGGGCCGTGCCGCTGAAGCTCCCTGGGGGTGTGCCGTTGGGTGCCTGGGGGTATGCCGCTGGGGCTCCCAGGGGGTGTGCCGCTGGGTGCCTGGGGGTGTGCCACTGGGGCTCCCAAGGGGGGTGTGCCGCTGGAGGCATCCTGGGGGTGTGCCGTTGGGGCTCCCAGGGGTGTACCGCTGGGGCTGACTTGAGCCCATTTTGAGCACGAGTTATGGTTCGTTTGATTTCTTTCGGGAGCTACGGATTGTGAGCTTCCCGGGGGTTGGTTTCTCTTGGCTGTCGTGACTCCGGGGACGGCTTCGCGGCAGTGTGCATATTTGGGGAGTCCGGATGACCAGTCTCTCCGGGGCTTCTTCGCTTGGTGCCGTTTGCTGGTGCTGGGCCGAGTAGGATATCTGGATGTACAATTTTTGGTGTCCACACCGGTGCTTTCCAAGTCTGTCCTAGGTGAAGCCTTGTATCTCTATCTCTTGGCAACTCCATCTACAGTTAGCTCGGTCCTACTCAGAAATGACTCTGGAGTCGAGAGACCGGTCTACTACACCAGCAAGGTGCTCAGCGAGGCTGAAAGAAGGTACCCCACAACCGAGAAACTCGTGCTAGCGTTGGCTACCTCGGCCAAGCGCCTCCGACCCTATTTCCAAGGACACTCCATCACCGTGCTGACCGACGAACCTTTGAAGAGGATCCTCGCTCACCCTGAAGCCTCAGGACGCCTCGTCAAGTGGGCCATCATGCTCAAGGCCTACGATATATCATACCGACCTCGCTCAGCTATCAAAGATAGGCACTCGCTGACTTCATCACCGAGGGCACTATCCCGACCGAAGAAAAATCTTCGTCTGCGCCCGGGCCAACCTGGGAATTGTTCGTCGACGGATCTTCCAACTCTACCGGAAGCGGCGCTGGAATCCTTCTGAAGTCCCCCGAAGGAGCAGAGCTACAATATGCCTTGAAGTTCAACTTCCAAGCGTCTAACAACACCTCCGAGTACGAAGCCCTTATCTCGAGGGCCCGCATGGCTCGACGGCTGGGGGCTGAGCGAGGCAGAATTCACACTGACTCCCAACTAGTCGCTATCCAGGTCAACGGCGATTACGAAGCTCGAGAAGCACCGATGGTCAAATACCTCTAGCTGGTCAGAGCCGTGGCACAATAGTTCGAGAGTTTTGAGGTAGTCCGAATAGCTCGGGAAGAAAACTCCCGAGCGGATGCCCTCTCTCGGCTGGCCTCCTCTCTTGACCCTGAGGGTACTCGATCGGTCCTTCTCGAAGAGCTAGAGCGACTGAGCATCGATTCGGAGCTCCTAGCTATTGACTCGGCCTCCCCAAGCGACTGGCGCACCCCCTACCTGTCGTGGCTCCAAGACTCTCAGGAGCATCCCGACCCCCAAGAAGCCCGGAGATTAAAGTACCATGCTCGGTGATTTGTCGTTCTGGACAGCACTCTCTACCGAATATCCTTCTCCGGTCCTCTCCTGAAGTGCCTCAATATTGACGAAGCCAACCGAGTGATTCAAGAAGTTCACGAAGGACTGTGCGGAGCGCATTCGGGAGGAAGGTCACTCACCAGGATCTTGCTACGGCAAGGTTATTAGCGGCCCACTCTGCAACGCGACTACTCGACCTTCGTACAACACTGCGACCGATGCCAGTGATTTGACAACTTGGTCCATCAGCCGACAACGGAGCTCTTTACCCTAGCCGAGCCATATCCTTTCGCTCGTTGGGGAATCGACATTCTCGGGCCGTTCCCTACGGCTCAAGCCTAGAAGAAGTTCGCCATCGTCGCCATCGACTACTTCACCAAATGGATCGAGGTTGAAGCCACAGCAAGAATCACCGAGACAGTCGTCTGGAGTTTCGTCTGGAAGTCGATCATATGTCGCTACGGCATCCCCCGAGTGATAGTGAGCGATAATGGTTGGTAATTTGATTCTCGTTATTTCCGAGACAGATGAGCCGACCTAAACATTCGCAATCACTTCACCTCGGTCGCCCACCCTCAGGCTAACGGGCTGGTCTAAAATGCCAATAAGACTATCTTAAAAGGCATTAAGACCAGGCTCGGCAAAGCCAAGGGCAGCTGGCTTGAGGAATTGCCGAACGTACTTTGGTCACACAGAACGACTCCCAGAATGGCAACCAGTGAAATTACCTTTCAGTTGGTGTACGGCGCCAAGGCCGTTATCCCATTGGAGATTGCCAATCCCTCCCTCTGAGTCATCTGTTTCTCGCCCGAGGCAAACGACCAGAAATTGCTCAAAAACCTCGACCTAGAAGATGAACTCCGAGAGATTACCGGCATCCGAGCAACGGAATATCAACGCCGCCCCACTCGATACTACAACGCTAAAGTCCGAGATAGACACTTTCAACCGGGAGATTTCATCCTAGGAAAGTCGAAGCCTCTCGACCACTGGAGGCGGCGGGGAAGCTATCCCCTAATTGGGAAAGCCCCTACCGAGTGGTCGAGACGCTCGGGAAAGGAGCATACCGGCTATCTACGATGGAAGGAGAGCCCATCCCTCGGACATAGAACACGACTACACTACGCAAGTTCTACTTCTGAATACTGAACATCGTGTAAGCGACATGAAATAAAACAAAAGCTTCCTTTCCTTTATTCAAACAACTCGCTTGTACATCAGAAAGGTCGAAGCCAAGAAAATACATGTCAAACAAGTAAAAAATCCATCTGGTGCCGCCGTATGAGCCCATCGCTCGGCTGACTCGGTTAACCTTTCTGCGTCCAGCCACTGACTCTGCCTCGTGTAAAAACTGGCTCGGATAAAGGGTAGTCGACCCTGTTGGCTCGGGTAGCTCGGAACAAAGGTGACAGAGGGATTAAGAAGGAGAAGGCTACCTTCCAAGTTGACAGAGATGGAGGAAGGGGAAGAGGGAATGCAAATGAAGGCCTCCTCCCTATCAATCTGCCAACTCTTTGGAAGGAAGAGAGTGCAGGCACCCTAAGAAGAGCAGAAGAGGGAGAAAGAGGCTGCGGGAAAAGGGGGGAGAAGCAGGAAGTGGAGAGGAATCTTGAGAGAGATCCCCTCCAGAGAGTGAGCGGGAAGGGACGGGTGGCAGGGATGCCTGATGCCCCCATCCATCCACCATCTCGCCCCCCCCCCCAGCAAGCGCCACCAGAATTGATAAAAAGAAGGCGACGTGCTTCCGCACGTCAAACCCTCTTTAACCCCGCCCGCCGGCCGTCGAACCCCCTTTAAACTCGAAGCAGCGAAGACTCTCTGCCCTCCATCATCGATAGCTTCATCTTCCAGAGCACCTTCCATGCTTCAAATATAAAGGCACAACGCTACGTGAAGAGAGAATGTGGAAACACTGTCAGAGAAAACCCTAAGCGGTGGAGAGGAAGGGACGCCCTTTAGGCCTTTTATAGGCGAAGGGAGGCTATTTTGCCTTAAATGATTCTCCCCTTGAAAACACGCCAAAGGGACCTCTCCCTATGAACGGTCACCTCAAACTCCTCGTTTCCACCCCGACAGGACACACGAAGCGGCCAAACATTCAAAGCATGAGAAAACGGAAAGACACCCTATCAGATGCTCGCCCAACCATCATGCGAGAACCACGCAGAAAGTATCAGCACTTTCCAACTATTGTAGATACGCTGAACAAAATACGGCAATGGTGATACGAAACAGTTAAGTCTTCATCATAATGCTACTGCCTTACCTTTTTCTTACACAACAAGGAAAGTCTTCCTTCAAAGAAGGAAAGACATACAAGAAGAGAAAGCAAAGTAGATACATTAGGCCTCCGGCCCACCCTGATGCTCGAAAGTAGAAGGCTCAGACGGTCTGCCCCCGGCACCCTCGGCGACGGCCGACCCCGGCACTGACCCCATCGGAGTGGGAACTGCCTCGGTTACGCGCCCTCCCGAGGCATCCATAGTTGGCGACCCCCTTGACGAAGAGCCCCCCTGATCTTCTTCCTCCGATGCCGAAGTAAAGGAACCGGAGGATGACAAGTCTGAGTCATAGCATTACCCGGATGGGAAATCGATTGTCCCAGATGCCTGCTCCTCGGCATAAGAGACGGCCCGATCGTAGCCCTGCTTGAACCCTTTGCGGATGCCTCGGCGAAGTGCTGACTCGTAGTAGGGGAGGGCAGCCTCCTTCAGGTCGACCTGGTAGGCCTCCGAGCATTTGTACTGCTCGAGTGCCTCTGCCCCGGCCGATCCCACCCTACCAGCGAGCTCGGCCTTCTCCCGCTCCACCTCGGCTAACCTCCGCTCGGCCTCAACCGTCTGGTTCTCGGCCTCTGCCGCCTACTTCTCCGCCTCGGCCCGATCAGCCTCGGCCTCCCGCCGAAGGCACTCGGCTTCCTCCGCCCGGTCCACCAGCTCGGCACGCTCGACCTCCCACCGGCCATCTAGCTCGACGCGAATGATGCGCTCCTCTTCAAGAAGACTGCTCTTCCTCTCGAGCGATTCGCGGGCCTTAGCTAGCTGCTCGGCTAGTGCCCGGGCCTCCACCTAGCTCGTCCGCACCAGCTCCCTGACTGAGGAAAGCTCCCGCCGAAGCCCATCGCGCTCCTCGATGAGACGAGCCATCTTCCTGTCAGACCCACCAAGGGTCCAGACCAGGTTCACCCGCTCTGACTCCGACCAGGCATAAGCTTCCGCTAGAGTGGCCCCCATCTGGGCCAGGACCAAGCCGCCCTCCATAACCGTCTCAAGGGCCACGGACAGGGAGTGCTACCTGTCTCCCCCCTTCACCTTCGCGGCTATACCGCGACATACCTGATACAGAGGGCCCTGAATGCCGAGCCTCTCCAAGGCCGCCGAAATAGAGACCCCCTCTTCGATCGGCGTCCCGCCGGACGGCCCGAATCGAGCCGCGGCTTCGTTCAACCCTCGTGCCTCGGTCGGTGGGGGCTGCGTCGCCTTTTCTTGCGACCCCCCAGCCTGGACCGGTTTAGCACCTGCATCGCCACCTAGAGCGTCGCCCGCCTCAACCAACGCCCCAATCTCGGCCGTGGTCCGAGCGTCACCTGCCTCGTCCACGGCCCCCTCAGCTCCTACCGAGGGGAGAGCCGGGCCAGCACCACTGCCAATCACAGAAGTAGCCTCGGCCCCCTCGGCTCCAGCTGAGGGGGGAGCCGAGCCAGCATCATCACCGACCGCAGGAGCAGGCCCAACCTCCTCGGCCCCCTCTTGCTCGGCAGCTGAAAGAGCTCGCCTAGTAGGGTCGGCCCCCATCACGTTCGACGGAGGGGTGAGCCGCGGCAAGGTCGCCTTCGACTGCGGGGGTGTCCCCAGCCTTCTTGGCCTATTTCCTGGCCTTCACGGCGTCCCGGATCATACCCTCCACGGGATCCTTGCGCTTGGAACCCCGTGACCCGGAAGACCCCTCCCGGGCCATTTTTTTTTAACAAAAGTTGATACTTGCAAGGGGGGAGACGAGAGAGGGGGTTCATCTCTTCATTGCGGAAGGAGATGAAAACCCTATCCCGGCCACCAGGCAAGCGATTTTCATATATGAAAGCAGAAAAAGAAAGGGGTACAGGGGGGAGGGGAAGCGCCCAAGAAGGGGCAAGAGGCGTACAAGGCCAAAGGCCCAGGTAAGCAGAAAAGGCCAAGAGGTCCCGCGCGCAGGCAGATACAAAAACCCAAGAGCCCACGAAAGAAACAAAACCCCTACAAATAGGAATATTCATCAAAGACCCCTTCAGAGTCAGACGAGAACACAGAATGGACACCGCGCTGACGACCCGGAGAGCAAGGCCAATCCAGAGGATCAACCTTTCGAACCATCGGGATCGAGCACGTCCGTGTAGGAGGAGGCGGCCGGCGGCAGGGGCGCCATCGCAGAAGACTGGATTCGAAGTGAACGACGGGGAGGAAGAGCAGCGTCCTCAAACATGCACTGACGATCACGCGAGGAGGAAGTGGAGTTGGACCGCCGGAAGGAACACCGAGGAGCTCCGCCATCCAACCTCGAGGGCGGCCGAGAGCGGTCCGGGCAAGAGGTGCCCACAAAAGCCATGTGAGCCGCCGTAAGGTCACGGAACCCCGAAGCAGGCTCAAGCCCGGGGACATGGAGAGCCTGGACGAGCTTAGGGAGCTTGAAAGGCATGCCAAGAACCGCGGGGGGAACAACACCCACGGGATGCACCGGAGTAGGAGGCGGGGCGGAGTCGACGATCGGCCCAGGTGGGGCCCGGTTGATTTTCTTCTTCAAAGCTTGGGCGAAGGAGAGACGAGGGGCGGCCGTCGGAGAAGAGGAGGTAGCCAAGGACCCTTCGACGGAAGCCGCCTGGGAGGTGGGCTGCGCCCCTGGGGACCAAGCTACCGCACCGGCATTAAGCCCAGCATGAGGCAAGGAAGGGCCCCCAAGGGGATGAGCATCCGGCGCCGGGAGGCCAAGGACCAAAGAGGAGGACACTCGGGCCATAGGAGGGACACCCGCGGGCACATCTGAGCACGGAAGGGGATCGCCCTTCCCGGAAGGGTGAGGGGACGCGATGCCCGCTGTCGGAGGAGACGGAGGGCAAACACCACGATCACCTGGGTCTGGAGGAGGGGCGAGGCCAACAAATCTAGCATGTGCTGCGGGCAAGTCTGGAAAGAGAGAAAGGGGCCCTTGCCCCTATCTCAGGCTCGGGAGCGACCCGTGGGAGCAGCCGACTCATTGGCGGCTGAGTCATCGCCGAGATCAATCACCTCTGTGGCCTCCTCTAAAGCCGGCCGCCTGGTGTCTGCACATAAGAAAGATATGGTCAGGAGAAACGAAGGCCTCATCGCCCGACGAGAAGACTAGATCATGATGTCCGTACCTATCGGCTTTAGCCGATGGAGAAGACACTGCTCGATGTTCTCCGGAGTCACCAGCTCCTCTGTGGATCGGCGATGCTCTAGCAAGATGGCCGCATACTCTTCTACGTCTGGGGGAAACTCATCTTGCCTCGGAGGAATGTTCAGATGAAAATTGGGGATTACGGGGCACCTCCAAGTCTCCTCCACCAAGAAAATCCCCACCCAGAAGAACTGAGTTTTCCACCCCTTGTGCGAAGAATCCTTCGCGGCCAAGGAGATACAGCTCCTATTCTGCCTCGCTTGGATAAAATAGAAGCCCTTCCCGACCGAGGGATGTGTCTTCAACTCGAAAAAATAATGAAAGAGGTCCAAGGAAGGGGGAACTCCGCATTGGCGGCAGAGGATGCGAAAAGCGGAAAGAAGAAGATAAGAGTTGGCTACCAACTGTATGGGCGCCAACTGAAAGAAATTGAGAAGCTTAAGAACAAAGGGTTCGAAGGGAAGATGGAACCCACCCTTCCACGACAGAAGAAAGGTGCAGATGTGGCCCGTACGAGAATCCAAGCTCGTCTCGTGCGGGGCAGCCACGGCGAAGTAAAATTTATGGGGCAGATGAAACTGGAGCTCCAGCCATTTTACCTCCGCCTCCCCCAGTTCACTGTAGTTTGGGACCGCCGCCTTTGCCGCAGGCTCACCCTCCCACTCTTCGATATCCGGACGCTGATCCGCCATGGGATCCGGAGAAGAACTTGAAGAAAGATGCTCCCGGGACCCCGAAGACTCTAGAGGGAGAGGAAGCTGTCGGACTGCCTCCGCAGTTATCTCCACCAACTCCGCGAATGCCGCTGTAACCCTCCGCTCTTCCGTTGTGTCCTCACAATGCATCAAAGAGCCCCAAAAGCAAGCACGAAGGAGAGCCAAAACCCTATCATGAAGTAGCGGTCGTGTGAGAACCGCTATCATGAAGTAGCGGTCGTGCATCAAAACCCAAAATCATGTAGAGTCGACGCAAGACAGAAGAACATGTCGACTCAGGATAGCTATGACAGAAGGCGGTCACGCCAGAACCGCTATCATGAAGTAGCGGTCGTCTGAGAACCGCTATCTGACCAGGTTATAGAACACGCTGGTAAGATAGGTGCTTTCTAATCCATCGAGCTTCAAGGGTACAACCAGCTCGGTGTCCTACTGGGAATCCCAGGCTCGCAGAGACATACGGAGGCCTTGAAACATGATCACCTAGTCCGGTGGAAGGAATATCCAACGGAGAGGATCACAAGTCTAAGAAGGTGTTCCTATCAAGTGCAAAGTGTAACTAATAGTATCGTACTAGAATACGTGCTATGTAGTTATGAAAGACATGGAGTTAAGAGTGATTCGCGATAAAACAACGATAAAAAACATCACAATAAACCATGCTCCATAAACATAAGGAAAATGATTTAATTTACAAAACTATAGGAATTTTGACATGAAATTAACATAATGTTAAAATAAGTCTCAAAGCATGTAGGACATGAAATCTGCCACATTTGAGGCATGATATAACCAAAATCAAACAATAAAACCAAGAATAAGGTATATTTAACTAATCTTAACATAGGTTTTAAGGGACTATTCTGCAATCTATTTAGGGTGAACAGGAAGCAGAAAACGGTCTTGTCTGGACTGCAGTTAGGAGTAAGCGATCTTAAGGAGACCGTTTCTTGATCTATGCGGTCTCTGTGAGACCGCCTTATGCCTGTGGCGGACAGAAGGGTAAATAGGGTGTGCATGCCTATTCTAGGGCAATAAATGCATGGAAAACATGCTAAACAGGTAGATAAGGCATGATAGAACAATATTAAATCATGAAGATGTATGGGATTGCATGAATTAAGCCAAAGTTATCATCTTTTTTATTAAGGGTAAGAATCATGCATACAGAATTAACCTAGATGCGCAGTGATAGTAAAACATGAAATACGCCATGTATAATGCATGAAATTGCATGAAATCAAAGGGCTTTTACTCCTAGCTTGATGTTTTAGCCATCCATGAGATAACCTACCTTTGATTTATCTTCTAAACTTTGAATTTCTGACTGGAAGAAGGCCCCTGTCCATGTGCGTCCTACGTAGAAACCCCAAATTCCAGTCGCTCTAACTCTTTATCTTCTCTTCCTAAATTCGTGAAATTTGGAGGGTGATGAGAAGATATGAAGAGGAACAATTAGGTACAAAGACTCTACGTGAAATTACCTCTGCTAGAGCTTCTATCCTTACGATCTTCCTTAGACCGACACACGATTTCCTGTGCAGACTGTAGCGAAACACCAACTTCGGGGGCTTCTAACTCTTCAACAGCTTGAGCTCCTAGCACGAGATTTTGCAGAAGGTTAGAAGATACTAAAGGGAACAATAAAGTCTAAAGGACCAACATCAAATACCCATGCCTTACCGTCGAACTAGGCAAGCCAAAGTAAGGGTTCACACAGGTCGATTCTAGGCCTTATTTATAGGGTTTGCTAGGGTTTGAGAGATTAGATCGATATAGGAGTCCTAAATTGGTATTGGATCGATCCCCAAGAGTCCTAGATAGGTTTGCATCCCAGATAGCATCGAACCTTGAGGATTGGGATGGGGAAAATCCCATTTTTCCACGCTTTCTCATCTTCCGATCACGGAACACAGTAGTGGTCCTGTCGGGACCGTTTCTTGGAAGAGGCAGTCTTGCGATAGACCGCCATCTGGTATTAAATTCAAAAATTTTAGATTTTCTTATTTATCTCATATTCATCCCTTTTATCCACCTATTTATCCATTTTAATTCTATAAATTGCCCAAATTACGTTTCTAGTAATGGGCTTAGGCCAAAGGGTCTTGGGAATTGGTCTTTGGGCCTATTTTAGGTGGGATAAACCCTTTGGTTAATATAGGACTTTTAAATAGATTCAATTAACCCATAAATCCTTAAATAGCCCATTTAATCCTTTTAAATGCTAAATTAATGGTTTTTAATTCTAAAAATTCTTGAAAATTCTTAGAAAATTTCAGGGTGTTACAGTGAACATCTCGCACATATGCATCCTTTTGTTGTGATGTAGTTTTGCTTGATTTCGGGCCTTCTTTGGGGGTTCCTGAGATCTAGGAGTTTGGACGGATCCACAAGATGTTTGGCTCTCGACTGTTTAGCAGTCATTGTGGATTTTACTTGGGTTTCAACTACCTCGGTTGCTGTGAGAGATTTGTAACTTGTGATGCGATTGGGTCTATGGATCCCAACAGGTGGCTCCACAGAGTGACGGTATTGACTATCTGCCATATTCCGCCCATCATCGAATGCGTATTACTTCGATTAACTCGAGGACATAAATCTTGATTGAATTGAGAAAAATAGAAGGGTGCAACAGTTGGGTTTGCTCTATCATCTTGATAGGTGGGCTTTGCCTTCTCTTGTACTCTTTTCTTTTCCTTTCATTGTCCTCTTCTATTTCTATCTCTAATGAAATGTGGCCATTTGAATGGAACACTGTAGTTGTTGCCAGATTGCTTTATTGTCTATTCCACATCTGCCTACTCTGGAACACCCATCATCAACTGTTCATCACATAGGACGTTTAAGGAGCACTGTAATTCTTTACTATTTTTGCTCATGCTCATATGGTCAAGTTGGTGAAGTGTTACTTGATAGCCTTTCAGCCATCTCTCATCAATTAAGTTCTCTCCTGTGGTCTCGATAGCGGCTTTGATAACTGAGTAAAGGTAGAATAGGGTGGCTTATCCTTGTTATTCTACCTAACTGAGTTTGGTAGCTTGGGTAGGTTATTCGGTCGAGTGGGTCATCCTAGGGTTAAAGTCGAGTAGCGGATTCGACCAAAAAGGTCAAATTAACAATTCTAGGTTGGGTAGGATAAGTTTATGTGATTTTCTTGTTTATTATATTTTTAATCTATTTTATTTTTCTTATTCTTTGTAGAATAAGAAATTAGTTATCAAACTCAGTTGGACTTAACCCTGGAATAACTTACCCGGGCTTACCCTAACTGGTTATCTAAGCGGCCCTATATGGATTGATCTTCCAACACTAAGACCTGGGACATTATGTATATATGTTTTGCCAAAAAAGCAGCAGTTATGGCACATTGCGATTTGTAGAGTTCATTAAAGTAGGATATCTTATTGTGAGAACTGTTTTTGGACACAATGGACTGTCTTTTTAAACCAATTCTGTGCTTTACTCATCATCCAATGCTTTATGGACACTTCTCTTTTCATCCTTAACGGGATAAAACCTTAATTGTGCATGAGTCTTCCCTAGGCTGCTTAGCAGCAAAGTCAACTAAACCTACGTGAACCCTTTTCTAATCCTCATGAGAAGCTGACATGCTGTCTTTGAAAGTCCAAAAAAAGGATTCAGAGACATTGGAGGGAAAATCATTATATAAGCTTCTGTATTGAACATGAGGGCAATAACCAACACATATAAAAGTGTACACTGCAATTCCCAACACAAGTGGGAATAAGTCTGCTACCTAATACTTGTCAAGGCTAATGCAACTACCATCTATGATCCTAATCTAAGTAGGAATAGGATAGTATATACAATATCTTGTCTCCCTAACAACCTCAACTCAGCAGCACGACTTACATGCTAACTTCTGCAATGTCCCCTCTAGTGTCGGGATTTAAACATTTCACTCGTCTCTTTCTCTCTCAGTTTTGAGTTTCCTTCATAATAAAGCCCGGCTAATCTCGTCTTCTTGTTGCGACCTTCTTTTGTTACTGTTACAGCTTCAACCTCTGCCCCTGACTCCTTGTTGAACACAAAGGGCCAGTAGCATTGTTAGACTCTTCAATCTAGTGGTACAGTACTCAGACCTTGATTACAGTGAGGAAAACTGCAACAAATGCCTATGATTTAGAAAATAATGGGTCCATAACTCATCCTACCTGTCAATGTCTTCTCTAGGTTTCTCTCTTCTATCAATTTTTGGGCTTGATTATGCCCAACTCCACCTATCTATGCCCTTCTCCCCAAGTCCCAAATAGTACTGCTTCATTTTTGTAGTAATATAATAGCATGGCCTATCATGTTTGATCAATTTACTTTTGAAACAAACAACGACATATTCTTCCGACATTGTGGGACGGCTTTCGACTCGTGCCAGCCACAAAGTCATTGCAACATGACGGGTCTAACTTTTACTAGTGTTCGTTACTGACATGGGCGCCTTCTACAGGTTCATATTCTTCCGTACACAGTTCTCATCTTGATTATGTTTTTTCTTTTGATGTTTTCATGTCTAGGGCACTCAAGAGAATTCTTAAATTCTATGTGAATGAAATGAACATTCCACTAGCTAGCATAACGTTGGCACAAATTTATTGTAGCTAGAAAATGTCCCATGAGGAGGGGGGGAGACTAAACTTACGTGCCCCCTGCTAAGGGGGGATCCGTTCTTTGTGTTATTTTTGAAACCCAACGAGGGTACGTGACACATATACCCCTAGGTTTGCGTATGTGCTCTTGTGATCGATTGTGTCTTATGTAATTTCTTAGTGTACATAAATGCCCTTGGTGTCACTCTTTGGAGGGAGATTATAAGAAATTTTTATTCCAGGGGACTCTGTCACCCAGAAACCTCGCAAGGGGAGTTGCTCCCTTGACCCCTGCAATCTGACCGGATAGGTCGATCCCCGAGATCGCACTGACAGATGCATGAAGCTGGATCGCAACCCACGAGAGCTCAAGAAAAAGAAACAATCTCCCGAGAGTCTTCGACCTACACGTCACCATCAAGGAGGGACTTGCTCCTTATACTAAAATTACACAAAAACTCATGTTCGTTCTAGATGTTACAAAAATATCCCCAATATGTCCAAAATTACACAAGTGCCCCTGAACTTTTCTAGAAGTTGTAAGCAAACCTCTACTCAAGTGAAAATCACAAATAGATCTAGAAAGGGTTCAAAATCTCAAATAAACCCAAAAAAGGGTTCGCGATAGCAAATAAACTCAGAAAGGGTCTGCAATTATAAATAAACTCAGAAAGGGTTCAAAATCTCAAATAAATCTAAAAGGAGTTCACAAGTTGTAGAAATACTTCGGAAGAGTCAGAAATTACAGAAATACCTAAGAAATGTCTAAAATTGTAGAAATATTCTGGAAGGGTTCAAAACTACATATATAAATATTCAGGAAGGATTCAAAATTACAAGAATACCTCCGGAAGGATCGGCAATTGCAAATATATCTAATGTTATGGGGTCTTAGCAGGGGACTCTTCGGATAATTCTTCGAGATGGAGTCAGCTACATGTAATGGGTAGAGATGTCCATGGGGTAAATGAGAGGGTGATCCTCCACAGCTCTATGTTGCACGGTGTGTTCTGTTTTATGCCGACTATTTTGATTTCGCCAAACAGTACATGCATGAGTCGTATAGTTGACACTGTTATTGGCAACCAAGCAGGCTACAATTGTGCGTCAATATTGCGTCTTCATGTTTCTGGTGAAATCCTTTGTTCTTTTTTCTTCTTATACGAGCACTTTATGAATTTTTCGTTATGCTTTCTCCTTGAAATTGACTGGTTTTGAGGTGAAAAGTGATGTATGAAGTCTGATATTTGTCTTGCAGGTAGCAAAGTTTCTACTCCGGCGCACAAAGACAGTGGATAAAACTGAGGAACAAAAGTTTCAGTGTGACATCTCCCATCTGAGCCATTATTCTAGTACAGCAGAGAAGTCGATGAAGAGATTTGTTTCAGTCATTTCTAATTCCTTCACATATGGTTTCATCAGGTTCTCATGCTAGTGGGCTCCGTGCCCCTCTAAAAGATGTCCAAAACGTAAACAGAGTGAGGTAAATAGAGGGAGGTTGTGACAGTGAGACTCCTCGTTTATAGGGTGTTTGAGAGCCATTTTTTTGTAAAAAATTATTTCTACCTAAAAAATTATGATACGTCAATTTTTAACTTAAATTTTGAAATTGAAAAAATGTAACTATATGTTTTTGGTAACAATGTCATAATTTTTTAATTTTATGTAGACTTGTTTGGTGACAATGACCGAGTTGAAAATCGGCGGCGGGAAGGACAAGGGAGGGGAGGCCGGCTGGGCCACACAGGGGAGGGGGGGCGCCGCATGGGAGGGGGTGAGGCGACGCCAGAGAGGGGGAGGGGGGCCGCACAGGCGAGGGGGGAGGGAACGCACAGGGGAGGGGGGACGCGCAGGGGAGGGAGGAGGGGAGGGGACGCAGGCTGAGGGGAGGGGGGCCGCGCAGGGGAGGGAGGGGACGCCGGCCGAGGGGGAGACTGGCCGCATAGGGGAGGGCGAGAGGGGGGGGCGCCGGAGGGGAGGGAGGAGGGGGGACGCGCAGGGGAGGGGGGACGTCGGAGGGGAGGGAGGAGGGGAGGGGGGGTGCGCAGGGGAGGGACGAGAGCGACGAGAAGGGAGAACAAGAGCGACGAGAGAGTGCGAGGGGAGGGGGGATGCGCAGGGGAGGGAGGGTGAGAGGACACCATTCGAGGGGGAGGGGGGGAGGGGGGATGCGCAGGGGAGGGAGGGTGGGGGGACATCGGTCGAGGGGGAGGGGGGCCGCGCATGGGAGGGGGGACGCGCAGGGGAGGGATGAGAGCGACGAGAAGGGAGAACGAGAGTGACGAGAGAGTGCGATCTCAAAAAAAATAGTAGAGAGCTGTTTTTATTTAGAAATAGATTGTAATGGGGTGAGATTCTCTTCCTAAAATTTAGGAAAGAAACACCAAACGGATTAGATGGGTCTCTTACTCTTATTTTTAAATTTGAAAGAAAAAAGAGAAAAACAAATAGCAACCAAACATCCTATTAAACTATTCATGTGTGAAATTAGTCCATTTCCCTGCAAGTAAATATCTCTAATGAATTGTCTCTGATGTGGAGCGAATCGTCGAGTTTACGGAGAATAATTTTGATTTATGTGGAAGCGTCGAAGACATCCGATCAGAAGATTATTTTATTAATTTACTGTATGTCGTAGTTAATTTGTGAGTTATTTTAGTTTAGAGTTATTTAAGTCGGTTATGTATTTTTGTTTATTTTAAGAGTAGAAAAATTACCCGTGTTAAAGTAAAAAGAAGTTTGAGTCTGTTTGTAATTTCATTTTTCTATAAATAAAGAGAAGCTAACCCTAATTAGGGGAGGCAATAGTTAGATCAAAATTTGCAGCTGTGTGTTTCTCCTTCTGGCGAGATGCCCCAACTCCTCTCCTTCTTCTTTCTGGCATGAGGCCGAACCCTCACTTCCCTACTTCTTTTGAGTTTGATTCCACGTTTCTTCTTCTCCACCGTAACCCCATCACACTGCTTAATCACTATTCCTTTATTTTTCATTCATATACCTAAGTTTATTCCCCAAGCACTATTCATCCTCTTCCCCTTCCCGTTTTTAGGCTTTCTCTTCTGTGCATCACGGATGTCGCGGGACCCCTACCCGCCGCAACAGTCGCCTGCGGCCACCGCGAGCCATCCCTGTCGGCCGCCACTAGTCGTCCTCCCTGGCCGGCGCCACCACCCGCACCGGCACCGCTACCACAACTCCCTCACCGCGGTGCTCTACTGAGGCCTTCTCCTGCCGCCTGCATCCGTCACTGTGGAACCCTGCCGCCGTGCCCGCCGCAAGCACCCTTGCCGCAGCCGTGTACCAGTGCCGCCGCGAGCCCCTACCACAACTGCACGTGCCCGCTAGCAGGCTCCGTCTGTCCAAGTAGCCAGACTGCCACCTTCACAGGTTCAGGTGTGAGCAGAGCACAAATGGCATCAACACCAGTGTTGACATCTCGAGAATGTTCTGAAAGCCCAAGATGAGCAGTCAGCAGATATAAAGCACCAAAGCAGGTGCACGAATGGTGGCCCCTTTTTCATACTACGTTTCATTAATGTCAATTTCATGGCCGTAGGGCCCCTTTTCCTGCCGACTAATCAACGGTTTTTCCCTCTCCAAGGGGATGTAATTAACGGCATGACCTTTATGGCGCGGTGGGTTTTTTTGTCCCGAAACGACACACACAATCGTCTGATTAGTCAGATCGAGCGCACCTAGGTCTTCCTTGAATTCCGAATAAATCGTCACCTAGGTGACTGGTATGCCCTCGCACAAATAAACCGAATAAACGAATGAACAAATGAATAACGAATTAAACAAAAGAAGAGATCCGAAAAGTGCGCCCACATCCATCTGTATGGCTGAGATGCAAGTCATCAAGTGATAGCTCCTCATAGGGCCGCCCACAAATGGGAAAGCCAGAAATCCATTGGAAAGCCCAGAGATTAAGAGAGGTCTCTCCCTCAGCAGTAATAAATGTGTTACATCGGTGGTCAAATATTTGGCCAGGGCCTTCGCACTTCTCGATCGATCGGTTTATCGTTGTTCGTTTATTTGGTTTGTTAAGTGCGTGGGCGTGCCAGTCACCGGAGTGACAATTTATTCGGGCTCCGAAGAGCCCATGGTGCGCTCGACCTGACTTCGTCAGACGATTGTGTGGTTCGTGTCGGGACTAGATCCCGTTGTGCCGTAAAGGTCACGACGTCATTTACATCCCCCATACGAGGGAACACCCTTGATTAATTGCCGAAATTAGGGGCCCTGCGGTCGAAAGGACTGATACTAACTGCGCGAGAAAGAAGCAGGAATGAATCACATTGAGATCTGCATCGGGATACGGGCCACGGGCTATATTGGTCACTCGTAGACCTTTTTCATGTTCGGACGAAGGTCCGTGATAGAAACGCGGTGGAAGCTTGGACGAATCCGTTCAAATGTCTGCCGAGCACGCGACAATTTTAATAACGGCTCGAAAAAGGTCCGGTCTTGAGAAACGAGTCCGGTCTAATCAGAATGTCGGCCCGGGGTGAGGTCGGGTCGTGGCCGTATTGAGGCAGTCCCCGTGACTCAGGCCCGACCTACAGGGGCAGCATTGTTGTTCCCTTCAGCACCATGTCACAGGAGAGACGGGGCTGCAATGTAGATTTTACCGTTTCTTTTATCTGGGCTTCAAATTATATACATGCATTCTTTTTATTGCTTATTTCCCTTTTGTGTATTTTTCCTGAATGATTTATCCATGCTGTTTATTATTATTATTATTATTATTATTATTATTAGAAATTTCTCTCACCACTGTTATTATTATTTCATAATTTTTGTTTATTTTATATATATACCCAAATTTATTTAGTCATCGTAATTTTTTTATTGATTTATTACTATTATTATTATTATTATATATTATATATTATATGCATACTTCTGGGGAGAGAGTGGACCGCTGAAGGGCCAAAAGGGGGACTGAAGGAGCGTGCCGGTGAAGGTCGTAGGCAGCGTGCCGGCGAAGGCGGCATGGAGTGTGCCGGGGAAGGTCATAGGCAGTGCACCGATGAAGTAAGAAGGGTGGCGTGCCAGTGAAGACGTTCCAAGGCGTGTCGGCGAAGGGGGAAAAGGAGCGTGCCGCTGAAGGACGGTGGGCGGGAGGTGTGTCGGCCAAGGAGGGTAGAAGGTGTACCAGGGAAGGCAGCTGTGAGTGTACCGGGTTGGGAGCTGGAGGCGCGTGCTGGCGAAGGCAAGGAAAGCGTGCCGAGGAAGGAAGAGGTGGCGTGCCGGCGAAGGCAGCAAGGGAGTGTGCCATGAAAGGGTCCAAAAAGAGCATTGGTGGGCGTACTGGCGAAGGTTGGAATAGGTGTACCGGTGAAGGTCCACTCCTCCTCCACTTCTCTTAAGACTTTTCTTTTCTTCTTTTTTTTGATCTTTAGGCAGTTTTATACAACTCTTTTCTCCCTCTTCTCACAACCTTTTCTTTACAGATTGAGCATTTAATCCACCACGTGGTCGTTTTAATTCGATTCTTCTGATGTTGCCCGTAATGCTTTATTTCGGTTGGAGTGTTCTATCTCCGATCGCTCCATTCGTTTGTTGCTTTCTTTTATCTTTTGATGTGTTATTGTTCTATTTTTTTGTTGCTTCCTTAATTTTATCTTTTGATGTGTTATTGTCCCATTTGTTTGTTGCTTTCTTTTACCTTTTCAACGTGTTATTATTTCTAACGAAAATTCGGCAGAATCTCCCCTCAACCCGAGCGTAAGGGAGATACAAGGAACGCGCCCACTCGGAGTGGCGAAACCCGACAATTGGAGATGGGTGCCCGAGAGCGACAACATCTTTAATAAAACCTCGGAAGAGCCGAAAGCGACGATGGACGAAGGGGAAAAACAAAACCTCTCAAACTAATTAGGGGCGTGCCGGGCCAGGGAGGCCAAAGGTGTGTCGGCGAAGGCCACTAAGGCCGTGCCAGGGAAGGTCCAAAGGGGGTGTACCGGCGAGGGGTACCATAGGCGTGCCGGGGGAGGGCAGTCGAGGCCGTGCCGGCGAAGGGTGTTGAAGAGTGCACCGGCTAGGGCCCAATGGGGTGTGCCGGTGAAAGGCTCAATGGGGGGCGTACCGCTGGGAGCTGGGGAGGCTGCACCGAGATAGGGGTGGACCGGTGGAGGACTGAGCAAGGTATATCGCCTAAGGACTGGAGGGGCTGGGCCAAAGGCTTCCTAAGTGTGATGGAGCCAAAGAGGAAAGGGCCAGGGACGGTGTTGGCGGCTGGGTGTTCAAGAGAATAAGAGGGGCCTCCCCCTTCAGGCAAATGGGTGAGGTTGAAGGTCAGGGACCCCAAGACAAGGGCCATGACGGAGGGGAAGAAGGGTCCCCACTGGGGGCCAAACCATCGGAAGGAGGAGGAAGGAGGGTTGAAACGCACACATCCAGGCATAAATCAAACACGGTAGTAAGAAACCCAAGAAGGGGGAAATTTCCATTCATGAAGAGAAAAGGCCATAGCCGGCCACGTACACTTTCAAACACCGGGATAGAAGATACAGTAGAGGGAAGAAGAAGGAGAAACGGAGGAAAGGAAAAGGAGGAGTTAGGGCCGAGCAGGGGCGACGGCTCCCTGCCCCTTCCCCTCCCCTAATACATCACTCTCTCTCTCTCTCTCTCTCTCTCTCTCTCCTGGGTGGTCGTCGAGGGGGAACCCTACGACCGAACTCCCTTCTTCTTCTTCTCTTCTTCTCCTTCCTCCGGAGGCGGTGTCTCTCTCCGGCGGCGAGTCTCTTCTCTCTGTCTGTCTGTTTTCTTCTATGTGTCTCCTTCTGCTCTCTTCTGCCCCTACTCTCTCTCCTTGCTGCTGCCCCTTGGTTCGGAAGAGGAGGGCTTTTTATACCTCCGCGGGCGGGAGCCCTCGAGCATGAACGGCGAAGGCGGGAAGTGATTGGTTATGATGGTGTTTGACCTTCTCTGTCCTTGGTGGCAGAGGAGTAGCCTGTGTGGCCCAACCAATGGCCAACACCTCGGATAGCCTACTACGCGCCAAAGATCTGTAGGGCATGGGCACGAGATTTGGTCTGCCGGACGTGCCGTTGAAATGCCTTAACGTCGTGCCGCTGGCGGGTTCAACAAGCGTGCCGCTGGGAGGCCATTAGAGCGTGCCACTGAAAGATACTGCAAGCGTGCCGCTGAAAGATGCTCAAGCGTGCCGCTGAAGAGCCCAAGGGGCATGCCGCTGAAGGGGCGTGCCGCTGAAGGGGCCTGCCGCTGAAGGGCCCAAAGGGCATGCCGCTGAAGGGGCGTGCCGCTGAAGGGGCCTGAGGGGCGTGCCGCTGAAGGGCCCAAAGGGCGTGCCGCTAAAGGGGCGTCAGGGGCGTGCCGCTGAAGGGGCTAAGTGGGCAGTTCTGAGCCAGTTGTGAGTGCGAGTTGTGGCCCATTTAATTTTCTCCGAGGCCCATGGATTGTGGGGCTCTTGGTAGTTGATTTATCTTCACTATCATGACTCCGGAGACGGTTTCACGGCAATGTGCATGTGTTCGGAGAGCCCGGATGGCCCTCCCTTCTTCACAATTTCTTCAGTTGACGTTGTTGTTGATGCTGGACTAGTTGGGACATACGGGAGTGTAATTTTGCATGCCCACAAATGCCCCCCACCCACGGGTAGCCCAGGCGAAGGATGAGTCGGGCGGTGCCCGTGGGTGTACTTGTCACTTTTCTCTTTGCCGGCACCGACGGGGTGTCGGGAGCTGACGTGGTATGCTTGTCTCTTCTTTTCTTCGTTAGTGCCGACGGGATGTCGGGAACTGACGTAGTTTAATTGTCTTTTCTTCCATTCATCAGTGCCGTAAGAGCGTCGGGAATTGACGTGGTTCGTTGATCTCTTCTTCTCTTCATCAGTGCCGACAGGGTGCCGGGAACCGACGTAACATGTTGGTCTGTTTGTCTCTTCATCAGTGCCGACGAGGTGCCGGGGACTGACGTAGTATGTTGGTCTCTTCTTCTCTTCGTCAGTGCCGACGGGTGTAGACACGCCATTCCTGACGTCTCCTGAGAAAATCTCATATCACTATACGACGCCCCGCAGCGGCTTTCGCATTTTGAATCGCTTGAGTGCTTCCTATTCTTGAGTCTTCTTCCACCTTTTCGGCATCCGGAAATCGTCTCGTTGCGGCATTCGGACGGCATCAACACCAATCGGACGCACCGGAAGGTTCCGGAACCAGGAAGAATGTCTGGCAGGCGGCTGCCGACACCTTTTCAGGGGACCCGGGGGGGTCTTCATGGAGGCGTCTAGACCCCTGGACGCCTCCATGATTTTAAAGCCAAAAAAACACATAAAAAAATAATAAATTAATGGAGGCGTCCAGGCCCCTGGACACCTCCATGAAAACAAAATATAAAATATAAATAATATTAATCATGATAAAAGACAAAACAAAAAATATAATATATTTATGGAGGCGTCCAGGCCCCTGGACGCCTCCATCAACTTGCCCACGGGCGGCCCCCGTCCGACGGTCGGTTTGACGTTTGAGAAAAAATCCAAAATGTAAAGGCATCCAGGTGCCTGGACGCGCCCATACTCCATATACGGTTTGACTAATCAAAAAAATCCAAAACATGGAGGTGTCCAGGAGACTGGACGCCTTCATTTCACCACATCCGGACAAGCCCGACGCGCCGCTCAATTTGACGTTTCAGAAAGTCCAGAATATAAGGGCGTCCTGCCAGCCAAACGTGCCCACTTGTGAGTCACGGGCGCCGGTCCAAAAACACGTGTTTTGCCAAACCGCGTGCGGCTTTCGGCGGATTCCGGTGGGCTGTTATGGAGGCGTCCAGTTGCCTGGACGCTTCCATTAAAATATTCAAAATAAAAAAAATAAAAATTAATAAAAATTTTCTAAGGCCTTGATGAAGGCGTCCTGGGTCCTGGACACCTCCAAAAGGAGGCGTCCAGGCCCCTGGATGCCTCCATCGTCCGGGACTCTATAAATAGCAGACCCCCCTCAGTCCGAGGGGAGTGTTTCTCGAGGTCCGACAGGCCGCCGGAATCCCGAGGCTGCCGGATCCTTTTCTAACCCTTAGGTTCCTTTCAGGAGGAGGTTCTGCCGGCTTCTCGGGTGCCCACGCTCGCGAGAGGAAGGTCGTCTTCATCCACCGCGCTTCCACGTCGTCCCTACGCTGCCGGAGCTCCGCCGGATTTCGCCATCGGCACATCCAATAAGCCAATCCGTTCCTTTTCTTCGTAGTTCTTTTGCATTCATCATCTCGCATCCTCTATCCCCCTTCATAAGGGCGCCTCTTCTTATATACTTCTTGCATCCATCATCGCATTTTCCTCCTACTCGAGTCCGAGAGGGGTTTAAAACCACACCAACCAGGTGTGTGTCCTGCCGCGATTTCATTATTTTCATCACAAGGGATTGATACTACACTGCCATTTTCTAATTCTGTTTATCTATTGTCTGTTATTTTGCAAGGGTAACTGAAGAAAGCCCTCTCCGTCGGCCGGCCGAAGGGGGAGGAAGAAGCAACCCGCCACTTCCTGCTAGTAAGGTAGGCGCGATCATTTCCTTATTTTGGGGTCTTTGTCCCCTGGTGATCACATCATATTCTACAGGCCGCGGCGAGTAACTTCTACAATGGCCGTTTAAATTCCCGTTTTTATATTCTCTTTATATTCTGTTATATTCTTATCTGCTCATATTCTCGAGGCCGCGGCGAGTCACTTCCCCAATGGCCGTTTAAACTCCCGTTCTTTATATTCTCTTTATATCCTATTATATTCTTATCTGCTCATATTCTCGAGGCCGCGGCGAGTCATTTCCCGCAATGGCCGTTTGAATTCTGTCCTTTCTCTTGTATATCTTGAATTGCTGCTATATCTGCTATACTCTCGAGGCCGCGGCGAGTCACTTCCCGCAATGACCGTTTCAATTCTTGCTATTTGATTTCTGCACCATTCCCGTCCCCCCGAGGCCGCGGCGAGTCACTTCCCGCTATGGCCGTTTAATCCCCATATCTTGTTATATTGCATTTGTCCCGCTCGCCCCGCCGGAGCAATCT
Organism: Amorphophallus konjac; assembly: GCA_022559845.1. Classification (NCBI taxonomy): domain Eukaryota; kingdom Viridiplantae; phylum Streptophyta; class Magnoliopsida; order Alismatales; family Araceae; genus Amorphophallus; species Amorphophallus konjac. The sequence continues at coordinate 315,961,298 of CM040119.1, read as the reverse complement.
CCCGTGGTGCCCCCTTCTCTTTTCTCTTATTTCTGTGTTGCAGCAAACAAAATGAGCCCACGCACTCCGCATTTTCATTTCTCAAACCGCGTGACGTCGCTCACAGATTGACGATCACGGTGGGACTTCTGTTGCTTTCTTTCAGTTACCCTTGCAATTTCTTGTGATTTGATTTACTATCTCTTGTGTGTTGTTATATCTTGATTGATTCGTTGTTCTGTTGTGCTCCATATATCTGTCAGCATTCCATTGCATACATCCATCCCTCTTTTCTATTTTATTTTATTTTTTCTAAGGATCACCCTCTCTCGGTGAAGGAAGGGCTCTCCGTTCGGGAATTCCTCTCGACGGACTAGAATAAGTCCCCGACATCGAAGAATCTCCTCTTCGTTCACTGGGCCGGTTGTACCATTGAAGTTCCCCGGAGTTAGTCGACCCATTCGTGGTGAGACGAGAGCCCCTAGCTGACACGGTGGTGAAACAAAAACGAACTAGGGTCCCTATTTTGTGTGAACTTCGGATCTTGTTAAAAACACAAAAAAAATCATCAAAATCAAAACATAAAAAAGGCGTAAAGGCATCCACTTGTTTGATAATCTCTGCTATTTGCTTGCTAGTGTATGTTTTTGCGTTCTGGGAAAACTCTGAGCATGGCTCACGAGTCTTTTGAGGAGAACCACCCTGGCCGTGGTGAGTCAGTCGAGCCGCGAGTCCATGCTATGGATGCAGGTCCTTCCCATGAGCCCTCACGTGAGGTGCAGGTTACCACAGGTGACACATCCCCACCACAGGACATCTCCTCTTTGCTAGGTGTTCTCGGCAACACGGAGCTTACCACTGAGCAGCTCCGGGCCTTCCAGGCCATTCTGAAGGGGAAATATGTTTCCCCCGCTCCCCAGGAATCAACTCCGGCCATCGCACCTCTCCAAGAATCGGTGCGGGCCATTCCATCTCCTTCACTAGCACAAGCCATCCAATCTCCCTCGCTTCAAGGGCAAGCGAGCCAACAACCACCCTCGTTCCAGTTCCCTTCACAATCTCAAACCCATGTTGTTCCCCAAATACCGCTTCAGCCGGGGCCAACTATCGGCGGCCCGGCAGCTCCCTCTCATTCGGGGTTCCCCCCTCAAGTCTCCGAGAGACATTTTCCTCCCCAGTGGCAAGTGCCACCTTCACCGCCCAAGGAGCTTGCCCAATCGCTCCTCAATAGGTTCAATAGGATGGACGAACAGTTTCAGAATTTGAAGAAAATGGTGGACGTGAAATCAACCCCGGAGGTTACTTTGCCAATCCTTCCGGTCATCCATCTTCCTCCCTCCGAAATGCCCACGTACCGCATGTACAATGGCACTGGCAACCCCTTCATTCACCTCAAGGATTTCATGTATGAATCCTCCTATTGGCAAAATAATCAGAGATCCCTGGCATACCTCTTTCGGAGGTCATTGGACGGTCCTGCGCTAGAGTGGTTCTATTCTTTGGAGCCCCGCGAGGCCGAGAATTTTGAAACAGTCCAGAGAAGGTTCTTGCAAAAGTATCGGGATAGGGTCGGTCCCTCTCTCTCCATTACCGACCTAGTGGCCGAAAAGATGAAGTTCGACGAGGATTTTGTCTGCTATGCTGATAGATGGAGGTCTCTCGCAGAAAGAATAAGAGATACCCTCTCGGAACCTGAACAAGTAAAGATGATCGTATCCAATGTGACCCCACAGTTCAGGCATGTCTTGGCCATGAATAAGCTCACCACCAGGGAAGAGCTCTATGAAAGAGCCCGGTACATCCAAACCCAGTTAAAAGACTCCCCCATTATGAACATGTTTGAGCCGTCGAAGCCCAAGGTGGTCAGAAAGACAGGCACTGGTGTCCCAGGCGGAGCAACAGAAGGGGTCGTAACAAATGAGCAGGTGAGTGCGGTCAACAACGCCAACTATGCAGCCAACCCAAGGCTTCCACAAATGCCCCGACTTCCCCTCCAATCAGGTCCTTTCCCCTCTCATCCTCCACCCCAAAACGATCCACCTCAGAACAACATGCCTCAACTACTTCAACCCCAGCAACAACCTCGACCCCAGCAACAACAACCACCACTTCAGTACAACCAAGTTCCACCCCCAGGAAATTACGGTCCCCCACAGCAACAAAGGAGGCCGATTGGTCCCAAGGGAGCCTATTACCCACCATTGCCAGAAACTCTGGCAGATATTTTCAATGCCCTCATGGCCTCAAACACACTCATCCTACCCAGGGAAAGGCCCGTGTGGCCCCCGAATGTTGATACCTCCAGATACTGCGTCTATCACAGGCAGCCAGGACACACAGTGGACAACTGCTTTCAGTTTAAAGATTGCATCCACGATAAGAATGATGAAGGCGGGATTGACTGGGATGAAATGAGGCGATACGTCGCCACTCTCAAGGCTAGGAGACCTCCTCCTAGGCCACAGTTCCAGCAACAACAGCAGCAGTTACAACAACAACCACAGCAATAACCACAACAACAACAGTAGCCTCAGCAGGCCCAACCACAACAGCCCAACATGGGCATAATCCAGAATCCATTACCGGAGCACCAACATCCCAATCATCAGGTCAACCACATCTCCTCCTTCCCGGAAGTAGGGAGAGAGCAGGTGTGGCACCCAGAAAGTACCTCTATTCTTTCTACCTCCAACCCTATCATCATGCAACCCCCTCGCCTTGCCCGGGTAGCACCTCTCTCTCATCAACCCGCATCAGTACCGCCTTCACCATTTCCACTGCCATCACGCCCTCTCATTCGCACCCCAATAACCTATCAGTCAACACCCTTCATTACACCCTCACACCCTCTCATCTTCTCTCACCCCCCCACTTTACCATCCACCTCTATTGCATTTGCCCCTATGCCTTCTAAGCCCCTTATCACCCGTCCACCGTACGTAACCCCGCCTGTCTCCACCATACCACCGCCAATGCCTTCAAAACCACTCATCACCCACCATCCATCTCAACACCATTACCCGCTCCAAACCTTACCCACTTCTACTTTACCTCCACCTTCACCTTCCAGACCCCTTATCCTTCATAACCCGTGCGATATCCCCTCTACCTACACCATGCCTCCACCTAACAAACCCCTCATCACATGCCTGCTCCCATCATCACCCCTGCTTCATCAACCATCCCTCCACCACTACCCCTCAAACCTCTATTAAAACCCATCGTTACCCCTATAGAGATACAAAAGCCGCAGGCGATGGTGCTCCGGAGTGGAAGGATTTTCCATAGGGTTTTCCCCCAGAACAGTCAGAATCCCGAGCAGTCTCAGCCAGAGAGGGACGATGGAGAACAATCGGAAAGATCTATCCCTGGAACACAGTATGATCTGTTGAAATACTTGGACAAGACGCCTGCTCGGATCTCCATCCTAGAGCTGCTTCAGAGATCCACATCCCATCAGGCAGCCTTAATGGAGTATCTTTAAAAGGTCATGGTGAATGAGGACCTCCTTGTAGAAAAGATTTCTGCCGTCCTGACCCCAACGGACACGCAACCGGCCATCATGTTCCACAACTACGAGCTCACTCCGAAGGAAGCTCGGAAATATGCATTGTGTGTTTCAATAAAAATTAATGGGGTATCCATAAACCCATGCCTTGTAGACACGGGTGCGTCCATAAATGTGATCTCCATGAGCACCCTTCAGTTGTGTGGGGTCGAACAGGAACAGATAAGACCTTCTTCAATCACAGTCACGGCTTTTGACAATAGCAAAAGGCCGCCGCAAGGGATGATTATTCTGAGGGCAGAGCTTGGTCCTATGTCAGTCCCCACGGAATTCCATGTCCTCGACATGGACCCCACATTCAAGGCCATACTGGGTCGCCCTTACATTGAAGCCATAGATGCTGTGCCTTCCACCAACCATCAGTGCTTGAAGTTTCCTTACAATGGAAGAATTATTGAAGTGGTCAGCACACCTATCCTCCACACGGTGGATGCTATCAACACCTCTCTGTCCTCTGTTTGACCATATCATCGGCCCATATTGTCATTGTTGGACGTGTGCGATTCATCTCACATTCCGCTAGCACCAAAGAAGCCGATCAAGGCAACAACGCCATATCTCCCTTTTCACTCCAAAGGTTGGGAGATTATGAGAAACATCGGCTATCAACAGGGCAAACGTCTGGGTGCACAGCTACAAGGTAGGTTGAAACTACCAAAGGAGATTAGGCCGAACCGCCGGTTTGGCCTAGGCTTCAAAGGACCATTCAAGGCGGATTGGAAGCCCCTCACATGGACCCTATCAAACCACTTCAATAAAGGGCCCGTTATTCAGATGGGGGATTATCCGCAGGAAGCACATGGGGGGTCGCATATTGTGTATTCAGTCGAAAAATGTCCGAGGGTCACCAAAAGAGGCAAGATCAAAGACCCGGAATGCGAATGGGACAAATGGTTTGATATACGGGACGTTTCCGTTGCACTGGAAAGGATGTTCTCGTCTCCCCAGCTTGAAGGACCACCATTGATCTTCGGAATGCCAGAGAATGTCACTACTGTTGCCAAGGTTCCAAACTATCCTCATCCTCGCCAGAAGGACTCTGTCACTGGTGGATCTTTATCCGTCATCAACATTGCCATCAACGGCTCATTAGCCGCCGTCTTCTCCATTCACTCATCTCAGCCTTTACTGATATCTTCTTCCTGGGCCAGATGGTTGTCTGATGATCTTCCCAGATCCCCCTCTCTACTTACATACCTGCGCGGGTTTCTCAACCCGTGCCAGGTCTTCAATCACGATCTGCTCTACGAGCCTCCCAATCCTCTAGCCATAACCACTTTTCTCTCTCCCCCGATCTCTTTTCACTGTTTTGTCATCAAAAATGAAAACGAAAAAAAAAATGTCAATTTCCAAACTCCTCAACAACACATCTTCATTGAGGAAACCTCCTACATCTCCCACAGGTGCGTCCCGCCCTGCGGACCACTCGTCCAAGGTCCGATGAGCGACCTTTTCTACCCCTTCTCTGAGGGGTCTTCCCCTGTACATTCTTCACCATCCTCTTCATGTTTTTCTTCTTCTATAAATAATGTCAGTCAATCGAGGAATAATAAGTCAAAGGTAGTACCTAGGAAGAAATCCAAGGGTAGGCAGATCCCTCGTCGATTCCTTCTAGATTTAGCCGCCAGGTGTCAGGCCCTTCTTGCCGTCCCTCAGTTGCTAGAAAATCCCATCCAGCTACCGGAAATAGAATGTGAGGGCAACTACACAATTAATGAGGGGTATGGAGTCTACGAGATCACAGATGAAGAATACCCTACTGAAGATGAGGGTGAAGAATATGAGGATGCGGCTGGCGCATATGCTAGTGGAATAAGGAGATTCGACGAGCCGTCAACCGCCGTAGAAGAGTCCACCAAAGAAGTCAACTTGGGAACTGAGGAAGACCCTAGGGTCATCCTCATAAGTGATAATCTACCACCCTCTGACGAAGAGGCATTGATTGAAGTTCTCAAGGAATATAAGGACACATTTGCATGGAGCTACGAGGATATGCCAAGACTGGATTCAACCCTGGTCGAACACCGTTTAACCCTAAAACCAGGGTCCGTCTCGGTAAAACAAAGGTTAAGACATTTCCACCCTCAAATGGCTTTGAAAATGAAAGAAGAAGTCGATAAGCTCCATAAAGCCAGGTTCATTAGAGTCGTTCTTTATCCTCAATGGGTGGCAAACATTGTCCCGGTCATGAAGAAAGATGGGAAAGTCAGGATTTGCATCGACTTCCGAGACCTTAACCGCGCGTGTCCAAAGGATGATTTTCCCTTGCCTCGCGTTGATGTGTTAATCGACAACACAGCAGGATATGAGACCCTCTCATTCATGGATGGATTTTTAGGATATAATCAAATTCGTTTGGCAGAAGAGGATCAAGAGAAGACGCCATTCATTACCCCTTGGGGAACATATTGTTACGTGATCATGCCGTTTGGGTTAAAGAATGTTGGGGCTACTTACCAAAGAGCTATGATAGCTGTAGCGACCCGAGAATCCGATTACCGGGAAGGCCCGATAACCCGAGACTCGCACCGCCACCCACGAGCCCGAAGACTCGGAAGGGTTAAAAGGATGGTGTGGAAACTACACAAGCGTCACAGATAATTGCAGAAATTAAACAGTTATAATATTAAGCAGGAAATAAATTAACAATTTACATGGTCCACAATAAAATAACGACAACAGCAAGAACAATCCACGAGTAGTACAGTGACAAGAAATAAAAGTACAGCTACACGGGGCATCCCCCGACTCTGACCTCTGGCACTACCTCTGGGCACCCGCACCACGCTGCGCTCCTGACGCGCTCCCCGAAGGTGGCGTCTCACCTGAAACACAGTGAAAACACGCAGGGAATGAGTCTCGGAACAAGACTCAGTAGGGATCACTCGAACCCTACCTCGTAAAATGAGAAACCACTACTCTAGCGGTAGGAAAGTACCTCGGAAAGGAAAGCCCTGCACTCTACAGAACTAGACCCTACGGCACGCAAACCGACATACGTGGCACGGTACGAGAAGACCGAAACCAACGGTCGAATCGTAAAACCCGAAGGTCGAAAACACAGGACTGACAGTCTGACACTCCGTACCCGACAGGAGTACCACCCACTAGAAGCACAGCCGGCGGCGTCCCCTGACGTCTTACACCGCACCGCAGGTGAACCGCCTGACGTGGTAGGTCCTACCCGAGGCGCAGACATCGTACAAGTAACCACAAACAAGTAACTAGCTGGGGTCACGCCCGTCGACGTGGGTCCAACCGCCCCCAACCACGTGTGCACACACAGACCTTGCGTCACTAGGTCTGGTCCTCTGACCGGTTTTCCCCCGTAACCGGACTCTGGCTACCGACGAGGGGCCTACGGTAACCGGTCCACAAACCGTCTCGAAAGGTGGGTGCCCGTACACTACTCCCAGGTGAGACCAGCACCTCGTACTGGTGGGCTACGACTAGTGGAGGGTCACTGAAGGAGTAGACTCTCAAGTCAACAGAAAACGACGTTCGAGTCCGACAACGTGTGGGAATCACCCCACGCACTAGCTCCGTCAAACGGGGCCACAGTCGGAGAAAACGGACTCACCGCCCACGGCCAAACTCGTGACCAAGGCAAACGGAACCTCCGGACACCAAAGACACGGTCACGGAACTCCACGGGGTGCCCGGGACGCACACACGGCCCAAGGGGAACACCCAACAACAGCCAAATCGCGCTAGGGATACCTAGCGCGACACGGAAGAACGCGCTAGGGAACCCTAGCGCAACAGGGAAGATCGCGCTAGGTCTCCCTAGCGCGACAGGGACCATCGCGCTAGGTCCTCCTAGCGCGACAAGGATGATCGCGCTATGACCCTATAGCGCGACAGGAACCGCCTCCTGTTCATCTTCTCCGATGAACGCGCTCGGTCGGGGCAGCGCGACCTCCAAGAACGCGCTACTGGAGTATAGCGCGTTCTCAGTCCGCGGTCGAAAACGGTAAGAACGCCCAAAAATTCTAACCACGCCCCCATGCCTCCATAGGAGAGGGGGAAAACAAAGGGGAAGACCCCTGGGGACCCCTAGCATGATTCTAGGCCCTCAAAACACGAATCCATGCATTGAATCCATAGATCGGGCGAGCTCTCCCCAAATCATGGAAAAACCCAAAAACGCTCAAATGATCCCCTCTCGGCCTCCCCGCGGCCTATAAATCGCGGAAAAGATCGGCATGAGGCTAAGGAACGTCACCCTACCTCAATGGAGCGAATGCTCCGCCGAATCGATCACGAATCACGAAGAATGCTCGAAGCTTCACGAACTCCCCACGCTTCCCACGCTCGCCGCACGCCCACGAGATCGCCTCACCGTCGCCCACGCGTCCGCGCCGTCGCCCCGCCGCCGTCCATAGCCGGAGAGGGGTTCGCCGCGTCCGAATGTGAGAGAGGGAGAGAGAGGAGGGCTCACGGTCGCGAGAGAGAGAGGAAGAGGAAGAAGAAAGAGAAAAGGAAAAAAAGAAAAAGAAAAGAATTAGGGCTATATAGAAAATCCGAATTTTTGGAAAAATACCGAAAAATAGAAAAATACATTTCTGGAATCCTCGGAACGCACCGATCGCAACGGTACCACTCGTGCCTGGGGGAACTGCCCGGTTCACCCGCAGCGAGCTTCCGAAGGAAAAGCCGAAACACACACCGGGAATCGGAAAACACACGCGGAAAAGCCGCGGAACGCCTCCGGGCCTCCGAAACAACTTCGGATCGCGCCGATCCGAACACGAAAGATGTCCGAAACGAAATTTCGAACACAACGGAGCCAGACGCTCCGAAAACCAGATCCGGGACCCACGAAGAAGGATCCGAAAGGTCCGGGATATTACAATGGCCATATTTCATGACATGATGCACATATATCTGGAGGTGTATGTGGATGATTTATTGGTGAAATCAAGGACCAGGGTGGAACATCCAGAAGTTTTGGCTAAGGTCTTGCAGAGATCAAGGGAGTTCCAATTGAAAATGAACCCGAAGAAGTGTGTGTTTGGCGTGTCATCGGGTAAATTACTGGGTTTCATTGTGAGTAAAAGAGGGATCGAGATAGATCCCGACAAAGCTAAGGCCATCAGGGATATGCCACCTCCCAAGAATTTGAGGGAAGTCCAAGGTTTAATCGGGAGGTTGCAGTTTATTCGTCGGTTTGTGTCTCAGCACTCACAAAGGTGTAGACCTTTCTATGAGTTGACCAAGCCAGGAGTGGAAGTCCACTGGGATTCTAAATGCCAAAAAGCTTTTGAAGGGTTAAAGGAATATCTGGCTAGTCCACCCATTCTCATTCCACCTAAAACAGAAAAACCTCTGATCCTCTACATCTCAGTCTTGGACGACTCCGTGGGAGCTGTCCTTGCGCAAGCTGATGAAGAAGGCAAGGAACGGGCAACCTATTACTTATCCAAACTTCTCAATCCCTGTAAGCAGAAATACACAGTCATGGAGAAAACCTGTGCTGCCCTCGTTTGGGTGGTGCAGAAATTGAAGCACTACTTCTTGGCTCATGAGGTCCACTTGATTGCTCGCATGAAACCTATCAAGTTTCTTCTGGAAAAATCCATCCTTACTGATAGGCTAGCACACTGGCAAAGTTTTCTTTCCCAGTTCGACATCACCTACATCCAGCAAAAGGCAATGAAAGGCTATGCCATAGCCGAGCATCTCGCCCACCATCCTCTCCCCAAGTTTGACCCTGTCCAATCAGAGTTTCCAGATGAGGAACTAATACCCGTCACTCAGTCTGACAAGCCAATGTTGACATTATATTTTCATGGAGCTCTGAATTCCCAAGGGAAGGGTATCAACATTGTCCTTCTAACGCCTGAAGGCATTACTATCCCAGAAGCATTTCAGCTCGCGTTCCCAGTCACCAACAACATCGCTGAATACGAGGCTCTTCTAGCTGGCCTGGAACTAGCCCGTTCTTTATATATCACTGAGTTGCGAGTCGTGGGTGATAGTCAACTTGTTCTCCGCCAGGTGCTTACCAAATATCGCACCCTCGATCCCAAGCTCAAACCCTATCAAGAGCTGATCTCCGCCTTTGCCAAATTGTTCACCAAGCTGATCTTTGTCCATGTTCCTCGCGAACAGAACATTCTGGCCGATGCCCTCGCCTCCTTGGCGTCATCCTTCAAATTCCCTTTAGGTGCATGGTTTAGATCCATCATTCTCTACAAGCGTCTTGTCCCTGCCGTTCAGGACCTTTACCTCTTAAAGATCAAGGAACGAGTCCTACAGAAGATCCAGAAGGGAGAAATTCTTGAGAAGAGGGAGATCATGCTAGCAGAAGTCGAAGAAGAGCTGGCTGACGAGGAGAAACCATGGTTCTATGAAATTGTCAAATACTGTAAAGATCAGTCTTATCCTGAAGGAGCCACCACAGAAGATAAGAAAGCCATAAGAAGGGTGGCTCAGAAATACACATTGGTTGGAGGTCTACTCTATAGGAGGAGCCTTACTGGCATTCTGTTAAGGTGTCTTGACAACAATGAGGTTTGGAAATGCGTAGAAGAAGCACACTCGGGTGTGTGCGGTGGCCACGTGAATAGCTAGATGCTCTCCAAGAAGATCATTAGGCAAGGCTTTTACTGGCCCACTATGGAAGAGGATTGTGCCATCTATGTCCGTAGGTGTGTCAAGTGTCAACTTCACGCCGATAAAATACATTCACCCTCTTCCTCACTTCACCCAATATCCTCCACATGGCCTTTCTCCATGTGGGCATTCGACATCATCGGTCCCCGAGGTGATCCCAATTCCCTCACCAAGCAGAAATCTTTCATCCTTACCGCAACGGAATACTTCACCAAATGGGCCGAAGCCGAAGCTTACGCGGAAATCAAGACGTCAACAGTCTGCAAGTTCATCATGAAGAACATCCTCGCCAGGTTCGGCGTCCCAAGCACAATCGTCACCGACAATGGGCCACCGTTCATTTCTCAAGACCTTCAGGACCTCTGCAAAAGGTATGCAATTGCATTGCATCATTCATCACCTTATTACCCGCAAGGTAATGGCCAAGCGGAGGCCACCAATAAAACATTGATCAAAATCATCAAGAAAACATGCGAGTCCAGTAGGTTTTCAGACTGGCCAGAAAAGCTTATCGAAGCTCTATGGGCCTATCGCACTTCAATCCGTACCCCCACCGGGTAGACTCCGTTTGTCCTTACTTATGGTATGGAAGCGGTAGTCCCATACGAGACTCTGATCCCTTCTCTCAGGGTACAATTGGACGAGGAATTTTCCCTCGACGACCGTCGTAATTCACTCCTCGCCCAGTTGGAACTCTTGGATGAGAAGCGGCTGGCCGCTGTCGAGCATGCGCGTGTGTATCAAAATAGACTCGCTCGCTTTTACCAAAAGAAAGTCGTTGAGAGAAAATTTAAAGTCGGTGAGATGGTCGTGAAAAGAATTTTTATCAAACCTGGAGGGCCGCGTTCTAATCTCCAACCCAATTGGGAAGGACCATTTGTAATTCAAGCCGTGTACCCTGGCAACGCCTACAAGCTAGTCAACGCCGAAGGGACCAAGTTATCCCACCCTTGGAACGGGCTTTATCTTAAAAAGTACTACCCTTAGCTTAGTGTCAAAAAATAAAAAAATGACGAAAAGAAAGAAAACGTCAAAAATAAAAAATATTAAAAATCACTAAAAATATGGAAAATTCAAAATACCGATGCCTGGTGGTCACCATGTAGTTAAGTCCCTGCACCCAACCTTCATGTTAGGATAGGGCCCATTAAGGCTTGGTAGGCACCGGGTCTTGGTTTGCCAGAACCGTGGAGATCCCTGTCCGGCCACGTCGGCCTATGCTCGCTCGAAGGAAGCCAACATGTACTCACTTATGTATTTTATCCAAAAAACGTTGGTAGCATCACCTACGGTGGGGTCTCATCCGGAAGATCTCCAGAAGCTGTAATCTTTATTTTTTTCTCTTCGACCAAATGAGATAGTCGGCACCCTTAAAACGCTGAGCATGAGAAACCAAAACTCAAACCCCCAAGGGCAAGAGTAGGATCCATTTCCTCGAGCATCGATCAGAGCACGAGAACAGGACAGTGTCCCCGCAGGCATACGAAAGGGAGCTCACAAACGTCAAACGACTATATCTCCCTCGTAAAAAGAAATATAAAATCAAAATCAAGAGAAAAGCCTGGTCGTGACCGTGCCTGATGCGATAAATGAAACCCCTCGAAGCAAAAGTCTGAATCCACAAAAGGGGCCATGGAATGTAAATGCTCGGGATTTGGTCCGAAGTTGTCCGAAAGGAAAGAGTTAAATGGGCCCTTATTGGCTCGCCGGGTTAACGATTTTGCCGATCCTCTCATGAGGTTTATCCCCTATGCTCTTCCTTCTTCCTTTGAAGGTGAAAGCTCGACGGAATGTCTGAAGGGCGATACCCGCCAAGGTTTGCGACCTTATTTTAATACAAACATATGGTTACCTACTTTGAAAAGTAGAAGCTATCACCGCGAAGGAGTCTCTATGTTTCTGGCTGGTCAAGACCCCTGTTTGCCATCTTGATGTCTTCTTGTTTAACCTTGGGCTTAGGCCAGTGCAAGCGCGTCACCTCTGGGTGCGACGGCATCTGATTCCGGGTCAGCGTCGCGTGGTTGGTCGTTAGGGTTCCAGGGTGTTCCATCATATACCATCTAGAGTTGTGAGGAAATAGACCCGGGTCGGGCAAATCATTTACCTCAAACACCTTTTGGGTGAATCCTTGTGGTCGGAAGCGATTGGGAGCCTAAGCATGGCATGACGGTAATGTCATCAGGGTAAATCTTAGCCGGCGGGATCATCATTCGAGGGGTCTAGAGGCCCAAATCAACCTAGATGTGCACTTAGGATATCTGGGAGGTTAGTAAGAAACCCCTGTTCTCATATAGGTTAGGTGCCATTTGGGTGCTTGCCAGGCGTTAGCAATAAAAAGTAAAATGATAAAATTAACAACAAAAGAAAAAAAACCAAAAAAAATGGAAAAAGAGAAAATGTACAAACAAAAAAAAATTTATAACAAAACAACAACAAAAAATGCCAAAGAAAAATAAATCATTTTTGCGTGATTATGTTTGTATGGATCATTTTATCTTTTAATATCGCTTGCATTCGTGTGCTTGTCTGATGCATTCATCATCACCGCATCTTTCCCTTGCCTTCGTTAAATAAAGGCTTGGCCCCTTGACCAGTTATCAAGGACAATCAAAGTGACAATTTGCTTATTGAGCAAGGGGCCAAGTCAGAGCAGAAATTCTGATTTGTTTGTCTCAGAGATGTGTGCAGGGATTCGAGGCGACAAAAGCAAAGGTGAAAACCAAACAAACCGAACCTTGTATTTTATTCCAAAAATAAAAAAATTACATCAAGTTCCACCCTCTCTCTCTGCATTACTCGTCCCGCTACTCTCCGGGCAGAATGCTCTCAAGGGTGCTACCCAGCTACGAAAAGTGGTACTCCTACCGCTCTGTACTCCTCCTCCTCTTCCTACACCCCAACGTTGATCCGTGGGGGCAGCAAGAAAGCTACTAACACGAAAGCCACGCTCTCGTGCTCTTCGGTAGTGCTCCTCACCATCTCTCAGCCACTATTCAGCAAGACCAAGGCTGGTTCGGAGTTCGAATAGCTGGGCCTCCATGGCCCTTCATTCCTCCCTTTCAACCAATCTGTCGGCTCTTTCTCTCTCTGTGTCTCTTTCTCTCTCTGCCCGTTCTCTCTCACGGTCTTCCCTCTCCAACTGGAGAGTGATCCTCAGCTCCATGGCATCCCTAGAAGAGTCGTCATCTGGATGACGCCGCAGTTCCTCCTCCAGCTCTGCTATTCTGGCCTCCCTCTGCGCAGCATGGGCAAGTGACTCCTGCATCTCCTTTTCCTGCCAGATGTACCATCTCAGAAATATGGCAAGACGTAAACAAGGAGAATTCAACACTGAGACTCTTACCTATATAGAGAGCATTCCTTCTGCCTCCGCGGCACGCTGTGTGGCACGAGCGAGTTGCTCGTGAAGTAAATCAAGTTCTGAGGTAGGGATCCATAAGCTAGAGACGCCACCCACCCCCATTGCTGAGGAAGCCGCGTCAATTTGGGCGCGCTATGATCACACATGTGATAGTTAGTGGCCGGACACCATGAATCTAAAGTCTTGATTAGGAGTGTGCACTATACACCTACCGAGGCACTCAGGGCTTCACGTGTGTCACCCAATTGTTGCTCCCTCTCTGCCAGGCGAGATCGCAAGTTTGCTATCATAGTGTCGCGGACATCCTGCAGCCATAGGAGTCAGCATTTCCATGAATAAAACCAAAGGAGGGAAAGAAGAGAAAAGGGGAGACCTACCTCCACAAGTCTCCGGGGTTGGAGCCGCTCTGCATACATTGTCTTATACAGACGCAGATAGTCTTCACTATCCTGTGCATGTGATTCCACGATTGTGCCACCCCGTTGCCAATCTTCATATTGTTCGGGGAACCGCACACGCTAATCAATGCAGGTTGCCGGTCCCCGCGTCTTTCTCCCGACACGAGATGGCGCAGCCGTATCTACCCATTCCTGAGCCAGTCCTAAGGTCCTCATGACCAATCGTAGCCGAAGCGGCTCGATTTCATTCAGGCAGTGCATCCACAGTTCCCGTCCGAACCGGGCACGACTTGTTAGAACCCATGGTTGGTCAACGTTAACCATGCCTGAGTAGGGTCTCTAGTTTACCTAGGTTAGGTTGTACATACCCGTTTAGCTGGTCAAAACTAAAAATCAAAAACACAAAATGAAAATAATTCCAAAAAAGATCCCACCATTGCTGCAGGGAACTCCTGTATCTCCCGCCTTAGCACCATCAGTTGGTAGGTTAGGGGTGCCGCACTCATGATGGGTTGCCACCGCCTGGCTAGCGGCACCGTCACTGGTCGCCAATGTCGAGCTCTCCCCATCGGGAGGTAATAATAGCTCCACAGCTGCTTTAGCGCATGTCATTAGTACCTTAAGTGGGCTATCACAAAAACAATAAAAAAAATACAAAATAAAACACAAAAATACCTGGATGAATGGTGTGAAACCACTCACAGTCATCTCACGGTCCGCCTCTTGGAACAGACCTGTAAACAAATGCGCCAGCATGGCAGCTCCCCAGGCATAGTGCCCCACTCTTTGAAGGTCTGATAGCAGCTCCAGGAAACGACAATGGATGCCATCTCCCTTCGAGCTCAGTAATAATCTTCCCGGTAAGAAGAGGAGAAATCTCCTCAAATCCATGTTGGATCTCTCACGATTGCCAAAATCTGTGCAGTACACAGAACGAGATCCTCTTTCCATCCTTTCCATAAATTCTTCTGAGGACTCATCATCCCGTCGACGAGTATCAGTGAGCCCTAATGCCTCCATGATAGATGCCCTGGTTATTGACCTATTCTTCCGACCATCTAAGTCCAAACCCAGTAGCTTCTGGGCACCTTCTCGGTAATCCGCATAGGTGACTCCAGTCACTGCCTCGCCATCTACCTTGAGGCTCGTGATTCGGACCACATCCTCCAGACTGGGCACCATGTGCCCCCATGGCATCAGGAATGCCCGACTTACTGGGTCCCATCTTTCGCACAAGGCTTGGATGAGGGCCAGGTCGAGCTGGATAGGCTCGATCCGAAGAAAGGCACCAAATCCCATCACGTCTAGCCTGGCCTTCTGAAAATCTGGGAGACCCCTGTATGCGGCCACTGCTAACTCCCATGAAATGTGTGATTTCATCACACTCTGTGCATGCATAAGAAATGGAGAAGGGTGTTGTCAAGAGGAAGGAAGAAAGAATGAGAAAAGGGGGGGGGAAGCTCAGCTTACGAGTTGTGATTGGGCCCTTTCGCTGAAGTGCCCTTCGAGGTCCGAGAGTCTCCTGGAACTGCTACCACTGGACCTGCTTCTCTTCGAGGAGTGGGAAGATTCGCCCTCCATCCAACTCTTGGAATTTTGAACTCCTCATCTCCTGTGAGAACTTGTGCTCCTCGAGTTAGCTCTCGATATACTTGGAAGAATAAAAGAGACAGGAATTTATAGAAATGGAAGGAGTACGGGCCAAGATTGCCTCCATCACCTTTAACGATAACCCTTGCGATGAGGCACCTGCCATGCACAGGGTGATTGATTGGACGGGGTAATATGACGACCCGCCCCCTATGTTGTCTAGGGATACCCTATCATGTTTTAGAAGTCGTCCGCAAAGTTTGAAACATCGTCCGGGAGAAGGGACTGGAACCGTCTTTATTGACTTCCACGGCAGATTCCCGTGGAAAATGGTCACAGCAAGGCGCAATTCTCGGTAGACACATCACATGGGAACAGTGCAAAGGAGAAGAAGTGTGGGGAGGAAGGAACGCACAAGAGAACAAACAAGCAGCAGAAAATCAAATCACTCCATTCATAATTCTACATAAGCTGTCATAAACATCACAATCATAGAAAGGAGGCGTATGCTAGCTCGCCAACTCTCGCCGTCACCTTCACATTCATCCCTCTAGGCGTCCCTCTCCTCTCCCCTGAGGTGAGGGTCCCTCAAGGGCCTTCTGGGGCTCCGTGAAACAGCAGTCCCCTCGCCTCGAGGCGCCTGCTCCACAACGGCGGCTCGCTGCTGCTCCCCTGGCGTGGCAATGAGGCCACCGACAGAAAAGTGGCTAGACTGGCAGAGTCGCGCCCCGTACTCTCACGCTCTCTCATAGCTTGCCTCCATGCTCTCTAGCCTCTGTCCCATAGCTCGAAGGCCTAGCTGGAGCTCCCTCGCCTGGGCCTTCATGGCCCTTCTGTCCTTTCTCTCCTTCTCCCTCTCTAGCCTTTCTCTTTCAGCCTCTCTCTTGGCCACCTGGAGGAACACCCTCAACTCTAGGATGTCCGGATATGGCCTCTCTTCACTGTGACGCCGTAGCTCCGCTACAGTCGCTACCTAGGCATCACGCTCCTCTTCCGCTCGAGCCGCACGGGCCACCGCACCGGCGAGTTGCTCCCGGAGGGAGGAAATCTCAAGAAAAGGGGTCGAAGAGCTGGAAGATGGGCCACCGGCCATTCCCACCATCACTGTCTGCTAGGCACGCTGGAACAAACAAACAACGGCCGTCATCTAAGCTCCAAATTAAAAAAAAAAGGGGGAATGCAGTACTTAACTTACCAGGATCGATAGTTCCTGTTGAGTGACGGCCAGCTACCGCCTGGCCTCTGCCAGTTGGGCACGCAAGCCGTTGATGTCGCGCGCATCCCCGGGTTGAAGAGGTCCCACATGACTCTCCCGCCGCTGCCGTAGGAAGTTGGCACTGTCCTGCACCAATACGCTCCCTTGCTGTCCAGGGAGATATATGCGCCAGTCCTCAAGCTTCGCCTTGCTGCGACTCTCCTTCTTGACACGGCTCGGCTCATCCGCGCTCGCCCATTCATCGGCCAAGCCCGAGGTCCATGCCATGCTCTACATCAAGAAAGGGGGGTCTTACGTCAGACAACGAGAACGCGTCTCCTATCAAGGACGCGTCCATCATTTGAGTGCAACACTCACCGAACCCTCTTCCCCCCCCTCGCGTGGCTCACTTCAAAACTCAAAATGGATCAAAGAGGAGGAGATCGAAGGACCTACCAGACCGTGTTCACCTCCCTCCGCGTCCTCGGGTCCCTCAGGTGCCCGAAGCGGCCCTTCCGCTTCCATGGATGCCTCTCTGTGCTCTTGCGCGTCCCTCCTCGGGTGAGGAGTCCCTTGTCCCTCTCCACCTTCATCATGATCTGGCCCACCGAACTCTATCGATCGAGAAAGGAAGAAGACGAAGGAGGGCAAGCAAATCTCGACGGGAAGCGGGCTCGTCCGCGGGTAAGGCAAGGGAGAAGAAAGGCCGCTTGGCGCTTTAAATTTGAATTCGAGAGTTAAGACGCGTCCTCGCGCCAGGACGCGCCCAAGAAGGAAGAAAAGAAAGAAGGATGATCTCTCCGTGCAAGGCGTAGTTCCCTACTTTTCAGGGCAAGGTCTCATGAAGCGTGTCTCGAAATAACTCGGTGCAAGAGAAGCATCATGGAAAAGGGAAAGTGCATACGACAAAAGGAACCATTTCATTACAGATAAGCAAATAGTCAGTTATACATCATAAAGTGAGTAGGGTGGGGTGTACAAGTAACTCTCTAACTCTCGCTACCACACTCCTGGTCATCTCTCTCCTCCCTCCTCTGACGGGGATCCCTAGGGGGCCTCTGCAAACCCTGAGAAGCTGTGCTCGCCTCCCCAGGTGGCACCATGCCAGCCTCCAAGGTGCGGCGACACTCCTCGGCCGAAGAAACCAGAAAGCTGCCCACGGAAAAGGAGCCAGACTGACGAAGTCGCACCCCGCTCTCCTTCGCCCTCTGATACCGCTCCTCACTCTCCCGAAGTCTCCCCTCCGCCGTGCCGAGGCTCAGTCGGAGTTCCATCACCTGGGCCTCCAGAGCCCTCCTCACGTCCCAATCTCGATGTCGCTCTGCCCTCCTGTACTCCCTCTCTCTCTCTCTATGCTCTCTCTATCCTCTCTCTCTCTCTCTCTCTCTCTCTCTCTCTCTCTCTCTCTGTCCCTGTCCTCTCTCTCTCTCTATTCTCCCTCTCCTCCCTCTCTCTCATCACCTCTCTCCTTGATAGCTCGAGGGTGATCCACAGATCCAGCACGTCGCGAGGGAGCTCCTCAGCCTCCCGTCGCCGCTCCTCCTCCAGCTCCGCAATCCGGGCTGTTGTGCAGGTGGAATGGCGGTCTAGAGGGGGGGTGAATAGATCCGCCCCCAAATTCAAAAACTATTGCAGACTTATGTAAACAATTTAAACTATGCAGCTTAAGCGGAAATTAAAGTGTATACTCTATGCATAACAAAGACGAACCTAGGCATGCATCTAGCGGAGATCACAAACAATCACACAAAAGAGACAGGGATTTTTAGGTGGTTCGGCCAGACATCCAGTCTGCTTACATCCACCCCTCACCAAACCCGGTGAGGCTTCCTTCCGCTGACTCACAGCTTGAAGACTCCGCTGACTCACAGCTTGACACGCTGACTCACAGCTTGGTTAACAGAACAAAAGAGAAAATGAAATATTGAATAGACAACATAAATACAGATCGAGTGTAGAATGCTCCTGATGATTGGGTACCTCGATCTGCAGATGGAGTTCACTGTGCTTCTTCTCTGATTTCAAATCTCGGCTGATCTCGTGTCACTACCGGTGCTTCTCCTGCTACTGTTCTTCTCCTGCTGCCCTTTTGATGTTGCTCTTCTGCTTGCAGAGGTTGTGCTGCACTCTGATCTCCTGGGGCTTTTTCTAGTTTTCTTCTTTTCTTTCTACTTCTTGATCTAGGTCACACAACCCCTTTTTCTCTCTTCTTTCCAAGAGTTGCAGCCCCCTTCTCTCTAGATGCAGTGCTTCTCTTCTTTCAACAGCCTCTCTAGATGTAGCCCCCTTTTCTCTTTCTGCCCAGAAGATGCAGACTTTTTCTCTCGAAGTGCAGAGCAGCTCTTTTTCCAGCAGCCTCCTCTTTTTAGTTCGTGGCTCCTCTCCTTTCTCTGCCTTCCCGCCATCGCTTTTCTTGTTTTTGAATAACTCCACGATATCTGCTGGTTCAGTTGGAGAATCGGTGGGAAAAGCTCCTATTTTTCAGCGAGGAAGTTGAAGACCAAGTCAAATCCATGAAAAGAACCACAATCTGGCAAAGACCCATGTTTCCTGGCTTATCTGGACCCTCTAGGTGCGTGCCATAATGGATCCAAGCCTTGGGTATCGGATCTCACATGAAACGGGTCCATTTTAGGGCTTACAATTCGCATCTCCGCCCGTGGTCGACTTTCAGGGCCTCCGTGGTCGGCTTCTGAACAGAACCAGAATTCCCTGGTTTCTGTCTGCCTTCAAGTGTCAGCTTCGGAGCCCTCAGGTGTCGACTTCTGAACAGAACCAGAATTCCCTGGTTTCTGTCTGCCTTCAAGTGTCAGCTTCGGAGCCCTCAGGTGTCGGCTTCTGAGCCAGTCCAGAACCTGTTTTGGAGATCTTGAAGGGCTGAGCTTCTGAATTGAGTTTGGTTCATCCTTGACCTTTGGCTGGCCTATTTTAATCATCAATATACCTGCATTGATCATTTATATATTAAACATTTGGCATGTGCTTATGGTAAAGACAATGAGATACAACTTGTCATCATCAAAACAAGGGATGCACAACATTCTCCCCCTTTTTGATGATGGCAACTGTAGATCATTGTGAACTATGCATGAAAAGTATTCATGATAGATAAGTCATTATTATGAATGAGTCATATGATGAATGGACAGACAAGATAGACTTGACACTCTCTCCCTCTTCATATCTCCCTCTTACAACAATCTCTCCCCCTATATGCAATACATTGACATTCTCACAATGACACTCTCTCCCCCTTTGACATCATCAAAACAAGATTTGGGAGTTTAGAGGATGAGAGATAAAACTAATATCAGGGATTGAGGAAAGATGTGGACTAAGTTGTTAGGGATGAGAGGAAGTAATGGCATGAGCAAAGCTGTTCAACATGGTTCACATGAGAGATTTCACCTGAGAGTTGAAATTGAGAAACACTCATGAATTTTCTTAAAGGCTAAGGTAACTGGCCTTATTGTTGCCAATGGTTCAAGACATATAAGCCTCAAATCTGAAGTTAAAAAACCAAGAGCAATTTCATTCTAGCACATATAACAGTGTTAAAGCAACCTCTTCAAACCAGTTCCCGTCCAAGCTCTTTTGATCGTCAAGATGATTTCATTAGTCACCTCTCGGAAGGGTTTTCACTAGTATTGTGGTTAAACTTGCATAAGTTTTGATATTTGCCTTGGGTCAACCATTTTTACAATTTGCTCCTCTCCCTTTTTTTTTTACTGTAATGAGCAATCAAGTTCAGCATGGCTTTTCAGTGCGAGGAAACATGTTTATCAGACACCAGAGTCCCCGATTACTTCACACAACTGACCATTTTGCCTCCTTTTGGACAGAGTTAACATTTCATATCATGACACTGTCCTCAGCACTTCATTGGTGCAGGGACTTGGTTTCTCAATGAAATATGCCATTGCTCTGCATTTCCCTTTTTTTCATTCAGAATATCTTGTAGAAATTTAATGGCGTATTCCCATTTGGCTTTTTCAAGATACACGTTTAAAAACAATACTAAGTTAAAACCATTCAACTAGAGTTGCCTCACTACTATCAAAAATTCAATCTCAAGAGAAGGTGAGGACATAGTTCCCTTAGGCTGATTCAAAACAATTATATGAACACAGGCCGAAATTTTCATAGGCATTTAATTTCAAATTTCAGAGGTTTATAGACCCCAAACCATTGACTTATTTCCATGGGTCAATTTCAATAGCTCTCTAAGAAATTAGAAGAGTATTTGCCCATTACTCCCCCTGAAATCATGAACCTGTGTTGAATTCAAATGGGTTGGAATTATTGCAATAAGGATGTAAGAATGATGATATAAATTGACGACAGTGAATTGAGGAATTTTGCAAGGGTTCTTGATAAGATGGGGCAAATGCATGAACAACGTTTAGAGCAGTGGGGACAGAAAGATATAAATGTATTGAGCTCCCCCTCAGTCAAATCGGGTGACTCAATATGCATGCATGACATGTAATGCACTTATTGACCTTTCCAAAGCTCTTGCCTACATGAATTTTGGACCTTTGGTACTTGGCGAGGAAAGTCCTCTACGCATAGTGTGGCTTTCAGACAAGCTTAACATGCCCTTCCACCAATCACCATTTAATATACCACAAGAATCCATGCTATGAATGCATGACAACTGCATAAGCAAACTCAGATATGAAAATGTATGCTTGAGTCATGCAAAGGACCTATACCACATGTGCAACTCCCCCTCACTATGATATGCAATTAGTGATTGAGTTCAAAAACTATTGCAGCACCACCATAATATCTATCAATGGACCAATGCAGTAGATTTCAGAATTTCATCCAACCATGCAGTGTTTGGCAGCAGCATTACAAGTTTCCAATCAATCAAACATAGCAGAGTATAAGTTTCAATTTGAAGGATTACCTGATTCCGTGCAGGCCAGGCCAGTTAAGAAGGTAAACAAAAACTTACTTTTCAATCAAACAACAATTTGCATTTGTTCCTCCTTTGACATGCCTTGGACAGCCATTATCATGATGCCATTTGATATGTATGGCTGCAAGGCTTAGATGCAAGCAAGTTAAACTGCCAATGTGGGAACCCAAGTAGCTTTGGGTCCCTTTTGAGTATTTAACTTTTTAAGACATGACGGTATGTCTTTTGGTATCCATAGTTGCCTTACTTGCTTTGGATGTCCATTTGGTCTGCATGAAGAATTTTTCACCACATCAGTAAAGACATTAGAGAGGTTCGCAATTTTTTGCTTCCTTACAAGATTCATATTTCCATCCTTCCAATAAGTAGAGGGTGATTGAGACTTACCATTAACTCTGGATTTACCTGCCCATTGACATTTATGATGATAGTATGATCCTTGATGCCCATGTGTTGACCCATGGAAGGGCAAGTATCGACTTTGAGGGGCTTTATATGTTCTGCTGTAGCCAAAAGTCGACTTTGGAGGGAGTCTTAGTCGACTTCTAACTTCCCAGAAATTCAACCAGTTTCTGTTTCTGGCTGTGGTCGACACTTGAGGGGGTCGTGGTCGACTTCGGTTCTGCCAGAATCCTGCATTTTGTCTAGCAGTGCATGTGGTCGACTCTGGGGGGTTTCTGAGCTGACTTTCCTGATTCCAGAATTTTTTATTTCTTGCTTTGAACGACTTGATTGAGTTTGTTTCCTTATTAGATGATTGGCCTTGTTTCAAGAAGAACTTTTGAAAGTTTTGGTCTTTTATTCTTGAGTTTTCCAACTCATTTTTGTTAGAGCCTTTTTCTCTTGCATTTGTGTCACTTGACTCTTCAATTTCATACATATTTATGAGAGGTTTCTTTCCTTTTGGATCTGTACCGGCCACAAAGGTAATGGTTTTCATTTGGAATTCCTTTTTGGCATTAGGATTATATCCCAAACCTTCCTTTTGATAATTGACTTTTGTTCCGAGCATGGCATTCAAATTTTCTTCTCCTCTTACCATTTTCTCTAGACTCTCTTGTTTATCTTCCAATGCTTTTTGAATTCTTTTGATTTCTTCCAAAAGCTTGTTATTTTCTTGCTTAATCGTGTTAGCCTTTTCATGAGTCAATTTTGTCTCTTGCTCACAGCTTTGCACTTTTAATTTTAGTTCATCAATCAACTTTATTAAGCCATCATTCTCTTCTTTTAGTCCCTTTGATTCACCTTCTTGCATCTTCATTTTCAGATCATCAATTTCATCTCTCAGATTTTCATTCTCATCTTCCAATTGTCTTAATTCAGATTTGTAGATCTCTAAGTCATTAACTTGTCTCTTCAGATTTGAAACTTCAATTTGCAAGCATGCATTTTTATCACTTGAAGTTGTATCATGAATCATGGCATTCATTTTCTTTTTCAAGGCTTTGTTTTCCTTTCTAAAAATATCACATGTATCAACCAATTCGCCATATGCTTCTTGCCAATCATCTATAGTGAAATGCTCAAATGACGAAGAGTTTTCATTTACCTCATACTGACCTATTGCCATAAGACCTAAGTCTTCATTGGTTTCATTAGATGAACTCTTCCCTTCACTTTCCCCTTCATCACTCCATGTGCCTATCATGGCTTTCTTCTTGTCTTTCCTCTTGGAGTGTGTTTTCTTCTCATTGTGTGGACATTCAATCTCGATGTGTCCGGGCTTGCTGCAATTGTAACAAATAAGATTGTTAGATTTTTTCTCAAGTGATTCAGATTTGAACTTGGATGGCATTCTTACCTTACCCTTTGGATTCTTGAAGTTCTTACCTTCCATCTTCAAGAACTTTTTGAATTTTTTGGTTAACTTGGCAAACTCACCCAAATCCTCCTCGGTGCTGGATGACTCACTATCATCTGAGGACGCCTCGCTAGGCTCTTTAGCCTTTAGTGCTAACGGCTTCCTCTTTGATGTTTCTTCCTCATTTCTCTTCAGGTTAAGCTCATAAGTCATCAATGAGCCTATCAACTCATCAACAGTCATAGTAGATAAGTTTTTAGAATCCTCAATCACTGTTGCTTTGGTATGCCAAGTAGAAGTTAAAGATCTAAGGACTTTCCTCACAAGTTCATTATTAGTGTAGTTTTTCCCTAGACCTTTTAAGCTATTAGTTAACTGAGTTAGTCTAGCATACATTTCAGAAATGGATTCATGTGGTTCCATTTTAAACATTTCATAATCGGAGATAAGCATATTGGCTTTAATTTCTCTTACCTCAGAAGTGCCTTCATATATTACCTCTAATCGGTCCCACATTTCCTTGGCAGTGGCACATGAGGAAACCCTTGAAAATTCTGTTGGGTGAAGCGAGCATTGCATAATATTCATTGCTCCCCAGTTCTGATTTGACTTCTTTATCTGCTCTCGTGTCCAGGTGTCTTCATCTTCAGGAAGTTGATGTGGCCCTCGGCTTACAACTCTCCATGTTTCATGGTCCTGCGCTCTGAGAAAGACCTGCATTCGGTTTTTCCAATACGGGTAGTTAGTACCATCAAAATATGGTGGCCTAGTCACCGAATGACCCTCTGCCAATAATCCTTTGGCGTCCATTCCACTAATCTATCCGGGTCGTTGGACCTCTTGAATGGATAACCCGCTCTGATACCACGTGTTGTGCAGGTGGAATGGCGGTCTAGAGGGGGGGTGAATAGATCCGCCCCCAAATTCAAAAACTATTGCAGACTTATGTAAACAATTTAAACTATGCGGCTTAAGCGGAAATTAAAGCGTATACTCTATGCATAACAAAGACGAACCTAGGCATGCATCTAGCGGAGATCACAAACAATCACACAAAAGAGACAGGGATTTTTAGGTGGTTCGGCCAGACATCCAGTCTGCTTACATCCACCCCTCACCAAACCCGGTGAGGCTTCCTTCCGCTGACTCACAGCTTGAAGACTCCGCTGACTCACAGCTTGACACGCTGACTCACAGCTTGGTTAACAGAACAAAAGAGAAAATGAAATATTGAATAGACAACATAAATACAGATCGAGTGTAGAATGCTCCTGATGATTGGGTATCTCGATCTGCAGATGGAGTTCACCGTGCTTCTTCTCTGATTTCAAATCTCGGCTGATCTCGTGTCACTACCGGTGCTTCTCCTGCTACTGTTCTTCTCCTGCTGCCCTTTTGATGTTGCTCTTCTGCTTGCAGAGGTTGTGCTGCACTCTGATCTCCTGGGGCTTTTTCTAGTTTTCTTCTTTTCTTTCTACTTCTTGATCTAGGTCACACAGCCCCTTTTTCTCTCTTCTTTCCAGGAGTTGCAGCCCCCTTCTCTCTAGATGCAGTGCTTCTCTTCTTTCAGCAGCCTCTCTAGATGTAGCCCCCTTTTCTCTTTCTGCCCAGAAGATGCAGACTTTTTCTCTCGAAGTGCAGAGCAGCTCTTTTTCCAGCAGCCTCCTCTTTTTAGTTCGTGGCTCCTCTCCTTTCTCTGCCTTCCCGCCATCGCTTTTCTTGTTTTTGAATAACTCCATGATATCTGCTGGTTCAGTTGGAGAATCGGTGGGAAAAGCTCCTATTTTTTAGCGAGGAAGTTGAAGACCAAGTCAAATCCATGAAAAGAACCACAATCTGGCAAAGACCCATGTTTCTTGGCTTATCTGGACCCTCTAGGTGCGTGCCATAATGGATCCAAGCCTTGGGTATCGGATCTCACATGAAACGGGTCCATTTTAGGGCTTACAATTCGCATCTCCGCCCGTGGTCGACTTTCAGGGCCTCCGTGGTCGGCTTCTGAACAGAACCAGAATTCCCTGGTTTCT
The DNA here is from genome assembly GCA_022559845.1 of Amorphophallus konjac. Classification (NCBI taxonomy): domain Eukaryota; kingdom Viridiplantae; phylum Streptophyta; class Magnoliopsida; order Alismatales; family Araceae; genus Amorphophallus; species Amorphophallus konjac. The sequence goes on along the minus strand of CM040119.1, from coordinate 315,935,834 downwards.
GTCTGCCTTCAAGTGTCAGCTTCGGAGCCCTCAGGTGTCGACTTCTAAACAGAACCAGAATTCCCTGGTTTCTGTCTGCCTTCAAGTGTCGGCTTCGGAGCCCTCATGTGCCGGCTTCTGAGCCAGTCTAGAACCTGTTTTGGAGATCTTGAAGGGCTAAGCTTCTGAATTGAGTTTGGTTCATCCTTGACCTTTGGCTGGCCTATTTTAATCATCAATATACCTGCATTGATCATTTAGATATTAAACATTTGGCATGTTCTTTTGGTAAAGACAATGAGATACAACTTGTCATCATCAAAACAAGGGATGCACAACACAGGCGTCACGCTCTGCCGCCCAGGCATCGCGCTCCTGCTCAGCACGAACAGCACGGGCCAGGGCCTCCCGAATCTCGGCCACCTGTCAAAGCACGCATGACCCATAAGAGAACAGTGAAGGAAGAAGAGCAACTGGAAAGAGAGTCGGGGTCAGGCAGACACTCACTCGAGCCTCGCGGTCACGCTCGGCCTCCTCAGCCCGGGCCACCGCGTACGCCAACTGCTCCTGAAGGGCAGAAACCTCCGGAGGAGGGCTCCACGAACTGGAACCCGCTCCACCAGCCATCCCGGCTGCCGTTGCCTGGTGGGTCTGCTGAAACACAAGACAAATGATAGTCAGAGGCTAAGTATCAAAAATCCAGGTCACAAAAAATCCATTGCATAGACTCACCAGAATCTCCAACTCCTGTCGAGTGGCCACCAACTGTCGCCTGGCGTCTGCCAACTTGGCCCGCAGGTCGGCAATTATGTTATCATGAGCATCCTACATTGCATATAAATTAGTGTCACATGCATATACATATAGAAAAAGGAAACATTTTTTATTTCACGCTTACCCCTGCCGCACCACCAAAGAAGAGACGCTCCCCGTACGTGGCTCGATACCGTCTCATGTAATCGGTGCTGTCTGGTACATGGGACACCACTGGGACCCCGCCCTGCTGCCAGTCCTGGTACTGTGCAGGGAAGCGCGTACGCCAGTCCATGATCTTTGCCTTCCCCTTGGTCTTCCACCCGACGCGGACCAGCTCGTCTACGTCGACCCACTCCTGGGCTAACCCCAACGTCCTCATAACCAGCCTGAGCCGAAGCGGCTCGATCTCATTCAGGCAATGGACCCACACGTCCCGCCCAAAACGAAGATGACCTGCTACAACCCAAGGCTGGCCGGCATCGGCCATGCCCAGGTAGGGCCTCCACACCACCTGCATCACCATACATGCATCATGTTAGTTGCCATTAAGTCGCATGCATAAAAATACCAAAAATCATACGCATCATACCATAGCCTCGGGGTACTCGCTCAGCTCCCGACGAAGCGACACCAGCTGGTAGCCGTGGGATGCCGTGACCATGACCGGCCTCCACTGTCACGCCAGAGGCACGGCTCTCCTGTTCCCCTGTCTGGCTCTTCCCATCGGGAAGTAGTAGTAGCTCCACACCTGCATCCATCATACATCATTAGCCTGAATAATTGCATATTTAACTATGGTAAAATGCATAAATAAAGTATTTACCTAGAGAAAAGGTGCGTAGCCGCTGACTGTCGTCTCCCTCTCTGAGGTTTGGGAGAGATCGGCGATCAAATGGGCAAGCAGAGCCGCTCCCCACGCACAGTCCCCCACTCTGTCCAGATCCGCCAGGATCCCGAGGAAGCGACAATGGATGCTGTCACCCTTCGTCCCCAGCAGAAGGCGGCCCAGGAAGAAGAAGTGGAACCTCCGGAGGTCTAGATCCACCAGCTCCCGCTTGCTAGGGTCCTAGGTGAAAGCTGCACGAGCGTCTCCCTCTAGTCGTGCCAGAAACTCCGCTCCAGTCTAGCTAACCCGCTGGCGCGGGTCACCAAATCCGAGCGCCTCCATAATCTCCACTCGGCCGACTACCCTGTTGTCTCTGTCAGTCGCGCTCATCTCTAGCCACAGCAGGTCCAAGGCACTCTCTCGGTAATCGGGGTAAGTGACCCCGTTGACTGCCTCTCCGTCAACTCGTAGCCCGGTGATCCGAGCCACGTCCTCCAGTGTCGGCACCATGTGTCCCCAAGGCATCAGAAACGCCCGGCTCGGCGCGTGCCACCGCTCCCTCAACGCCTAAATAAGAGGAAGGTCAAGCCGGAAGGGCTCGATCCTGAGAAAAGCTCCGAAACCCATGGCGTCCACCCACGCCCTCTGAAAGTCCGGCAGCCCACGGTACACTGCCACCACCAGGGACCAGCTGATCCGGCTCTTCATCACGCCCTACACACCACAAAAATAAACAAAAAGAAACAAATCAGCATCATGGATAATAATAAACAATAACAATGTATATAATATTTATTTGTTTTTTTATTTATTTAAAAAATATATATATATTTAAAGGCATCCACCCCCCTGGACGCTTTCATTTTACTTCCTTTATTTTATTTTAACAAAACAAAAACAAAAAAAATAATAATAAAAAATAAAATAAAAATAATATATATTATCATGAAGGCGTCCAACTCAGTGGACGCCTCCTTATTTTTAATTTTATTTTATTATTTACGTAATAACTCAAAAAAATAATAAAAACAAAATAAAATAAAAGAAAAGTTGGAGGCGTCCAGGCCTCTGGACTCCTCCTTTCCTCACTCCCCGGCCTTCTCCACACCATCTCTCGCCTGCCTGTTTAGCCTAATAAACCAACAAATTGGAGTTCTGAGGGGCTTACCGGGTCGTGCTCATCCTCTCCCACGTCGCCAGCACCCGCAGGACCCTCCACGGCCAAATGAGGCGCCTCCTCTTCCGCGGCAATCTCCTCTCCCACGGCAGCCTTCTCGGCATGATCCCTCGACCTCCTCGGACGACGAGTCCGTCGTTTCCGCCTCTCTCCACCCTGGCTCGGGCCTTCTTGCTCCATTGGGAACTGAGAATGGGTCGTTAGAATGAACAGTAGAAGAGAGCAGGGGTGAGGCCCCCCCTATATATAGAAAATCCCCCTTTTTTGGGGCGTCCAGGCGCTTGGACGCCCCCACATTTTTATTATTTTTTTCAAAATTCAAAAAAATATAGGGGCGTCCAAGCACCTGGACGCCCCCACATCAAAAATAAAAAAAATAAAAAAGAAAATATAGGGGCGTCCAGGCCCCTGGACGCCCCCAAATTAAAAAAAATAAAAAAAAAGAAAATATAGGGGCGTCCAGGGGGACGCCCCTGGACGCCCCCAAATTTAAAAAAATCAAAAAAATAAAAAAGAAAATATAGGGGCGTCTAGGCCCCTGGATGCCCCCATTAAAATAAAAAAATGTTTGTATATATGATCATATTTTGAATAAACAAGAACACAAAAGAGAGAAAACATAAAAAGAAAAAAGAAAAAGAAAATCATAAAAATAATAATTAGGGGAACAGTGGTCCAAAACGTCAAATTCCATATTTTATTCCATCAGAAAGCAAAGTGAGCTACATCAGGGGCTTAGGCGCCTTAGGCCTTAACTTCCCCAGTTCGGTTACATAAGCTCTCCACAGCTCACATTCTTCCCCCACATGCGCTAAGGCCTTTCCCGCAACACTTGTCTTCCAGGGTGCTTTAATGGCCTTCGCTTCCTTCGCATCCGCCTCCGTGCATAACTCCCTCTTCTTCAAAGGGACGATGCCAGTCAGTAGTGGGAACGAATGGCGTGGAATGCCGATCTGGAGGCAGCACCGATACGCGTTGTAAAGGATAAACTCGATCGCGCCGATCAGTTGGAGTTCAATTTCGGGAGAAGACCTCATAAGGAGTTCAAGTGAGAATAGACATGCCGGTGCGTAAGTGAAGAAGCTTTGTGTCATGGTTCGAAAGTGAGACCGCCAGTCTTCCCGTTTCTTTAGCCACGGAACACGGTTCGCCACAGTGCCACCGTAGCCTAACACATCGGCTATGTGATAAAGGGGGCTTTGTTGGAAAAGCTTTGAAGCAGTCGGCATCCCCTCACGGTGGTCGAATTTGAAGTGCAAATTGACCCAGCAACTCAGAACAAGTGCGCAACCAAAAGGAGGCCTACCCATGCTCGAGGCGGTAAGACCGCTGTAAAGGTAGGCAAGGACGGCGGGTCCCACCCTCTTTCCACTCCAGATCCCGCAGATAGCACTCAGTTGGGTTTCTTCCACTATGTTGTCGGTATGAGGGAACAAGAGAGCGCCCGCCAGACAAATGGTGAACCCTTTCATGATTCCTTCCAAATAGTCATCGTCTGGTGACCCTCTCAGGGCATCAATAACCCACTCCGCGAGCCTTTGCAAATCAATTCCCTTTTGAGTACGGACCTTTCTGGCTGCGCCGGGCGGCATGAAGCTTCCAAGGATGCTCTTGGAAGTTCCCCTTATTAGCATCCACATAGCCTTCACCTTCCCGTCACTCTTGAATTTCTTCAATCCGAGCAGAAGTTCCACCTCCTCGAGGAGGATGCTCGCCTCGAAGGTCGTGAAGATGAAAGTGTGGGTCTGGGGATGCCAGATCTCCACTAGCGCGCCCATAGCCGCCCAGTCCATGCAAATCTTCTCATAGTGCTTGGCATGAATAAGGAGCCCCTGAAGATGCCACTTCGAGAGTATGGCCCTCATGCCGATGGAGATGTTGGAAGTTAGCTTTGAAAGCCATGGCAGTTTGGAAAACTTCCTTGGATCTGGAAAGAGTGGATACGGCTGGAAAGAAGAAGAAAAAGGAAGAGAAGTGAGAAGAGAGTTCACACGGAGAATTTGAAATAAGTCAGCTTACCATATGCGACTGGATCATCCCACTCAGATGACCCTCGAGGTCGGAGAGTCGCCTGATCTCGCTGCTAGGCCTGCTCCGCTTCATAAGGCGGGAAGACTCTCCTTCCATCCCGAAATCCCTAGATCCTCCTCTCCTTCTCCTCCTGAGCTTTCAAAACTCTCCTTAGTGCATTTGGTTGAACTAGCCTAAGGGAGGTACTTATAGGAAAGGAGAGGCGCTACAGGATGAAACACGTCACATCAGTGGTCAATCGTCAGGGTTTTGTCTGGATCCCCTTGTACTGTGGTGCGATTCTGTTATAATTCTGCTACTTTTTGATGTTACTAATCTATGCTGGTCTGTGCAGGTTTTACTAACGGACGTCTTTGTCCTATTTCCTGTACCACCTTTCGATGGTTGGTCCCACCATGTCATGCATCATAGTATATAATACCTACGCTACTAAAACATGTCAAGGACCTTGCAGCCCGAACGAATCTGGGATTTAAGTTCCCCTTCAACAAAAACGGTGATGATTCCATAAGAATTTGGGTTGTACGGATAGGCCGTTAACTTGTAGTGGCATGGGGACGATAGTTCCGTCTAGTAAGTTGATGCGTGGATAAACGGGCCCCAGCCCAGTATCAGCTCACCGGATCGGTATCTTGACCCATTCTTAACGAGTTGACAATATTATCCTTGGCTATTTTCTATTTTAGTTTGTTTTAAATTTTTATTTTAAACCCAGCATGCATTCACATAGGACTTTGATTTATTGCGGAAGATCATTCAAGTGATTCGATTGTGAAAGCCGTTTGTGCTTCAATTCTTATAAATATGAGATATTCCACTCCGAATGAAATACTGAGTTTCCTTGAAACGGCCCTACGCTACTCTTCCAAAGGAGACCCTTGTTTGGACAGACCCTCAGATATTCCTTTACTTTTTACCTTGTTTGACCCACCTTGGCCGCAGCACTTCCACACTGGCTGGTAACCGCTCCCCAAAGGTGAAACCTGCCGGTTTATGACCCAGGTACTTCCACACCGAGAAGTTGGTCTCCTTTATTTTCATGCCTAAGCGCACATCTCACCCTCCCTTATTTGATCTCCGTCCAAGCAATCGTCAAAATTTGAAAGACCTTCTTCAAGGTCGCCTCATTGAAACTACAAGAAAGATTCCAAACAGTAATGACAAAAGCGTGTCTCATCACACCTTGGCATCAACTTATCAGTCCATTCCCACTCCATTTCACTCCACTTCGATACCATTCCATTACGTGTCACTCCCTTGCAAAGCAGACGCCAAGGCGGGGCAGCTGTAGACACGCTATTCCAGACGTCTCCTGAGAAAATCTCATATTACTATACGACGCCCCGCAGCGGCTTTCGCATTTTGAATCGCTTGAGTGCTTCCTATTCTTAAGTCTTCTTCCACCTTTTCGGCATCCGGAAATCGTCTCGTTGCGGCATTTGGACGCCATCAACACCAATCGGACGTACCGGAAGGTTCCGGAACCAGGAAGAATGTCTGGCAGGCGGCTGCCGACACCTTTTCAGGGGACCCGGGGGGGTCTTCATGGAGGCGTCCAGGCCCCTGGACGCCTCCATGATTTTACAGCCAAAAAAATACATAAAAAATAATAAATTAATGGAGGCGTCCACGCCTCTGGACGCCTCCATGAAAATAAAATATAAAATATAAATAATATTAATCATGATAAAAGACAAAACAAAAAAATATAATAAATTAATGGAGGCGTCCAGGCCCCTGGACGCCTCCATCAACTTACCCACGGGCGGCCCCCGTCCGACGGTCGGTTTGACGTTTGAGAAAAAATCCAAAATGTGAAGGCGTCCATGTGCCTAGACGCGCCCATACTCAATATACGGACAATCCTGACATGCCGGTCGGTTTGACTAATCGAAAAAATCCAAAACGTGGAGGTGTCCGGGAGACTGGACGCCTTCATTTCACCACATCCGGACAAGCCCGACGCGCCGCTCAATTTGACGTTTCAGAAAAGTCCAGAATATAACGGCGTCCTGCCAGCCAGACGTGCCCACTTGTGAGTCACGGGCGCCGGTCAAAAAACACATGTTTTGCCAAACCGCGTGCGGCTTTCGGCGGATTCCGGTGGGCTGTTATGGAGGCGTCCAGTTGCCTGGACGCCTCCATTAAAATATTCAAAATAAAAAAATAAAAATTAATAAAAATTTTCTAAGGCCTTGATGAAGGTGTCCTGGGTCCTGGACACCTCCAAAAGGAGGCGTCCAGGCCCCTGGACGCCTCCATCGTCCGAGACTGTATAAATAGCAGACCCCCCTCAGTCCGAGGGGGGCGTTTCTCGAGGTCTGACAGGCTGCCAGAATCCCGAGGCTGTCGGATCCTTTTCTAACCCTTAGGTTCCTTTCAGGAGGAGGTTCTGCCGACTTCTCGGGTGCCCACGCTCGCGAGAGGAAGGTCATCTTCATCCACCGCGCTTCCACGTCATCCCTACGCTGCCGGAGCTCCGTCGGATTTCACCATCGGCACATCCAATAAGCCAATCCTTTCCTTTTCTTCATAGTTCTTTTACATTCATCATCTCGCATCCTCTATCCCCCTTCATAAGGGCGCCTCTTCTTATATACTTCTTGCATCCATCATCGCATTTTCCTCCTACTCGAGTCCGAGAGGGGTTTAAAACCACACCAACCAGGTGTGTGTCCTATCGTGATTTTGTTATTTTCATCACAAGGGATTGATACTACACTGCCATTTTCAAATTCTGTTTATCTATTGTCTGTTATTTTGCAAGGGTAACTGAAGAAATCCCTCTCCGTCGGCCGGCCGAAGGGGGGGGAAGAAGCAACCCACCACTTCCTGCTAGTGAGGTAGGCGCGATCATTTCCTTATTTTGGGGTCTTTGTCCCCTGGCGATCACATCATATTCTCGAGGCCGCGGCGAGTAACTTCCCCAATGGCCGTTTAAATTCCCGTTTTTAAATTCTCTTTATATTCTGTTATATTCTTATCTGCTCATATTCTCGAGGCCGCGGCGAGTCACTTCCCCAATGGCCGTTTAAACTCCCGTTCTTTATATTCTCTTTATATCCTATTATATTCTTATCTGCTCATATTCTCGAGGCCGCGGCGACTCATTTCCCGCAATGGCCGTTTGAATTCTGTCCTTTCTCTTGTATATCTTGAATTACTGCTATATCTGCTATACTCTCAAGGCCGCGGCGAGTCACTTCCCGCAATGGCCGTTTGAATTCTATCCTTTCTCTTGTATATCTTGAATTGCTGCTATATCTGCTATACTCTCGAGGCCGCGGCGAGTCACTTCCCACAATGGCCGTTTCAATTCTTGCTATTTAATTTTTACATCATTCCCGTCCCCCCGAGGCCGCGGCGAGTCACTTCCTGCTATGGCCGTTTAACCCCCATATCTTGTTATATTGCATTTGTCCCGCTCGCCCCGCCGGAGCAATCTTCCGTGGTGGCCCCTTCTCTTTTCTCTTATTTCTGTGTTACAGCAAACAAAACGAGCCCGCGCGCTTCGCGTTTTCATTTCTCAAACCGCGTGACGTCGCTCACAACGGGGTGTCAGGAACCGACGTGATTTATTTGTCTCTTTGTCTCTTCATCAGTGCTGACGCCTCCATGATGTTAAAGCCAAAAAAACACATAAAAAAATAATAAATTAATGGAGGTGTCCAGGCCCCTGGACGCCTCCATGAAAACAAAATATAAAATATAAATAATATTAATCATGATAAAAGACAAAACAAAAAAATATAATATATTTATGGAGGCGTCTAGGCCCCTGGACGCCTCCATCAACTTGCCCACTGGCGGCCCCCGTCCGACGGTCGGTTTGACGTTTGAGAAAAAATCTAAAATGTGAAGGCGTCCAGGTGCCTAGACGCGCCCATACTCTATATACGGACAATCCCGACACGCCGGTCGATTTGACTAATCGGAAAAATCCAAAACGTGGAGGTGTCTGGGAGACTGGACGCCTTCATTTCACCACATTCGGACAAGCCCGACGCGCCGCTCAATTTGACGTTTCAGAAAAGTCCAGAATATTAGGGCGTCCTACCAGCTAGACGCGCCCACTTGTGAGTCACAGGCACCGGTCAAAAAACACGTGTTTTGCCAAACCGCGTGCGACTTTCGGCAGATTCCGGTGGGATGTTATGGAGGCGTCCAGTTGCCTGGACGCCTCCATTAAAATATTCAAAATAAAAAAAATAAAAATTAATAAAAATTTTCTAAGGCCTTGATGATGGTGTCCTGGGTCCTGGACACCTCCAAAAGGAGGCGTCCAGGCCCCTGGACGCCTCCATCGTCCGGGACTCTATAAATAGCAGACCCCCCTCAGTCTGAGGGGAGCGTTTCTTGAGGTCCGACAGGCTGCCGGATTCCCGAGGCTGCCGGATCCTTTTCTAACCCTTAGGTTCCTTTCAGGAGGAGGTTCTGCCGGCTACTCAGGTGCCCACGCTCGCGAGAGGAAGGTCGTCTTCATCCACCGCGCTTCCACGTCATCGCTACGCTGCCGGAGCTCCGCCGGATTTCGCCATCGGCACATCCAATAAGCCAATTCTTTCCTTTTCTTCATAGTTCTTTTACATTCATCATCTCGCATCCTCTATCCCCCTTCATAAGGGCGCCTCTTCTTATATACTTCTTGCATCCATCATCACATTTTCCTCCTACTCGAGTCCGAGAGGGGTTTAAAACCACACCAACCAGGTGTGTGTCCTGCCACGATTTTGTTATTTTCATCACAAGGGATTGATACTACACTGCCATTTTCTAATTCTGTTTATCTATTGTCTGTTATTTTGCAAGGGTAATTGAAGAAAGCCCTCTCCGTCGGCCGGCCGAAGGGGGAGGAAGAAGCAACCCGTCACTTCCTGCTAGTGAGGTAGGCGCGATCATTTCCTTATTTTGGGGTCTTTGTCCCATGGCGATCACATCATATTCTCGAGGCCGCGGCGAGTAACTTCCCCAATGGCCGTTTAAATTCTCACTTTTATATTCTCTTTATATTCTGTTATATTCTTATCTGCTCATATTCTTGAGGCCGCGACGAGTCACTTCCCCTATGGCCCTTTAAACTCCCATTCTTTATATTCTCTTTATATCCTATTATATTCTTATCTGCTCATATTCTCGAGACCGCGGCGAGTCATTTCCCGCAATGGCCGTTTGAATTCTGTCCTTTCTCTTGTATATCTTGAATTGCTGCTATATCTACTATACTCTCGAGGCCGCGGCGAGTCACTTCCCACAATGGCCATTTCAATTCTTGCTATTTGATTTCTGCACCATTCCCGTCCCCCCGAGGCCGCGGCGAGTCACTTCCCGCTATGGCCGTTTAACCCCCATATCTTGCTGTATTGCATTTGTCCCGCTCGCCCCTCCGGAGCAATCTCCCATGGTGACCCCTTCTCTTTTCTCTTATTTCTGTGTTGCAGCAAACAAAACGAGCCCGCGCACTCCGCGTTTTCGTTTCTCAAACTGCGTGACGTCGCTCATCACGGGGTGTCGGGAACCGACGTGGTTTATTTATCTCTTTGACTCTTCATCAGTGCCGACGGGGTGCCGGGAACTGACGTCGTATGTTGGTCTCTTTGTCTCTTCACCAGTGCCGACGGGGTGCCGGGAACTGACGTAGTATGTTGGTCTCTTTTTCTCTTCATCAGTGCCGACGGGGTGTCGGGAACTGACGTGGTATGTTGGTCTCTTCTTGTAATATCCCGGATCTTTTGGATCTTTCTTCATGGGTCCCGGATCTGGTTTTCGGAGTGTCCGGCTCTGTTGTGTCTGAAATTTCGTTTCGGACATCTTTCGTGTTCGGATCGGTGCGATCCGGAGTTGTTTCGGAGGCCCGGAGACGTTCCGCGGCTTTTCCGTGTGTGTTTTCCGATTTCCGTTGTGTGTTTCGACTTTTACTTCAGAAGCTCGCTGCGGGTGAACTGGGCCGTTCACCTGGGCATGAGTGATACCGTTGCGATCGGTGCGTTTCGGGGATCGCGGGGGTGTAATTTTCTATTTTTTGGAATTTTCCAGATTTTCTGGATTTCCTATAAATACCCCCCTATTTTCTGTCTCTTCCCCCACCTTCTTCTTCTTCTTCTTCTTCTTCTTCTTCTTCTTCTTCTTCTTCCTCCTTCCTTCCCCAACCGTAACCCTCTCCCTCTCCCTCTCTTCCTCCCGTTCGAGAGCGGCTAGCTCCTCTCCGGCTGCTGACAGCGGCGGGGCGACGGCGCGGCGACGTGGACGGCGGTGAGGCGATCGTGGGGGTGTGCGGCGAGCGTGGGAAGCGTGAGGAGGTGGGGTTTTCAAAGGCGTTCTTCATGGTTTGTGGGTGATCCGGCGGAGCATTCGCTCCATTGAGGTAGGGTGACGTTCCTTAGCCTCTTGCCGTTCATTTCCGTGGTTTGTAGGCCGCGGGGAGGCCGAGAGGGGCTTGATTGAGCGGGTTTGGGGTTTTCCATGATTTGGGGAGAGCTCGCCCGATCTATGGTTTTAGCCCGCGATTTCACGTTTGGATGGCTTAGATGCATGCTAGGGGTCCCCAGGGGTCTTCCCCTTAGTTTTCCCCCTCTCCGGTGGAGGCACGGGGGCGTGGTCGATGTTTTTGGGGTTTTCCCGCCGTAGCATGCTCGGGAGTGTGTAACGGTCACTCTAGTGACCGTCACATGCTTGTGACGCCCCTAGAGGGGTGCGTTACATTCCTAAGTAGTGTTTTGGGGGTCGGGGGCTGTAACGGCCTCACGATAGACCGCCATTTGCCTATGACGCGCTTGGGTAGGGCCGTCAGGGGCTTTCGAGCATTGGTTTGTGACCGTTGGGGGTCAGGCCATGTAACGCACCGGGCTAGGCGCGTTACATGCGTGTAACGCGCTGGGGCAGGCACGTTACTTCCTGTTTTCACCCCAAGTGTGAGGGCCATGTAACGCGCTGGGCCAGGCGCGTTACATGCGTGTGACGCGCCGGGCTGGGCCGTTACATCCCTTTTTGGTTTTGGGAGCGTGGGGGGGTGTGTAACGCATGGGGCCAAGCGCGTTACACTCTTGTAACGCGCCTGGACCAGGCCGTTACATCCCTTTCCCCACTGACCGTGTGACGGTCAATTTTGAACCGTTAGGCGCATGTAACGGTCTCGTCTATACCGTTATTTGCTTGTGACGGCCCTAGGGTGGACCGTCACATGCCTGGTTGCCCCATGAGGGTGGCAACCCCGTTTTTACTCCGACTGTGGCCACCGTGCGACGGGGCTGGTGCGTGGGGTGATTTTCACACGTTGTCGGATTCGGTTATTTTTCGTTGACTCGAGAGTCTACTCCTTTGTGACCCTCCACTAGTCGTAGCCCACCAGTACGAGGTGCTGGTCTCACCTGGGAGTGGTGTACGGGCACTCACCTTGAGACGGTTTGTGGACCGGTTACCGTAGGCCCCTCGTCGGTAGCCAGAGTCCGGCTACGGGGGAAAACCGGTCAGAGGACCAGACCTAGTGACGCAAGGTCTGTGTGTGCACGCGTGGTTGGGGGCGGTTGGACCCACGTCGACGGGCGTGACCCCAGCTAGTCACTTGTTTGTGGTTACTTGTACGGTGTCTGTGCCTCGGGTAGGACCTACCACGTCAGGCGGTTCACCTGCGGTGCGGTGTAAGACGTCAGGGGATGCTACCGGCTGTGCTTCTAGTGGGTGGTACTCCTGTCGAGTACGGAGTGGCAGACTGTCAGTCGTGTGTTTCCGACCTTCGGGTTTTGTCGGGTTGGCCGTTGAGCTTCAGTCTTCTTACCGTGGCACAGGTGTCGGTTTACGTGCCATGGGACCTTTGTTCTGTAGAGTACAGGGCTTTCTTTTCCGAGGTACTCTCCTACCGCTAGTGTAGTGGTTTCTCATTTTACGAGGTAGGGTTCGAGTGATCCCTACTGAGTCTTGTTCCGAGACTCATTCCCTGCGTGTTTTCACCGTGTTTCAGGTGAGGCGCCGCCCCAGGGGAGCGCGTCTGGGGTGCAGTGTGGTGCGGGTGCCCAGAGGTAGTGCCAGAGGTCAGAGCCGGGGTATGCCCCGTGTAGCTATACTTTTCTCCATTGTCTCTGTACTAGTCGTGGACTATTGTTATTGTTGTTAATTTCTATTGTGGACCATGTAAAATGTTAATTTATTTCCTGCTTAATGTTATAACTGTTAATTTTTATAATTATTTGTGATACTTGTGTAGTCTCCACACCATCCTTTTAACCCTTCCGAGTCTTCGGGCTCGTGGGTGGCGGTGCGAGTCTCGGGTTATCGGGCCTTCCCGGTAATCGGATTCTCGGGTCGTTACAGCTGGTATTAGAGCACGGTTGTGGAATTACATGAGAACCATAGGTAATTGTAGTGGTCCACTAGTCCACAGCGATGATGTACAGGTGATGCTGGCATTGGGTATCGTGTGTTTTTCTTGACCTTGCCGTTTCCGTGTTTTCTGTCTTTTACTCCAGGAGCGAGTATGGCGCCGAGGAGGAGCTCTCGCTCTCAGCAGGGGCAGTCGGTTGGAGGCCAGGAGATCCAGCAGGGGGTCCATAGGGACCAGGAGGAGCATAGCAGAGTTCCGGGGGCAACCGAGGCCGCGGATGCTGCGAGAGTTCCGGGGGCCGAGGATTTCTTCCGAGGCATGTACCAGCTTATGTCTCAACAGTTCGGCGGAGAGGCTGGTGAGGGCTCGTCAGCTAGGGGTGGGCCAGGCCGAGCAGTGAGGGACTTCATGCAGTTCCATCCACCTTACTTTAGCGGCCAGGCAGACCCTGATGCGGCTCGTGATTGGCTCGATGAGATGGAGCGGGTGTTCAGTTCTGCGAAGAGTGCTGCCGAGGACAGAGTGGTGTTGGCCTACAACCAGTTGCAGGGTACGGATCGGAGGTGGTGGTCTTCCGAGTGGAAGACATCCTTTCAGCTTCGTCCACTTGAGCAGATCGAGTGGGATGACTTTGTCAGTGCTTTCGAGCGTACGTACTGTCCAGATATTGTTGCTACGTAGCAGATGCGGGAGTTTCTGGAGCTGGTGCAGGGCGACATGTCCGTGTTGCAGTACAGGGCCCGATTTGTCGAGCTGGGTCGGTACGCACCTCACATCATGGAGCATGAGAGGGTGAGGACCACACAGTTTGTGCAGGGCTTGAGGCTGGAGCTGAGGCACCATTTGATCGCGAACGGGGCCACTGATCTAGAGACAGCATCTCGTGTTGCGATTTCTTTGGAGATGGATATGCAGAGGACTCGAGGACCGATCAGCCAGGGGCAGTCCTTGTCAGGTCGCAGCCAGCAGTCGGCTACCCAGCAGCAAGGTTTCTTCCAGCATGCGTCGGGTGGTTCAGGAGTACCGGCATCGGCAGCTTTGGTGACAGGATCTGCGTCCTTCGGATCGAAGGTCAAGAAGTTCTTGAAGAAGAGTTTTCGTAAGAAGCACAAGGATCAGGGGCAGGCTTCATCGGGCAGTGTACAGCAGCCGATTCCTTTGCAGCATCAAGGATCAGGGGGTGGATCGTGAGGACCTTGTCCACGGTGTGGTGGGACCCACCCAGGCAGGCAGTGTACGGCGCCGATCATCTGTTTTGGGTGTGACCAGCCAGGGCATATGGCGCGCGACTGTCCTCAGAGGCCGCCGCAGCAGCAGGCTCCCCAGCAGCAGAGGCAGCAGCAGCAGGGACAGTATCCGTCGCTACCCAGGTCAGCTAGTGTGGGAGGCAGGCAGAGGGCTCGGGGCCAGATCACGCACATGACCAGGGCAGAGGTAGTGGCGTCGCAGCTCGTGGAAGGTGCCGTTCAGATTTTGGGTTGTGCGGCTCGGGTTTTATTTGATTCTGGCGCGTCTCATTCGTTTATTTCGGAGGATTTCGCGTCGAGCGTCGAGGAGCCGGTGACTCAGTTGTCCTGCGATTTGGCAGTGGAGTTGTCTTCGGGTGATTTTATGATCACTCTGTATTACTTCGATCAGGTTCCGGTTTGGATCGATGGGCGGAGTATGCCAGGCAGGTTGTATGCGTTGCAGCTTCGGGATTATGATGTGATTCTAGGCATGGATTGGCTCGAGACCCATGGAGCGGTGGTGGATTGTGGAATGAAGAGGGTCTACTTCCAGCATCCGAGTAAGAGGACCTTCTATTTTCAAGGTATCCGTTCCGCCTCTTCTAGATTTCTTATCTCTGCTATTCGAGCCCGTCGATTGCTTGATTCAGGTTGTCAAGGTTTTCTCGCGTCCGTGATTGTGTCGGACCGGATGGAGCCGGATGTCGAGGACATTACGGTGGTGTGCGAGTTTCCCGACATTTTTCCCGAGGAGTTGCCTACATTACCTCCCCAGCGGAAGATCGATTTCGTGATCGAGGTTGTGCCTGGTATGGGACCTTTGGCGAAGGCTCCCTACCGTATGGCCCCCGCTGAGTTGAGGGAGTTGAGGGCGCAATTGCAGGAACTGTTGGCCAAGGGGTACATTCGTCCTAAGTTTTTCCCCTTGGGGTGCGCCCGTGTTTTTTGTGAAGAAGAAGGATTGTAGTCTGCGGTTATGCATTGACTATCGGCAGCTGAATGAGGTAACCATTAAGAACAAGTATCCGTTGCCACGGATCGATGATCTGTTCGACCAGCTGCAGTCTGCGCGAGTGTTCTCGCGGATTGATTTGCGGTCCGGTTACTATCAGCTGAGAATTCGCGAGTCCGATGTGGAGAAGACTGCATTCAGTACGAGGTACGGGTATTATGAGTTTCTGGTGATGCCGTTCGGGCTCACCAATGCCCCTGCAGCCTTCATGGACTTGATGTAGAGGGTGTTTCATCCGTATTTGGACCAGTTCGTGGTCATCTTCATGGATGACATCCTTGTTTATTCGCAGTCTGCTGAGGAGCATGCGTACCATTTGGGTGTGGTGCTGCAGACGTTGCGAGATCACCAGTTGTATGCGAAGCTCAGCAAGTGTAAGTTTTGGCTCAACGAGGTGCACTTTCTGGGGCACGTGATTTCTGGTGATGGCATTTCCGTGGACCCCGCCAAGGTCGAGGCAGTAATGTCGTGGCCGAGGCCGAGGTCGGTGACGGAGATCCGGAGTTTCTTAGGGCTTGCGGGTTATTATCGCCGGTTTATCCAGGATTTTTTTCGCATTGCGACCCCAATGACGAGGCTTACGCGGAAGGATGTGCCTTTCATCTGGTCTGAGGAGTGTGAGCAGAGCTTCAGGGAACTGAAGAGATTGCTCACCTCGACTCCGGTGTTGGTCTTGCCTTCTGGATCGGGAGGTTTCGTGGTGTGTACAGATGCTTCCGGCGTCGGATTGGGTGCTGTTTTGATGCAGCATGGTAGAGTGGTGGCTTATGCATCTCGGCAGCTAAAGCCCCATGAGGAGAACTACCCTACCCATGACCTTGAGTTGGCGGCGGTGATCTTCGCGCTGAAGATATGGAGGCATTATCTGTACGGTGAGATGTTCGAGGTATTTACTGACCATCAGAGTTTGAGGTATGTGTTCTCGCAGAGAGATCTGAACCTCAGACAAAGGCGTTGGATGGAGTTCATGAAGGACTATGACTTCACCCTGTCTTATCAGCCGGGCAGGATGAATGTCGTCGCCGATGCCTTGAGTCGGAAGGTCGTGATTAGTGCCTTGATGTTGAGGAAGTGGAGGCTCTGGGAACAAGTGCCCGAGGTATCTTTTAGGCTCAAGATTCCCCAGGAGCCAGGGTTGGCAGTGCTTGCGAGTCTGACTGTCACTCCTGCTATCCGTCGTCAGGTGACAGAGGCTCAGCATGTGGACCCGGAGTTACCCCGGATTCTGGCTATGGCTGACGTGGAGCTTGGTGAGGACGGTGCTGCGAGGTTTCGCGGCAGGCTATACGTCCCAGCGGAGGAGCAGGTTCGTCGTGCGGTGTTACGCGAGGCTCATGGGAGTAGGTACACTGTGCACCCGGGTGCGACGAAGATGTATCGGAACTTGCGGAGGCAGATCTGGTGGCCTGGCATGAAGAGAGATGTTGCAGAGTTTGTGGCCAGGTGCCTGATCTGTTAGCAGGTGAAGGCGGAGCATCAGTGACCAGGAGGTACTCTCCAACCCTTGGATGTTCCTGCTTGGAAGTGGGACCATGTGACCACGGATTTCGTGGTGGGATTGCCGAGGACCCCGAGTGGGCAGGACAGTATTTGGTTGCTGGTAGATCGGCTGACGAAGGTGACTCGGTTGTTACCGGTCAAAGTCAACTGGGACGTGTCTAAGTTGGCTCGTTTTTATGTGGAGCGGATCGTGCCGTTGCATGGGGTTCCCATTTCGATCGTGTCGGATCGGGATCCGCGCTTCACTTCTGGATTCTGGAGGAGTTTCCATCGAGCTCTTGGCACGGAGTTGGCATTTAGCTCGGCGTATCATCCTCAGTCAGATGGTCAATCTGAGAGGACCATTCAGACTTTGGAGGACATGCTGAGATCCTATTGCCTGGAGTGGCAGGGGAGTTGGATTCATCACCTACCGTTGGTGGAGTTTGCCTATAACAACAGCTTTCATTCGAGCATCGGTATGACTCCTTATGAGGCATTGTATGGGCGTCCTTGTCGGACTCCACTTGATTGGCTTGAGGTGGGTGAGAGTGTTTTGACGGGACCGGAATTGGTGCAGCAATGTGTGGATGTTGTGCACCTGGTTCGTCAGAACATGTTGGCGGCCCAAAGTCGGCAGAAGAGCTATGCTGACCGTAGGAGGCAGCCTCTTGAGTTCGCCGTGGGCGATCATGTGTTCTTGAGAGTTTCTCCGATGAAGGGGGTGATGCGTTTTGGACGGCGTGGGAAGCTGAGTCCCCGCTACATTGGTCCTTTCACGATTGTGGAGCGCATCGGTGAGGTTGCTTACCGGTTGCAGTTACCTCCTGAGTTGGCGTCGGTGCATGACGTGTTCCACGTCTCGATGTTGCGGAAGTATATGCCCGATGACTCTCATGTGCTCGAGTTTTCCGTTTGGCCTGAGGTGACTCCAGATCTTTCTCTCCCAGAGTTTTCGATCCGCGTGGAGGATAGGTGAGAGCAGCGCCTGTGGAACAAGGTTATTCCCTTGGTAAAAGTCGTGTGGCAACGATACTCTGGTGGTGAGGCTTCGTGGGAACGTGAGGACGAGATGCGTCAGCAGTTCCCGTATCTATTTGAGTGAGTCTTCCTCTTCTTTCCCCTTTGGTTGTTCTCAATTTCGAGGATGAAATTCCTTAAGGGGGGGGGGCTGTAATATCCCGGACCTTTCGGATCCTTCTTCGTGGGTCCCGGATCTGGTTTTCGGAGTGTCTGGCTCCGTTGTGTCTGAAATTTCGTTTCGGACATCTTTTATGTTCGGATCGGTGCGATCCGGAGTTGTTTCGGAGTCCCGGAGGCGTTCCGCGGCTTTTTCGTGTGTGTTTTCCGATTTCCGGTGTGTGTTTCGGCTTTTACTTCGGAAGCTCGCTGCGGGTGAACCGGGACGTTCACCTGGGCACGAGTGGTACCGTTGCGATCGGTGCATTCCGAGGATTGCGGGGGTGTAATTTTCTATTTTTCGGAATTTTACGGATTTTCTGGATTTCCTATAAATACCCCCCTATTTTCTCTCTCTTCCCCCACCTTCTTCTTCTTCTTCTTCTTCTTCTTCTTCTTCTTCTTCTTCTTCTTCTTCCTCCTCCTCCTTCCTTCCCCAACCGTAACCCTCTCCCTCTCCCTCTCTTCCTCCCGTTCGAGCGCGGCTAGCTCCTCTCTGGCTGCTGACAGCGGCGGGGAGACGGCGCGGCGACGTGGACGACGGTGAGGCGATCGTGGGGGCGTGCGGCGAGCGTGGGAAGCGTGAGGAGGCGGGGTTTCCAAAGGCGTTCTTTGTGGTTTGTGGGCGATCCGGCAGAGCATTCGCTCCATTGAGGTAGGGTGACGTTCCTTAGCCTCTTGCCGTTCATTTCTGTGGTTTGTAGGCTGCGGGGAGGCCGAGAGGGGCTTGATTGAGCGGGTTTGGGGTTTTCCATGATTTGGGGAGAGCTCGCCCGATCTTTGGTTTTATCCCGCGATTTCACGTTTGGATGGCTTAGATGCATGCTAGGGGTCCCCAGGGGTCTTCCCCTTTGTTTTCCCCCTCTCCGGTGGAGGCACGGGGGCGTGGTCGATGTTTTTGGGGTTTTCCCGCCGTAGCGTGCTCGGGAGTGCGTAACGGTCACTCCAGTGACCGTCACATGCTTGTGACGCCCCTAGAGGGGTGCGTTACATTCCTGAGCAGTGTTTTGGGGGTCGGGGGCTGTAACGGCCTCACGATAGACCGCCATTTGCCTATGACGCGCTTGGGTAGGGCCGTCAGGGGCTTTCGACCGTTGGTTTGTGACCGTTGGGGGTCAGGCCATGTAACGCACCGGGCTAGGCGCGTTACATGCGTGTAACGCGCTGGGGCAGGCGCGTTACTTCCTGTTTTCACCCCAAGTGTGAGGGCCATGTAACGCGCTGGGCCAGGCGCGTTACATGCGTGTGACGCGTCGGGCTGGGCCGTTACATCCCTTTTTGGTTTTGGGAGCGTGGGGGGGGGGGTGTGTAACGCATGGGGCCAAGCGCGTTACACTCTTATAACGCGCCTGGACCAGGCCGTTACATCCCTTTCCCCTCTGACCGTGTGACGGTCTGTTTTGAATCGTTAGGCGCATGTAACGGTCTCGTCTAGACCGTTACTTACTTGTGACAGCCCTAGGGTGGACCGTCACATGCCTGGTTGCCCCATGAGGGTGGCAACCCCGTTTTTACTCCGACTGTGGCCACCGTGCGACGGGGCTGGTGCGTGGGGTGATTCCCACACGTTGTCGGATTCGGACGTTGTTTTTCGTTGACTCGAGAGTCTACTCCTTTGTGACCCTCCACTAGTCGTAGCCCACCAGTACGAGGTGCTGGTCTCACCTGGGAGTGGTGTACGGGCACTCACCTTGAGACGGTTTGTGGACCGGTTACCATAGGCCCCTCGTCGGTAGCCAGAGTCTGGCTACGGGGGAAAACCGGTCAGAGGACCACACCTAGTGACGCAAGGTCTGTGTGTGCACGCGTGGTTGGGGGCGGTTGGACCCACGTCGACAGGCGTGACCCCAGCTAGTAACTTGTTTGTGGTTACTTGTACGGTGTCTGCGCCTCGGGTAGGACCTACCACGTCAGGCGGTTCACCTGCGGTGCGGTGTAAGATGTCAGGGGACGCTACCGGCTGTGCTTCTAGTGGGTGGTACTCTTGTCGAGTACGGAGTGGCAGACTGTCAGTCGTGTGTTTCCGACCTTCTGGTTTTGTCGGGTTGGCCGTTGAGCTTCAGTCTTCTTACAGTGGCACGGGTGTCGGTTTGCGTGCCATGGGACCTTTGTTCTGTAGAGTACAGGGCTTTCTTTTTCGAGGTACTCTCCTACCGCTAGTGTAGTGGTTTCTCGTTTTACGAGGTAGGGTTCGAGTGATCCCTACTGAGTCTTGTTCCGAGACTCATTCCCTGCATGTTTTCACCGTGTTTCAGGTGAGGCGCCGCCCCAGGGGAGCGCTTCTGGGGTGCAGCGTGGTGCGGGTGCCCAGAGGTAGTGCCAGAGGTCAGAGCCGGGGTATGCCCCGTGTAGCTGTACTTTTCTCCCTTGTCTCTGTACTAGTCGTGGACTATTGTTATTGTTGTTAATTTCTATTGTGGACCATGTAAAATGTTAATTTATTTCCTGCTTAATGTTATAACTGTTAATTTCTGTAATTATTTGTGATACTTGTGTAGTCTCCACACCATCCTTTTAACCCTTCCGAGTCTTCGGGCTCGTGGGTGGCGGTGCGAGTCTCGGGTTATCGGGCCTTCCCGGTAATCGGATTCTCGGGTCGTTACACTTCTTCTCTTCGTCGGTGCCGACGGGGTGTCGGGAGCTGACGTGGTATGCTTGTCTCTTCTTCTCTTCATCAGTGCCGACGGGGTGCCGGGAACTGATGTGGTATGTTGGTTTCTTCTTCTCTTCATCAGTGCCGACGGGGTGTCGGGAACTGACGTGGTATGTTGGTCTCTTCTTCTCTTCATCAGTGCCGACGGGGTGTCGGGAACTGACGTGGTATGTTTGTCTCTTCTTCTCTTTATCAGTGCCGACGGGGTGTCAGGAACTGACGTGGTATGTTTGTCTCTTCTTCTCTTCATCAGTGCCGACTGGGTGTCGGGAGCTGACATGGTTTGTTTGTCTCTTCTTCTCTTCATCAGTGCCGACAGGGTGTCAAAAGCTGACGTGGTTTGTTTGTCTCTTCTTTTCTTTTCTTCCCTTTTTTTTAAAACCACATTACCGATACAAGCGCCCTTTCGGGTTTTCACCGGCACCAGCCCCCTCTCGCTTTTACCCACGTGCCCTCTCGGGTTTTCACGTGGCGGGGTACCCAATTTTGCCTGTAGCACCCTTTCGGGTTTTCGCCACAGCTGTGTTGCTGCCATTTTTACCCTTGTCCCCGTGTAGGGGCAAGTCTGGCGGGGCAGCTCTATTTTAAGCCCCTTTCTCTGTTTTTTCCTTTTTTTTTGACGAGCGGATAAAATGTAATTGTTGGCTAGGGCCCGAAGCCTTGCGCCGAAAGATAAAGTTCATTCGTTGGTAAGAAGATAATGCCAACGCAACAGGGGGATTTCCGCCGATTCGGACGTAAGGTCCGTAATGGCAATATTGTATGGAGTGGGTGGCTAGGGCACGAAGCCTTGCGCCAGAAAAGGATTTATTCACTGGTAAGGGACTAATGCCAGCGCATGGATAGAGATTTTTTCGATTCGGACGTAAGGCCCACAATGGCAATTTTGCATGAGAGAAGGTGGCTAGGGCGCGAAGCCTTGCGCTAAAAGATAAGGTTCATTCGTTGGCACGAAGATAGTGCCAACGCAATAGGGGAATTTCTGCCGATTCGGACGTAAGGTCCGTAATGGCAATATTGTATGGAGTGGGTGGTTAGGGCACAAAGCCTTGCACCGGAAAAGGACTTATTTGTTGGCACGGAACTAACGCCAACATAGGGGTGGAGTCGCCTTTGCCCGTGCAGATGCCCGTCGATACATAGGGGCGTGCGAACGGACCATCCCCATGGGGACATTTGTCATCGTGCATTATTCATATACATATATATATTTATGCACATACCTATGTATATGTATATACATATATATATATATTATTTATTTATTAGTACTATTATTTCTCTCCTCTTTCTCCCTTCTTTCCCTTCTTTTCTTTTTTGTTTCCCTTCTCCTTTTCTTCTTCTTTTTCTCTTCTTTTCTTTTTCATTTCTCTTCTTTTCTTTTCCTTTTCTCGTCTTTTCTTTCTTCCTTCTCTCTTCTCTCTTCTCTTTTCCCCCCCTTTTTTTCTCTCCTTCTTTCTTTGTGGGCCTATAAATGGGGCGGGGCGGCCGTTCGAATCGCCACCCCCCTCCATTTCAAACGGCGCCTTTCCCTCTCCCTCTCCCTTCCTTCTCTCTCTTTCCCGTCACCGAGCGAATGCCACCGCCATGGGCCCGTCACCGTCGTCGTCTCCCCCGTGGTGAGGGCACCACCGTGGAGGCGCTCCCCCTCTGCCTCTCTTCTCCTCTTCCTCCTCCTCCTTCTTCTCCTTCTTCTCCTTTCCCGTTTCTTCCCCTCTTTCTTCTTCCCCCTCTCCGTCTTCGGGGGATGGTGGAGCCCTAGGCTCCCTTTCTCTCTTCTCAGTCTCTTCTATCTCCTTTTCCTTCCTTTCTCCTCCCTCTTCTTTCCCCTTCCATCTCTTCTTTTCCTCTGTGGAGAACGGCGCCGGTGGCTGGAGCGCCGGGTGTACCGGAGATGGGGTAGGCGGGCGCGTCGGGGATCGAAGGGCACAGGCGTGCCGGCGAGGGAGACAGGGGCCGTGCCGGGGAAGGAGCACGGGGACTGTGCCGGGGAAGCAGGGGCACGGGCGTGCCAGCGAAAGAGCCCGGGGCCGTGCCGGGGAAGGGCCGCTCCCAGGTGTGTCGGTGAAGGCGTTCCAACGTGTGCCAGTGAGGGCTTCAGGAGGCAGAGAGCGTGCCGGGGAAGGGCAGCTCCAGGGTGCCGAGGACGACCAGCCAAGGCGTGCCGGTGAAGACCGCGGGGGGTGTGCCGGTGAAGGCCACCACAGAGCGTGCCGGCGAAGGCCACAGGCGGCTGTGCCAGTGAAGGCTGCTTGGGCCGTACCGGGGAAGGGGCCTTAGGCAGTGTACCGGCGAGGGGGGAAGGAAGACTTCTTTGACCGGAGGATTTCCGGTGTTGCCTCTCGGGGCCCACCGTGACTTTGTTGGGGCCGTCACTCCTTGTGGACATGCACCCGTGTTTTCCCTTACGCCTCTGGCCTAGGGGAAACTCTGTCAAAATTTCGTCAGAAATTGGCAGCCTCTTATTCATTTTACTCGTAGTAGAGCCCCGTTATAGTTTTCATTTCTCTTTGCCTGTGACTTGTTCTGATCTTTTGTTTGTTGTATCTTGCAGATAGATGACTGCCCCAAGTGGTTTCTCTGCTCCTACTGCTGGCGGTGCCGGCTTTGTTCCCCCGCCTCCGGTGCCAGCCGTCACATGGCTTAATGTGGAAGACCTGGACAGGGAACATGCAGAAATAGCTGCGCTGGCTGAGTCCTCGGGTTCCGACACTGAAACGATGGACTATCCCCGGCTCTCTCGGGTTAAGAACTGTTTTACTTTTGACCGGATGGGCGAGTATCGGAAAGACTTTCCGAAGGACAAGCATCTCATTCGCTTCCTGAAGTACTTCTGCTCCCGGGAGAGGAGGGAGCTGCGGGCCGTGCGAGAAGTCGAGCGTGCGATTCTGCAAGCCCGGGATAGCTTGCTGTACAGCATCCCCCGAAGCATCCCAATGTACTTGGTGGGTGAGGCCTGGGAATGGAAGCCTGTCCTAGGGTTCGAAGGAGTGCTGCCGGCCGAAGACAGATTGGTGCGAGTGCCTCAATTCACCCCGGCGAAGTGGGACATGTCTGCTGGACGGGTGCAAGGTGAGTCGTCTCGCTTTGGTTTATTCTTGGCTCTCCTGAAATGGGGCTATAGGGAGGAGCCGTTCATCCTGGATTGCCTGGCCGTTAGATTTAAGCACGAGCTGGTGCTGGGCTGGTTCGGGGAGTTGAAGCTCCAGGATGCTCATAGCTTCAGGGAAGGCGCAGTATAATTCACAGAGTACGTGATGTTCAACTACGCCCCGTTACTGGTCTGGGTTGGCATTTACCACAGCGTCTACGCTCCCGCTACGGCTACCCCATCTCCAAGGGTCTATGTTGCGGCATGATAGAGGTGTTCAGTGCGGAAACCAACACTTTCTACACAGCATAAGGCGAGACTTCACTTGATCTGTGGAGTCTCAGTCAGCTTAGTGGCTTCCCATTGACGGGGAGCCTTATGAAGAAGTGTGCCTCCCGGATCTGATCAAAGACGAAACTAACGGGGATGGCTATTATTCCCTGGGCTATTCATACTGGTATCTCATGAAGGCATACCGGGAGTTGTACCAACTGGCACACGGTGGGAAGCAGCCTCCCCGTGGAGACCAGAAGAGGGTCCGCCTGACCCTGTGGCTGCAATATTTTTATGATGGGCTGAAGCAATATGGAGAGTTTCCATGTGTCGGCACCGTCGTTAATCGTAAGAAGCATGCCAAGCCCAAGACTGATGTAAAGATTCCCTCCAGAGGATGCCGGAGTGGCCCCAACCCGATGGCGGTTGACCCTCTTAACACATTGCGCCGCGTTCCTGACGTACTGGCTGTGCTCGTTTTCCATGCCGTATGGGGACGAGACCGTCATTCGACCGGACGCCATCTACCCAGCATGTCAACTGGTGTTGGGGATCAAGCTGTCCTTGTGCCCGGCCACTCTTTGCCTGATATACAAGGCGCTAGGGGACATTAGCACCCATCAGTTCCCGAGGCAGGCCCGATACGTGTGCCCGCTGCATTTCTTCAATGCGTGGGTTTGCTCGTTGTTTCCGGAGTTCACCCCGCGCGCTCTTCAAGACTGGGGACTGGTACCGCGGATGTTGGAGTTTGCCAGCGCGGAGCCAGGCTCTACCTCCCAGTGGCTATATGATATTCAGGTCCGGCTGACGACGGTTCCACTGGACGCGGCCGGCACCATCCACTTTTGGACGTTGGCCGCACATTCAAGCCCTCTGGTAAATAATAAGAGGGAATGCAAAGATGATCAGGTGGAGAAATACGTCCACCCCATCAGCCAGGAGAATGTGGTCCGCCTGTTGTTGGAACCCGAGCTCAGGGTTTGGGCGTTATCAATTCGCCCGAGCGTGCTGGCATTCAGGAAGGGGGATAATTTGCTACTAGAGCCATACTACCCCTTCCGGTTCGGCCGAAGTTTCAGATATGATCAGCATATCCCTGTTTATCATGCACAGTTCGGCCTGCCTTTGCGAAGTTTGTGGGGCAGTTTGACTACCGAGCATGCCAGAAGCTGGTGGGACTTCTTTCATCGGGCGGACTCTGTGACTTTCAGGGTGCCATCCCCAGGCCGTATTCCTCGGGTGACGCCAGAGTACATAAAATGGTGGAACGCCCGGACGGCCTTCTATCGGTTGCACAAGACCGATTGCTGGGACGGGGCAAAGAGAAAGTTCCTGAGTAGGCAACCAGTGCCAGTGCTCGACATCGACCCGGAGCACCTCCTTCGGCTCAAGAATAGGCAGGATAAGGAGGTGGCGGCGTATCTGGCCGCTCGCCGGGAGGCTCGGGAAGCAAGGCCAACACCGCAGGCGAAGCTAGCCCCAGTGGCGAAGGATGACTTCAAGAAGACTCTGAGGGACCTTTGTCGGATAGGGAGTGACCGTCTGGAGCTCCATCCACTCCCCATGGAAGAGGAGGGTACTGATAAGTGCTATATTTTGCATCATAATTTACATCACATTCATCATCTTTGAGCATTATTTGAGTATATTTGTGCAACATGAGCATTAATTACATTCTCACACATTATTTGAGTCTTCATGCATTTTATCATCTTTTTGAGCTTAAAAGACCATGTGAGAAATATTTAAATATTTACATAATTATTTTGGAATTAAATAGATTGATATTTTAATTTTCAGAAAAAAGCGACCTAGATCAAGGCGCTATTTAAATAACGACAGATTCAAGAGCGCGTCTTCAGAAAGAAGCGACAGCTCCAAGGGCGTCAATTCAGTTGATAAAAGAAAGTGGAAAAAGAATAAAAAAAGAAAAAAAGAATTAGCGCCCGAGATGAGGTCGCTACTCATTGAAAGGACGCCCATGGTGGAGGTCGTCAAATTCCTATTTTACGAAAAATGTGGAAATAGCAAATGAGGAATTAAGGAAACTGACGCCCGAGATGCAGTCGCTACTTCAAGAAAGGACGCCCTAGATTAAGGCGTCATTTAAAGAAAAGACGCCCCAATATAAGTCGCTATTCAAAGTTGAACCAGAAAAGGCAACTGCAGTTCCCGATCGAGCTATTCTTCCTTGTTTTGATTTATCTACGAAGAAACAGTGGAAAGGAGGACTCTATTATGAGTAAGGACTCTATTGGGGTAATGATCCATTGCTGGAAATAAGGATATGCATCAAGATTGGAGTCCACGGTCGAAGGAAACTGCCGAATGCCATTAAAAGGATGCCATGGTCGCAGGGTTACGAGGAGGACAGTTTGGAGATCTGCCTTAGGGATTAATTTCGAAGCCTTTCCTTTCGTCTTTTGCAGTTGAGTTCTTCATCAAAGTTCTTCGTTTTCCAGTCTTCTACAAATTCTTCTTCTTGCTCATCTTCTAATTCTTGCACGTTTTTATGCTATAATTAGTTTTTCAAAGTTCTATCTACGATTTTACTGTTCACCCGATTTTCATACTTTCTGTTCTTCATCATTTTCCTCCCCCTTCTGGTCCGTAGC
This sequence comes from Amorphophallus konjac, assembly GCA_022559845.1. Classification (NCBI taxonomy): domain Eukaryota; kingdom Viridiplantae; phylum Streptophyta; class Magnoliopsida; order Alismatales; family Araceae; genus Amorphophallus; species Amorphophallus konjac. Next base: position 315,909,220 of record CM040119.1, on the reverse strand, counting down.
TCTCTCTGTGTTCTTCATGAAAGTTGTGCGTTTTTGAAAGTTCTTCAACTTCTTCTTTTACCACTTCATCCAATTCCTCACCGTTTTCAAGCTACAGTCAATTTTCTAAAGTTCAGATTTTTAGAGTTCTGCACTGTTCATCGACCACCTCCTGTTCATCCTCCATTTTCTCCATCTTCCTCTCGTTTTTAAACTCTGAAGTCTTCATAAATTTTCTTCATCTTCTCAATATCTACAACTTTCATGTTTTCCACTTTTTCTAATTCCTTCTGATTTTAAAGTTATTCTTCCTCCAAATCACTCTATGTTTTTAATCTGGTTTTCACTATTTCTTCTCAAAACACACCAACGCACACACCCTTTTGCACTGTTTTCAAATTTCCTCCATCTATTTCTTTCTTCCTCTATTTTCCTCTCATATCCCAAGGCGGATCTTCATCCATTAGTCTTCTCACGGCGTCGGCATCCTAAGCGGGGCGACATCCAAGGCTTGGCAAGGAGGCGGCGTTGCTCTTCATCCATTGGCTCTCAAGCTCTTTTCTTTTTCATGTTCTAAGTTGTACTTTTTTTATTTACATTGTACTTGCCACCTCCTAAGGTAATAAAACTCATTTTTCGCATATTATGGTTGGCTTAATTTTCTCTCTCTATCTCCTCCAATTTCTCTTCTTAAACCCTCTCAACTTCTTTAATTAAGTTTTCCTTGTAGTTTATTTTTTTTAGTCTTAATCACACTCAAAACTCGGTTTTCAAAAGCACAAAGTGATTTTTCCAACTTGTTCAATAAGGATTATTTCTCCTCGTGGGATCGACTCCGCTTACCACTATATTCTTAATTTTCTACCTTTTAAAGTGAGTGAGTGTGAATATTTTGAAATTGTGGCACGGCTTTCTTAACGACACTAGTCGGTGCGCATCAATTTTTGGCGCCGTTGCTGGGGAGAAAATTAATTTTTATGTTGGGAAATTCCTTGTGCTTGATTTGTATATAGTTTTCTTATTTTTCTGTTTTTATTTTACAGGAAAAATCTAAAAAAAATCAGAAAATCAGAAAATTACAGAAAATCGGATCTGCAAATTCCCAGGAAATAATCTGTCGCAGAAAGTTGTAAATCAAGAATTCTGGGATATTCAAACGTCACTAAAGGTTGGTATACGTAGGAAAAGGTCCATTTCTTGTAAAATTGTAGAAAAATTCTAAAAAAATCTGAAAATTCTGAAAAAAATCCAAAAAAATCATAAATCCAGAAAACATCAAAAATATGATTGTTGGCTTTATTTTTAATTAGTTTGCATGTTAATTATCATTTTTAGTTAGTTTATTAATTTTATTTAACCTCTTTCATAAAAAAAAATTCCATAAAAATAAAAAAAAAATCAGAAAATTCAAAAACAAATAGAAAAAAAAAAAATTCCATTATGTTAGCATATCTTCATCTTAGTTGCATTTTGTTCATGCATCATGTATTTTAGTTGATTTTATATTTGCTTGCATTCTTATTTAAAAAAAAATCTTTCTTTTCTCATCTATTTATCCTCTTAAGGGCATTAGGATCCACACACCTTTCTTAGATTTGGAAGGACACACCATTGAGCACTCCGTCTCTTTGGACTTGAAATTCTATTTCTAAGACCTCCATAAGTCCCCGCACCCGTGGATTCCCTCACGGACGCCGGGCCGGTTGTACCACGAAGTACCTTGGAGTTAGAGCGCCCTTAGAAGGTTTTCCTAAAATAAAAAAAAAATTCATCATCATTCTCGTTGCATAAATCATTCATATAGGAATTAATTCCTTGCATTTAAAAAAAAATTCATAAAAAAGGCATTCATATAGGAGATAGTTGATTGCATCCTTTATTGCATTTGAAAAAAAAAGAGAAAAAGAAAAATAAAAAAAATTATCATTCATATTGGGCCCTTTGCATTGCATGCAAGGTAGGAGATCTCTCCACCCACAGTTGTTAGGACCCATTAGTGAGATTGAAAGGTTAGTGCATTTCAAAGCCCAATCCCAACCTAACCTTATGGAGAACCAAAATCAGATCCAAGCTCCTAAACAAATGAAGGATTATTTCATTCCAAATCAATATCAGCCATCCTTCTATGTGCAAGCACCACAGAATCAAGCTGCTCAGTATGAAATTAAATCCAGCACCATCCAGATGTTGCCATCCTTCTATGGCAATACTAATGAAGATCCATATAAACATCTAGATGAGTTTCTCCAAATATGTTCCACTGTCAAAATTCAAAACTTCTCAGATGATGCCCTTAAGCTCACTCTTTTCCCATTCTCCCTTAAGGATAAAGCTAAATACTGGCTAGGCTCCTTGGGTAGAACGATCAGTACTTGGGAAGAGATGCAAAAGGAGTTTTTGAAGAAATTTTATCCCATTGGTAGAACTAACACCATGAGAAGGGCCATCACTGGGTTTACACAAAATCCTGGAGAACAAATTCATGAGGCCTGGGATAGATTGAAAGATCTATTAAGGAAATGTCCCCATCATGGCCTATCTAGATGGCAAATTGTTCAAGCTTTTTATGAGGGATTAACTGAAAATTACAGACAGATGGTGGATGCTTCTTGTGGGGGAGCCTTTATGAGCAAAAGTGAAGATGAAGCTTATGATTTATTTGAGATGTTAAGTGAAAATTCTATTAGTCATGCTTCACTTTCTTCATATGAGAGAATGATTGGACCGTCTAAGAAGGGTGGGCTATATGAAGTTAAAACACAAGGAGATTTTGAGAATAGGTTTGATGTTAATGCGCTTGCCCAGAAATTGAATAAAGTTGATTTATTGGCGCAGAAAATTGAGAAGGTGGATTTAGTGGCCCAAAAGTTAGATCAACTTTTGTCGATGAATAGACAGGAGCCCTCTCTTCCTTCTTCCATCCTAGCTCAAATTCAAACATGCAAGAACTGTGTGCCTTGTGTTCAAGCCCAAATCATGTTGTCATAGATTGTCCTACAGCGGCCCAACTACCCCCTTTTATTCAAGAACAAGTTTTTGCTGCTCAGGGAGTCTCCAAGCCCAGTTATGATCCATATTCTAATTCCTACAATCCAGGCTGGAGAAATCACCCTAATTTCTCTTGGAAATCTCAGGCAGGTCCATCCAATCAAGTCAATCCCTCAGTTCCCTCAGTCCCTAAGCAATCTTTTCCAGTTCCAAATCAATCTCATCAAAATTTTTCATCTCCTTTTCAACAAAATCACCAACAACTTCCATTTCAACAGTCATCATTCCATCAAGCTCAGGCCCAATTTCAACAAACTCCACCATATCAAGGTCAGTTCAATCAGTTTCCATCACATCGCTACTCACAGGGAGCCCAATTTCAAGTTCCTTATCAGCCACCGCCTCAATTTCACCAGCCTAATTTTGAAGATAAGTTTGACCAACTTCAGCAACTTATTCTTTCTCAACAACAATCAATTGCCAAGTTAGAAGGTCAAATAGGTCAGCTGGCTGCGAGTAATGTGAGGAGAGATGTTGGGCAACTACCTAGTCAACCCGTTGCTAATCCCCGTAATCAACAACCTCCAGGTTTCCAACAAAGAGCTCCTATTCTTCCTCCTCCAAATCAACCCAATCAGCCCCAGCCTCCTCTTCCTAATGCTCCTCAATTCGAAAATGCCAAAGCTATTTCTACTCTTAGGAGCGGGAAGATTCTAAGTGATCCTTATCACACTAAGGATGAGGGTTGTAGCAAGGGCCGAGACATTCAAGAGGAGAGTGAGGAAGAGGAAGAAGAGCCAAAGCAGTCGGATGGGGGGGAAAAGACAATGGATAAAGGAAAGGGTAAGGTTGATGAAGGTGTTGAAAGATATGTTCCTAAGGTTCCTTTTCCAGATGCATTAAAGCCGAAAGCTCAAAAGAAGCCGGTCCAACAAGAAGAGATGTTGGAACTATTCAAGCAAGTTAATATCAATATTCCGCTCTTGGATGCCATTAAGCATGTACCGGCTTATGCCAAGTTTTTGAAAGAGCTTTGTACCCCAAGAAGGGAGCCGAAGGCAACCACACAAAGGATCCGTCTTTCTGAAGATGTCAGTGCTGTTCTGATGAATTCTTTGCCAAAGAAGTTGAAAGATCCAGGTGCTCCACTAATTTCATGTGATATAGGTGGGGTAACATTTGATAAAGCTTTGTTAGATCTTGGAGCGAGTGTTAATTTGTTACCCACCTGCATATATGAGCAATTTGATCTAGGAGAATTGAAGTCCACTTCTATTATCCTTCAACTGGCGGATCGGTCTGTGAAAACACCTAAGGGCTTGTTAGAAGATGTGATTGTAAAATTCATGAGTGTTATTTCCCAGTGGACTTTTTGATCTTGGATATGGCCCCATCCCAAGAGTTAAAGCATACACCAATTATTTTGGGACGCCCATTTTTGGCTACGGCAAAGGCAAACATTAATTGTGCAACTGGGATGATGGATATTACTTTTGGAGGAGAAAAGGTTTCTTTGAATGTTTTCAAAGCCTCAAAGTACCCGGACAATGAGGAAGAATGCAATATTGTTGATATTTTTGAGGAAATAATTGAGGAATGTCCGGACGAAAATGATATTGTGTTAGAAGAGGGTAGTTTGCTTCAGGATTCACCCCTTCTTTCATCTAGACTAGAACCTCTGCCTCCTTTAAGATCTGAACCAATTCTTCCATCTCTTGATCAGCCGCCCGTTTTGGAACTTAAACCTCTGCCGGATTCGTTGAAATATGCTTATCTAGGCCCAGATCATACCTTGCCTGTTATCATTGCTTCTAATCTTACCTCTGCTCAGGAATCCAAACTTTTAGAAGTTCTTAAGGAGCATAGGGGGGCAATAGGGTGGTCTGTGGCAGATTTGAAGGGAATAAGTCCTGATGTTTGCATGCATTACATTTATTTAGAGGACAATGCCAAACCCAGCAGAGAAATGCAGCGGAGGCTGAATCCGAATATGAAAGAGGTGGTGAAAAATGAAGTTGTAAAGTGGCTAGATGCTGGGATAATTTATCCCATTTCTGACAGTAAATGGGTGAGCCCGACACAAGTGGTTCCTAAGAAGTCGGGACTCACTGTGGTGACGAATGAGAAAGGAGAGGAGGTACCTATGCGATTGCAGACGGGGTGGAGAGTTTGTATTGATTATAGAAAGCTCAATTCTGTGACAAAGAAGGATCATTTCCCACTTCCGTTTGTTGATCAGATTCTGGAGAGATTGGCTGGACAGAATTATTTTTGTTTCTTGGATGGTTATTCCGGATACAATCAGGTTGCTATTTATCCGGAGGATCAGGAAAAGACCACCTTTACGTGCCCCTTTGGCACGTTTGCTTTTAGAAGAATGCCATTCGGTCTGTGCAATGCTCCTGCTACTTTTCAGCGGTGTATGATGTCAATATTTTCTGACATGGTAGGGGAGACTTTGGAAGTTTTTATGGATGATTTTTCAGTTTTTGGATCTTCATTTGAAGGATGTTTGGATAATCTATCAAAAGTTTTGAAGCGGTGCATGGAAGCTAATCTAGTATTAAGTTGGGAGAAGAGCCACTTCATGGTGCGAGAAGGCATAGTTCTAGGCCATGTGATTTCAGAAAGGGGGATAGAAGTCGATAGAGCCAAGGTTGACTTAATTTCCAATCTTCCTCCTCCTACTTCTGTTAAGCAGATCAGATCTTTCCTTGGCCATGCCGGGTTTTATCGCAGATTCATTCAGAACTTCTCCACCATTGCTCGTCCCCTCACGCAATTGCTTGCTAAAGATATTCCATTCCAGTTTGATGATGCTTGTCTTAAAGCATTCAATTCTCTGAAAACAGCCCTTACTCAAGCTCCAATTCTTCAATCTCCAGATTGGTCGCTTCCTTTTGAGATTATGTGCGACGCTTCTGATTATGCTATTGGAGCTGTCCTAGGTCAAAGGATAGATAAGAAGCCCGTGGTAATCTACTACGCGAGTCGCACCCTTGCTGATGCACAACTGAATTACACTACCACGGAGAAGGAGCTGTTAGCTGTTGTTTTCGCCCTGGAAAAATTTCGATCATATCTTCTAGGGGCCAAAGTTATTGTTTACTCCGATCATTCAGCTTTGAAATACTTACTCTCCAAGAAGGATGCTAAGCCCCGTCTCATTAGATGGATTTTGTTGTTGCAAGAATTTGATTTGGAGATTCGAGATAAGAAGGGGTTAGCTAATGTTGTTGCTGATCATTTGTCCAGGATAGTGATTCCTAAAAGTACTCCAATGACAGATTCTTTCCCTGATGAACAAATTCTTTCCATTTCTCATTCATCCACTCCTTGGTATGCTAATATTGTTAACTACCTGGCGGTAGGACAAATTCCGGGAGGTTGGACTAGACAGGAAAAGGATCACTTCTTTTCTAAGGTAAAACACTATTGCTGGGAGGACCCTGAGTTGTTTCATGTGGGTCCCGATCAGATTATAAGAAGATGTGTCCCAGAAGAAGAACAACAATCGGTATTGAATTTTTGTCATAATCTTGCTTGTGGGGGACACTTCTCTGGAAAGAAGACAGCGGCAAAAGTGCTACAAAGTGGATTTTACTGGCCCACTTTATTCAAGGATGCATATGAATTTTCTAAATCTTGTTTGAGATGTCAAGCTGTGGGCAATAATTCAAAGAAAGATATGATGCCGCTAAATCCCATTCTGGTGGTTGAAATATTTGACGTTTGGGGAATAGATTTCATGGGACCGTTTCCATCTTCATTTGGTAATGAATATATATTGGTGGCGGTCGATTATGTTTCCAAATGGATTGAAGCCATTGCTACTAGGACAAATGACCATAAGGTGGTGATGAAATTTGTGAAGAAGAATATCTTTTCTAGGTTTGGCTGTCCTAGGGCTTTGATTAGTGATGGGGGTTCTCATTTCACTCATTCTCAATTCGAGCTTTGCTTCGTAAGTATGGAATCACTCACAAGCTTGCTACCCCCTATCATCCCCAAACTAGTGGTCAGGTTGAAGTATCCAATAGGGAGATTAAAAACATTCTGCATAAACTGTTAGGCCGGATAGAAAAGACTGGTCTGAAAGACTAGATGATGCATTATGGGCCTATAGAACTGCGTACAAAACTCCCATTGGTATGTCACCATATCGCTTGATCTTTGGTAAAGCCTGCCACTTGCCCGTAGAATTGGAACATAGAGCTTATTGGGCTATTAAGCAAGTTAATTTTGATCTTAATCAAGCTGGTGCCCAAAGAGCTCTACAAATTAATGAACTGGAGGAATTAAGAAACGAAGCCTATGAAAATGCAAGGATTTACAAAGCTAAAACCAAAGCATTTCATGATAAACACATTCACAGAAAGAGTTTTCAAGAAAATCAAAAGGTTTGGCTATTTAATTCAAGGCTGCGTTTGTTCCCCGGTAAGCTAAAGTCCAGATGGGATGGACCGTTCATTATTGTTAAAGTTTTTGACCATGGTGCTGTTAAGATTTTGGATCCTAAAAATGGTCACATTTTCACTGTCAACGGTCAACGATTAAAACCTTACGTGGAAAGTGAGCAGCTGTTAAAAGAATCAATTGCTTTGTGTGATTTGGAGTAATTATTTGTGAGCCTTAATGCGTCTGGCTGAAGACGGAAAACTTAGCGCTTCTGGGAGGCAACCCAAGGTTTTTGTTATTTGATGCTTTTTGTTTCAGTGTGTTTTAGTTGTTAGATTTAAGCCAAGGAGAAAAAGCTGTTGCCGTCTATTGATGGAGTTCTGCCCGCACACCAGGTTGTCTCTTTCCTACTCAGCAAACTTCATTGTTACATTGTTCTTGCATTTCAACTGTACATGCCATTGAGGACAATGTCATTCAAGTTGGGGGGAGAGGGCAGAAAATTTTCATTGCATATAGTACAATCTGGTAGGGTTTTGGCATGAATTCTTGCATAAACATTTTTTTGTATGAAAGAGAAAAGATGAAATTCCCGACTGAGTTTTATTGTTTCATGCTTGAATTGAAAGTAATTCTAGATTAGAAAAGGCTAGGGAGAAGGTTGAAGGAAAATTAAGTTCAATCTAGCCATGGAAAACTGATATAAGAATCTTTTTAAAGCTCATGCGCACTATTAGAAAAAAAATATATTCACTATGCACTCTGATGAAGCAAAATAAGACAAGCCCTCTGTTATTTTGGGTACTGTATCTGATACTCTGCATTTCTTGAGGAGGAGATCTATTTCAAGAAAAAGCTTTCTGTCAAGTTTTATAAAAAAAAAAGAAGAAGAAAGAAATGATGAAATAGAAAGATCACGCCATGAAAAATGCCCCTGATCTGAGTAACCGGGCCTACTTCACCTAAGACGTGTTGAGGTTCGCGCAAAAAAAGAAAAGGGAACCTGGATCTGCGATAGCCGGGCCTGCTTCTCCTAAGGCAAGAGTTGAGGTTTGTGTGAAACAGAGAAAGGTAGTGCAGCATCATGTGTGTACAAATAGAAAATAAGATCCCAAAGGGACAGAAGAAAAAGGCAGACAAAAGCTAGTATGCTTAAATGCTCCGATCTAAGAGGTGCAGGGTTGAAAGGTACTTACTTAGAATAACAACTGGGGGATGCAATTGTCTTAACTGCAGATTTGGAATTACACATGCACAAGTGCTATTGAACTTTGATTTGTATTCTTAAGTCATGTACTTTCCAATCTAAAGCTAGTATGAGCATTAATGATTCTGGATTCCTAATCTTTGGTTGATTCTATGAAAGGAGAGCTGGATATAAGAGTATGATCTTTGTGAACTCTTGTTGGTCCTTAATTTTGATTTAATTGTATTGCTAAGGGTCTAGCAATGAGTAAGTTGGGGGGTGTGATAAGTGCTATATTTTACATCATAATTTACATCACATCATCATCTTTGAGCATTATTTGAGTATATTTGTGCAACATGAGCATTAATTACATTCTCACACATTATTTGAGTCTTCATGCATTTTATCATCTTTTTGAGCTTAAAAGACCATGTGAGAAATATTTAAATATTTGCACAATTATTTTGGAATTAAATAGATTGATATTTTAATTTTCAGGAAAAAGCGACCTAGATCAAGGCGCTATTTAAATAACGACAGATTCAAGAGCGCGTCTTCAGCAAGAAGCGACAGCTCCAAGGGCGTCAATTCAGTTGATAAAAGAAAGTGGAAAAAGAATAAAAAAAGAAAAAAAAGAATTAGCGCCCGAGATGAGGTCGCTACTCATTGAAAGGACGCCCATGGTGGAGGTCGTCAAATTCCTATTTTACGAAAAATGTGGAAATAGCAAATGAGGAATTAAGGAAACTGACGCCCGAGATGCAGTCGCTACTTCAAGAAAGGACGCCCTAGATTAAGGCGTCATTTAAAGAAAAGACGCCCCAATATAAGTCGCTATTCAAAGTTGAACCAGAAAAGGCAACTGCAGTTCCCGATCGAGCTATTCTTCCTTGTTTTGATTTATCTACGAAGAAACAGTGGAAAGGAGGACTCTATTATGAGTAAGGACTCTATTGGGGTAATGATCCATTGCTGGAAATAAGGATATGCATCAAGATTGGAGTCCACGGTCGAAGGAAACTGCCGAATGCCATTAAAAGGATGCCATGGTCGCAGGGTTACGAGGAGGACAGTTTGGAGATCTGCCTTAGGGATTAATTTCGAAGCCTTTCCTTTCGTCTTTTGCAGTTGAGTTCTTCATCAAAGTTCTTCGTTTTCCAGTCTTCTACAAATTCTTCTTCTTGCTCATCTTCTAATTCTTGCACGTTTTTATGCTATAATTAGTTTTTCAAAGTTCTATCTACGGATTTTACTGTTCACCTAATTTTCATATCTTATGTTCTTCATCATGTTTCTCCCCCTTCTGGTCCGTATCTCTCTCTGTGTTCTTCATGAAAGTTGTGCGTTTTTGAAAGTTCTTCAACTTCTTATTTTACCACTTCGTCCAATTCCTCACCGTTTTCAAGCTACAGTCAATTTTCTAAAGTTCAGATTTTTAGAGTTCTGCACTGTTCATCCGCGACCACCTCCTGTTCATCCTCCATTTTCTCCATCTTCCTCTCGTTTTTAAACTCTGAAGTCTTCATCAATTTTCTTCATCTTCTCAATCTCTACAACTTTCATGTTTTCCACTTTTTCTAATTCCTTCTGATTTTAAAGTTATTCTTCCTCCAAATCACTCTCTGTTTTCAATCTGGTTTTTCACTATTTCTTCTCAAAACACACCAACGCACACACCCTTTTGCACTGTTTTCAAATTTCCTCCATCTATTTCTTTCTTCCTCTATTTTCCTCTCATATCCCAAGGCGGATCTTCATCCATTAGTCTTCTCACGGCGTCGGCATCCTAAGCGGGGCGACATCCAAGGCTTGGCAAGGAGGCGGCGTTGCTCTTCATCCATTGGCTCTCAAGCTCTTTTCTTTTTCATGTTCTAAGTTGTACTTTTTTTATTTACATTGTACTTGCCACCTCCTAAGGTAATAAAACTCATTTTTCGCATATTATGGTTGGCTTAATTTTCTCTCTCTATCTCCTCCAATTTCTCTTCTTAAACCCTCTCAACTTCTTTAATTAAGTTTTCCTTGTAGTTTATTTTTTTTAGTCTTAATCACACTCAAAACTCGATTTTCAAAAGCACAAAGTGATTTTTCCAACTTGTTCAATAAGGATTATTTCTCCTCGTGGGATCGACTCCGCTTACCACTATATTCTTAATTTTCTACCTTTTAAAGTGAGTGAGTGTGAATATTTTGAAATTGTGGCACGGCTTTCTTAACGACACTAGTCGGTGCGCATCAGGTACTCCCGCAAAGTGCTGGCGCCCGGAGAGAGACCCGATCTGCCCATACCGCACATTCATGAGGCGGGAGGAGAGGAAGCCTGAAAATTATAAGGACACCACATGGCTGTATGTCCTCCTCCGAGTGAACGGGCTAAAGATTGAGGATCAGACGGCCGCCATCCTGGGCAAGCGCCTGTAGGTCTCGTATTATTATGCCGACGGGTGGGGCATGGACCACTTCAATGTTTTCTGCCACCTTTCATTGAAGAAGCATGCGGACCTGGCCGCCCTCACTGACCGTTGCCAGAAAATCGAGGACGTGTGCTAGCTAGTCCGGGAGGCGGCGCGTCGGGACAAGGAGCCGTCCCTGAGCTACTGGCTGATAACACTTCGGCTGTATACTGGCCCCCATGGTATTTGATCTTCCCTCTTCCTTCTATTCTCCTCCATCATCGTTGTGACCTTTGCAGGGTATCGGATGCTAATCATATATATATTTTTCCTGATAGACCACCCCGACAGCACGCAGATGGCGACATACCGGAATGTCCTTCGGCTCGTCCAAAAGCCCGCCTATTTTGACGCCGCATTATCGGCCCCGACCACGACCCCCTTGCCCAAGGTAGCGAAGAGATCCCGGGCTAAATCGCATGTGAAGAAGGCGGTGGATGCTGCCAAGGTGGCCAAGCAGCGGGAGGCAAAACGGAGGAAAACGGAGGCCGCTAAGGCTTCGACGACTACTCCCCCTGCGCCACAAATTCCATCTTTTGAGGAGTTTGAAGTCGCCCAGGCCGAGCCGAGTCAGCCTGCCGGATGGAATTCCCAGCCATCGGTGCCCTTTAGGGTCTGTTTTGATTTCGAGGGAAGGCCCTGACACATGAATGTCTCTTCTTCTTTTTGTCTCAGCTGCTGTGGAAGATCCTGCACCCACGCCCATTCCTGACGTGGAGGAGCCCGCTCCTGCGCCCATCCTCGATGTGGCGGAGCAAGCACCCGCGTGCATTCCCGATGCGGGAGAGGCCGCGGTTGCAGCAGGGGAGAGTTTAGCGACGACTCCGACTCCCCGACCACGAGTCAAGGAGAGATCCCGGGCAAAGTCGCCTGTTAAGAAAGCATTGGCTACCGCCAAAGCGGCTGGGCGGCCGGAGGGAAAGTGAAGGAGGGCAGAGGTCTCCCCGGCTTCGGCGGCTATCTCTCCGGTGGCTCCCATTTTGTCATTCGAGGAGTTCGAAGTTACTCGGGCCGAACCGAGCCGCCCCGCCGGTGAGACTTGTTGACCGCTGACATTCTTTGGGAGTTATTTGTTTCCCAGGGGTAGGGCTTTCATGCACACATGACATGTGTATTTTCCTCTTTCAACCGGTACGAAGGAGTCGGCACCTGCACCGATCCCGGGCGAGAGAGAGACTGCAGCTCCCAGGGCACCCTCGCCTGTCAAGGAGGCCCGTGAGTCGCCCCGTGCTGTAGAGGCCGAAGGGGGTATTTATCTTTGTCCACTTAATCGACTTCTTTCATTCTTAAGGACTCATCGGCTCCAGTATGATTCGCTCCTTCTTTTATGTGGCAGTCGTTGACACAGCAGTCATTGGGCTATCATGGTCCCGCCTGCATCTCCCGACGACGTGCACGTACACGAGGAAGAAGTTGAAGTCCAACTTCCTACCCTCGCCCAGCCCGCGTGAGGATGCACCGATCATCGACCTCGAAGCGGAGGCCCCCTTGTCAGCGAGGGAGGAACCCATGGCGGTTGAGTCTTCGTAGAGCGAAGAGGTAGATTACGACTACTCCTCCGACGAAGTGGCTTTTGACGAGGGCATATACAAGGTATCTGGGTCGCCCAAGCCGATCTTTGAGGCCCCCTTACTCGCTAGCTCCTTAAGCCTAATGGGGAAGGTTGCTGTAAGTGTGAGCTTGTTCACACAGGACTCCCTCCATGGTCGCCCACTGATTTTATTCTTGTTATTCCTGAATTTTCAGGAACCAACCGAGCCGGAGGCTGTGGAGGGAGCTGCTCCAGCTGCGCCGGTCGACCGCCCGGCGGGAGCCGATACGGGCCTGGGCAAGCTAGCCCTTTTGTTTGAGGCCCTTCAGCAGGAGACAGTCGCGGAGACTTCAAGTGTTCCTGGGCTGACGGACGAGACTTTGGAGGAGGGGGAGACTATCGGTCCCATAACGGTGGAGGGGCCGGCTTCGGTCTCGGACCCGGGAGCGGAGATCCTTGCGGCACTCATGCAAGCGGGAGGCAGACCCCGGCTGATGGTTCCCCTTCCGCCTTTCCCAAAGATCCCGGCTCAGGTGGAGGACCTACTTCTGAAGGGGGTATTTGCAGGACTTCGCGCGCATCTGGATGGGTCCCTGACGCGAGAGAGAGGTTTGCTGGTGATGGCTTCGGGCCCTGGTTTGCTCGAAGCCCTTCCTTCGGCCGAAGCAGTGGCACCTGCATCCCCATCCAGTGAAATGGTGGAGGAGGCGGACCGGGCGGAAGAAGAAGAGGTAGGAGAACACCGAATGATGGCGGCGCCAAGTGATTCGGTGGTGATCTTATCCATTCCCCTAGCGGCGGCTGGCCAGGGTTCTCCTCTCGAGCTACACCGGCCAGGCGACTTGACTCTTGCCCTTCCATCTTCTTCGATCGCGATGGATGCTGATTTGTGGGCCGAGGTGGACAGCTCCGTAGATTTTGTACCTCCGACTGTTCTTTCGGTCAGCACACCTCGTCAGGTGCGCCGGTCCGACAGATGTTAGTGACACTGCGGCCAATGCTCTTCGCCGATCTTTCCTTGTCATATCGGGAGGTGCAGAGTATAGTGACGCAGCTGACCGGGGCATTGCAAGTGTTGGGCTGCCCACTCGAGGAATGGTCGCGGCGGGTTTTGTTGCTGCTGAAATATGTTAAACGTCGCGAGTTCCTCGAGACCCAGGCTCCCGATTAGCGTGCCGCTCTCGATGCCCAGGCGGATGAATATTTGCAAACCCTGGAGGCACGGCGCAATAATGAAGAGCAGCACGGGAAGGCCCTAGAGGAAGGCCGGGGTGATGTTCGCTCCCTCAGGAACCGGATCGCGAAGCTGGAGTGATACCTTTCCGCAGCCAGGTCCGACCTTGCCATAGCTGAAGGAGTAGTTGAGAGGGAAGGCGAAGCACTTACCGTCGCCCGGGCCGAGACGGCGTCTGTAGAGACCGAGCTTACCCGTCTCGAAGAACGGAGGGGCCGACTGCACGACATGAAAAACTTCCCTTGCATCGGAATTCTCTCTCTCAAGGACATCTTTAGGGGCGTCGACTGAGCGTCGCACCCCTTAGCACCCCTCTTTTTTTCTCTTTTTTTTTTGAAATGTAACACAGGGGTATGCCCCGAAGCACATGTCATTTAATCCCTTTTTTTGAATGGAATAGAACAGAACACTTACAATTTCCCGTGTCCTTTCAGTGTGCGTGGCATTCGCCCCAGGGGGATCTCTTTTCTCCTTTCTCTTCTTCTTTTTCTCCCTTCCTTTTTTTCCCTTTTTTTTTAGTGTCGGGACGCATTGGCGGAGTGTAAGTCTTCGTGGTAGTCCGCTCCGGGGGAACCAGGTAGGAACCCATGTCGAGGCACGGGAGAGTGCTCGCCCTCCCAGGGGAAGGACGAGGGGACCACTCCACCATGCCAAATGGGTAAGCTGCCGGTCTTGCCCAACGTCAGAACTGCGCACTAGTCTCTGGCGGGGGCCTTGGTGGGAGATTGGGCCTCTCGTCGCTCGGAGGGGCGGTGAACGGAAATGTGCTTAACCAATGATCTGGATGGGAGGCCCAAATCAAAGGGATGCTCACCGTCCGAAGGGAGAGGGAGAAAAGTTTGTTTAGTCAATGGCCTGGATAGGAGGTTCAAGCCAAAGGGATACCCACCGCCCGGGGAGGACGGAGAGAAGAGTTTGTTTAGTCAATGGCCTGGACGAGATGTTCAAGCCAAAGGGATACCCACCGCCCGGGGAGGACGGAGAGAAGAGTTTGTTTAGTCAATGGCCTGGACGGGATGTTCAAGCCAAAGGGATATCCACCGCCTGGAGAGGACGGAGAGAAGAGTTTGTTTAATCAATGGCCTGGACGGGAGGTCTAAGCCAAAGGGATACCCACCGCCCGGGGAGGACGGAGAGAAGAGTTTGTTTAGTTAATGGTATCCCCGCTGATACGGGGTGATGGTTCGAAATGGGGGACTGTCTTCCCTCTTTTCCCTTTCCTTTTTCCTTTTCCTTCCTTCTTTTTTTTTCTTCTTTTTTTTCTTCTTTTTTTTCTTCCTTTTTTCTTCTCTCTTTTCTCTCCCCTTTTTTGTCCGCTTCTTCCCCTTTTTGTCGTCATGCCTTCTTCTCTCTTCTTTCTCTTTTTTTCTCTTTTTTTTCTTCTCTTTTCCCCTTTTTTTTCTTTCCTTTCTTTTCTTTTTTTCTTTTAGAAAACATGAATAGTGATCAAACCATTGGACCGCAATTGTGAAAATCCACCCAACATGGGGTGAGGGATAATATTATTTATTGAATGGGGGTACTAGAGCCTGGTACAATCTCAAGTGTCTTCCATTAAGAGGCGGGAATTGAACTTCCCCGCGGTGGTTGACAATTACGTAAGCTCCACCTTCGTAGACTTTTTGGACTACGTAAGGTTCGAGCCAATTTTCATTCAGCTTACCCTTGGGGTTGGCAGCCATGACATCTCTTCTCTTGACCATGACAAGGTCACCTTTCTTGAATTCGCGTTCCTTGACAAGCTTGTCAAAGGCACGCGCTATCCGGGCCTGGTAGACCTGAATGTTCTGTTGGGCCTGAAGCTGCTTCCCTTCCAAACTGGAGAGCTCTTCGAGCCTTCGCTCGGCGTTGGTCTGCCCTTCATGGACAAGGCCGTGCTGAATGGCGACCCTGAGGGAAGGTATCCCCAATTCAATGGGGACAATTGCCTTCGAGCCGTATACTAGAGAGAAAGGCGAGCAGCCGGTTGGGGTCTTGTATACGGTCCGGTACGCTCACAGTGCCTTGTACATTTTCTCTTCCCAGTCCCTTTTGTTAGAGCTAACAATCTTGGCCAGGAGAGTGCAGAGTGTTTTATTAAAAGCTTCAGCCAGCCCATTAGCCTGTGGATTGTAAGGAGTCGATGTCCTCCAATCAATTTTGTATTTTTCCACCAGCCGGTAGACCTTCTGGTTGCGGAAGTGGCTGCCGTTGTCTGAGACAATCCGGTCGGGGGTGCCAAACCGGAATATGATGTTACGGCGGACAAATCTGGCCACGATCTCTCCGGTAACCTCTCTTAAGGCGACGGCTTCCGCCCAACGAGAGAAATAACCAGTTGCCACCAAAATATACTTGCAGCCGACGGATGACGCAGGTAAGGGACCCACGACGTCTGTTCCCCATTGGGTAAACGGCCAACTGGGCACCATTGGATGCAGCTGCACGGGCGGCCTTCTGGGTATGGTGGCATGCTCCTAACACTTATGACACGACTTAGCATATTTGCAGTAGTCGTCAAACATTACCGGCCAATAGTAGCCGAGCTTCTTTATTTCAACCTTCATTTTCGGTCCTGCTTGGTGTGCACCAGCTGTCCCGGCATGGACTTCCTTCATGACCTTCCAGGCTTCTTCAATGGACAAGCATCGGAGGAGTAATTTTTGTTTGGCATCGGCCACAATTCGGAATAATATTCTGTTTCAGAGCTCATAAGAGTCCTTGGTTCTAATTAGCTTGATCTTCTCTTCTCTCTGCTTGGGCAGTTGCCGGTGTTTGAACCACTGCATCAGATGGTCTCTCCAGTCAGGTAGGCCGACAACTTCTGCTGCAGTGACCTCCAGCTCTTCTTCTTCTAGTTCTTCTTCTATCATGCTAGGTACCTGGCGCTGATTTATCACTTGGATGTTGAGTAGTCCATCTGGCGGCACTGCTAGTGAGCTCACCAATTTTTCCAGGGCGTCGGCTTGTGCATTGTCTCCTCTGGCGACATGGCCTATCTCGAGGAGGTAGAATTGCTCCATGAGCCTCTTCGCCTTAGTGTGATAAGGGAGCAACTCGGGTTTCCAGATGTCAAACTGCCCGTGGACCTGCTTGACGACCAGCAGCGAGTCGCCGAATACTTGGAGCATTTTGATCTCCATTTGGAGGGCCACCTGGAGACCAATGATCAGAGCTTCATATTCTGCTTCATTATTTGTGCAGGGCTTACTGATGCAGCAGGAGGTGTGCACTACCTCCCCATCTGGCAATTTAAGGATGATGCCGGCTCCAGCCCGTATCTTGGTGCGCTCGGACGGGGTCGTTTCTGTTCTCGAGGCCCCGTCGAAGTACAGTTGCCAGACGGCTTGTTGGACCTGGTCCACCTCCAGTGTTTCATCTTCGGGGAGCTCCGTGGCCAACGGGGAGTCTTCGGGCACAGGGTGTGCTGCGAAGAAGTCCGCGATGGCTTGCCCCTTAACGGCCTTCTGCGGCATGTAGGTGATATCGAACTCCATGAGTAGTACGGCCCATTTGCCAAGGCGCCCCTTCGGGACTGGCTGGGAGAGAATGTGCTTGATGGGATCGACTCTGGATATCAAACTCACTTCATGGGACAGCATATAGTGCCTCAGCTTCTTGACTGCAAAGACCAATGCAAGGCAGACCTTCTCAATCGGGGTGTACTTGGCCTCTGCTCCCACCAATCTTCAGCTGAGGTAGTAGAGAGCTTGCTCCTTCCCCTCGTCATTATTCTGGGCAAGCACTGCCCCCAGTGAATATTCAGCAGCCGCTATATAGAGAATAAGTGGTTTGCCTTTGACATGTGCCCCCAGGACGGGCGGGGTCTTCAGGTACTCTTTTAACTGGTCGAACGCATGCTGACATTCGCGACCCCAACTAAAGGGTGCATTCTTCATCATCAGTCTGTGGAAGGGTTGGTAGTGCCCCGACAGGTTGGAGATAAACCTACGAATGTAAGCTAGTCGACCCTATAGAGACCTCAACTCTCCCAGGTTCCTCGGAGGAGGCAGCTCCTGGATGGCTTTTATCTTAAAGGGGTGTGGATGCACTAAAATTCGAAGGGGAATCGGTTCGTTTGTTGATCGGGCTTAATTCGTTTATTTAGTGTGAGGGCGTGCCAGTCACAAAGTGACGATTTATTCTGGCTTCTTGGAAGCCCATGGTGCGCGCGATCTGACTAATCAGACAATTGTGTGGTTCGTGTCGGGACCGAAACCCGCCGTGCCGTAAAGGCCACGGCGTTATTTACATCCCCCATACGGGGGAACACCCTTGATTGATTGCCAGAAATAAGGGCCCTACGGCCTAAAGGGAATACTAATAATGTAGGAGGATAGTGAAAGATGAACTATGCTAGAAACCCATCTCGGGACGTGAATGTTCAGACTATGTCGGTCACTCATGGGCCACTGCATGTTCGGACGTAGGTCCGTGTTTGTAGTATAAAAGATGATAACAAAAACCGCGCAAATGTCTGCCACGAACAAGGCAAGTTTAATGAGAATACGGGATTGGATCCCAGTAGAGACGGATCGAGTTGATAGACTGTTGGCCAGAGATGATTTCGGACTATGGCCATGTCAGAAATTCCGTAAACCACGTCCGATACCATAAGGCCTCGTCGATTTTCTCTTTGCACCCAGTCCGAGGGAGTGAATTATTAAGTGCGTAGCCTGAGCTCACTAACGTGCGCCCTCGCACGGGGTTCGACCTTTGCACGAGTAATAGAGTTCCTTTCATTTTTTTTATTTGGTATTGATCTTTGCATTTTTTGTTTGAACCTTTCTCCCTTTTATTATTATTATTTACCTCCCCCTCTTTATATAAAAGAGGCGCGCCGGTTAAATGGATATGAAGGAAGAGAGGAGGGGCGCGCCGGTTAGATGGATATGAAGGAAGAGAGGAGGGGCGCGCCGGTTAGATGGACACTAGGGGCGCACCGGTTTAACATGATGCAAGGGAGGCGCGTCGGCTATGGAGGTGTAAAGGGGGCGCGCCGGGTTAAGTTAATGCCAAGGAGGGAGAGGGGGCGCGCCGGAATAGCCTAAGAAGAGGGGGGGCGCGCCGGTTTGAGCTCCGGAATTCCGAAGTGGATTTGAGTGTGGAGCTAATCCGGCGCGGGGGGGTAGCGCGCCGGATTAGCCCACGCCGGATTAGGGGGCACCGGGTTAAGCCGTATTTCATTCTGTTTGTGCTCTGTTTATTCTTTCTATTTTCGTTCTTGTTTCTTCAACCTTTAGACTGACATTTTGATTGGTTTATTCACTTGATTGATGGGTTAAGTTGATAGAGAAGGTGGTTAAAGCTCTCTGGTCGTTTATTCAGATGAACGAGCATGAAGATTGAATATCTTATTAAGGGGGAATTATGCAAGAACTTATTCGGTTTGCTTCAGAGACGGCTTCAGACATGTTGTTCTTACTCCCAGAGGGCTTGGCTTGTTCGGCTGTTCTTATGCTCAGAGAACTCATCCTGCTCGTCTGTTCTTGAGTGTTCTCATCTTGGCGAAATTTGGGCAGCACCTCCCCTGGACTGGGAGTTGCCAGAGAGCAATAAGGAACACCAAACGGATAACTCCGGGGTGCACCTCAAATTTGGACCTCATGTCGGTCCAATAACCCAAATGTGAGTGTTGGAAAGCTCGAGGACTAGCCTTCGAGAGCTCTCACCACTCACGGGTGATGACTTCGTGGAACGGGACAGATGTAGGCCACAGGTGGCCATGAATGTTCACCCTTCGAATTGGTTCCCTCAGAGTTCATGCCATAAAAGGGCAAGCTTCTGAGGACCCCAGGTGATGTTGAAAACCGGGAGGGAGAAAACGGAAGAAAAGGGGAAGAGGTGAGAGCAATAGAATGCCATTTACGCCCACAAGAGTCACTCTTTTATTCATCCCCAAGGGGAAAGGAGATCTACCCCCAAAGCACGGGGGAGAATACAACGGAGAAGATAAAATAAAAGCTAAGTGTTGAGGTGGGGGAAAGAAGATACATCGGTGGGGGAGAAGGAGGAACAGAGCACAAGCTCTTCCCCCTCTCTCCCCTCTCTCTTTCTCACCCTCTCTCTTTTTCTTCTTCACCTTGCAGATGGGGATGGATGTAGCTTCCTCTTCTCTTCGGACGCTGGGAACCTTAGCCGAACCAGCAGCCTTCCCTCTAGCCTCTTCTCTCTTCTTCTTCTGTTCCCTCCTCTTCTTCCTCTCTGGGCTTCACAATGCTGCCCCCTTTATATATTAGCCAGCCTGGGAGCGTCCCTGCCACTTCCACCTCGTCCGCAACGAGGTCGGGAGTTGACTGGCTGTGCTGGACGCTGTTCATTTGTCCTGTACACTGCTGCTCGTCCGAGGATGGGACGCTCAGAGATCTGCCGGAGCTTGCCTTGCTGCTACTGCTTGTGTGCTGTCGAACGAAGGTAGAAACAGAGTCATGGGCATTGAATGTTCTCTGCACGCCATAATGATGCAAAACATAGCATCAGAATGTAGATGGGACGGATTGTTTGCGCGCCGGATTAAGAAGGGATGCAAGGGAAAGGGTGCGCGCCGGTTTAGCACATGATGAAGGGGAAAAAGGGCGCGCCGGTTTAACCCAAGATGAAGGGGCGCGCCGGTTTAACCCAAAATGCAAGGGGCGCGCCGGTTTAATAGCCAACCAAGGAATAAAGAGGAAAGGGGCGCGCCGGTGCTTAGTGGCACCGTTTTAAGTGCATATCGCGCCGATTTAAGCACCGAATGGATTCTTTTCAAAGTTGAGGCCGTTTATATGAATGTCGGCATTCTCGACATGTTCTGGTTGTGATGTATGGCCTCCGTAATATTCTGTTCGCAGCCTCCGAGACTCGGTCCCAGACTTTGCGTGACTTTCGGTGCGTGCCGAGACTGTGCCGGAGTTCCCGACTTTTCTCTGATTCAGCTCTCGGCATGGCCGGTCGGAGCGTTGTAGCTGTATCTTCTGCTTAGGGGGCTTCCTTAGCGGGTAGCGGACCACCAAGCGGGTTCTCGTCCTGATCGGGCGAGGCATGAGGTTTATTCGGCATTTCTGTCTTTGACTCGCGCTCTAATGTGTAGACGCGAATGTCGCCATGATCATCATCATCATTTTTTTGGCGTCCACAAGGGGTCAATCTCGATCCCTCTGTGCCGGATAATGAAGCCGAGGAACTTCCCGCTGGAAACACCGAAGGCGCACTTCATGGGGTTCATCTTCAGCCCGTACTGTCGGAGCCTGTGGAAGACGATCCCGAGGTCATTCAGATGATCACCCCTTTCCTTGGTCTTGACGACCAGATCATCAATGTAGCATTCGACTTTGCTATACAGCAGCTCGTCGAATATCTTGGTCATTGCCCGCTGGTACATGGCGCCGGCATTCTTGAGGCCGAAGGGCATCCTCTTGTGGTGGAATACCCCCTTGGGCGACCTGAAGGCTGTGTGAATCCGGTCGTGGTCAGCTATCCAGATTTTATTGTAGCCGGATGATCCATCCATAAAAGACAGGGCCTCGTGGCTAGTGGTCGCATCAATCATTACTTCGGTGATAGGCACCGGGAAGTCATCTTTCGGGCAGGCTTTATTCAAGTCGTAAAAATCTACACAAATCCTGATCTGCCCGTTCTTCTTCTTCACTGGCACGATGTTAGCCAACCAGGTAGTTGTGGACATGCGAAATTGCACTACCGTATGTCCCAACTAGTCCAGCCTCAATGACAACATCAATTGAAGAAACTGTGGAGAAGGGAGGGCCATCCGGACTCTCTGAACACACACACATTACCGTGAAGCCGCCTCCGGAGTCACGGCAGTGAAGAGAAATCAACTACCAAGAACCCCACAATCCATGGGCCTCGGAGAAAATCAAATGGGTCACAACTCGTGCTCACAATGGGCTCAAAATTGCCCATTTAGCTCTTCAGCGGCACGCCCTTCAGCGGCACGCCCCTGGAGCTCTTCAGCGGCACGCCCACTTGGGCCCTTCAACGGCACGCCCCTGGGTGGTCTTCAGCGGTATGCCCCCTGGTAGCCCTTCAGCGGCACGCCCTTGGGCCCTTCAACGGCACGCCCTAAGGTCCCTTCAACGGCACGCCCCTAGTGGCCTTCAGCGGCACCCACTTGGGCCCTTCAACGGCACGCCCCTAGGTGGTCTTCAGCGGTACGCCCCCTGGTAGCCCTTCAGCGGCACGCCCTCGGGCCCTTCAACGGCACGCCCTGAGGCCCCCTTCGGCGGCACTCCCCTACTGGTCTTCAATGGCACGCCCTCCTGGCCGTTCAACGGCACACCCTTTCGGCTCTTCAGCGGCACACTTACCGTGTCTTCCAGCCACAGGCCCTTTTGGTCCTCTCAGCGATACACCTATTTGGCCCGCCAGCTGCACAACGTTCAGGCATTTCAACGGCACGTCCGGCAGACCAAATATCGGGTCCATGCCCTACAGATCTTTGGCGCGCAGTGGGCTGTCTGAGGTGTCGGCCGGAGGTTGGGCCACGCAGGTTACTCCCCTGACATCCAGGATGGGGGAAGTCAAACCCCATCCTGACCGGTCACTTCCCGCTTCCGGCTGCCGTGTTCGAACGCTCCCGCCGTGTGGGGTATAAAAACCCCTCTTCTTCGGAGCACAAAAAGAGGAGGGGGGAAAGAAAAGGAGACAGGGAGATAGAGGGAGAGACATCTGCAGAGAGCAACAACAACGCTGCCACGGAGGAAGAAGAGGGGAGAAGAGAAAGAGGAAGAAGGGAGCTACGCCGTAGGGTTCCCCTCCGACGACCACCGGGACAAAGAGAGTAAGGAAGAGAGTGAGAGAGAGAGGGAGTGTGAGCTGTGATGTAGAGGAGGGAGTGGGGAAGGGCAGGGAGTAGTCACCCCTGTTCGGCCCCAGCACTCCCCCCGTTTCTTTCTTCCTCCTTCATTTCCATGGTCTTCTCCTTTCACCTGTCCATGTGCTTTGCGATGTATGTGGCCGGTTGTGGTCATTCCTTTTCGTGAATAAAAATCACCCTTCTTGGGTTTCTTGCTGTTTCCGTTGGTTTATGCCAGGGTGCATGGTGTGTTGTTCATTTTCTCCACTTCTCCGGTGTTTTGGGGACTCTATGTCGATGTTGGTCCCCCGTACGACCCCTTGGCCTTACGAGCTCATTGTCCCCCCTCTATGGTCTCCAACTTCACCCGTCTGCTTGAAGGGAGAGGCCCCTTCTTCTTCTCTTGAACACCTAGCTACCAATAGCCTCCTTGGCCTTCCTCCCTTCCTCAACTCCAGCCTACCTAGCTAACCCTCAGCCTTCACCCTCTGCCCAGCCCTCCACCGGTCCACAGGTACCCCAGTGCAGCCACCCAGCTCCCAGCGGCACCCCCATTAGGCCTTCGCCGGTACGCCTTCGGCCTCCCTTCCCCGGCACGGCCTTAGTGGCCTTCGCCGGCACGCCTTCAGTCTCCCTTCCCCGGCACGGCCTTAGCGGCCTTCGCCGGCACTCCTTCGGCCTTCCTTTCCCCGGCACACCCCTGAGTGGCTATACAGGGTTTCTCCCCTTTGCCCATCGTTATTTTTGGGTTTTCCGAGGATTCATTAAAGGTGCTGCCGCCCTCGGGTGCCCACCTCCAGTTGTCGGGTTCCGCCACTCCATGTGGGCGCGTTCCCTTTATCTCCCTTACGCTCGGGTCAAGGGGAGATGCTGCCGAATTTTCATGAGAAATAGTGATGCACATCAAAGGACAAAAGGATGCAACAAACAAATGGAACAACAACATATTAAAGGGCAAAGGAAAAATAACGAACGAATGGAACGGTCGGCGATAAAACACTCCAACCGAAATGAGGCATTGCGGGCAATATGAGAAGAATTGGATTAAATAACCATGTGGCAAATTAAATGCTCAATCTATAAAGAACAGGTTGCGAGAAGAGGGAGAAAAGACTTGTATGAAACTACATAGAAGTCAAAGGAAAGAAGAAAAGAAAAGCCTTAAAAGAAGTGGAGGGGGAGTGGGCCTTCACTAGGTATGCCCAATCCAGCCCTTCGCCGGTACGCCTCCATCATACTTCCCCGGTACACCCCCCATCATCCTTCACCGGCATGATCTTTGGCCCTTCGCCGGTCCACCTTCCCCTTCCTTGGCTGGCACACTCCCTAGCCATCTTCCCTCAGCGGTACACTCACCTCCTTCCTTCGCCGGCATGCTTGGCTGGGCATTCGCCGGCACACCTTCCTTGGTGCCTTCCCCGGTGTGCCTCCCGTGAACCCTTCAGCGGTACACTCCTTCAGCCCTTCAGCGGCACACTCCTTCACCCACCCTTCTTCAGCGGCACGCTCCCCTTTTGCCTTCGCTGGCACACTACCCCCTTCAGCGGTACACCCCTTTAGCCCTCCAACGGCTCACTCCTCCAAGTGTAAAGCGTGTAAACAAAAAATGCAGTAGCATCGACGATCAGAATGGAAGAAATAATGATAAAAAAATTTTGCAATATCAAGGGCAACAATGATAATAATAGCGAAGACTATGATAAATGAATAAACAAAAAAAAGGAACGCGGCCAGTAAATAGAAAGGAAGTAATAAACCCATCCCAAAGAGATGCATAAAAGGAAAATAAATAATGAAATCATGAGAATAGCAGTAATAATGAATACAACGTAGCAATAATCCACATGGCAGCCCCGTCTCCCTCGTGACCCGATGCGGAAGAAACAACAAGGTCGCCCTTGCAGGCCGGGCCTGAGTCGCGGGGACTGCCTCAATACGGCCACGACCTGACCTCGCCTCGGGCTGACATTCTGATCAGACCAGACCTTTTTCTTTGGACTGGACCCCTTTCGGGCCACTATTAAAATTACCGCGCGTTCGGCAGACATTCGAACGGATTCATCTCGGCTTCCACCGCATTTCTATTACGGACCTTTGTCTGAACATGAAAAAGGTCCACGAGTGACCAATATAGCCCGTGTCCCGATGCGGATCTCAATGTGATTTATTCTTGCATCTTTCTCACGCAGTTAGTATTAGTCCTTTCGGCCGTAGGGCCCCTAATTTTGGCAACTAATCAAGGGTGTTCCCTCGTATGGGGGATGTAAATGACGTCGTGGCCTTTATAGCAGACGGGATCTGGTCCAGACACGAACCACACAATCATCTGACAAAGTCAGGTGGAGCGCACCGTGGGCTCTTCGGAGCCCGAATAAGTTGTCACTCTGGTGACTGGCACGCCCATGCACTTAATAAACCAATAAATGATCGACAATAACCAATCGGTCGAAAAGTGCGTCCACAGTAGTGTAATGGTTTTCTGCCACGAAGCCGACATCTACAAGCTTGTCAACCTCCTTGAAGATCTTGTTGATCAATTCTAGCCTCATACGTCGGGGAGACTACTTCACTGGCTCCATCTTGGGATCAATGGCCAAAATGTGCTGAGTCACTTCAGGGCTGAGTCCGGGCATTTCTTTGTAGTTCCAGGCAAAGCAATTCCAAAATTCTTGCAGTAGCTTCATGTATTGTTCTCTCTCCTGTGGGAGTATAAGAGCACTCAGAAAGGTCGGCCTGGGGTCGCTTTCTGTGCCGAGGTTGATCTCAACCAACTCATCGACGGTGGCCTGGCCGCCATCTTCAATTTCTGGCGGGGCCAGTGACAAATCGACAAAGTCTTGGTCTTCATCGTCCTCGGGCTCGAGGACGCCATCCCCTTCTTCTCATTCCTCGTGATTGGGTGTGGAGGCTGCGTTCACCGCTCATTCCTCCTGGGCTATAGCCGGTGGGTTCACGGGGTTCCCTGGTGTAGAAGGGCACAGGGCCGCCTCGGGACCCTCCGTGTACTCATCATAGACAACCTCGGCGAGGGCCGGGGCAGCTGCATCTTCAGGGGGCTGGTACTGAATAGATATTGTATAGGCTCCTTTTTTGGGGCAGCCCGTCACGTGGGGGCACGGCGGGGCTACCACATAATCTCCCATTCTGAGCTCATCCCTGTCAATGAGGTCTTGAGCAATGTCCTTGAAGACATAGCAGTCTTCAATGGCGTGACCCAGTATCTGGTGATAGGGACAAAACAGTGGGTCCCCACTTCTTCGGGCATCCTGCGGCCTCTTGGACCTCGGGAGGGAGACCTTGCCATAGTGGTAGGCCCAATCAAAGATACCCCGAGTCTTCTCTCTTGGGAAGGAGTAGGGCTTCTGCAGCTTCTCTTGGAGTGTCAGGCCTCGCCTGGCTGGCCGCCCGGTTAAAGGGCTCACTGTATCTCTTGCTTCCCTCCTCGACCAGAAGGAGGCATCAAGACTGGCGTCTCGGGGCCGAGACACGTTGGCACCCCACGGGCGGAGAGAGCCCTGGATCAGGTCGGTCACTAGCGAGGTTAACTCAGCCAGCCGTGCCTTTAATCTCTCGATCTCCCGTTGCTGCCTATGGTATAAGGCGTACATGACGGGGTCGTATCGAGGAGAATCCGGAGCATGGCCCATGCTACTGCTCCTTGCTTTGCTAGCAGGCCGGGGTGAGGGTGCCTCGGTGGTGCGCTCCTTCGAGGTCAACCCCTCAGAAAAGGAGGAAGTCTTCCCCATGCAGCGGTGACGGAGAGGGTTCCAAAGGAACACTTCTTCATCTTGCGCCTCCTCAGTCGACGGCGTGGAATATACATCTTGACGGGCTTCCCGCAAGTCTGCAGCTTCCGCGGGGTCCTCACCAGATAGGGCCGAAACTGATATAACATCAGTTTCGTAATAATCTTCTAGTGAAAAGCCCAGGCCGGGGTGCTTTGTAATTTGTAGCAGTCGTCGATCCAAGTTTGGTGGGTTCCATATCCTTTCAAACATTTCCTTCCGACTGGAAGGTTGGTAGGGGGAATCTTTTGCTTTTTGACCACTCTGATTGCCCGGTCGGTCATGTGAGGAAGTCCCACGATGGGGACGTGTGGGTCATGCAATTCGTCAGGGAATTGGCAATCATCGTCTTCCCTGACTGGCTTCTCCCCGGCAACATAAAAGATAGTGGGTGGCCCCTCAGGGTTAGGCACCTCAAAAATTCTCAGCTGCTCGGCTACTTGGCAGTCAACCTCCGCCATGGGCTTGATGATCCCCGACGGGACTCGAACATCTTCCAGCAGGTTTTCGAGGCGAGGTGTCCCCGGTGTAGGATAAATGGCAAGAGGAGCTGCCTTGAATACCCCTCCTTCTTGTGCAACGAATGGTACATGTGGTGGAGCCGCATAGCCTGGGGGTGGCAGAGGAAACCAACCACCCAACTCCACCTTCTTCTTTCCCCTGTCTTGGGCGGCTTGGGGAGCTTGCTTCGCCTTTTCTAGGTATAGATTGGCATCTGACAAATGACACTCGAACCCCTCGAACGGGTGGAGATCGGCAAAGATCCTAACTTCCTTCCCCTTGCAAGGGTACTTGATGCATTGGTGCAGGGTGGAAGGCACCACTCTGTTCTGGTGTAACCAGGGCCGGCCAAGAAACGCCTTATAGGAGGTGTTGGAGTTGATGACATGGAACTGGACCTTGGTGGTGAAGTCATCAAAGGTCAGGCTGAATTCTGTGACCCCCATGGGCACCTCGCATTTCTAGTTAAAACCAGCAATCTTGACATTCTTGACCTCAACCAGGTGTACGTCAATGTAGTGCTTTTGGTACACCCGGTAGGGGAGTATATTCACTGCAGCCCCCGGGTCAATCAGGACCCTGTTGATAGGTTGGCCATTCAGCTGCCCTTTCATGTAGAGGGGTCTGTTATGACTGCAGGTGGGCAGGAGCATGTCATCTTCTGTGAAAGCCACAGCCACTTCAGGTGATATTTCTGCCAGACAGGCTTCAAGATGTGCTGGCGTCTGGAGTGCGGCAATAATGGCTTGCCGTGTCTCTTCATCCAAAGATAGCATCTCCCATACGGTAAATCGGGTCGGGATCTTCTTGAGGTGTCTGACTATTCGGTCGGCAGCCTTCACCTTGAGTAACTTCATCTCTTCGGCCTTGCTATGCCTGCCCCCACCTTGGAACTGGGATGCTGGATCAGAGGATGCCTCCTTTGCAGGTTCTGTCATAGCATGTTGAGCCTGTGGAGCCTGCTGGGCTTCCTCCTTTTCTTGCATAAATTCGGCGAGGTGTGGGACGCCGTCAAAGTCCTCCTCTGGCTGAGTAGGGGTCGCCGCTGGTGGAGCTTGGGGACCGCTTGCTTCTTTGGTCGCAGGAGACCCTTGGGGGCGTGCCTTCCTCTCTGCTCGGGCCAACAGAATTTCGGAGAATGAAGGGGTGCCCTGGTTCCTGGATCCTTCGGGATAAAGACCTGACGGGGGAGGGATCTCGGTGCCTCGTACCTTGGGCTCGGGGACCTGGTATGGCTGCTCTCCCGTAAGCATGATGTTGGGGTTATCCTGAGAAGGGTGCCCCCACCTCCTTCCCGACCTGGTGACGTGTTGGGAAGTAGATGCTTCAGCCTGGTTCACCTTCATCGGCTCATGGGGTAACTCTTCTTCTTTTTCTTCCAGGGAGAGAGCGGTGTCGAACAATGCCGAGAGGGTGTTGCAGGCGATGACAACCTCCTTTATCTTCTTGCTCTTGTGCCTTCTTTTCTTCTTCTTCTTTCCTGCTATAGCCGATGGCTGCTCTTGGGAAAGTTCACCCCACAGGGGAGGCTCTTTCTCTGCTTCAGCTTCTGCTCCTGGAGCCAATTCGAGTGATTCGAACTCCTCCCAGGGGACATATTCTTTTAGCTCCATGGGATGGATTTTAGGCTGTTCATACTCTTCAAGCCTGTCAATAATAGTCTGGAGTCTTTCAACCGCCGGGCTGGTCTTCTTGTGCATCCGCATCGGGACGTACTTCTTTTTATTATGAGTCGGCCGCCTCATGACTAGTCGAGGGGCCGCATCATGCCAGACTGGGTTCGCCGGGGGCGGTGCTGGCCGGGGTGTCCACCCCTCACATGAACTTCTGGGGTGGGCCGAGGGATCCGTCCTCTTCTATTCTTCCTGGGTACGGTCTGCCAACCCCCTTGGTCTTGAGCCGGGGCCATAATAAAAGTTTCATAGGTGGCGCGGGTGCTGGCCTCCGCCCACTTTTCAGGCAACTCCTGGTATAATGACACCATGTTGACGGTGGAGGTTATGTTGGACAGCTCATGCGGCTACGGGGGGTCTACCTTGTGCTCCCCCATGTCCAGCTCCCCGTTCTTGATTAAGGACTCAATGACGTCCTTGAAGACGTAGCAGTCCTCAACAGTGTGCCCTAGCATCCGGTGGTACAAGCAAAAGCACGGGTCATCTTTCTTCTTCAGGTCACCGGGGCTCTTCGGTTCTGGCAACGTGATTTTGTTGTAGCTGGTTGCCCACTCGAACAGGAGCCGGGACTTATCTCGGGAGAAGGAATATAGCTTGTTTCTCATCTTCTCCCTCAGCGAGGGGCCTTCCCACCGTTCTATAGTTCTGGGCGGAGGAGGGTTGGCAGCCCTTTTGGCTTTTTCCTTCTGTTTATCAAAGGCTTGGAAATCTAGTGCATGCACCTTTGGGGGAGCTGGCTTCTTCTCGGCCTGCCTGGCTCTCTGGCTCGATGCGGCTGGGGTGGAAAATATCGGGTCAGGAACGTCTCAATCTTGGCTACTATATTGTTCAGGCGGTCAAATGTTTTGACCTCAGTGCCGATCATCCTCTCCAAGATTTCTTTCTTCAGATTCTGCTTGTAGATCTGCACCGCGTCCTCCTGATGCAGGGGACGTCTGCACCTCATACTGAGGTTCCTCCATCTTTTAATGTAGTCGAGAGCCGACTCATCATTCCTCTGCCTTATGGCATAGAGCTCTGCCACAGTGACCTCCCATTCAGCGACGTAGAACCTTTCTTTGAGCATCTTCTGCATGTCGGGCCAATCAACAACCGACCCGGGCGGCAAGCTGGAGTACCACTCAAAGGCCAGCCCAATGAGTGTCGAGCCGAAAAACTTCAGGAGGTAGGCCTCATCGAAAGCCAGATCTCTCATGACATTCATATAATAGGCAATGTGCTCCCTGGGAGACCCTTGCCCATTAAATTTTTCGAACTTCGGTGGCTTGGTGATACCAACCGGTAGCTTCTTCGCGGCATAATGAGCCGGATAGGGCACCCGGTAGACATCGAACGGCATCTGATCCCCGTCGCCTCTCTCTGCTAATTTCATGTCTATCATTTGTTCAAGCATCAATCGGCTGACTACTGCTGGGTCGACCGGACTTGGATAGAAATGGGCGGGCTGCGCACTAGGAGTGGTCAGCACAGTCACCTGAGGGGTCGTGGGGGACCCTTGGGAAGGTGGGGCCTGCGGCGGGGCCGGTGCCGTGTACTGTGCTAGTTGCGGGGGCATGCCCCCAGGGAAGCCGGGAGTTGCTGGGGAGGTCACAGCTTGCAGAGTTGCTTCTGAAGATTGCCTGTTGCCCACGGGCGCTTCTAGCAGAACCTCGGTCTGTTCGGACGTTGAGGGTTGTGCGTTCCGCTCGTTTAGTTGCTTCTTCAGTAACTCAATCTCTTGCTGGAATCGTTGCATCATGTACAACATTGCCGAGTCAGTTGTGGGGAGACTAGGCATGCCCCCTGTCTCTTCGGCTGGGGCGTCCTAGGATGATATGGAGGGCCCGCCGCTCGTGTCGCCGATGGTGACTACATTGGCCGTGAGAGCTACAGGAGATTCTTCGTGAAAGGTCTCTTCGGCGCCTGTCGGTGCCTGTTGGTGCCGCCTCGCATGCCGCTCTTCCCCTTCTAGTGAGAGGCCCTGGTCTGGCGGCGAGTCTGGCCACTTCTTCAGGGTCGGTGGGCAGGGCCCCGTACCAACAAAAAATCCTGCCATATTGCAGGTGAAGATTCTCCAGCTTATATTTCTCTTCACCGTACTCCTGGATGACCTTCCTGGGAACACCAACCTATCGAAGACCGATCGTTGGGGCGGCGCTTCCTCCCGAAAAGGGGACTGGCACGACTCTTCTGACTGATTCCTTGACTGTGCACTGGGTGCGGGTCAGACTTCTTCTTCTTGGAAAGCGGAGGCCACTGCCCCTAGCAATCTCTGGCGACCCAAGGGAGTGCTACCTGGGCCCCGGAGGTAGTTTCTCATGGCCTGCTCGATCCCTTCCCACTCCTGCTCGGGGAGAGCAGCCGGTGGTTGTGTGCCAATGGCCGTGACAGGAGGGGAGTAAACCCTGGGTGCTGGGCGGGCAGCATTATGTCGGCGCCCGCGGTGATGGCGGCGGGCATTCTAGGGTGGCACCGGCATGACGGGTGCTGGTTGGCAGGCTGGGGTCGTCACTTCGACCCTTTCATCTCTTCGGGCCCTCCTCGGGCGGGAAGTGCTGGGTCTCGTCTGGGCATAAGTAGTGGGCTGGGCCTCCTTGGGAACCCATATTTGTTTCAATTTGGCCAGCCTGTGAGCTGGCGCAGTCTTCCGTGCCGCGGCCGGAACAGCGGGCGTCACCTTCTCTTTTAGCTTCTCCAGTCTTTGGAAAGAGTTACGGACCGGGATGGTCGAGATGATGCGGTCCGGTACCACCTGGGACCTCTGCCCATCGAGGTGGACCCGGATGGTCCCAACAGCCATGGATTTCCCGGAGCTGGATATGCGGCGCCTCGAGACGACGCCGGTGTTGTTCCTCCGGAACCTCCTCCGGTGAGACACCGACCCCTGGTAGGACGGGCCAGCGGTCTGGTGCAGATGGTGCATATTGCAGCTCAACGTCGTTACCGGGACGCCATTGTCGCTCTTGGCCACAGCTCGGCCGACAGTGGCTTCAGTGGCGCCCAGGATGGGAGCGTTGGTCTGGGGTCATCAAATGCTTTCACGTCGAGTAGATTGACAAAGGCCACCCCAAAAAAGTTGGGGAAGCCCACCGTGGGAGGGAAGCTCCCGAACTTGAGGGGGGTCACGAGGTAGCCGCCCCGAATGTGGTTCTCGACGACCTGAGGGCCGTAGGTAATTGCCATTGTTGGTACCATAATGCGATTCTCCTGCATTCGCGAAAGTAGTGCAATTAGTATTACAAGAAGGGGGCCGCAAGGCCCCTAATTTCAGCAAAAAGATGAAGGGTGAATCAAGTCCCACCGAGCGTGCCAGACTTGTGGATGTACTTCTCGATCGATCGGTTTATCGTTGTTCGTTTATTTGGTTTGTTAAGTGCGTGGGCATGCCAGTCACCGGAGTGACAATTTATTCGGGCTCCGAAGAGCCCATGGTGCGCTCGACTTGACTTCATCAGACGATTGTGTGGTTCGTGTCGGGACCAGATCCCGTCGTGCCGTAATGGTCACGACGTCATTTACATCCCCCATACGAGAGAACACCCTTAATTAATTGCCGAAATTAGGGTCCCTACAGTCGAAAGGACTGATACTAACTGTGCGAGAAAGAAGCAGGAACGAATCACATTGAGAACCGCATCGGGATACGGGCCACGGGCTATATTGGTCACTCGTAGACCATTTTCATGTTCGGACGAAGGTCCGTGGTAGAAACGCGGTGGAAGCTGGGACGAATCCGTCCAAATGTCTACCGAGCGCGCGGCAATTTTAATAATGGCTCAAAAAGGGTCCGGTCTTGAGAAATGGGTCCGGTCTAATCAGAATGTCAGCTCGGGGTGAGGTCGGGTCGTGGCCGTATTGAGGCAGTCCCCGTGACTCAGGTCCTACCTGCAGGGGCAGCATTGTTGTTCCCTTCGGCACCATGTCACAGGAGAGACGCTGCAATGTAGATTTTACCATTTCTTTTATCTGGGCTTCTAATTATATACATGCATTCTTTTTATTGCTTATTTCCTTTTTGTGTAGGTAGCGTGCCGGCGAAGGCGGCATGGAGTGTGCCGGGGAAGGTCATAGGCAGTGCACCGGTGAAGGAAGAAGGGTGGCATGCGGGTGAAGACGTTCCAAGGCGTGTCGGCGATGGGGGAAAAGGAGTGTGCCGCTGAAGGATGGTGAGCGGGAGGTGTGTCGGCCAAGGAGGGTAGAAGGTGTACCGGGGAAGGCAGCTGTGAGTGTACCGGGTTGGGAGCTGGAGACGCGTGCCGGAGAAGGCAGCAAGGGAGTGTGCCGTGAAAGGGTCCAAAAAGGGCATTGGTGGGTGTACCGGCGAAGGTTGGAATAGGTGTACCGGTGAAGGTCCACTCCTCCTCCACTTCTCTTAAGACTTTTCTTTTCTTCTTTTCTTTGATCTTTAGGCAGTTTTATACTACTCTTTTCTCCCTCTTCTCACAACCTTTTCTTTACAGATTGAGCATTTAATCCACCACGTGGCCATTTTAATTCGATTCTTCTCATGTTGCCCGTAATGCTTTATTTTGGTTGGAGTGTTCTATCTCCGATCGCTCCATTCATTTTTTGCTTTCTTTTATCTTTTGATGTGTTATTGTTCTATTTGTTTGTTGCTTCCTTTTATCTTTTGATGTGTTATTATCCCATTTGTTTGTTGCTTCCTTTTGCCTTTTCAACGTGTTATTATTTCTAACGAAAATTCGGCAGCATCTCCCCTCGACCCGAGCGTAAGGGAGATACAGGGAACGCACCCACTCGGAGTGGCGGAACCTGACAATTGGAGGTGGGCGCCTGAGAGTGACAACACCTTTAATAAAACCTCGGAAGATCTGAAAGCGACAATGGACGAAGGGGAAAAACAAAACCTCTAAAACTAATTAGGGGCGTGCCGGGCTAGGGAGGCCAAAGGTGTGCTTACGAAGGCCACTAAGGCCATGCCGGGGAAGGTCCAAAGGGGGTGTACCGACGAGGGCTACCATAGGCATGCCGGGGGAGGGCAGCCAAGGCCGTGCCGGTGAAGGGTGTTGAAGAGTGCACCGGCGAGGGCCCAATGGGGTGTGCCGGCGAAAGGCTCAATGGGGGGCGTACCGCTGGTAGCTGGGGAGGTTGCGTCGAGATAGGGGTGGACCGGTGGAGGACTGAGCAAGGTATATCGCCTAAGGACTGGAGGGGCTGGGCCAAAGGCTTCCTAAGTGTGATGGAGCCAAAGAGGAAGGGCCAGGGATGGTGTTGGTGGCTAGGTGTTCAAGAGAAGAAGAGGGGCCTCCCCCTTCAGGCAAATGGGTGAGGTTGAAGGTCAGGGACCCCAAGACAAGGGCCATGACGGAGGGGAAGAAGGGTCCCCACTGGGGGCCAAACCATCGGAAGGAGGAGGAAGGAGGGTTGAAATGCACACATCCGGGCATAAATCAAATACGGTAGTAAGAAACCCAAGAAGGGGGAAATTTCCATTCATGAAGAGAAAAGGCCATAGCCGGCCACGTACACTTTCAAACACCGGGATAGAAGATACAGCAGAGGGAAGAAGAAGGAGAAACAGAGGAAAGGAAAAGGAGGAGTTAGGGCCGAGCAGGGGTGATGGCTCCCTGCCCCTTCCCCTCCCCTAATACATCACACACACACACACACTCTCTCTCTCCCTTACTCTCTCTCCTGGGTGGTCGTCGAGGGGGGACCCTACGGTGGAGCTCCCTTCTTCTTCTTCTCTTCTTCTTCTTCCTCCGGAGGCGGTGACTCTCTCCGGTGGCGAGTCTCTTCTCTCTGTCTGTCTATTTTCTTCTCTATGTCTCCTTCTGCTCTCTTCTGCCCCTGCTCTCTCTCCTTGCTGCTGCCCCTTGTTTCGGAAGAGGAGGGCTTTTTATACCTCCGCGGGCGGGAGCCCTCGAGCACGAACGGCGAAGGCGGGAAGTGATGGGTTATGATGGTGTTTGACCTTCTCTGTCCTTGGTGGCAGAGGAGTAGCCTACGTGGCCCAACCACCGGCCGACACCTCGGACAGCCTACTACGCGCCAAAGATCTGTAGGGCATGGGCATGAGATTTGGTCTGCCGGACGTGCCGTTGAAATGCCTTAACGTCGTGCCGCTGGCGGATTCAACAAGCGTGCCGCTGGGAGGCCATTGGAGCGTGCCGCTGAAAGATGTTGCAAGCGTGCCGCTGAAGAGCCCAAGGGGCGTGCCGCTGAAGGGGCGTGCCGCTGAAGGGCCCAAAGGGCGTGCCGCTAAAGGGGCGCTAGGGGCATGCCGCTGAAGGGCCCAAAGGACGTGCCACTGAAGGGGCGTGCCGCTGAAGGGGCCTGAGGGGCGTGCCCCTGACGGGCCCAAAGGGCGTGCCGCTGACGGGCCCAAAGGGAGTGCCGCTGAGGGGCGTGCCGCTAATGGGGTGTGGACATGCAAAACTACACTACCGTATGTCCCAACTAGTCCAGCATCAACAACAACGTCAACTTAAGAGACTGTGAAGAAGGGAGGGCCATCCGGACTCCCTGAACACACACACATTACCGTGAAGCCGCCTCCGGAGTCACGACAGTGAAGAGGAATCGACCACCAAGAGCCCCACAATCCATGGGCCTCGGAGAAAATCAAATGGGTCACAACTCGTGCTCACAACGGGCTCAGAATTGCCCATTTAGCCTTTCAGCGGCATGCTCCTGGCCCTTCAGCGGCACGCTCTCCTGGCCCTTTAGCGACACGCCCCTGGAGCCCTCCAGCGGCATGCCCCTAGTGGCCTTCAGCGGCACGCTCTCCTGGCCGTTCAACTGCACGCCCTCGGGCCCTTCAACGGCACCCCCTGAGGCCCCCCTCAGCGGCACACCCCTAGTGGTCTTCAACGGCACTCCCTCCCGGGCCCTTCAACAGCACGCCCTGAGGCCCCCCTCAGTGGCACGCCCCTAGTGGTCTTCAACGGCACGCCCTCCGGGCCGTTCAACGGCACGCCCTGAGGCCCCCCTCAGCGACACACCTACGAGGCCATCCAGTGGCACGCCTTCCTCAGCCCCCAGCGGCATAGCGTTCGGCCCATCCATGCCGGTCAATGCTCGTAGCCCTCGGCGCGCAGCGAAGGCATGGCAGGCCCATACCTAGACCTTGCTGGGGTGTCGTCGCCCCACCTACTCCCATCTTCGACAGTCGTCGGCCTGACCAAGGGTATAAGAACCCCTCGCTCTGACGAAAAAAAAGACACAGAGGGAGACGGAGAACACACAGAGAGCTGCACACACACAGAATACAGCCACAGAGAGAAGAACAGAGCCCGCCCAGTAGAAGAAAAGAAGAAGAAGAGAGGAAAAAGGAAGACTCCCCGCCGGCCACCGAAGGAGAGAGAGTAATGAAGGGACGGAGAGAGAGAGAGAGAGAGATCATGTAGTTGGAGGTGTTGGGGGAGGAGGGAGCCGTCGCCCCTGCTCAACCCCAACACTTTCTCCCCCTCATCCTTTCCTCTCCCTCAATTTCCTCTTCTTCTTCCCCCATCGCTTGTAGCTTTAGCTCCGGTGTGTTACAATGTATACGGCCGGTTATGGCCCTTTTCTCTTCATGAATGAAAACTCCCTCTCTTTGGGTTTCTTTTTGTCTCCGTTGGTTTGAATCACTATATGTGTTTGGTCGTCTCCTTCTTCCCCTCCGGCGGCTTGAGTCTCTTGCACCGATCTTCTCCCCCTGTCGTGGTCCCCGTAGGGCCTCTAGCCCTCACATTTGCTCACATGCTCAAAGGGACATGCCCTTCTTTTCTCCTCTGTGTACTCATGCCTCTGCCTTGAAGCCCCCCCCCTTTTTTAGCCTTCCCCGTCCTGCCAAGTTTACTTTGAAGCCTGCCAAACCCAATACCCCAGCCCGGTGCACCGTTGGCTCTCTGATGTTGACATGCAAAATTACATGCCCATACGTCCCAACTAGTCTAGCATCAACAACGACTCAAACTAGAGAATCTACGGAGGAGATGGGCCGTCCGGACTCTCCAAACAAACGCACACACTGCAGTGAAGCCGTCTCCGGAGTCACGACAGTGAAGAGAGATCAACTACCAGAATACACTCCAACCTGTGGGCCTCGAAGAAAATCGAATGGGCCACAACCCGCACTCTCAACGGGCTCAGAACTGCCCACTTCGCCCCTTCAGCGGCACGCCCCAGGGCCCTTCAGCGGCACGCCCCTGGCACCCTTCAGCGGCACGCCCTTTGGGCTCTTCAGCGGCATGCTTGCCAGCCCTTCAGCGGCACGCCCTCTGGGATCTTCAGCGGCACACTCCCTCCGCGGCACACACCCACCGCGTCGGGCCACCCTTTTCCACGGCACACCACCACGCCGGGCCACTTCCTCCGTGGCACACTTCCACCCCTGCCACCTCCCGCGGCACACACCCACTGTGCCGCATGGCGTGGCATGCACTGTATCGGGTAAGCCTCCACCTCTCACCACTGCGTCGGACCAACCACCGCACCGGATGACAGCCCCACCCCCTTGGCCGGTGCACCACCGCGCCAACTCCGCGGCACACACCCACCGTGCCGGGTAACACCCCAAAAGCCGCACCGGATCACACCACACATATCCCGCCAGTCCACCCTTTTTTTCTCCACCTCACCGGGTGACCCTTTTCTCCCCTCACCGGATGCCAGCCTCCACCCTGCCCTTGATGGGACAGCTGGCATAAACGGTACTCTGCTTTTGCCTCCAGCCACTGGCTATGGAGTCTCCTCCGCTCCCAGAGAGTCATTGGCACCATCCAAGTTATAATCTTTAGGGATCAAAAAAAAGGGCATGAAATGCAAGCGGGGTTCTAAATCTAGAAACAAGAAAGAAAAAAGAAGAAGAGGTTAGCGGCTGTGAATGAGCCAGTGCCATCTCCATCGCATTTGAATGTGGATGAGGATTTGGGTTTGGATGACAATGATGGTTGCCTAATAAATTTGAGAAATGAGGTCAAATTACCTTCTGTTGCTTCTGATGAAAAAGGAAATCTGGCAAAATCTGATCCTGTTATAAATGAAACACCAATGAGACAATCAGGATATGGTCGTGTGAAAGTAAAGCTTAAGTCCTCAAGATTATCAGGAACTCCAAACACATATGTGGATGCTCAGACAAGTGAGACAGAGAAAAGCAATGTACAAATAGCTTTATCGGTGCTTGACTTACTTATGGAGAAGAAGGAAGGCAGTGACTATTCTGATGGGAAGTCCTCTGATTTGCAACCTACTACTTCTGGAAAATCACCTAGGAAAGAAGGGAGCATAAAGATTATATCTTCCAGAGGCCGAGGCTCTTCAAATGTATACATACCAGAGAAGCATGCGCACAAGGCAAACAGTCCTTTCCAGCTGATGGGTGCGAGGGAATCAGCTCTCTCAAACAATGAAAAGACTGCAGAATCATCAATTCCTACGAAATTTCATCATAGAGGAATAGAGTCTCCTTATGTGGATCCACACTACAATGAGAATGAACTGAGTGCTGCCCATACGGTGATTAAGAAAGTCATGAAAATGGATGCTACTGAGCTCTTGCTCAGCACGCTCTATTAAGCCCCTGCCCGGCACACCCTGGGTGCCCTCCCAGCAGCACACCCCTTGTGCCTCTCAGCGGCACAGCCTCCCAGTGGCACACCCGCCTTGAAGCCCCAATGACACGCCCCTGCAGGAGCCCAGCGCCACACTCTTTCAAGCCTCACCCGGCACAACGTTCAGCCCATCCACCCAACACGCTTGCCGCTCACTTTGGCCGGCACACCCCAAGTGGCCTTTGGCCGGCACACCCGCAAGAGCCTCCACCCAACGCGCTTGATGTTCACTCCAGCGGCACGCCCAACGTGGCCCCCAGCGGCACACTCTCAAAGCCCCTTAGCAGCACACTTGTGAAGGCCTTCAGTGACACACTTGCGAGGCTCTCCAGCGGCACGCCTTCCTCAGCCCCCAGCGGCACAGCGTTCGGCCCATCCACACCGGTCAACGCTCGTAGCCCTCGACGCACAGCGAAAGCATGGCAGGCCCATGCCTGGACCTTGCTGAGCTGTCCTCTCCCCACCTACTCCCGTCCTCGGTAGTCGTCGGCCTGACCAGGGGTATAAGAACCCCTCGCTCAGACGAAAAAGAGACAGGGAGGGAGACGTGTTGAATCTCTGTAGTTTTGATGATGACTAACACCATGAATCAAATTACTTGCATGCACATCTTCTGATTAAATGCTTCTCCAAATTGTTCACTCATTAGCTCGTATCTGTTTGTCTTAATTTATATATGGGTTCCGTGCCTTTAGTGCATTGACGCACTTGGCTGGCTGCGTAGACGCAATTGTGCGTCTTTCGCTTGCTGCCGTGTTCACTGTGTCGACGCTGTCACATGATGCGTTGACGAATTGGCTTGTTGCCAAGGGCTCGAGCGTTTCGCCTAAGGAGCTGAGGTGACGTTGCACGATGGAAGCGTCGACGCCTTGAGCGTCTCGCCTAAGGAGCTGAGGCGACGCTGCATGATGGAAGCGTCGACGCCTTGAGCTTATGACCCAAGGTCTTATGATCAACAACCAAGCAGTCGCGTCGACGCTGTCACTAATGCGTTGACGCATTAGTGTGTTTTGTCAAGGGACCTGTTCTCCATTATATCCATTGCGTTAACGCCTTGGCTTTAGTGCGTTGACGCGTTCTTCAGTCCTTTGATAAGTCCCGTGCAATCTGTGTGAACAAATGTATGACTTGAATATTTCTAAGATTGACTGAATGTTCTCTGAAACCTTACAGGGACTTAAAGACAAATTGGAACGTTATTCCAATCATGTGAGCACGTGATTTGAGGGAATAATCGTCTAACACGTGGCTCAGCTCATCTGGAAGCATCATCTTCGCGCGTGTCTCCCACACCCTCAGTCTCTCGTGAGTCTGGATACATAGAGGAAGGTTTCTGCCCCTAAAAAGCTGCCGAAGCCACAAGAAAAAGGGTGAGGCCAGAGCGAGAGGAAGGAGAGGAGAAGCCATCCTGATCCATTCATTGAGCGTACCTGGAAGAGAGAGAATGCTGAAGGAGAGAATGGTCTTCTGCTACGTTTTGTCTATGCTTCTTTAAGAAGCTACATTGTTTCTCTGTTCGATTGTCTTTCAATATTTCTTTATGTCTTCTTTTGTTCGTTCTCAAATTCCGATACTCTGTTTTCGTTCCCTCTAGGTGTAGAGGAAGAGAGGTGAATCCTCTGGGTCGCAGTGTGTCATCCCTCTGATTTAGATCAGAGGAAGGGAGGAGTTCTCCGGGGTTTTGTGCTCAGGTAGTGAGAAGGCTACCTGGGTTCTTCCCTCCGGCTGAGGAGGAAGAGAGACAACGTCTCTGAATTGCAGTGAGGGTGGGTCACTGCTGGGTTCCCTCTTGTCTAAGAGGAAGGGAGAGTTATCTCCGGGTCAGGTCTTGTGGTGTGAGACCTGGGTGCAAGCTGTGAGTTCAGCATATGTAGGGATTTCGATCCCCAAGCTGTGGATCAGCGTGTTGTTGGCAGACTGAGTCTGCGGTTCTTTCTTGTGAAAGGGAAGCCTCACTCGGCCTTGAGTGAGGGATGGACGTAAGTCTGCAGGTTGCAGACTGAACCATCTAAACCTCTTGTTCTCCGTGGTGTGGTTGTGCGCATCTATTTCCTTTATGCTTCTGTCTGGTTTCATGAAGTAAGTGTGATTGTTGATGATCGAAACCTTGTTCTGACTGCTCGCTTAGTGCTTGTGCATATGTGCTGATGAATTTCTGAGTGATATATGTTCTGCGCTCGTGACCTGCTTTATCTTGGTTAAGGTTTTGGATTATTTTACATATTGTCAGTCTTCCTAGCCCATCTCATCTTCTAAGATTTCCTCGGCTCGGACAAATATTTTTTAAACGGTGATCTATTCATCCCCTCCCCTTCTAGCTCACCGTCCTCCTGTTTAACAGTTGGTATCAGAGCAGGTTTACCCGAGATGTGGTCCAACGACCTGGGTAATCCTGGAACCAGTGGTCCTCGCAGCTACATAACTGAAGGACAATCAATCTCCCGTCCCCCATATTTTGATGGTTCTAATTATTTCTTTTGGAAAAACAGGATGGAAGTTTTCATCCGATCTCAGAGCCACAAGCTGTGGAGAGTCATTACAACTGGACCTTATGATTTACCTCCGAATGAGGAGATGTGGTCTGAAGAACAAGTCAAATTATCTGGACTGAACTGGTCTGCGCTTAACATCATCCAGTGCGTAGTTCACCCTGAAGAATATGCCCGAATTTCGGCGTGCAAGACAGCTAAGAAGATGTGGGATGAACTAGCGCTGATTTACGAGGGTACTTCTCAGGTCAGAGCTACCAAGGTAAACTACCTAACCTCTGAGTATGAATTATTCAAGATGAAGTCAGAGGAGAGCGTGATTGATATGTACGCTAGGCTGTCACTGATCACAAACAGCCTCAAGGGATTTGGAAAGGAAATATCTGAAGGGGATATAGTCAGGAAGATCCTAAGATCCTTGGCTCCATCATGGCACACAAAAGCCACTGTGATAGAGGAATCAAAGGATTTAACAACCATGACCGTCACTGAACTCATAGGGTCTCTTATGACCTATGAGATAAATCTCAAGAAAACAGGAGAAGGAAATGACAGAAGGGGCAAGAATGTTGCTCTTAAAGTTGAACGACACAGCAGCAGTAGCAGCAGCAGCAGCAGCGGAGAGTCTAATGGAATTCCAGACCTTGACAGAAGTGAAAAAGCACTGCTCACACGTCAGTTCAGGAAATTCCTGAAAATGCAGGGAAATTCATATAGGAAAAGAAGAAACTACTCATCAGGCAAATATCCGAACAATGGCAATGACAAGGATAGGAATGCTAAAGGTGTGATGTGTTATCATTGCAGGAACTTTGGGCACATGAAGCAAGATTGCCCTGAGCTTCAGAAGAAGACACCGGACTACCACAAGAAAGGCTCCAAAGTGTACAAGAAAAAGCCAAAAGCTATGGTATGCACTTGGAGCGATGAAGAAGAAGACTCAGAGACTAATTCCTCAGGAAAGGAGACTGAAGGAGTATGTCTGATGGCCAACGAGGAAAATGAGGTAACCAATCCCTTTGTAACTTACTCTATTGATGACTGGGAAGAGA
The DNA here is from genome assembly GCA_022559845.1 of Amorphophallus konjac. Classification (NCBI taxonomy): domain Eukaryota; kingdom Viridiplantae; phylum Streptophyta; class Magnoliopsida; order Alismatales; family Araceae; genus Amorphophallus; species Amorphophallus konjac. The sequence goes on along the minus strand of CM040119.1, from coordinate 315,867,636 downwards.
AATATGGTGAACTGCTAGATATGTACAATGCCTTAGCTAAAGAACATAGAGTCATCAAACGCAAACTCAATATGGTTAATGAAGAACATGAACTCGTCAAGATAGAAAATTCCAAACTGGTAGATGAATTAGCTCAGATGGAAAATGTAAGAAATGAGAATAATCTTCTTAAGAATGAACTTAAAAAATTTAGAAAACAGCTTGATGAAACCAATCAACATACTGAAGAAAACCTGAGACAAAATGACTTAATCAAGGAAGGGTATGAAGCTGCTATAAAGGTCAATGATGAATTGCTGGAAAACAACATATCTCTGCGAAAGGAGTTGGAAGATAAGAAGAAAACTCTTGAGAGGTTTGTTTTGGGAGAAAGCAATTTGAACGCCTTGTTAGGCACCAAGGTAAACTTTAACAGAGAAGGTTTGGGTTTCAACCCAAATAAGAAGGAAGCATTCGGGATAAAAACCACCACATTTTGCACTGAGAAAGGAAAAGAGAAACTGGACATCCCATCCAGTTCCAAAAGTACTGAACAACAAAAGAACATCCATAAACAACAGCCTGATTTTGGAAAAAAATGTCTTTAAGGAATTCAACAAGCCCACGCACCAGAAACAAGGTGCCTGTCAATTCAACAACTATGACTTTAATAAAAGAATGGGCTATTTGAAAAGAAACATGGGAAGGGCTAACTACACACAGAATGCTGTCAATAAAATGTCTTCAACCAGATAGTTTAGAAATTATGGTCTGGCTGGGACCCAAGTTTTTATCAACAGAAACTGGACACACCTTGAGAAACAAAAGGAAACAACTGAAATGCACATCAATAGCAAAACTGTCAATTCTCAGCACAGAAAGAAAAAAGGGGTGAAGCAGATCTGGATCCCCAAAACTGTGCTTAATCATTTGAGGGGTATTTTTGGACCCAACTTACCTTGGGCTCCAAAGCACACTACTTAAAGTGTTATTGTGCAGGTGAGCCTAGCAGCCGAGAAGAACAAGTGGTATCTCGACAGTGGCTGCTCGAGGCACATGACAGGGGATCAAAGAAAGTTCAGCAAGCTTGAATTGAAAGCAGGAGGGACAGTCAAGTTTGGAGGTAAAAACAAAGGCCAAATAATTGGGACCGGAACCATCTGTAAGAAAACCTCCAACTCTGTTGAAAAAGTATTGTTGGTCGAAGGTCTGCAACATAATTTATTAAGTATTAGTCAGTTATGTGACAAGGGTCACAAGGTCCTCTTTGATGAGCATGCTTGCAAAATTTTAGAACCAAACTCCGATAAAATAAAGTTCATTGCAAATAGAGTCAATAATGTCTATATTGTGGATCTTGATGTTGAGTCTGAGTCTAATCTGTGTCTCTCTGCTGATTCAGATAATAACATGTTTGACTGGCATAGGCGACTAGGTCATGCTAGCTTTAACACCTTGCATAAATTAGCTAAATTTGACTTAGTTAGAGGCATGCCTAGCTTGAAGTTCAAATCATTCTCTACGCCTTGCGATGCCTGTGCTCTAGGCAAGCAAACCCGAGCTTCTTTTAAAATAAGGACTGAGAGCTTGAACACTTGCACATGGATCTCTTTGGTCCTACCAGAACCCAGAGCCTAAATGGTAAGAGATTTGGTTTTGTCATTGTCGATGACTACTCTAGATTTGCATGGTTGTTTTTCTTGGCTAATAAGAGTGATGCTTTTCAAAAATTTGAACATTTTTTTAATAAGCAAAAACTTGTAGGCCACAAGATCACAGTTATCCAATCAGATCATGGAGGAGAGTTTGAGAACTCCTCATTTTCTAGTTTTTGTGACAAGGAGGGACTGACTCACAAATTTTCTTCTCCCAGGACCCCAGAGTAGAATGGAATTGTGGAGAGAAGGAATAGGACAATAGTGGAAATGGCAAGAACATTACTAATGGAGAGTCAGCTACCGAAGAGGTTTTGGGCAGAAGCGGCAAATACTGCCTGCTATATACTAAATAGAGCTTTGGTAAGACCCATACATAAGAAAACACCATATGAACTCCTGAAAGGTAAGAGGCCTAATGTCTCATATTTCAAAATTTTTGGTTCAAACTACTTTATTCATAATAACAGCAAGAGAGACTTAGATAAATTTGATGCTAGAAGTATTCTGGGAATATTCCGAGGATACTCTGAAACATCTAGGGCTTTCAGGGTCTTTAATAAAACTGATAGAACTGTAGAGGAAACCCCTCATGTTATTTTTGATGAAACAAAAATGTCTAACAGCCTAAATGATGATAACAGGTCTACAAGTCATGATGGAGAGTTCCTGAATCAAATGCAAGAGGAGGAAGTACAACCGGCTGAAGAACCCACTGATCTTAACCCAGTAAGTACAGCCGAACAAGGTGAGTCCTCAACAAATGTCAGAGTTTTAAAAGACCACCCTGTAACCAATATTATTGGTAGTCTTCATGATCCCCCTAGGACAAGATCCCATTTCAGAAATGTTCAGAATCAGGACTTAATTGCTTTAGTTTCTCAAATTGAGCCTAAGACCATTGAAGAAGCCTTAAGTGATGAGAATTGGGTAACTACCATGTGTGAAGAACTAGGGCAATTTGATAGAAACAATGTCTGGGAACTTGTACCTAGACCTGAAAATTTCAATGTAATAGGAACAAAATGGGTTTTTAAGAACAAACTGAATGAAGAAGGTGTCATCTCTAGGAATAAAGCTAGACTTGTAACTAAAGGCTACAGTCAGAAGTATGGAGTAGATTTTGATGAATCCTTTGCTCCAGTAGCTAGAATGGAGGCTATCAGAATTCTATTAGCATTTGCTTGTTCAAACAACATAAAACTTCAACAGATGGATGTTAAGAGTGCCTTCTTGAATGGAATTCTAAAAGAAGAAGTTTATGTTGAACAACCTCCTGGTTTTCAGTTTTTGACTAAACCTGGTCAAGTTTTCAGGTTAAACAAAGCTCTTTATGGACTAAAGCAGGCTCCTCGGGCCTGGTATGAAAGGCTGACCAGTTTCTTACTGAATAAAGGATATAACAGAGGTAATGTTGACCAAACTTTATTCACTAAGAATTCAAGACAAGATCTCATCATAGTTCAGGTATACGTAGACGACATCATTTTTGGATCAACAAATCCTGAACTGTGTAATGAATTTTCACAACTTATGTCAGCTGAATTTGAGATGAGCTTAGTTGGAGAACTGACTTATTTTCTTGGCTTACAGATAAATCAAATGTCAGATGGCTGTTTCTTCCACCAAACCAAGTACACGCTGGATATCCTAAAAAGGTTTGGGATGACTAACCTAAAGCAAATATCCACCCCAATGAGCACAAGCATGACCCTTAATGCAGATGAGTCAGGTAAACAAGTGGATGAAAAACTCTACAGAGGTATGATTGGATCCCTCTTGTACTTAACAGCGTCTAGGCCAGACATACAATTCAGTGTTGGCTTATGTGCAAGATATCAGTCTAGGCCTACTGAACTTTATTTGTCTGCTGTAAAAAGGATCTTTAGGTATCTGTCTGCCACACACACATTAGGATTATGGTATCCTACTTCTTGCACATTAGATTTAGTTGCATACACTGATGCAGACTTTGCTGGATGCAAATTAGATAGGAAGATCACCAGTGGCCACTGCCAATTCTTAGGAGGACGCCTAGTTTCTTGGAGTTCAAAGAAACAACATTCAGTGGCCCTTTCCACTGCAGAGGCTGAATACGTGACTGCAAGCAGCTGTGGCACTCAGGTTATCTGGATTAAGCATCAGCTTCAGGATTACCAAGTAGAGACAGGTTGCACTCCCATTTTTTGTGATAACACCAGTGCCATAAACATTGCAAAGAATCCTGTTTTACACTCACGAACAAAACACATTGAAATCAGGCACCACTTTATTAGAAATGAAATTGCAAATAAAACATTTGAACAAATTCATGTTGGGACTGCAAATCAAACTGCTGATATTTTTACAAAACCTTTAGATAGTGAAAAATTCACTTCATTGAGAAGAGAACTTGGTATTTACAAACTCTGACTGATCTGTGGCAATGAATTCAGTTTTATGTCTTTCCATGATTTTAGTGATAGTTCTGTCTTACTTTTTCTGATGGGGTCACTATGTGAGGGGGAGCAGGTGTGAGATTTGAGAGGTATCAGGTCTGGTTCTCTGCTGTAATCAGGGTAGAATGGGAGATAGAGCTACTAGAGAGGGGGAGCTTGACTAATTAAAAACGCTTGAAAGATGGTTGTTGTTGCTGGATTAATTGTCAGAATTGATCTTGAGCATCCCTTCTTAGTAGAACCTCGTTCATTTCCTACATTCTTAAGTTTGTGCAATTAAAGTCCAGCCAGAATCTTCTTCTAGTAAGTCTTAAGAGGCTAAGATTAACCTTCACAAGTATATCCTCTTACTTTGTTTCCTGACTGATGAGCAAGCTAGACTCATATGAAATGGGTTCTGTTATACGCTTTTCATTGGATTTCGTGATAAGACCACGAGTAATTGCCCTGGCTTTGTCCTCAAACAACCTTCTTGAAGAGCTAGTTAAACTGATCAGTGTTTAAAACTGTATACTGAGAAACTAGGAATCCCATCAATGAAATGGGAACTTTCTAAGTCATGAAGTATCAGTTCTCATAAACAAAAATAAAAGAAAGAAATTCAATTCAAAATTTATGGTTGGCAGAGCAATGATGCCATGTGGTGAGTAACTGGGGATTCTGGCCTCTGATCAAGGTGTCTCCTCATGTAAAAACTAATAGTCACTATCGCTGTTCTCTAACTGAGAAGGTATGAGGCTCTTACACTGAGTAACTGAGGATGCTGGCCTCTGACCAAGGTGCATACTTCATGTCAAAGGTGTAACTGGCTAAATACACTCTATAACAGTGCTTTCTCTCCTTGGTATGTTTGTCCTCAGCACCTGCAGGCTGTTTTCATGGGTCAAATTCTTGTTGTCTTTTTGACGAGCCTTAATAGCTACCTCAATCATATTTGTTGACACTTGCTCTTCTTTCATATTCATCGTAAGTTGATAAACTTCAAGCTTCTTCTGAATCTCTTTCTCTTACCAGAACTCCAAGATTCCTCACTGACCTTAGAGCCCCACTTAAGCATCTAAGATCTGTTACTGAGATTCTACTGTTGGAATTCTCTCCATCTTTTCTCATCAATCCAGCGTCAACTGCTCTCTTTCTCTTCTGTTTTGATGATGTCAAAGGGGGAGAAGGTCGAAAGGGGAAGTGAAGAGGTTGTAAGGAGGAGGTTGAGCTAGTGAAAAGGAAGTTTTTGGTGTTTCTTTTGGGTAAAAGATAATGAGTGCTGAGAGTTCAGTTTTTGAGAGGTCACCATTGCTGTTTTATCGAGAACTATTGCTGTTGCTAATGAGACTATTTTAGGTTGATGTTTCCTCTTTCACTAAATTTGACTCATGGTGTTGCCATCATCAAAAAGGGGGAGATAGTTGAATCTCTGTAGTTTTGATGATGACTAACACCATGAATCAAATTACTTGCATGCACATATTCTGATTAAATGCTTCTCCAACTTGTTCACTCATTAGCTCGTATCGGTTCCTTTATATATGGGTTCTGTGCCATTAGTGCGTTGACGCACTTGGCTGGCTGCGTAGACGCAATTGTGCATCTTTCGCTTGCTGTCGTGTTCACTGTGTCGACGCTGTCACATGATGCGTTGACGCATTGGCTTCACCTTGAGCGTCTCGCCTAAGGAGCTGAGGTGACGCTGCATGATGGAAGCGTCGACGCCTTGAGCTTATGACCCAAGGTCTTATGATCAACAACCAAGCAGTCGCGTCGACGCTGTCACTAATGCGTTGACGCATTAGTGTGTTTTGTCAAGGGACCTGTTCTCCATTATATCCATTGCGTTAACGCCTTGGCTTTAGTGCGTTGACGCGTTCTTCAGTCCTTTGATAAGTCCCATGCAATCTGTGTGAACAAATGTATGACTTGAATATTTCTGAGATTGACTGAATGTTCTCTGAAACCTTACAGGGACTTAAAGACAAATTGGAACGTTATTCCAATCATGTGAGCACGTGATTTGAGGGAATAATCGTCTAACACGTGGCTCAGCTCATCTGGAAGCATCTTCTTCGCGCGTGTCTCCCACACCCTCAGTCTCTCGTGAGTCTGGATATATAGAGGAATGTTTCTGCCCCTAAAAAGCTGCCGAAGCCACAAGAAAAAGGGTGAGACCAGAGCGAGAGGAAGGAGAGGAGAAGCCATCCTGATCCATTCATTGAGCGTACCTGGAAGAGAGAGAGTGCTGAAGGAGAGAATGGTCTTCTGCTACATTTTGTCTATGCTTCTTTAAGAAGCTACATTACTTCTCCATTCGATTGTCTTTCAATATTTCTTTATGTCTTCTTTTGTTCGTTCTCAAATTCCGATACTCTGTTTTAGTTCCCTCTAGGTGTAGAGGAAGAGAGGTGAATCCTCTGGGTCGCAGTGTGTCATCCCTCTGATTTAGATCAGAGGAAGGGAGGAGTTCTCCGAGGTTTTGTGTTCAGGTAGTGAGAAGGCTACCTGGGTTCTTCCCTTCGGCTGAGGAGGAAGAGAGACAGCGTCTCTGAATTGCAATGAGGGTGGGTCACTGCTGGGTTCCCTCTTGTCTAAGAGGAAGGGAGAGTTATCTCCGGGTCAGGTCTTGTGGTATGAGACCTGGGTGCAAGCTGTGAGTTCAGCGTCTGTAGGGATTTCGATCCCCAAGCTGTGGATCAGCGTGTTGTTGGCAGACTGAGTCTGCGGTTCTTTCTTGTAAAAGGGAAGCCTCACTCGGCCTTGAGTGAGGGATGGACGTAAGTCTGCAGGTTGCAGACTGAACCATCTAAACCTCTTGTTCTCCGTGGTGTGGTTGTGCGCATCTATTTCCTTTATGCTTCTGTCTGGTTTCATGAAGTAAGTGTGATTGTTGATGATCGAAACCTTGGTCTGACTGCTCGCTTAGTGCTTGTGCATATGTGCTGATGAATTTCTGAGTGATATATGTTCTGCGCTCGTGACCTGCTTTATCTTGGTTAAGGTTTCAGATTATTTTACATATTGTCAGTCTTCCTAGCCCATCTCATCTTCTAAGATTTCCTCGGCTCAGACAAATATTTTTTAAACGGTGATCTATTCATCCCCTCCCCTTCTAGCTCACCGTCCTCCTGTTTAACAAGACGAAGAATAGACAGAGGCCTACACGGATGAAGAGAGAGGAGAGAAGAGGAAGAAGAATAGCTCGCCCGTCCAAGCTCGGCAAGCCTAGGAGGGCTCCAGAGAAGAAGAAGAAGCGGGAGAGAGAGGGGAAGAGAGTAAGAAAAGAGAGAGAGAGAGAGAGGTTTCATGTAACGGGGAAGTGGGGAAGAGCAGGGAGCCGTCGCCTCGACCCCAGCCTTCTCCTTGCCCCTTCCTTCTTCTCCCATCCTCCTGTTCTTTTTTTTTTCTTTGTTGTTTGCCTCAGATGTACTCTGCATTGTCTGACCCGTGGCCAGCCCCCGGTCACCCCTTTTTATGAATGAAAGTGGTTTCTTTTCTAGCCCTTTGTCATTTCTGTTAGCTCCCATTTTCACAGTGTGTTTGGTCGTTCGCTTCTTCCTTCCCTCTAATTCTCCTATCTGCTAGGCTACTCGTTCGTCAGGGTGTTATGGAGTCTACCCAATCCCATGGGTGGTATTTCTGGCCCGATGGCATGAGGCCGTTCTCCCTCCTATTGTTTGCGCCATAGCGTCACCCTCTGGAGTTCTCCCCCCGATCCAGGGCATTATCTGTCTCTTCCCTTGAGTAGTTTAATCTCATAGTTACCCTTCAGCGCCCTGAACCCCTCCATTAGCCCGAGTGCTTCCCATTCCGCCCAGACTGGCCCCTGACCAACACACTCTCTTGGTGCCTTGCCTGGTACGCCCTTAAACCATACCAGCCGGCACAGCCTTAACCATGTTAGCCCGGCACACCCTTGTGCCCCTCAGCCCGGCACACCCCGGCCACCCTTAGTCCGGCACGCCCATCCAGCCTCCCATCCCCTTTTAGCCAGCGCACTATCCACCAGTTCCCCCTTTCTTGCCCGGTGCACCTCTAGCCAATCCTAGAGAGGCCTCCGGCCCGTTGTATTTTCCAGGATTTTCGAAGTTTTATTAAAGGTGTTGCCGCCTTTGGGCGCCCACCTCCAGTTGACGGGTTCTGCCACTCCCTGTGGGCGCGTTCCCTTTATCTCCCTTACGCTCGGGTCAAGGGGAGATGCTGCCGAATTTTTGGTAGAAATGATAATAATGTGTTTAAAAGGCAAGAGAAACAACGAACGAATGGAACACCCGGCGATAAAACATTCTAACTGAAATGAGGCACTGCGGGCAACATGAGAGGAATCGGATTAAACGACGATGTGATGGATTAGATGCTCGATCTGTAAAGAAAAGGTTGGGGGAAGAGGGAGAAAAGATTTGTATAAAACTATATAAAGGTCAAGCAAAAGAAGAAAAGAACAGCCTTAAAATAAGTAAAGGAGGAGTGGGCCTTCGCCGGCACGCCTATTCCAGCTTTCACCGGTACACCTTGTCAACCCTCCACGGCACACTCCCTTATTTCCTTGAACCCCCAGCGGCACGCTCGACATGCCTTTCCTTGGTACACACCCTCGCCTCCTCTTACCCGGCACGTACACCCTTTCTCAGCCGCTCACCCTCTCTCTCTCCCTCGCGCGTTCCCATCGTCTCCCTCTCTCCTTTCACACTTGGTGCCTTGGTACACCGACCTTCTATTAACCCGACACCCCTTAACCCGGTGCCTTTGTGCACCGACCCTGACCTTGCCCCTCTATAGCCCGCAAGCCGTACAGACTTTTTCCCACAGGCCGTACAGACTTTACCCCGCGGCCGTACAGACCTTGCACCTCTACAGCCCATAGGCCGTACAGACTTTGCCCCGCAGGCCGTACAGACTTTGCCCCGCGGCCGTACAGACCTTGCCCCTCTACAGCCCGCAGGCCGTACAGACTTTTATCCCGCAGGCTGTACAGACTCTGCCCCCGCAGGCCGTACAGACTTTCCCCCGCAGACCGTACAGACTTTGCCCCACGACCGTACAGACCTTGCCCCTCTACAGCCCACAGGTCGTACAGACTTTGCCCCGCGACCGTACAGACCTTGCCCTTCTACAGCCTAAAGCTGCACCGACTTCAGCCCGCAGGCCGTACAGACTTTGCCCGCGGCCGTATAGACTTTGCCCCGCAAGCCGTACAGACTTTGCCCCGGAAGCCGTACAGACTTTGCCCCGCGGCCGTATAGACCTTGCCCCTCTACAGCTCAGAGGCCGTACAGACTTTGCCCCGCAGGCCGTACAGGCTTTCCCCCGCAGGCCGTACAGACTTTGCCCCGCGGCCGTATAGGCCTTGCCCCTCTACAGCCCGCAGGCCGTACAGACCTTGCCTCGCAGGCCGTACAGACTTTGCCCCGCGGCCGTATAGACCTTGCCCCTCTACAGCCCGTAGGCCGTACAGACTTTGCCCTGCAGGCCGTACAGACTTTGCCCCGCAGGCCGTACAGACTTTGCCCCGTGGCCGTACAGACCTAGCCCTTCTACAGCCCAAAGCTGCACCGACTTCAACACACAGGCCGTACAGACTTTGCCCCGCGGCCGTACAGACCTTGCCCCTCTACAGCCCAAAGCTGCACCGACTTCAGCCCACAGGATGCACTGACCTGCTGCCGCCCCAGACCTGCACCGACCTACCTTCAGCCTTGGCACATCCTGCACCGGCCTAGCCCAATCTCTATCCGGCGTACCCTTTGATACCCTCACCGGCACGCCTTCAGCCGCCCTTGCCCGGCGCACTCCCCTGTCGCTCTAGCACGGCACACTGCCCACGACCTTCCCCGGCACACTCTATACCGCCTTCGCCGGCACGCAGCCTACGACCTTCACCGGCACGCTCCTTCAGTCCCCTTTTGGCCCTTCAGCGGTCCACTCCCCCAGAAGTATGTGTGTAATATATGATATATAATAATAATAATAATAGTAATAAATCAATAAAAATTACGATGACTAAATAAATTTGGATATATATATATAATAAACAAAGATTGTGAAATAATACCAACAATGGTGAGAGAAATTTCTAATAATAATAATAATAAACAGCATGGATAAATCATTCAGGAAAAATACACAAAAGGGAAATAAGCAACAGATAGAATGCATGTATATAATTAGAAGCCCAGATAAAAGAGACAATAAAATATACATTGCAGCCCCGTCTCTCCTGTGACATGGTGTTGAAGGAAATAACAATACTGCCCCTGTAGGTCGGGCCTGAGTCACGGGAATTGCCTCAACACGGCCACGACCCGACCTCGCCCTGGGCCGACATTCTGATCAGACCGGACCCATTTCTCGAGACCGGACCCTTGCCGAGCCATTATTAAAATTGCCGCCCGCTCGGCAGACATTTGAACGGATTCATCCCGGCTTCCACCGCGTTTCTATTACGGACCTTCATCCGAACATGAAAAGGTCCGTGAGTGACCGATATGGCCGACGGCCCCTGTCCCGACATGGTCGTAACCCGGCATCGCTCTGGGTTGATGGTTCGTCAAATTGGATTTATTCTATTGGGATTCGTTCCCGCTCTTTCGTTGAAATTGCCACGGACTCGGCATACATTTGTACGGGGTTGTTTCTACCTACGTCGTACCTTCAATACGGACCTGCGTCCGAACATGAAAAGGTCCGTGAGTGACCGACAAAATGGTAATAGAATGAGATGGCTCCCGTCATCCCTGGACCCTTTGCATGGGAATGTCAACAAGGCCTCCGTGGGCCACGCTTAGACCTCGGGTCCGTCCCGATTATGGTCATTGTATGACCCATATCCTCGGCCTATAGTCCGCTCCCTTCGAACACGTTTTGGTTTTGGAATCTGGTCCCAAGACTCTTCCCCGTTGCCCCCCCGGGCAACGGAAATATTATTGATGCCCGCGCAAGCCCCGTTTGGACTGTGGGAGGCGCCCCCGGTATGGTCCTGACTCGATCTCGCACCGGGCTGATAAATTCACTAGCTTCCTACTATACTAGCCGAGATTTAACCGAATGTTTTCAGTACCTCGGAATAATATATTTGCCGTATCCCGACATACATATGTTCCGGGTCTTCCCGCGACGATTGCGATATTCTCAAGCCGGACACCCCGTCCGAATATTGAACGGTCCCCTGAATGACCGACACGTTTCGAACGCTCGCTTCCCTAGACACAGGACTTTCCAGCTGATTCAAGGGATATTCCCCCGTTGCCCCCCTGGCACCAGAAATATTAATGACGCTCATGCGAGCCTGACTTCGACCGCGGGGGGCCCACCGCAGTATGGTCGCAGCTTGACCTTGCACTGGGCCAACAATCTTACTGGTTTCCGACCGCTCTAATCGAGATTTAGCCGAACGTTTTTCGTTCTTCTGGACAATAAATTTGCCATACCCCGGCATACATATGCTCCGGTTTTCCCGTGACGATCGTGCTTTTCTCGAGCCGGACATTCGCCCAAACATTAAATGGTCAGTACACGACCGACATGATCGCGAATGTTTTCTTCTCACCCTCATACGGGGATTTTAATGCTTCCTAATAGGCCTTTCCATGCAATTAATTTCCTGGACATGAGGCCCTGATTCTCGGCCATTAATCAAGGGTGTTCCCTCATACGGGAGATGTAAATGACATCGTGACCTTTACGGCGCGACGGGATCTGGTCCCGACATGAACCACACAATCGTCTGACGAAGTCAGGTCGAGCGCACCATGGGCTTCCACGAAGCCCGAATAAATTGTCACTCCAGTGACTGGCACGCCCACGCACTTAATAAACCAATAAACGAACCACAATAACCAAATCGCCAACGATTTTAACGAAAAGTGCGTCCACAAGTCTGGCACGCCCGGTGGGACCAAACCACCCTTCATCTCTTCGCCGGGATTTAGGGCCTCATGGCCCCCTAATAAATGATGTTTGCCTACTTTGATGAATTGCAGGTGCCGTCTTCGCCTGCCCTATGGGGAGAAAAACCACTAGGCGTAATTGTCTTCGTGGCCTCGGAGATGCTACCCCGGGGCACATGCAGCTTCCAGGGATTGTGGAGGCCGCCGCTAAAAAAAAAAGAGAGAAGAAAAGAGAGAAGAATGGAGGGGAAATCAAACCCCCCCCTATCCTCAAGAAGAGAGAGAAGAAAAGGAGAAAAGAAGAAAAGAAAGAAGCAAAAAAGGAAGAGAAAGAATCGGCGAGAGAGGGTTGTACGGCCATATCCGCCGACATCCGTGCTAAAAAAGGATTACCACTGTGAGATTGGTGCGGTGGAGGTAACCACTCATCCCCTCCTTGGGGGGTGAGCGCTCTCCTGCGCTCCCACCTTGGCCTATTATGCAAAAAAAAAAAGAGAAGAAAAGAAAAGAAAAGACAAAAGGAAGGGTTGACAAGCATCGCCGACCAAAAGAACAAGAAGAAGGACGGCATCCCGCCTGGCTCCAGGAGGCTCCAAGTCCGCAGTGCAATGACCCGGCCCGTTCCTCTTTCCTGCTGCCTCTGTCCGGCATAAGACGGCCCCTCGAGTTGCTGTTAAAAGACCCAGCAAGCTATAACTGTAGCTTGATGAATTGCTGCCCGCACGGCCGCCATGGGGAATGCTTTATAGTAATGAGGCCAAGCACGGACGCCACTCCCGAAGAGAGCATGAATACATCCCACCATGGGGAATAAAAGAAGAAATACACCCCGCCATAGGGGCACAGGAGGCGAGGGAAGAATACACCCTGGCTTGGGGACATTGGGAGAAGCGACATACCCCGCCAGGGGGCATAGAAGCCAGGAAGAATACACCCCGGCTTAGGGGCATTTGAAGAAGTTACCTCCCGCCTCGGGAGCGTAAGGAAGAGAAGAATACACCCTGGCGTAGGGGCTCTTGAAGAAGGAACACACCCCCTCCACGGGGGTATATGAGACAGAGCTGCACCCTGACTCAGGGGTATCTGAAGAGAGATCACCCCGCCATGGGGGCACAAGAAGCAAAAGAGTACACCCCGCTCTGGGGGCACATGAAGAGAATCCACCCCAACTCGGGGACACATAAAGTAAAAGTCATACCCCGGCTTAGGGGCGTTCGACAAAGAAGTGTACCCCCACCATAGGGGGGCGTGAGAAGCAACAGAGTTTCACCCCTCGGGGGGGAATAGAGAGCAAGAATACCCCGACTTGGGGGCATATGAAGAAACATACCCCACCATGGGGGCACAAGGAGAAAAGAATTCGCCCCAGCCTGGGGACACTCAAAGAAGGAAATAGACCCCGGCACGAGGGCATGCAAAAAAAAAACACACATTCCGCCCTTGGCTCATAGAAAGCAGAAGAGTACACCCCGGCCCGGGGGCATACAAAGAAAGAATCCACACCCCGCCCGGGGGCATGAGAAGAAGAAGAATTCACCCCGGCCTGGGGTATGTGAGCGACGTCACGCGGTTCGGGGTGCGAAGAGGACGCGGAGCGCGCGGGCTCCTTTTTTTTGTTTGCTGTAACACAGAAATAAGAGAAAAGAGAAGGGGCCACCACGGGAGATTGCTCCGGCGGGGCGAGCGTGACAAATGTGATATAGCAAGATATGGGGGTTAAACGGCCATAGCAGGAAGTGACTCGCCGCGACCTTGGGAGACGGGAATGGTGCAGAAATTAAATAGCAGGAATTGAAACGGTCATTAGGGAAGTGACTCGCCGCGGCCTCGAGAATATGAGCAGATAAGAAGATGGTAGAATATAAAGAGAATATAAAGAGCGGGAATTTAAACGGCCATTGGGGAAGTGATCGCCAGGGGCCGGAAGACCCCAAAATAAGAGAGTGATCGCACCTACCTCAAGAGCGGGAGATGGCGGGTTGCTTCTTCCTCCCCCTACGGCCGGTCCACGGAGAGGGCTTTCTTTGGGTACCCTTGCAAAACAACGACAAACAAGTAACGAGTGGATTAGAAAGATGAAGGTGTAGTATTCAAATCCTTGCGATAAAAATAACGAAATGATGGCAAGACACACACCTGGTTGGTGTTATCTTTTAAACCCCTCTCGGACTCGAGTAGGAGGAAAATGAGATGATGGATGCAAGAAGTATATAAGAAGAGGCGCCCTTATGAAGGGGGATAGATGATGCGAGATGATGAATGCAAAAGAACTAAGAAGAAAAGGAAAGGATTGGCTTATTGGATGTGCCGATGGTGAAATCCGGCGAAGCTCCGGCAGCGTAGGGATGGCGTGGAAGCGCGGTGGATGAAGACGACCTTCCTCTCGCGAGGGTGGGCACCCGAGAAGCCGACAGAACCTCCACCTACAAAAGACCCCACGGGTTAGAAAATGACTCCGGTAGCCTCTGGGCTCCGGCAGCCTATCGGATCTCTTTTTAAGCTCCCCCAGAACTGAGGGGGTGGGCCTCTATTTATAGGGCTCTGGAGGGTGGAGGCGTCCAGGACCCTGGACACCTCCATCAGGGCCGAACTAATATTTTATTCTATTTTTATTAATTTTTTCAGAATATTTTTGTGGAGGCGTCCAGGGCCCCGGACGCCTCCAACAGGTCCACCGAAAATCGACGACGGCCGCACGCGGTTTGGCACAACGCGTGATTTTGCGAGCGGCGCCTCGTGATTCAGAAATGTCTCCATAATTTGGATTTTTTCACACACGACAAACCGTCGTTCGGTGGCCCGCGCCCGTGAGAGAGTTGATGGAGGCGTCCAGGGGCCTGGACGTCTCCAGTAATATATTATTTTTTTTTTGTTTTGTCGTTTATGCCAAGGCTGGCATTATATATTTTTTATTTTTATTTTTATGGAGGCGTCCAGAAGCCTGGACGCCTCCATTAATTTATTATTTTTTATTTGGTTTTGTCTTTTATGCCAACTGGCATTTTATATTTTTTATATTTATTTTTATGGAGGCGTCCAGGGGCCTGGACGCCTCCATTAATTTATTATTTTTTATTTGTGTTTTGGGTCTGAAAAATAAAGTAAAAGAATGGGGGCGTCCAGGGGCCTGGACGCCCCCATTATGGCCCACCCGGGTCCTCGGTTTAGGCGTTGGCGGCTGCCCGGCAGGCAGCCTTCCTGATTCTGGAACCTCCTGATGCGTCTGACTGGTGTTGATGCCGTCCGAATGCCGTGACGAGACGATTCCGGATGCCGAAAAGGGCGAAAGAAGACTCAAGGAAAGGAAGCACTCAAGTGATTCAAAACGTGTAAGCCGTCGCGGGGCGTTGTATAGTGATATGAGACTTTCTCAGGAGACGTCAGGAATAGCGTGTCTACAGCTGCCCCGCCTTGGCGTCTGCTTTGCAAGGGAGCGACACGTAGTGGAATGGTATCGAAGTGGAGTGAAATGAAGTGGGAGCGGACAGATAAGTTGATGCCAAGGTGTGATGAGACACGCTTTTGACGTTACTGCTTGGAATCTTTCCTGGAGTTTCAATGAGGTAACCTTTGAAGAAGGTCTTTCAAATCTTGACGATTGCTTGGACGGAGATCAAATAAGGGAGGGTGAGATGTGCGCTCAGGCACGAAAAAGAGACCAACTTCTCGGTGTGGAAGTACCTGGGTCATAAACCGGAAGTTTCACCTTTGGGGAGCGATTACCAGCCAATGTGGAAGTGTTACGGCCAAGGTGGGTCAAACAAGGTAAGAAGTAAAGGAATATCTGTCCAAACAAGGGTCTCCTTTGGAAGAGCAGCGTAGGGCTGTTTCAAGGAAACTCAGTATTTCATTTGGAGTGGAATGTCTCACATTGGTAAGAATTGAAACCCAACGGCTTTCACAATCGAATCACTTGAATGATCTTCCGCAATAAATCAAAGTCCTATACGAATGCATGCTGGGCTTAAAGAAAAATTTAAAACAAACTAAAATAGAAAATAGCCAAGGATAATATTGCCAACGTGTTAAGAATGGGTCAGGATACCAATCCGGTGAGCTGATACTAGGCTGGGGCCCGTTTATCCGCGCACCAACTCACTGAATGGAACCGTCGTCCCCATGCTATCACAAGTTAACGGCCTATCCGTACAACCCAAATTCTTCCGGGATCATCACTATTTTTGTTGAAGGGGAACTCAAATCCCAGATTTGTTCGGGTCGCAAGGTTCTTGACATGTTCTAGTAGCGTAGGTATCGTATACTATGATGCATGACATGGTGGGACCAATCCATTGAAAGGTGGGACAGGAGACAGGACAAAGGCGTCCGTTAGTAAAAGCTGCACAGACTAGCAAAGGTTAGAAACATCAGAAAGTAGCAGAATCACAGCAGAATCGCACCATAGTACAAAGGAGATCCAGACAAAATCTTGACAATGACCACTGATGTGACATGTTCCGTCCTGTAGCGATCTTCCCTTCCTATAAGAACTCCCCTTAGGCTAGTTCATTCAAATGCACCAAGGTGGGTTTTGGAAGCTCAGGAGAGGAAAGAGAGGAGAATCTAGAGATTTTCAGGATGGAAGGAGAGTCTTCCCGCGTTATGAAGAGGAGCAGGCCTAGCAGCGAGATCAGGCGACTCTCCGACCTCGGGGGTCATTTGAGTGGGACGATCATGTCGCATATGGTAAGCTGATTCTTTTCAAATTTCTCCACGTGAACCTTCTTCTTACTACCTTCCTTTCTCCTTCTTTCTTTTCTCTTCCAGCCATATCCACTCTTCCCAGGCCCGAGGAAGTTTTCCAAACTGCCATGGCTTTCAAAGCTAACTTCCAACATCTCCATCGGCATGAGGGCCATACTCTCGAAGTGGCATCTGCAGGGGCTCCTTATTCACGCCAAACACTATGAGAAGATTCGTATGGACTGGGCGGCTATGGGCGCACTAGTGGAGATCTGGCATCCCCAGACCCATACTTTTATCTTCCCGACCTTCGAGGTGACCATCCTCCTCGAGGAGGTGGAACTTCTGCTCGGATTGAAGAAATTCAAGAGTGACGGGAAGGTGAAGGCTATGCGGATGCTGACACGGGTGACTTCCGAAAGCGTTCTTGGAAGCTTCATGCCGCCCGACGCAGCCAGAAAGGTCCGTACTCAAAAGGGGATCGATCCCCAAAAGCTTGCAGAGTGGGTCATGGACGCCCTGAGAGGGTATCCTTCTTCCCTACACTTCCTCTCCTTTGCACTGTTCCCATGTGATGGGTCTGCCGAGACTCCACGCCGAGCGGAGAATTGCGTCTTGTTGTGACCATTTTCCACGGGAATCTGCCGTTTGTTCTCTTGTGCATTCCTTCTTCCCTACACTTCCTCTCCTTTGCACTGTTCCCATGTGATGGGTCTGCCGAGACTCCACGCAGAGCGGAGAATCGCGTCTTGTTGTGACCATTTTCCACGGGAATCTGCCGTCGAAGTCAATAATGACGGCCCTAGCCCCTTTTCCCGGATGTTGTGTCAAATTTTATGAACGTCCTCCAAAACATGATAGGGTATCCCTAGACAACATAGGGGGCTAGTCGTCATATTCTTCATCCAATCAATCACCCTGTGCGAGCGGTGAAGTGACACACGGGACCGCATGGCTATCATTAACAGGTGATGGAGGCAATCTTGGCCTGCACTCCTTCCATTTCTATAAATTCATGTCCCTTTTATCCTCCCTGGTATATCGAGAGCTAACTCGAGGAGCACAAGTTTTCACGGGAGAGGAGGAGTTCAAAATTCCGAGAGTTGGATGGAGGGCGAATCTTCCCACTCCTCGAAGAGAAGCAGATCCAGTGATAGTAGTTCCCGGAGGCTTTCGGACCTCGAAGGGCACTTCAGCGAAAGGCCCCAATCATAACTCGTAAGCCAAGTTTTCTTGCCCCCCTTCTTTTTTCATTCTTTTTTTCCTCCTTTCTTTCTTACCAAACCTCCTCTCCATTCCCTGCATGCGTAGTGTGTGATGAAATCACAGATCTCATGGGAGTTGGTAGTGGCAGCATACCGAGGTCTCCCAGATTTTCAGAAGGCCAGGCCAGACGTGATGGGTTTTGGCACCTTTCTTCGGATCGAGCCGATCCAGCTCGACCTGGTCCTGATCCAAGCCTTGTATGAGAGATGGGACCCAGTGAGTCGGGCATTCCTGATGCCCTGGGGGCACATGGTGCCCAGCTTGGAGGATGTGGTCCGGATCACAAGTCTGAAGGTGGAGGGCGAGGCAGTGACCGGAGTCACTTACGCGGACTACAGAGAAGGTGCCCAGAAGTTACTGGGTTTGGACTTAGATGGTCGGAAAAATAGGTCGGTAGCTAGGGCGTCCCTCATGGATGCATTAGGGCTCACCGACACTCGTCGGCGGGACGATGAATCCTCAGAAGAGTTCATGGAAAGGATGGAAATAGGATGCCGTGCCGTGTACTGTACAGATTTCGGCGACTGGGAAAGATGCAACATAGATTTGAGGAGATTTCTCCTCTTCCTTTTGGGGAGATTGGTACTGAGCTCGAAAGGGGACGGTATCCAATGTCGCTTCCTGGAGCTGCTGTCAGACCTTGAAAGAGTAGGTTATTATGCCTGGGGAGCCACCATGCTGGCACACTTGTTTGCAGGCCTATTCCAAGAAACAGATCGTGAGATGACTGTGAGTGGTTTCACACCATTCATCCAGGTATTTTTTTTGGTTTTGCTTGTTTTGTATTTTTTTGTGTTTTTGCAAGGTTCTGATGACCTGCGCCGAGCAGCTGTGGAGCTATTATTACCTCCCTATGGGGAGAGCTCGGCATTGGCGACCTGCGATGGTGCCGCTAGCCAGGCGGTGGGAACCCATCATGAGTGCGGCACCCCTAACCTACCAACTGATGGTGCTAAGGCGGGAGCTACAGGAGTTCCCTGCAGCGATGGTAAACTGGAGACCCTACTCAGACATGGTCGATGCCGACCAGCCGTGGGTTCTAGCAAGTCGTGCCCGGTTCGGACGAGAACTGTGGATGCACTGCCTGAAAGAAATCGAGCCGCTTCGGCTACGATTAGTTATGAGGACTTTAGGACTGGATCAAGAATGGGTGGATTCAGCTGTGTCACCTCGTGTCGGGAGAAAGACGCGGGGACCGGCGACCTGCATTGACTGGCGCGTGCGATTCCCCGAACAGTACGAGGACTGGCAACAGGGTGGCACGATTGTAGAATCACAGGCGCGGGATAGCGAGGACTACTTGCGTCTATATAGGACAAAGTACGCAGAGCGGTTCCAACCCCGGGGACTTGTGGAGGTAGGTTTCCCCTTTTTCCCTATTCTTCTTTCTCCTTTTCTTGGTTTTCTGGTGAAAAATGCTGATTCGTAAGGCTGCAGGATGTCCGGGATGCCATGATAGCAAATTTACGAACTCGCTTGGCAGAGATGGAACAACAGTTGGGTAATGCCCGTGGAGCTACGAGCGCCTTGGTAGGTATACAGTACGTTCCTAATTAAAACCCCAGATTCCAGATGTTGGCTGCTAATTCACGCGGTCGTAGCATGCCCAGATCGGCGCGGCTTCCCCAGCGATGGGAGTAGATGGTGCCTCTTCCAGCTTGTGGATTCCTACCTCAGAACTTGACTTACTTCATGAGCAACTTGCTCACGCCACGCAGCGTGCTGCGGAGGCAGAAGGGATGCTCTCTATACAGGTAAGAGTCTCAGTGTTGAGTTCTCCTTGTTTATGCCTTATCGTGTATCTGAGATGGTACACTTGGCAGGAAAAGGAGACGGAAGAAGCGCTTGGCCAAGCTGCGCAGAAGGGGGCTAGGATAGCAGAACTGGAGAGGGAACTGCGGCGTCATCCTAATGACGACTCCTCTAGGGATGCTGTGGAACTGAGGATCACTCTCCAGTTGGAGAGGGAAGACCGCGAGAGAGAACGTGCAGAGAAAGAAAGAGACGCAGAGAGAGAAAGAGCCAGCAGATTGACTGAAAGGGAGGAACGAAGGGCCATGGAGGCCCAACTATTCGAACTCCGAATCAGCCTTGGTCTTGCTGAACAGTGGCTGAGAGATGGTGAGGAGCGCTACCGAAGAGCACGAGAGCGTGGCTTTCGTGTTGGTAGCTTCTCTACTGCTTCCGTAGATCAACGCCGGAATGCGGGAATAGGAAGAGGAGTACAGAGCGGTAGGAGTACCGCTTTTCGTAGTTGGGTAGCACCTTTGAGAGCGTTTTGCCCGGAGAGTAGTGGGACGAGTAATGCAGAGAGAGAGGGCGGAACTTGATGTAATTTTTTTGGTTTTTGGAATAAAATACAAGGTTCGGTTTGTTTGTTTTTCACCTTTACTTCTGTTGCCTGAATCCCTGCACATATCACTGAAACAAACAAATCAAAATTTCTGTTCTGACTTGGCCCCTTGCTCAATAAGCAAATGGTCACTGTGACTGTCCTTGATAACTGGTCAAGGGGCCAAGCCTTTATTTAAGGAAGGTGAGAGAAAGATATAGTGATGATAGATGCGACAGGCAAGCATACGAATGCAAGCGGTATTAAAAGCGAGATGCTACACGCAAATGCAATCATGCAAAATTGATTTGTTTTCTTTTTTATATTTGGCATTTTTTTGTTTTATCATAAAAAAGATTTTTTTGCTCGCAAATATGTACATTTTCACTTTTTCCTTTTTTTTATTATTTTTATCATTTCAATTTTTTTGTTGCTAACGCCCGGTAAGCACCCACATGGCACCTACCCTACGTGAGAACAGGGGTTTCTTACTAACCTCCCAGGTATCCTAAGTGCACATCTAGGTTGATTTGGGCCTCTAGACCCCTCGAATGATGATCCCGCTGGCTAAGACTTATCTTGATGACAATACCGTCATGCCATGCTTAGGCTCCCAGTCGCTTCCGACCACAGGGATTCACCCAAAAGGTGTTCGAGGTAAATGATTTGCCCGACCCCGGTCTGTTTCCTCACAACTCTAGATGGTATATGATGGAACACCCTGGAACCCTAACGACCAATCGCGCGACGCTGACCCGGAATCAGACGCCGTCGCACCCATAGGTGACGCGCTTGCATTGGCCTAAGCCCGAGGTTAAACAAGAAGACATCAAGGTGGTAAACAGGGGTCTTGACCAGCCAGAAACACGGAGACTCCTTCGCAACGATAGCTTTTACTTTTCAAAGTAGGCAACCATATGTGTATATTAAAATAAGGTCGCAGACCCTGGGCAGTTTTCACCTTTCAGAAACTCCATCGAACCTTCATCTTTAGAGGAAGAAGGAAGAGCGTGGGGGATAAACCTCCTGAGAGGATCGACAAAATCGTTAACCCGGCGAGCGAATAAGGGCCCATTAACTCTTTCCTTTCGGACAACTTCGGACCAAATCTCGAGCATTTACATTCCACGGCCCCTTTTGTGGATTCAGACTTTTACTTTAAGGTGTTCCGTTTATCGCAACAGGCATGGTCACGACCAGGCTTTTCTCTTGATTTTGATTTTGTATTTCTTTTTGTGAGGGAGATATAGTCGTTTGACGTTTGTGGGCTCCCTTTTTGTATGCCTGCGGGGACACTGCCCTCTTCTCGTGCTTTGATCGATGCTCGAGGAAATGGATCCTACTCTTGCCTTTGGGGTTTGACTTTCGGTTTCTCATGCTCAGCGTTTTAAGGGCGCCGACTGTCTCATTTGGTCGAAGAGAAAAGAATAAAGATTACAGCTTCTAGAGATCTTCTGGATGACGCTCCACCGTAGGTGATACTACCGACTTCTGAATAAAATACATAAGTGAGCACATGTTGGCTTCCTTCGAGCGAGCATAGGCCGACGTGGCCGGACAGGGATCTCCACGGTTCTGGCAAACCAAGACCCGGTGACTACCAAGCCTTAATGGGCCCTATCCTAACATGAAGGTTAGATGCAGGAACTTAACTACATGGTGACTGCCAGGCATCGGCATTTTGAATTTTCCATATTTTTAGTGGTTTTCGGTATTTCTTTATTTTTGATGTTTTTATCTTTTCATCATTTTTTTTGTTTGAGCTAAGGGTAGTATTTCTTAAGATAAAGTCCATTCCAAGGGTGGGATAACTCGGTCCCTTCGGCGTTGACTAGCTTGTAGGCGTTGCCAGGGTACACGGCTTGAATTACAAATGGTCCTTCCCAATTGGGTTGGAGCTTAGAACGCGGACCTCCAGGTTTGACAAAAATTCTTTTTACGACCATCTCACCGACTTTGAATTTTCTCTCAACGACTTTCTTTTGGTAAAAGCGAGCGAGTCTATTTTGATACACACGCGCGTGTTCGGCAGCGGCCAGCCGTTTCTCATCCAAGAGTTCCAACTGGGCGAGGAGTGAATTACGACGATCGTCGAGGGGAAATTCCTCGTCCAATTGTACCCTGAGAGAAGGGATCAGGGTCTCGTACGGGACTACCGCTTCCATACCATAAGTAAGGGCGAATGGAGTCTGCCCGGTGGGGGTACGGATTGAAGTGCGATAGGCCCATAGAGCTTCGATAAGCTTTTCTGGCCAGTCTGAAAACTTACTAGACTCGCAAATTTTTTTGATGATTTTGAGCAATGTTTTATTGGTGGCCTCCGCTTGGCCGTTACCTTGTGGGTAATAAGGCGATGAATGATGCAATGTAATTGCGTACCTTTTGCAGAGGTCCTGTAGGTCCTGAGAAATGAACTGTGGCCCATTGTCGGTGACGATCGTGCTTGGGATGCCGAATCTGGCGAGGATGTTTTTCATGATGAACTTGCAGACTGTTGATGCCTTGATTTCCGCGTAAGCTTCGGCTTCGGCCCATTTGGTGAAGTATTCCGTCGCAGTAAGGATGAAAGATTTCTACTTGGTGAGGGAATTGGGATCACCTAGGGGACCAATGATGTCGAATGCCCACATGGAGAAAGGCCACGGGGAAGATATTGGATGAAGTGAGGAAGATGGTGAATGGATTTTATCGGCGTGAAGTTGACACTTGACACACCTACGGACATAGACATCACAATCTTCTTCCATAGTGGGCCAATAAAAGCCTTGGCGAATGATCTTCTTGGCGAGCATCTGACTATTCACGTGGCCACCGCACACGCCCGAGTGCGTCTCCTCTACACATTTCCAAACTTCATCGTCACCAAGACATCTTAACAGAATACCAGTAAAGCTCCTCCTATAGAGTAGATGTAACGACCCGAGAATCCGATTACCGGGAAGGCCCGATAACCCGAGACTCGCACCGCCACCCACGAGCCCGAAGACTCGGAAGGGTTAAAAGGATGGTGTGGAAACTACACAAGCATCACAAATAATTGCAGAAATTAAACAGTCATGATATTAAGCAGGAAATGAATTAACATTTTACATGGTCCACAATAAAATAACAACAACAGCAACAGTAGTCCACGACTAGTACAGTGACAAGAAAGAAAAGTACAGCTACACGGGGCATCCCCCGGCTCTGACCTCTGGCACTACCTCTGGGCACCCGCACCACGCTTCCGCTGCGCTCCTGACACGCTCCCCGAAGGTGGCGCCTCACCTGAAACACGCTGAAAACACGCAGGGAATGAGTCTCGGAACAAGACTCAGTAGGGATCACTCGAACCCTACCTCGAAAAACGAGAAACCACTACTCTAGCGGTAGAAAGGTACTTCGGAAAGGAAAGCCCTGTACTCTACAGAACTAGACCCTAACGGCACGCAAACCGACACACGTGCCACGGTACGAGAAGACCGAAACTCAACGGTCGAACCGTCAAAACCCGAAGGTCGGAAACACACGACTGACAGTCTGACACTCCGTACTCAACAGGAGTACCACCCACTAGAAGCACAGCCGGTAGCGTCCCCTGACGTCTTACACCGCACCGCAGGTGAACCGCCTGACATGGTAGGTCCTACCCGAGGCGCAAACACCGTACAAGTAACTACAACAAGTGACTAGCTGGGGTCACGCCCGTCGACGTGGGTCCAACCGCCCCCAACCACGTGTGCACACACAGACCGCGCGTCCCTGGTCTGGCCCTCTGACCGGTTTTCCCCTCAGCCGGACTCTGGCTGCAAGACGTGGGGCCCAACGGTAACCGGTCCACAAACCGTCTCTAAAGGTCAGCCCGTACACCACTCCCTGGTGCGACTAGCACACGCGTACTAGTAGGCTACGACTAGTGGAGGGTCACAGAAGGAGTAGACTCTCAAGTCTCGGAAAACAACGGTGCAACTGCAGGTACGAGGAACGCTCCTTGTACCAACACCGACGCACGGTGACCAGCTGACAACAACATCTCCCGGTACACTCTGTACGACGAGAGACACACCGACGCAACCCGTACCCTTGAATGGTCCACACAGGGCCGCTCAGGGATGTGCGGTCACAAAGGGACCGCACAAGGATTAGAACGGTCATATCAGGACCGTTCCACCCAGGGTCCAAACGACGGATAAACGGCCAACACAGGACCGTTCAAACAGATGTGCGGCCAACTCTTGACCGCACGTGGGTGAGGAACGGTCACCTCCTGGCCGCTCGTCTCCCAACGGTAAAAATCCTGGACGGTTAGTCCTTAGCCGCACTTGGGGAAGGGCGGCTACGGCTTAGCCGTTCAGGTGTTGTGCGGTCAGGGCCAGACCGCACATCCAACCATAGCGCTAGGGGATGTACGGCCAGCACCTGGCCGTGCAAGGGGTTATGCGGTCAGCTCCTGGCCGCACATCCCAGAGCACTGCACAACGGTCACAACCAACGGTCGAAACCCTTGGGGTTGGGCGGTAGCTGTGGGGCCGCACATTAGGATATGCGGTCCCACGATGGACCGCCCAAGCCCACTGCGCGCCAAGCCTCACCCAAAGCGCGCCGAGCCGATGAACGGTCCGAACGGAACCGCATAGGGGTTGTGCGGCCACTGGTTCGACCGCACATCGCTCACCGGCGAGAAAACGGCGAACCTCACCGGAATCGCCCAATCGGCCTCAAAACAAACCCCACGGAGGGGGAAATGGCGAGAGAAGAACCCCCAAGCCCCCTAGCATGCTCCTACGCCCTTAAACCGTGAAATCGGGGCTCAAAACGATGGATCGGACGAACTCACCCCGCGGCATGATCGACCCTTCCCGGCTCAAAATAAACCCCTCTCGACCTCGTCTCGAGCTGAAACTCACGGGGAAGGAAGACATGAGGCTAAGGAACGTCACCCTACCTCCGGTCCGCGACGAAACGCTCCGATCCGAGCTCGAAGTCGCGAAGAACGCCGCTAGAATCTCGCCTCTCCACGCCTCCCACGCTCGCCGTATGCCCGCACGATCGCCACCACGTCACCCACGTCCTCGCGCCGTCGCACCGCCGCCGTCTGCAGCCGGAACGGGGGTCGGCACGGTCGAACGGGAGAGAAGGAGGGAGAGAGCCGGCCACGGTCGCGTGAGGGAGAGAGAGGAAGGAAGAAGAAGAAAAGAGAAAAGAAGAAAAAGAAAAGAAAAGAAAATGGGAATATATAGAAAATCCGATTTTTCGGAAAAATACCGAAAATTAGAAAAATACATTTCCGGAATCCTCGGAACGCACCGATCGCAACGGTACCACTCGTGCCTCGGGGAACTGCCCGGTTCGCCCGCAGCGAGCGTCCGAAGAAAAAGCCGAAACACACACCGGAAATCGGAAAACACGCGCGGAAAAAGCCGCGGAACGCCTCCGGGCCTCCGAAACGACTCCGGATCGCGCCGATCCGAACACGAAAGATGTCCGAAACGAAATTTCGGACACAACGGAGCCGGACGCTCCGAAAACTAGATCCGGGACCCACGAAGAAGGATCCGAAAGGTCCGGGATATTACAGCCCTCCCCCCTTAAGGAATTTCGTCCTCGAAATTGAGAACAACCCAAGGGGAAAGAAGAGGAAGACTCACTCAAACAGATACGGGAACTGCTGACGCATCTCGTCCTCACGTTCCCACGAAGCCTCACCACCAGAGTGTCGTTGCCACACGACCTTGACCAAGGGAATAACCTTGTTCCGCAGGCGCTGCTCTCGCCTATCCTCCACGCGGATCGGAAACTCTGGGAGAGAAAGATCTGGAGTCACCTCAGGCCAAACGGAAAATTCGAGCACATGAGAGTCATCGGGCATATACTTCCGCAACATAGAGACGTGGAACACGTCATGCACCGACGCCAACTCAGAGGGTAACTGCAACCGGTAAGCAACCTCACCGATGCGCTCCACAATCGCGAAAGGACCAATATAGCGGGGACTCAGCTTCCCACGCCGTCCAAAACGCATCACCCCCTTCATCGGAGAAACTCTCAAGAACACATGATCGCCCACGGCGAACTCGAGGGGCTGCCGCCTATGGTCAGCATAGCTCTTCTGCCGACTCTGGGCCGCCAACATGTTCTGACGAACCAGGTGCACAACATCCACACATTGCTGCACCAATTCCGGTCCCGTCAAAACACGCTCACCCACCTCAAACCAATCAAGTGGAGTCCGACAAGGACGCCCATACAATGCCTCATAAGGAGCCATGCCGATGCTCGAATGAAAGCTGTTGTTATAGGCAAACTCCACTAACGGTAGGTGATGAATCCAACTCCCCTGCCACTCCAGGCAGCAGGATCTCAGCATGTCCTCCAAAGTCTGAATGGTCCTCTCAGACTGACCATCTGACTGTGGATGATACGCCGAGCTAAAAGCCAACTCCGTGCCAAGAGCTCGCTGGAAACTCCTCCAGAATCCAGAAGTGAAGCGCGGATCCCGATCCGACACGATCGAAATGGGAACCCCATGCAACGGCACGATCCGCTCCACATAAAGACGAGCCAACTTAGGCACGCTCCAGCTGACTTTGACCGGTAGCAACCGCGTCACCTTCGTCAGCCGATCCACCAGCAACCAAATACTGTCCTGCCCAGTCGGGGTTCTGGGCAACCCCACCACAAAATCCGTGGTCACATGGTCCCACTTCCAAGCAGGAACATCCAAGGGCTGGAGAGTACCGCCTGGTCGCTGATGCTCCGCCTTCACCTGCTGACAGATCAGGCACCTGGCCACAAACTCGGCCACATCTCTCTTCATGCCAGGCCACCAGAACTGCCTCCGCAAGTTCCGATACATCTTCGTCGCACCCGGGTGCACAGTGTACCTGCTCCCATGAGCCTCACGTAACACCGCACGACGAACCTGCTCCTCCGCTGGGACGTACAGCCTGCCACGAAACCTCGCAGCACCGTCCTCGCCGAGCTCCACATCAGCCATCGCAAGAATCCGGGGCAACTCAGGGTCCGCATGCTGAGCCTCTGTCACCTGACGACGAATAGCAGGAGTGACAGTCAGACTCGCAAGCACTGCCAACCCTGGCTTCTGGGGAATCTTGAGCCTGAAGGACACCTCGGGCACCTGTTCCCAGAGCCTCCACTTCCTCAGCATCAAGGTACTGACCGCAACCTTCCTACTCAAGGCATCGGCGACGACATTCATCCTGCCCGGCTGATAAGACAGGGTGAAGTCATAGTCCTTCATGAACTCCATCCAACGCCTCTGTCTGAGGTTCAGATCTCTCTGCGAGAACACATACCTCAAACTCTGATGGTCAGTGAACACCTCGAACTTCTCACCGTACAGATAATGCCTCCAGATCTTCAGCGCGAAGATCACTGCCGCCAACTCAAGGTCATGGGTAGGGTAGTTCTCCTCATGGGGCTTTAGCTGCCGAGATGCATAAGCCACCACTCTACCATGCTGCATCAGAACAGCGCCCAATCCGACGCCGGAAGCATCTGTACACACCACAAAACTTCCCGATCCAGAAGGCAAAACCAACACCGGAGCCGAGGTGAGCAATCTCTTCAGTTCCCTAAAGCTCTGCTCACACTCCTCGGACCAGACGAAAGGCACATCCTTCCGCGTGAGCCTCGTCATCGGGGTCGCAATGCGGGAAAAATCCTGGATAAACCGGCGATAATAACCCGCAAGCCCCAAGAAACTCCGGATCTCCGTCACCGACCTCGGCCTCGGCCATTGCATCACAGCCTCGACCTTGGCGGGATCCACGGAAATACCATCACCAGAAATCACGTGCCCCAGAAAGTGCACCTCGCTGAGCCAAAACTCGCACTTGCTGAGCTTCGCAAACAACTGGTGATCTCGCAACGTCTGCAGCACCACACCCAAATGGTACGCATGCTCCTCAGCAGACCGCGAATAAACAAGGATGTCATCCACGAAAATGACCACGAACTGGTCCAAATACGGGTGGAACACCCTCTGCATCAAGTCCATGAAGGCTGCTGGGGCATTGGTGAGCCCAAACGGCATCACCAGAAACTCATAATGCCCGTACCTCGTACTGAACGCAGTCTTCTCCACATCGGACTCGCGAATTCTCAGCTGATAGTAACCGGACCGCAAATCAATCCGCGAGAACACTCGCGCAGACTGCAGCTGGTCGAACAAATCATCAATCCGCGGCAACGGATACTTGTTCTTAATGGTCACGTCATTCAGCTGCCGATAGTCAATGCATAGCCGCAGACTACCGTCCTTCTTCTTCACGAACAACACGGGCGCACCCCAAGGGGAAAAGCTCGGACGAATGTACCCCTTGGCCAACAGTTCCTGCAACTGCGCCCTCAACTCCCTCAACTCCGCGGGGGCCATACGGTAGGGAGCCTTCGCCAAAGGTCCCGTACCAGGTACAACCTCGATCACGAAATCGATCTCCCGCTGGGGAGGTAATCCAGGCAACTCCTCAGGAAAAACATCGGGAAACTCGCACACCACCGCAATGTCCTCGACATTCGGCTCCATCCGGTCAGACACAACCACTGACGCGAGAAAACCCTGGCAACCTGAATCAAGCAATCGACGGGCTCGAATAGCAGAGATAAGAAATCGAGAAGAGGCGGAACGGATACCTTGGAAATAGAAGGTCCTCTTGCTCGGATGTTGGAAGTAGACCCTCTTCATCCCACAATCCACCACCGCTCCATGAGTCTCGAGCCAATCCATGCCTAGAATCACGTCGTAATCCCGAAGCTGCAACGCATACAACCTGCCTGGCATACTCCGCCCATCGATCCACACCGGAACCTGGTCGAAGCAATACGGAGTGACCATAAAGTCACCCGAAGGCAACTCCACAGCCAAATCACAGGATAACTGGGTCACCGGCTCCTCGACGCTCGACGCGAAATCCTCCGAAATGAACGAATGAGACGCGCCAGAATCAAATAAAACCCGAGCCGCACAACCCAAAATCTGAACGGTACCTTCCACGAGCTGCGACGCCACTGCCTCTGCCCTGGTCAAGTGCGTGATCTGGCCACGAGCTCTCTGCCTGCCTCCCACACTAGCTGACCTGGGTAGCGGCGGATACTGTCCCTGCTGCTGCTGCTGCTGGGAAACCTGCTGCTGCGGCGGCCTCTGAGGACAGTCACGCGCCATGTGCCCTGGCTGGTCACACCGAAAACAGATGATCGGCGCCGTGCACTGCCTGCCTGGGTGGGTCCCACCACACCGTGGACAAGGTCCTCGCGATCCACCCACCGATCCCTGTCGCTGCAAAGGAAACGGCTGCTGCACACTGCCCGATGAAGCCTGCCCCTGATCTCTGGACTTCTTCTTGCCGAACCCCTTCTTGAAGAACTTTTTGACCTTCGTGCCAAAGGACGCAGATCCTGTCACCGAAGCTGCATGTGCCGGCACTCCTGAACCACCCGACGCAGACTGAAAGAAACCCTGCTGCTGAGTAGCCGACTGCTGGCTGCGACCTGACACAGACTGCCCCTGGCTGATCGGTCCTCGAGTCCTCTGCATATCCATCTCCAAGGAAATCGCAACACGAGACGCCGTCTCGAGATCAGTGGCCCCATTCGCGATCAGATGGTGCCTCAGCTCCAGCCTCAAGCCCTGCACAAACTGCGTCGTCCTCACCCTCTCATGCTCCATGATATGAGGTGCGTACCGACCCAGCTCGACAAATCGGGCCCTGTACTGCAACACGGACATGTCACCCTGCACCAGCTCCAGAAACTCCCGCATCCGCTGCGTAGCAACAATATCTGGACAGTACGTACGCTCGAAAGCACTGACAAAGTCATCCCACTCGATCTGCTCAAGCGGACGAAGCTGAAAGGACGTCTTCCACTCGGAAGACCACCACCTCCGAGCCGTACCCTGCAACTGGTTGTAGGCCAACACCACTCTGTCCTCGACAGCACTCTTCGCAGAACTGAACACCCGCTCCATCTCATCAAGCCAATCACGAGCCGCATCAGGGTCTGCCTGGCCGCTAAAGTAAGGTGGATGAAACTGCATGAAATCCCTCACTGCTCGGCCTGGCCCACCCCTGACTGACGAGCCCTCACCGGCCTCTCCGCCGAACTGCTGAGCCATGAGATGGTACATGCCACGGAGAAAACCCTCGGCCCCCGGAGCCCTCGCAGCATCCGCGGCCTCGGTAGCTCCCGGAACTCTGCTATGCTCCTCCTGGTCCCTCTGGACCCCCTGCTGGATCTCCTGGCCTCCAGCCGACTGCCCCTGCTGAGAGCGAGAACTCTCCTCGGCGCCATCCTCGCTCCTTAAGCACAAGACAGAAAACTCAGAAACGGAAGGTCAGAATAAAACACGCGGTGCCCAATGCCAGCGTCATCTGTACATCATCGTTGTGGACTAGTGGACCACTACAATTACCTATGATTCTCATGTAATTCCACAACCGCGCTCTGATACCAGCTGTAACGACCCGAGAATCCGATTACCGGGAAGGCCCGATAACCCGAGACTCGCACCGCCACCCACGAGCCCGAAGACTCGGAAGGGTTAAAAGGATGGTGTGGAAACTACACAAGCATCACAAATAATTGCAGAAATTAAACAGTCATGATATTAAGCAGGAAATGAATTAACATTTTACATGGTCCACAATAAAATAACAACAACAGCAACAGTAGTCCACGACTAGTACAGTGACAAGAAAGAAAAGTACAGCTACACGGGGCATCCCCCGGCTCTGACCTCTGGCACTACCTCTGGGCACCCGCACCACGCTTCCGCTGCGCTCCTGACACGCTCCCCGAAGGTGGCGCCTCACCTGAAACACGGTGAAAACACGCAGGGAATGAGTCTCGGAACAAGACTCAGTAGGGATCACTCGAACCCTACCTCGAAAAACGAGAAACCACTACTCTAGCGGTAGAAAGGTACTTCGGAAAGGAAAGCCCTGTACTCTACAGAACTAGACCCTAACGGCACGCAAACCGACACACGTGCCACGGTACGAGAAGACCGAAACTCAACGGTCGAACCGTCAAAACCCGAAGGTCGGAAACACACGACTGACAGTCTGACACTCCGTACTCAACAGGAGTACCACCCACTAGAAGCACAGCCGGTAGCGTCCCCTGACGTCTTACACCGCACCGCAGGTGAACCGCCTGACATGGTAGGTCCTACCCGAGGCGCAAACACCGTACAAGTAACTACAACAAGTGACTAGCTGGGGTCACGCCCGTCGACGTGGGTCCAACCGCCCCCAACCACGTGTGCACACACAGACCGCGCGTCCCTGGTCTGGCCCTCTGACCGGTTTTCCCCTCAGCCGGACTCTGGCTGCAAGACGTGGGGCCCAACGGTAACCGGTCCACAAACCGTCTCTAAAGGTCAGCCCGTACACCACTCCCTGGTGCGACTAGCACACGCGTACTAGTAGGCTACGACTAGTGGAGGGTCACAGAAGGAGTAGACTCTCAAGTCTCGGAAAACAACGGTGCAACTGCAGGTACGAGGAACGCTCCTTGTACCAACACCGACGCACGGTGACCAGCTGACAACAACATCTCCCGGTACACTCTGTACGACGAGAGACACACCGACGCAACCCGTACCCTTGAATGGTCCACACAGGGCCGCTCAGGGATGTGCGGTCACACAGGGACCGCACAAGGATTAGAACGGTCATATCAGGACCGTTCCACCCAGGGTCCAAACGACGGATAAACGGCCAACACAGGACCGTTCAAACAGATGTGCGGCCAACTCTTGACCGCACGTGGGTGAGGAACGGTCACCTCCTGGCCGCTCGTCTCCCAACGGTAAAAATCCTGGACGGTTAGTCCTTAGCCGCACTTGGGGAAGGGCGGCTACGGCTTAGCCGTTCAGGTGTTGTGCGGTCAGGGCCAGACCGCACATCCAACCATAGCGCTAGGGGATGTACGGCCAGCACCTGGCCGTGCAAGGGGTTATGCGGTCAGCTCCTGGCCGCACATCCCAGAGCACTGCACAACGGTCACAACCAACGGTCGAAACCCTTGGGGTTGGGCGGTAGCTGTGGGGCCGCACATTAGGATATGCGGTCCCACGATGGACCGCCCAAGCCCACTGCGCGCCAAGCCTCACCCAAAGCGCGCCGAGCCGATGAACGGTCCGAACGGAACCGCATAGGGGTTGTGCGGCCACTGGTTCGACCGCACATCGCTCACCGGCGAGAAAACGGCGAACCTCACCGGAATCGCCCAATCGGCCTCAAAACAAACCCCACGGAGGGGGAAATGGCGAGAGAAGAACCCCCAAGCCCCCTAGCATGCTCCTACGCCCTTAAACCGTGAAATCGGGGCTCAAAACGATGGATCGGACGAACTCACCCCGCGGCATGATCGACCCTTCCCGGCTCAAAATAAACCCCTCTCGACCTCGTCTCGAGCTGAAACTCACGGGGAAGGAAGACATGAGGCTAAGGAACGTCACCCTACCTCCGGTCCGCGACGAAACGCTCCGATCCGAGCTCGAAGTCGCGAAGAACGCCGCTAGAATCTCGCCTCTCCACGCCTCCCACGCTCGCCGTATGCCCGCACGATCGCCACCACGTCACCCACGTCCTCGCGCCGTCGCACCGCCGCCGTCTGCAGCCGGAACGGGGGTCGGCACGGTCGAACGGGAGAGAAGGAGGGAGAGAGCCGGCCACGGTCGCGTGAGGGAGAGAGAGGAAGGAAGAAGAAGAAAAGAGAAAAGAAGAAAAAGAAAAGAAAAGAAAATGGGAATATATAGAAAATCCGATTTTTCGGAAAAATACCGAAAATTAGAAAAATACATTTCCGGAATCCTCGGAACGCACCGATCGCAACGGTACCACTCGTGCCTCGGGGAACTGCCCGGTTCGCCCGCAGCGAGCGTCCGAAGAAAAAGCCGAAACACACACCGGAAATCGGAAAACACGCGCGGAAAAAGCCGCGGAACGCCTCCGGGCCTCCGAAACGACTCCGGATCGCGCCGATCCGAACACGAAAGATGTCCGAAACGAAATTTCGGACACAACGGAGCCGGACGCTCCGAAAACTAGATCCGGGACCCACGAAGAAGGATCCGAAAGGTCCGGGATATTACAGTAGACCTCCAACCAAAGTATATTTCTGAGCCACCCTTCTTATGGCTTTCTTATCCTCTATGGTGGCCCCTTCAGGATAAGACTGATCTTGGCAGTATTTGACAATTTCATAGAACCATGGTTTCTCTTCATCAGCCAGTTCTTCTTCAAGCTCTGCCAACATGATCTCCCTCTTCTCAAGGATATCTTCCTGCAAGATCTTTCTTGCTATCCTGTCTTTGATGTTTACGTAGGAAGCATCGTCGATTGCAGGGGCGTGAAGTTTGTAGATGGAAATGGACTTAAACCATCTTCCTAGAGGGAACCTTATGGATGATGCCAACGAGGCGAGGGCATCGGCGAGAATATTCTGATGACGAGGGACATGAACAAAGATCAGTTTGCCGAATAGTTTGGCAAAGGCAGCAGTGAGTTCTTGGTATAGCTTGAGTTTGGGATCGCGAGTGCGATATTTAGTGAGCACCTGGCGAAGGATGAGTTGACTATCACCTACGACTCGCAACTCAGTGATACGAAAAGAATGAGCGAGTTCTAGGCCAGCTAGAAGAGCTTCATAATCAGCTATATTGTTGGTAACTGGAAATTTGAGCTGGTATGCCAATGGGAATGCGAGGCCTTCAGGCGACAGGAGGGCGATGCCGATTCCTCTCCCTTGAGAATTCAGAGCTCCATCAAAATATAGTGTCCACATTGGCTCCTCTGATTGGTTGACGGACATTAGTTCCTCATCTGGAAACTCTGATTGGACGGGATCGAACTTGGGAAGAGGATGGTGAGCGAGATGCTCGGCTATGGCATAGCCTTTAATCGCCTTTTGCTGGATGTAGGTGATGTCGAACTGAGAGTGAAAACTTTGCCAGCGTGCTAGCCTATCCGTAAGGACGGCTTTCTCCAGAAGGAATTTGATAGGATTCATTCGAGCAATCAAGTGGACCTCATGAGCCAAGAAGTAGTGCTTCAATTTCTACACTACCCAAACGAGGGCAGCACAGGTTTTCTCCATGACGGTGTACTTCTGCTCACAGGGATTGAGAAGTTTGGACAAGTAATAGGTTGCCCGTTCCTTGCCTTCTTCATCAGCTTGTGCGAGGACGGCTCCCACGGAGTCATCCAAGACTGAGACGTAAAGGATCAGAGGTTTTTCTGGTTTGGGTGGAATGAGAACGGGTAAACTAGCCAGATATTCCTTCAACCCTTCAAAAGCTTTCTGACATTTAGAATTCCAGTGGAATTCTACTCCTGGCTTGGTCAACTCGTAAAGAGGTCTACACCTTTGTGAATGTTGAGACACAAACCGACGAATAAACTGCAGCCTCCCGATTAAACCTCAGACTTCCCTCAAATTCTTGGGAGGCGGCATATCCCTGATAGCCTTAGCTTTGTCGGGATCTATCTCGATCCCTCTTTTGCTCACAATGAACCCCAGTAATTTACCTGACGACACACCAAACACACACTTCTTCGGGTTCATTTTCAGTTGGAACTCCCTTGACCTCTGTAAGACCTTAGCTAAAACTTCTGGATGTTCCATCCTGGTTCTTGATTTCACCAACAAGTCATCCACATACACTTCCAGATATATGTGCATCATGTCATGAAATATGGCCATCATGGCTCTTTGGTAAGTAGCTCCAGCATTCTTTAATCCAAATGGCATGACCACGTAACAATATGTTCCCCAAGGGGTAGTGAATAACGTTTTCTCCTGATCCTCTTCTGCCAAACAAATTTGATAGTATCCTGAAAATCCATCCATGAATGAGAGGGTCTCGTAGCCTGCCGTGTTATCGATCAACACATCAATGTGAGGCAAGGGAAAATCATCCTTTGGACACGCGCGGTTAAGGTCCCGGAAGTCGATGCAAATCCTGACTTTCCCATCTTTCTTCATAACCGGGACAATGTTCGCCACCCATTAAGGATAAAGGATGACTCTAATGAACCTGGCTTTGTGGAGCTTATCGACCTCTTCTTTCATTTTCAAAGCCATTTGAGGGTGGAAACGCCTTAACCTTTGTTTTACCGAGACGGACCCTGGTTTTAGAGTTAAACGGTGTTCGACCAAGGTTGAATCCAGACCCGGCATATCCTCGTAGCTCCATGCAAACGTGTCCTTATATTCCTTGAGAACCTCAATTAATGCCTCTTCTTCAGAGGGTGGTAGGTTGTCACTTATGAGGATGATCCTAGGGTCTTCCTCAGTTCCCAAGTTGACTTCTTTGGTAGATTCTTCTACGGCGGTTGACGGCTCGTCGAATCTCCTCATTCCACTTGCGTATGCGCCCGCCGCATCCTCATATTCTTCACCCTCATCTTCAGTGGGGCATTCTTCATTCGTGATCTCGTAGACTCCATACCCTTCATCAAATGCACAGTCGCCCTCACATTCTATTTCCGGTAGCCGGATGGGATTTTCTAGCAACTGGGGGATGGCAAGGAGGGCTTGACACCTGGCGGCTAAATCCAGAAGGAATCGACGAGGGATCTGCCTACCCTTGGATTTCTTCCTAGGTACTACTCTTGGCCTATCATTCCTAGATTGACTGACAATATTTACAGAAGAAGAGGAAGACGAAGAGGATGGTGTAGAATGTACAGGAGAAGACCCCTCAGAGGAGGGGTAGAAAAGGTCGCTCATCGGACCTTGGACGGGTGGTCCGCAAAGCGATACGCACCCGTGGGAGATGTAGGCGGTTTCCTCAACAAAGATGTGTTGTTGGGGAGTTTGAAAATTGACATTTTTTTTTCGTTTTCATTTTTAATGACAAAGCAGTGAAAAGAGATTGGAGGAGAGAGAAAAGTGGTTATGGCTAGAGGATTGTGAGGCTCATAGAGCAGATCATGGTTGAAGACCTGGCGCGGGTTGAAAAGCCCGCGTAGGTATGTAAACAGAGAAGGGGATCTGGGAAGATCATCAGACAATTGTCTGGCCCAGGAAGAAGATATCAGCAAAGGCTGAGACGAGTGGATGGAGAAGATGGCGGCTAATGAGCCGTTGATGGCACTGTTGAGGACGGATGAAGATCTGTCGATGACAGAGTCCTTCTGGCGAGGACGAGGATAGTTTAGAACCTTGGCAAGAGTGGTAATATTCTCTGGTATTTCGGAGATCAATGGCGGTCCTTCAAGTTGCGGAGACGAGAACATCCTTTCCAGTGCAACAGAAATGTCCCGTATGTCGAACCATTTGTTCCACTCGCATTTCGGATCTTTGATCTTGCCTCTTTTGGTGATCCTCGGACATTTTTCAGCCAAATATACAGCATGTGATCCCCCATATGCTTCTCGTGGGTAATCTCCCATTTGAACAACGGGCCCTCTATTGAAGTGGTTTGATAAAGTCTATGTGAGGGGCATCCAATCCGCCCTGAACGGTCCTTTGAAGCCTAGGCCAAACCTACGGTTCGGCCTAATTTCCTTTGGCGGTTTGAGCATACCCTGTAATTGTGCGCCCAGACCTTTACCCTGTTGATAGCTGATGTTCCTCATAATCTCCCAACCTTTGGAGTGAAAAGGGAGACATGATGTTGCGGTTGTCCTGACCGGCTCCTTTGGTGCTAGTGGAACGTGAGATGAATCACGTACATCCAGTAGTGACAATATGGGCCGATGAGACGGCCAAACAGAGGGCAGAGAGGTGTTGATAGCATCCACTGTGTGAAGGACAGGTGTACTGACCACTTTAATAATTCTCCCATTGTAAGGAAACTTCATGCACTGATGGTTGGTGGAAGGCACAGCGTCCATGGCTTCGATGTAAGGGCGACTCAGTATGGCCTTGAATGTGGGGTCCATGTCGAGGACATGGAATTCCGTGGGAATTGACATGGGGCCAAGTTCTGCCTTCAGAATAATCATCCCCTGCGGCGGCCTTTTGCTATTGTCATAGGCCGTGACCGTGATCGAGGAAGGTCTTATTTGTTCCTCGTCGATCCCACACAACTGAAGAGTGCTCATGGAGATCACATTTATGGATGCACCCGTGTCCACAAGACACGGATTTATGGATACCCCATTGATTTTTATTGAAATGCACAATGCATATTTCAGAGCTTCCTTGGGAGCGAGCTCGTAGTTGTGGAACATGATGGCCGGTTGTGTGTCCGTTGGGGTTAGGACGGTCGAAATCTTCTCCACGGGGAGGTCTTCATTCACCATGACCCTTTGAAGGTACTCCATTAAGGCTGCCTGGTGGGATGTGGATCTTTGAAGAAGCTCCAGGATGGAGATCCGAGCAGGCGTCTTGTCCAAGTGTTTTAATAGATCATACTGTGTTCCAGGGATAGCTCTTTATGGTTGTTCTCCATCATCCTTCTCTGGCTGAGATCGCTCAGGATTCTGACTGTTGTGGGGAAAAACCCTGTGGAAAATCCTTCCACTCCGGAGCACCATTACCTACGGCTTTTGTACCTCTGTGGGGGTAGCAGTGGGTTTTAACAGGGGTTTGAGGGGTAGCGGTGGAGGAATGGTTGATGAAGCAGGGGTGATGACGGGAGCAGGGATTCTGATGAGGGGTTTGTTAGGTGGAGGCATGGTGGAGGTAGAGGGGATATCGCGCGGATTATGAAGGATAAGGGGTCTGGAAGGCGGAGGTGGAGACGAAGTAGAAGTGGGTAGGGCTTGAAGTGGGCAATGATTTTGAGGTGGGTGATGGGTAATGAGTGGTTTTGAAGGTATTAGTGGTGATACGGTGGAGAAAGACGGGGTTATGTATGGTTGACGGATGATAAGGGGTTTAGAAGGCGTAGGGGTAAATGTGGTAGAGGTGGATGGTAAAGTGGGGGAGTGGGAGAAGATGAGAGGGTGTGAAGGCGTAGTGGAGAGTGTCGGTTGATAGGGGATCGGGGTACGGATGAGAGGGCGCAATGGTAGTGGAAATGGTGAAGGCGATACTGACGCGGGTTGATGAGAGAGAGGTGCTAGCCGGGCAAGGCGAGGGGGTTGCATGACGATGGGGTTGGAGGAAGAAAGAATAGAGGTACTTTCCTGGTGCCACACCTGCTCTCTCCCGACTTCCGGGAAGGAGGAGATGGGGTTAACCTGATGATTGGGCTGTTGGTGCTCCGGTAATGGATTCTGGATTATGCCCATGTCAGGCTGTTGTTGTGGGGCCTGCTGAGGCTGTTGTTGTTGTTGTGGTTGCTGCTGCTGCTGCTGTTGTAACTGCTGCTGTGGCCTATGAGGAGGTCTCCTAACCTTAAGAGCGGCGACGTATGGTCTCATTTCATCCCAATCTATTTGATGTTCATCATTCATATCGTGGATGTAATCTTTGAAATGGAAGCAGTAATCTACTGTGTGTCCTGGCTGCCTGTGGTAGACGCAGTATTTGGAGGTATCAACATTTGGGGGCCACACGGGCCTTTCTCTGGGTAGGGCGAGTTGGTTTGATGCCATGAGGGTATTAAAAATGTCTGCTAAGGTTTCTGACAATGGTGGATAGTAGGCTCTCTTGGGACCGAGCGGCCTCCTTTGTTGCTGTTGGGGACCATAGTTCCCCGGGGGTGGAACTTGGTTGTACTGAAGCGGTGGTTGTTGTTGCTGAGGTTGTGGTTGTTGTTGCTGGGGTTGACGTAATGGAGGCATATTATCCTGGGGTGGATTATTTTGGGGTGGAGGACGAAGAGGGAAAGGACCTGGTTGGAGGGGAAGTCGGGGCATTTGTGGAGGCCTTGGGTTGACCGCATAGTTGGCATTGTTGACCGCACCCACTTGCTCATTTGTCACGACCCCTTCTGTGGCTCCGCCCGAGACACCAGTGCCTGTCTTTCTGACCACTTTGGACTTCGACGACTCAAACATGTTCATAATGGGGGAGTCTTTTAACTGGGTTTGGATGTATCGGGCCCTTTCATAGAGTTCCTCCATTGTAGTAAGTTTATTCATGGCCAGGACGTGTCTGAATTGTGGGGTTGCATTAGACACAATCATCTTCACTTGTTCGGGCTCAGAGAGGGTATCCCTTATTCTTTCCGTCAGAGACCTCCATCTATCAGCATAGCGGACAAAATCCTCATCGGGCTTCATCTTTTCGGCCACTAGGTCGGTAATGGAGAGTGAGGGACCGACCCTATCCATATATTTCTGCAAGAACCTTCTCTGGACTATTTCAAAATTCTCGGCCTCGCGGGGCTCCAAAGAATAGAACCACTCAAGCGCGGGACCATCCAATGATCTCCGAAAGAGGTATGCCAGGGACCTCTGATCGTTTTGCCAATAGGAGGATTCATACATGAAATCCTTGAGGTGAATGAAGGGGTTGCCGGTACCATTGTATCTGCGGTACGTGGGCATTTCAGAGGGAGGAAGATGAATGACGGGAAGGATTGGCAAAGTAACCTCCGGGGTGGCATTCACGTCCACCATTCTTCTCAGATTTTGAAACTGCTCGTCCATGCGATTGAACCTATTGAGGAGCGATTGGGCGAGCTCCTCTGGAGGTGAAGGTGGCACTTGCCACTGGGGGAGAAACTGTCTCCTGGAGACTTGAGGGGGGAACCCGGAATGAGAGGGAGCTGTCGGACCGCCGACAGTTGGCCCTGGCTGAAGCGGTGTGTGGGGAACAACGGGAGTTTGAGATTGTGACGGGAACTGGAATGAGGGTGGTTGTTGGCTCGCTTGTCCTTGAAGCGAGGGAGACTGGATGGCTTGTGCCAACGAAGGAGATGGAATGGCCTGCACGGACTCTTGGAGAGGTGCGATGGCCGGAGTTGATTCCTGGGGCGTGGGGGAAACAGATTTCCCCTTCAGAATGGCCTGGAAGGCCCGGAGCTGTTCAGAGGTAAGCTCCGTGTTGGCGAGGACGCCCAGTAAGGAAGAGATATCCTGTGGTGGGGACGTGTCCCCGGCAATAACCTGCACCTCATGCGAGAGCTCATGAGAAGGACCCGAGTCCATAGCATAGACTCGCGGGTCGGTTGACAAACCACGACTTGGGTGATTTTCCTCAAAAGACTCGTGAGCCATGCTCACAGTTTTCCCAGAACGCAAAAACA
The DNA here is from genome assembly GCA_022559845.1 of Amorphophallus konjac. Taxonomy (NCBI): domain Eukaryota; kingdom Viridiplantae; phylum Streptophyta; class Magnoliopsida; order Alismatales; family Araceae; genus Amorphophallus; species Amorphophallus konjac. The sequence goes on along the minus strand of CM040119.1, from coordinate 315,827,317 downwards.
TACACTAGCAAGCAGGTAGCACAGATTATCAAACAAGTGGATGCCTTTACGCCTTTTTTTTTGTGTTTTGATTTTGATGATTTTTTTGTGTTTTTAGCGAGATCCGAAGTTCACACAAAATGGGGACCCTAGTTTATTTTTGTTTCACCGCCGTGTCAGCTAGGGTCTCTCGTCTCACCACGAATGAAATGACTAACTTCGGGGAACTTCAATGGTACAACCAGCCCAGTGAACGAAGAGGAGATTCTTCGATGTCGGGGACTTACGGAGGTCCCAGTGGAGGAGATTCTAGTCCGTTGAGAGGAATTCTCAAACGGAGAGTCCTTCCTTCACCGGGAAAGCGTGATCCTCAAAAAAATGAAAAAAAGGATAGAAAATAGGGATGGATGCATGCAATGAAATGCTGACAGAGATATGGAGTGGGAAAACAACAGAAATAACCGACATGTAATAAACAAACAACCAATCAAAACTGACAGTGCTGCCGTGAGCACAACGGGGGCACGCGCGGGCGCCAAGATGGAGAGGCACGGATGGTGCCGAACTTGCAAGGGTAGCCGAAAGGAAGCAGTAGAGGTCCCACCGTGATCGCCAATCTGTGAGCGACGTCATGCGGTTCGGGGTGCGAAGAGGACGCGGAGCGCGCGGGCTCCTTTTTTTTGTTTGCTACAACACAGAAATAAGAGAAAAGAGAAGGGGCCACCACGGGAGATTGCTCGGGCGGGGCGAGCGTGACAAATGTGATATAGCAAGATATGGGGGTTAAACGGCCATAGCGGGAAGTGACTCGCCGCGACCTCGGGGGACGGGAATGGTGCAGAAATTAAATAGCAGGAATTGAAACGGCCATTGGGGAAGTGACTCGCCGCGGCCTCGAGAATATGAGCAGATAAGAAGATAGCAGAATATAAAGAGAATATAAAGAGCGGAAATTTAAACGGCCATTGGGGAAGTGACTCGCCGCAGCCTCGAGAATATGAATAGATAAGAATATGACATGATATAAAGAGAATTTAAACGGCCATTGGGGAAGTGACTCGCCGCGGCCTCGAGCATATGAGCAGAATATAACATAATATAAAGAGAATATGAGAATGGAAATTTAAACGGCCATTGGGGAAGTGAATCGCCGCGGCCTCGAGAACAAGATGTGATCGCTAGGGGCCGGAAGACCCCAAAATAAGAGAGTGATCGCGCCTACCTCAAGAGCGGGAGATGGCGGGTTGCTTCTTCCTCCCCCTTCGGCCGGTCGATGGAGAGGGCTTTCTTTGGGTACCCTTGCAAAACAACGACAAACAAGTAACGAGTGGATTAGAAAGATGAAGGTGTAGTATTCAAATCCTTGCGATAAAAATAATGAAATGATGGCAAGACACACACCTGGTTGGTGTTGTCTTTTAAACCCCTCTCGGACTCGAGTAGGAGGAAAATGAGATGATGGATGCAAGAAGTATATAAGAAGAGGCGCCCTTATGAAGGGGGATAGATGATGCGAGATGATGAATGCAAAAGAACTAAGAAGAAAAGGAAAGGATTGGCTTATTGGATGTGCCGATGGTGAAATCCGGCGGAGCTCCGGCAGCGTAGGGATGGCGTGGAAGCGCGGTGGATGAAGATGACCTTTCTCTCGCGAGGGTGGGCACCCGAGAAGCCGACAGAACCTCCACCTACAAAAGTCCCCACGGGTTAGAAAATGACTCCGGTAGCCTCTGGGCTCCGGCAGCCTATCGGATCTCTTTTTAAGCTCCCCCAGAACTGAGGGGGTGGGCCTCTATTTATAGGGCTCCGGAGGGTGGAGGCGTCCAGGACCCTGGACACCTCCATCAGGGCCAAACTAATATTTTATTCTATTTTTATTAATTTTTTCAGAATATTTTTGTGGAGGCGTCCAGGGCCCCAGACGCCTCCAACAGGTCCACCGAAAACCGACGACGGTCGCACGCGGTTTGGCACAACGCGTGGTTTTGCGAGCGGCGCCTCGTGATTCAGAAATGGGCACGTCCATCTGGCTGGACGTCTCCATAATTTGGATTTTTTCACACACGACAAACCGTCGTTCGGTGGCCGGCGCCCGTGAGAGAGTTGATGGAGGCGTCCAGGGGCCTGGACGTCTCCAGTAATATATTATTTTTATTTTTGTTTTGTCTTTTATGCCAAGGCTGGCATTATATATTTTTTATTTTTGTTTTTATGGAGGCGTCCAGAAGCCTGGACGCCTCCATTAATTTATTATTTTTTATTTGGTTTTGTCTTTTATGCCAACTGGCATTTTATATTTTTTATATTTGTTTTTATGGAGGCGTCCAGGGGCCTGGACGCCTCCATTAATTTATTATTTTTTATTTGTGTTTTGGGTCTGAAAAATAAAGTAAAAAAATGGGGGCGTCCAGGGGCTTGGACGCCCCCATTAAGGCCCACCCGGGTCCTCGGTTTAGGCGTTGGCGGCTGCCCGGCAGGCAGCCTTCCTGATTCCGGAACCTCCTGATGCGTCTGACTGGTGTTGATGCCGTCCGAATGCCGTGACGAGATGATTCCGGATGCCGAAAAGGGCGGAAGAAGACTCAAGGAAAGGAAGCACTCAAGTGATTCAAAACGTGTAAGCCGTCGCGGGGCGTTGTATAGTGATATGAGACTTTCTCAGGAGACGTTAGGAATAGCGTTTCTACAGGGTACACAAAGAAAGAAATATTCCCTGGCTTAGGGGCGCATGAAGAAAGGAATGCACCCCGCGTAGGGGCACATAAGCATAAGAAGAAGAGATTGCCCCGGCCTGGGGTCATGAGAAGAAGTAGAGTTGCACCCCGATTTAGGGGCATATGAAGAGAAGTGTACCCCACCCTGGGGCATAAGAGGTGGAAGAATCAACCCTGACCCAGGGGTAACTGAAGAGAAATTCACCCCGCCTCGGAGGGGCACAAGAAGCAAGAATCCCGCCCCCGCCATGGGGGCACAAGAAGCAACACCCCCGATTCGGGAGGGGGGGTTGGGGCCTTGTGAGACAAAGAATACGCCCCGGCTTAGGGGCATTTAAAAAAATACATACACCCCCGCCTCAGAGGGGCATGAGAAGCAAAAGACACACCTCGTGCCAGGGGCATACAAAGAGGATACACCCCGGCCTGGGGGGCATATGAAGCCAAGAAACACACCCCCGTCTTGGGGGTATTTGAAGAAGAAGCATACCTCGCCTCGAGGGCCTAGAAGCTATAATGAATACGCCCCGACTCAGGGGCATATGAAGAGAAGTCCACCCCGGGCTAGGGGTATTTGAAGAAGAAGCATACCCCGCCAAGGTGCATAGAAGCCATAAAGAACACGCTCCGGCTTAGGAGCATTTAAAGAAGCTACATCCTGCCTTGGGAGCACAAGAAGAAGATAGTCCACCCCGGCTTAGAGGCATTTGAAGAAGGAGTATACCCTAGGCTCGGAGTCCATGAAGCAACATGCACCCCCCCCCCCCCCCGGGGAGCATCTGAAGTAGAACAAACAACATCCCCCGGCTTAGGAGGGGGCGTATAAAGAAAGGAATACACCCCGATATGGGGGCACGTAAGCAAAGAAGAAGAATTCACCCCGCCTCGGGGGCATAAGAAGCAAGAAATACGCCCCACCTTGGGGGCACCAAAAGCAACAATACACTCCACTCTGGGGGCACTAGAAGCAGAATACACCCTGTGTCAGGGGCATGTGAAGAGAAAGATACCTCACTCTGGGGCATCAAAAGCAGCAATACACCCCGACCTAGGCGCAGACAGCACCTCACCCCGTCTTGGGGCGTAAGAAGCCAAGAATATACCCTGCCATGGGGGCATTAGAAGTAGAATGCATCCCCACCCCGTGGGCATAAGAAGCAACATGCACCTCGCCTTGGCAGCATATGAGGCCAAGAAGCATACCCCGGCTCGGGAGCATAAGAAACAAAAGACATACCCCCTGCCAGGGGCATATGAAGAGGAACGCACTCCGTCTTGAGAGGCGCAAGAAGAAGAAGGACTCACCCCGCGTGGGGGCATCTGAAGTAACAGCACACCCCACCTCGGGTGCATAAGAAGCTAAGCTCGCCCCGCATGGGGGCATGTGGGACACAGTTACGCCCCGACTCAGGGGCACTCGAAGAGAAGTCCACCCCGGCTTAGGGGCACAAGGAGCAAAGCATGTCCCGTCCGGGACATAGAAGCCATAAGAGAATGCACCCCTGTTCTAGGGGTGTTTGAAAAAAGAAACACACACCCCGGTCCGGGGGCATAAGAAGCAGAAGATTCCACCCCGACTTGGGAATATGAGAAGAAACAGAGTTGCACCCCGGCTTAGGGGCATTCGAAGAAGAAATGTACCCCGCCATGGGGGCGTATGAAGCAAAAGAAACACGCCCCCTATGAGGGACATGAAAACAAGAATTTACACCCCGCCTGGGGGGGCACAGAAACCATAGAGGATATACCCCCACCACGGGGGGCACATGAAGAGAACCCATCCCGCATCGGGAGCACAAGAAAGAGAAGAATACACCCTGGCCTGGGGGGGGCTTTGAAGATGAAATACACCCCCTCCATGGGACACAAAGCTACACCCCGACTCAGGGGTATCTGAAGAGAGATCGCCCCGCCACAAGGTCATAAGAAGCAAAAGAATACACCCCGACCTGGGGACACATGAAGAGCATCCACCTCGCTCTAGGGGCACAAAAAAAAAGAGATACATTCCGCCCTTGGCGCATAAGGAGCAAAAGCATCTACCCCGACCCGGGGCACAGAAGCGAAGAGACATACATCCCGACATGGGAGTTTATGAAGAAAGGTATGCCTCGCTCTAGGGGCATTTGAAGAAGAACTACCCCCCCCCCCCCCGCTCTGGGGCAGAAGAAGCAAAAAAAATCTACCCCGACCGGGGGCGCAACAAGCAACAAAGATACCCCCTCGTGCCGGGGACATATGAAGAGAAGCACTCCTCCGCCTTCAGGGGTAGAAGAAGCAGAATTCACCCCCGCCATGGGGGGGTTTAAGAAACAAGAGACACACCTCATGCCAGGGGCATATATGGAGAAACTCACCCCGTCATGGGGGCATAAAGAGCAGAAGAACTCACCCTGGCTTAGGGGTATTTGAAGAAGAAACATACTCCACCTGGGGACATAGAAGCCGTGAAGAGTATACCCCGGCTTGGGGGCATTTGAAGAAAGCTACACCCCGGCTTGGGGGCATTCGAAGAGAGCTACACCCCGATCCGGGGGGCATAGAAAGAGAAGAGTACACCCCGCCTGGGGGCACAGAAGCGAAGAGGCAAAACACACCCCTCAGGGGGGACGCATACGAGGTAAAGCTACACCCCTACCTGGGGGCACATTAAGAGAAACACACTCCAGCGCGGAAGCATTAATGAGAAAAGAAGAGAAGAAAAGAAAGAAAAAGAGACACATAAGGCAGACGTGGTCTTCGAACCTGCCTCTTTACATAAAAAAAAAAAAGAACAGTCATGAGGCTGACGTGGTCCTCGAACCCGCCTCATCACACAAGAAAAGAGAAGAAAAGGAAGAAAAGATACATGAGGCAAACATGGTCTTTGCACCTGCCTCTCCACACAAAAGAAGAAGAGAAGAAAAGAAAGAAAAGAGACATGAGGCAGACGTGGTCTTCGAACCCACATCTTTACATAAAAAAAAAGAACAGTCATTAGGCAGACGTGGTCCTCGAACCCGCCTCATCACAAAAGAGAAGAGAAGAAAAGGAAGAAAAGACACATGAGGCAGACGCGGTCTTTGCACCCGCCTCTCCACATAAAAGAAGAAGAGAAGAAGAGAAAGAAGAGTCATGAGGCAAACATGGTCTTTGCACCTGCCTCTCTACAAAAGAAGAAGAGAAGAAGGAAAAAAAGAGACGGGAGGCGAATATGGTCTTTGCACCTGCCTCTCCGTAAAAGAAGAGAAGAAGAGAAAGAACAGTCATGAGGCAGACGTGGTCCTTGAACCCGCCTCTTCACACAATAGAAGAAGAGAAGAAAAGAAAGAAAAGACACACGAGGCAAACATGGTCTTTGCACCCGCCTCTCCTCACAAAAAAAGAAGAAAAGAAGAGAAAGAAGAGTCACGAGGTAGACTGTTACCCCCGACCTTCGGTCATCCAACAAATAGAAACCAACTAGACCTCCCGCCGACGGGGCGTTAAACCGACTAGACCTTCCGCCGATGGGGCATTAAACCGACTAGACCTCCCATCGACGGGGCGTTAAACCGACCAACTTTCAGCCATCGGGGCTTCAAGCCGACAGCTACCCCTTCATCGGCCTTTGGGTCGACAGCTATATAATCCTCAGCCCCCAAGCCAACAGCTATCTCACCATCGGCCTCCGAGTCGACAGCTATATAATCATCGACCCCCAAGCCGACAGCTATCTCACCATCGGCCTCCGGGTCGACAGCTATATAATCATCGGCCCCCAAGCTGACAGCTATCTCACCATCGGCCTCCGAGCCGACAGCTATATAATCATCGGCCTCCGAGCCGACAACTATATAATCATTGGCCCCGAGCCGACAACTACCTCATCACTGGCTCCTAGCCGACAGATACCTCATTTTTTTAACTAAAGTTGATACTTGCAAGGGGGGAGACGGGAGAGGGGGTTCATCTCTTCATTGCGGAAGAAGATGAAACCACTATCCCGGCCACCAGGCAAGCGATTTTCATATAAGAAAGCATAAAAGAGAAAGGGGTACAGAGGGGGGGAGGGGAAACGGCCAAAGAGGGCCAAGAAGCGTACAAGGCCCAAGGCCCAAAGAAGCAACAACGAGGCCAAAGAACCCAAGCGAGGGCAGCAACAAAAGGCCGAGAACCCACAGAGGAAACCAAGTCCCTACAAATAGGAGTCTTCGTCGAAGACCCCTTCAGAATCAGATGAGAACAAAGAACGGACACCACGGTGACGACCCGGAGAGCAAGGCCAGTCAAGTGGATCAACCTCCGAACCGTCGGGATCGAGCACCTCCGAGTAGGAAGGGTCGACCGGCGGCGGGGGCGCCATCGAAGAAGACAGGAGCCGGAGAGAACGACGCAGAGGGAGACCAGCGTCCTCAAACATGAACTGTCGATCACGCGAGGATGAGGTGGAGTTGGAACACCGAAAGGAACGTCGAGGAGCCCCGCCTTCCATCCTCGAGGGCGGCCGAGAGCGGTCCAACCCAGAGGTACCCACGAAGGTTGTATGGGCCGTCGTAAGGTCACGAAACCCCGAAGCAGGCTCAAGCCCGGGGACGTGGAGAGCCTGGACGAGCTGAGAGAACCAGAGAGGTGTGCCAAGATCCGGGGGGGGCACAACACCCACGGAGTGCACCGGAGCAGAAGGGGGGGCGGTGAAGTCGATTGGCCCGGGAGGGGCCCGATTGATCTTCTTCTTCAAAGCTTGGGCGAAGGAGAGGCGAGGTGCGGCCGTCGGAGAAGAGGAGGAGGCCAAGGGCCCTACAACGTTGGCCGCCTGGGCAGTGGGCTGCGCCCCAGGGGACCAAGCAACAGCACCGGCATTAAGCCCTGAAGAAGGGCCGCCAAGGGGGTGGGCATCCGGCGCCGGGAGGCCGAGGACCAAAGAGGAGGTCGCTCGGGCAGCAGGAGGAACAGCCGCAGGCACATCTGAGCACTTAGACACAATGCCCACTGACGGCGGGGGGAGAACACCATGAGCACCTGGGTCCGGAGGAGGGGCGAGGCCAACAAATCTAGCATGTACTGCGGGCAAGTCCGGAAAGAAAGAAATGGGCTCCAAACCTGGCACCGAGAGCACTTGAATAGTAGGGCGCACAGAAAGGGGGAGCTCCACGGCAGGGGCGGGAGTCCCCTCAGCTCCACGGGCTGGTGTGTGGAAATCAGCAGGAACAGGCACCGTGGGAGGTGCAGGAGGGGCTACGTCTGAAGGGCTGGGTCCCACGGGAGAGGAGGCCCGAAGGCCAGGGGCCTGCATGGGAGAGGCAGCGACTGCCCGTGGAGGGAGGCCGTCAGGGGGGGTGTCTACACCTATGGAGTGGGTGTCGACACCCACGGTGCCAGCGGCTGCCCGCGGAGGGAGGCCATCAGGGGGGGTGTCGACACCCATGGGGTGGGTGTTGACACCCACGTTGCCAGCTGCTGCCGGCGGAGGGAGGCCATCACGGGGGGTGTCGACACCCACGATGCCAGCTGCTGCCGCTAGCATATGAGCTTCCGCCCCCCCCCCCCCCCCCTGAAGAAAGGAGGCATCTGCTGGCAGGGGGGAAACGGGAAGAGCTGGTAGGCAGGCAGGCGAGGAGCTCGACGGAGCGGCCGCAACGGACACGGGAGCAACCGCAGCCGACGGGTGAAGTGCAGGAGAGTCCACGGGGGGGGGGGGGCGGAGGTCAACACCGACAGGGGGGGGCTGCAGGGCTTCAGAGGCTACCGTGGCGGTGACAACGGGCAAAGGGGGCCCAACAGGGGGCAAACACGCTGAGACGGGAGGCAGACCAAGCCCAATAGACGCCGAAGCTTCCGGAACTGGAGAAGCATGCGGCAGGTGGGCTTCAACGCAGGCAGAAGGAAGGGAGCCCAGAATCAAAGGAGCACGCTCCACCGCCTGCAACCTCGACGAAGCATCCTCAGCAGGTAAGGAAGCATCCGCAGGCGACGGGAGAGGAGGCACCAAGCCAGTGGGGGGCAGCGCCAGGCTGGCCGCAGGCTTCAGGTGGGGCATGGGAACATCACGGACCAAGGGAGCAGTCGCGGGGGCACCACCAGCCGCGAGGGCCGCGACTGCGGTTGCCGGAGGAGTAGCGAACAAGGCAGGTTGCCCAGGATGACGCAGAGCAGGCTTGGGCGGCACCAAGACAGGAAGGCGAGCAGGAGGCTTGTTGCACTTGAGAAGATCATGTCCAAGATGCCTGCAGGAGCTGCAGAAGGAGGGGGGGCTTGGGTACACCAACGGTTGCCAAAACCCACTGCCACCATAGCCAATCCAAGCCCGTGGAGGGAGTTTCTTGGAGAGATCCGCCAGAACACAAAATCTGGCAGCGTGAGAGCGGGTGCGGCATAAAGTGTTGTGATCCACTTTGAGGGGAGAACCAATACCCCCTGCTATGGAGTTAAGTATAGCTTCTTGGTAAAAGTTGGCAGGGAGCCCGGGCAACTCCACCCAAACGGGAACGAGGGGTGAATCTTCATCAACGGAGAAGTTGAGGGACCACTTGAAAAAGGAGAAGGGCCTGCCCATAATAAGGAGGGAGTCCTTGAGGAGGACTTGGAGGTAGTCTTCCCTGTGGTTGAAGCAGAGGAGGAGATGTTGGCGGTCCATAGAGCTGATGAGGAAGTCGTCCTTAAGCTGGAAGTGCCGTGCTAAGTGCGATCTGATCACTTGGAATGGAGGACGACCTTGCGGCGTTCTAGCAATGAGGGCGAGTTGAAGAGGCCGGCAGGACACATGGATCTCATCCATGTTGAAGAAGGCAGCTGGTTCTCCACTGTCGGTGAAGGCTGGAGCATGAGTGGAGAGAGGGAGGGGTGGAGGGGCCAGCGACTGGAGGACCACATTCGCGAAGGAAGGGGCAGGCGCGAGAACAGAGGAGCGGCCGGATGGGTCTAAGGAAGGGGGCGCAGAAGCCACCCCTCCAGGCACTGCCGGCCGTGCAAGGCCAGACCAAGGGGATGTGGCTGGTAGCGTGCTTGCACGCGGACCACTGGAGGAGGGAGCGGCGGGAACGAAAGAGGCACGAGGCTTGCGAACTGAAGTGCCAGCGCCAAGCGCAGCGGCAGGGTGGGCATCCGAGGGGAGGGCCGCGGGGAGAGGGCTCAGGAGGGGGCCAGATGGTGGCGCTTGGTGGAGGTGGGCTGGAGGAGGAGGGGCTGCAGCCGACGGGGGGGCCTCGGACGGACAGCCGGCCAGCGACAGGGGAGCTGCAACCGGCGGGGGGAGGGCTGGGTAGGAAAATAGGGGATCGTATTCGGGCGCCGTCCCATCGAGGGGGTCAACAGTCAACTCCGGATGGGGGGGATCGACGGAAGGAGGTAAGGAGGGGAGAAAGGGGATAGACGGTGAGGATTGGGAAGTGGCAGGAGGCAACGGTTGAGATGAGGGAGGAGCTTGAAAGGGTGGGTGATGAGGGCATCCCTTGCCCCTCCACATTTTCTCTGGACTCGGATTGTTCGTCGGCAAGCGCCATTATGTTCCTCAAGTGTTTGTGAGTCGAGTCATGTATTTTTCTTATTTTTATTTGAGTCTTAATCATGTAATTTTCCCTTTATTTGAGTCATGTACCTAGGTTAGTAGGTTATCTACCAATGTCCTAAGTCATTGTGTTGTTTAGATAGGCTATTGGGCCCATCTCATTGGGCTAGGCCCATGGACACCCCCCTTCCCTTCGGTTATTAGTCATTGTGTCTTTTGTTAGGGTCCTTTGTGAAAAAGTCATGTGCCTATAAATAGGCCACCCCACTCCTCATATGTAACAACTTATGCATGAATATTGAATTCCAGATATACTCCAAATCCCTCTAGCCTTCTCTCTCAATATCTCTCTCTCTCTCTCTCCCTCCACCCCAATTTTCGGAATTTTCTCTCTCCTCCCCATTTACCTCTCATTAACTCCCCTCCCCTCATTCAATCACCTTCCCAACCACCCCATCTCCCACCTACCCCATTTAAACCTCTCCCCTTCCCCATAACCCTCTTTATTCCACCCCCCTAGTCCCAAGAGAGCTCCACCCAATCCCCACTCCACCTTCCAACCCCCAACTACCCATTTCCCTTCCCCAAACCTCACTCCACCTTCCCAAGACACCTCTTCCCATCCCCAAGACCACCATTGATCACTCCCCATCAAAGAAAATTCAAACTCACATTCCCTCCACCCACTTGTGCCTCCCTCACAGCCCAAATTCGTAGCTCCTCTCTCACCCTCTGAAAACACCCCATTCCAGACCCCATTCTCCCTCTCCCACATCTTAGAACACCCCCTCCTAGGCCCCCTCACAACTAGGGGTCACTCCCACACCTATTCACCCCCATTTCCACTTCCATTTACCCCATTTCTCCCACCACCTTCCACCTACAGTTCGCAGGTTGCAGGTGGCAGAAGTCCAGCGACTTGCAGAAGGTGTCACATCGTCATCCTGAGGCTTCTAAAGGCGCTTCATACATCGTTGGAATTGTCTTTGAGTCCTCTTTCCAACAGAGGTTGTCCCGCATCCATCCGAGCTCGGAGCTGTGCGGTGGAGCAGATCTTGTGCGACTGTGCAATCTGCCCCAGGCTGAAGACCAGAGAGTATTTGGAAGTTTCACCACGACCAACCTAGCAAGAATCAGAGCTCGGCTTCTTCATCAAAATTCTTCTTCTCTGAATCCTCTTTCATCCCCAGAAAGCGGAGCTCCATTTGGCGTTCGAATCTGGGAGATATCATTTTTCTCCCCCGAAGTATACATTCTGTCCTCCCACAGTCTGCAGCGACCCTTCACCGGTGACCTGAGGCTACCGGCCAACCTTTGCATCGGTTGGCTTCCCCGTTAATTTTTCTGCGTAGAAGACTCGACAGCCAAACCAACGGCTTTGACGGCGCTCGATTTGGAGTTCGGGAGCGGTCGTGGCATTGCTGTCAATCTGCTGCTGGGAAACTGTTCCTGTCCGAACTAGAGACAGAGCTCCTGTTCAACTGTTGACCTCGGCCAGCTCGTGAGGGATCTGAGCGTCAATTTTGGAGGGATGAAACTATTACCAGTTAGCTATCATCTCCAAAACGAAGGACCTCATTCGGCCTCCGAAGCTTCCAGTTACTATTTTCTTCGTCAGGGTGTGTCGTCTGCCCCCTGTGGGTCCAGGTTTGACCTGCCCCTGCTCATCCGGCTACCTCATTCTTCTCCGACCTCCGATTGGGATCTCGTCAATTCCTGCTCGAAGCTACTCCGACAACGATCACGTCACCGCCAGGCTCGTCTCATTTGGAGTTCAGGAGCGTCCGTGGTGCCTTCTGCAACTCGCTGTACCTGTTCTGTACCAGCTAGAAGAGGAAATTGCTGACCTGTTCCAGTCGCCGGTCCGACCAGCCCTGAGTTCCAGAGCTCCTGCCAAAATTCAGACACCATCCCTGTCCTGTTGGGGAACTTTTGGCGCAGGTTTCATCAAGATCCAAGCTCTGTGGAATTTTTGGTAGCATCGACACCGCCCCACTGTCCGGCGAACCTGCAGATTGGCAGAACCGGCGGGATTCGGCAAGTCGGGTTCCTTCACTTAATTCCCCCACCCCGCTTGGCCGGCTGAAGGCCCCTCCCTGCGTGGAGGTAGTTTTGAATGTAATAAGCCTAATCCCCACCCCAAGATCACCCCTCCTGCGTGAGGCGTAGTGTTGTACATCTTTGCATTTTCAGGTCAAGCGACACCGCCGCGGCGATCGGGTGTATACCCTCGCCTCCCCGCTCGCCCCCGTCTCCGGCCGGAGTCGGCGTCTTCACGCTGGCTAGGTGAGCTCCTGAACATCCCTCATTGCTGTATTGGACTTGCTTAGCTTAGTATTGCTATAGTTACTCCGTCGGCGGTAAGAGAGTGTCCGATTTTACATTGCCACCAAATTGAGTGACCACCGCGGGCGAGTTGAGAGTGAATCCACTTAACCCACACCCTTGGTGTGTTGGCCGCCCATGATTTGGGCATCCTAGGCCCATTTGGGGTTCTTACCAAGCTAGCCAACCACTGGAGCCTAAAGGTCCCGCCTCGGACCCTCTCCAACATCGCCTAGTCGCCATCGGGTACTAGTGTGCGCCATACGGGTGAGCTCGCTAGTGTGAGTCCGTTGCTCAAACTTGAATGCTTGCAAAATAGGTCCATAGGTGGTGTCACATCAGTGGGGGAGGTGGGATGGATGGTGAAGATAGAGATGTGGCAGGGAACGAACTCGGGGAAGCCGACAGATACCTCATCATTGGCATCCCAGCCGACAGCTTCCTAGTTATAAAAATAGACCTCTCACTTTGGTTCGGATCCTTCCCCGGCCAGAGAACAATAGAATAAACCTTTCACTTTGGTCCGGACCCTTCCCCGGCCAGAGAACAAAAGAGACCCACCTCTTCAACTCCCACATCCCGCTACCTGACACCCCTCTGCAGGGCCATTTCGACCGGGGCCCACTATCAGGATTAATCCATCCGTCCCACTGCGCCTCCCGACTCTGCCTCTCGCAACCTGCTTCCCAGCATCTTTCAGCCCTTATGCCCCACTCCCCTAATGTCCCTTGGGTTCTATAGCCCGCTTCCCTAGTATCCTTTTAGCCGTTCGTGGTCTACTTCCCTAATACCTTTACTACCACTACACTTACACGTAACAACCATATTTTCTTATGCAATAAAAAAACACGACAAAAAAAACAAAAACAAAACAAAAATTAAAAAAAAGAGAATGCATGATCGCCCTGCTTGCATGGTTGCTTAATATGGAATAATACACCTCCTTGGAATTTTCTAGGACCGTGTTTCCTTGCTAAATAATAATGCTGCCCCGATTCCGGATGCACGTGCGTCACGGCGTACGCTCGAAAGGAACCCAATTATGGCGGGTGCATACGTCAAGGGGAAGGGTCATGGCTAAATCGCTGAGCTCAACTCACAAAATAAACCTGGGGCAACGCTCCCACACTTCGCACTTAATGTGTTCAATAGCTTTCAACCATATGGATTGCCCGAATTCCTTCTTACCACTCCACGGAGACTTGAATTCCTACACTCGTGTGAAAGGTAATCGTGAGGAAAAAAGTCGCCTACCCCCACTGTAAAAAAAAATAATAAAAAAAACAAAAAAGAGAGAGAAAAAAAATGATGCAAAAAAAGAGAGAAACGTGAATCCGAGTAGCTGGGAATCCCCATTGAGACACATGAGGAGACTCGCGCAAAATGGTGAAGCGAATTACAATAAGGATGAAACCTATTACCGGGAATCCCCATTGAGACATATGAGGAAACTCACGTCAAACGGTAGAATCTGCAATAGAATTACAATAAGGATGAATCCTAGTAGCCGGGAATCCCCATTGAGACACATGAGGAGACTCGCGCCGAACGGTGAAATCCACTACCAAAATAAACAGATGGGGGCTGTGCGTAGCTACCAAAATCGAGAGCTTGAAACCTATGTGTAGGCGCTAGAGTAATCCTCGAGTGTCGCTAGGAAAACCTGTGTATCCCTATGGTTAGGGCTCTTTGTTCACACATTTGCACCTCCACGCCACAGAGAATTGCCTCGGGTGAAACGCGTGAATTTGGGCTAGGCATGCAAGACGTGTGATATCCTCTTGACGGGTGCACCACCCCTCAATTGTGCCTCGTGGCCCGCACCGTGTCTACGAATTGTGGGCCATATCCCTATCCCATTCCCTATAGAGGGAGCTGCCTTCTTTATACTTGTGTTATGCATGCTGACGAATGCCTGCATGCTTGGATTAAAAAAATGTTGAATAATAATAAATAAATAAATAAAAAGAAGGGGGACTCAATTTTGGCTATCGCAGCCTGCCTTCTCGATTTCGGCTCGTAGAGCCCAATCTTGGCCCCCATGACCTACTTCTTGCCCTCGCGGCTCGTTAGTCTCCCAACTTCAGCTTCTATAGTCCGCTTTCCCCCAATTTGGGCTTTCACAGTCTGCTCCCCAATTTTGGCTTTTGTAGCCCGCTTCCCCTATTTCAGCCTTCGCGGCCTACTTCCGTAACACTAACTCCGGCCCTTGCAGCCCACTTTCCCGAGTTCGGGTTTCATAACCAGTACCCCCGGCGCATTAAAGAACAAAACAACCTCTCACCCTGGCGGGTGGGGAATCAACCCCCTTTCCTTGCATTAACACTAGCCCGTGTCAGCGACTTGACCACCTCTCCGTCCCCTCAGGTGACGAATATCTCTTTGGAATCAACAAACTCTTCTCTCCATCCCCTCGGGTGACGAATATCCCTTTTGAATTAACAAATTCTTCTCTCCGTCCCTTCGGGAGATGAATATCCCTTTTGAATCCACAAACCCTTCTCTCTGCCCTCGTGGCTCGCTTTTCAATCATCGGCCCCTGAGCTGACAGCTTTCGATCATCGGCCCCTGAGCCGACAGCTTTTCAATCATCGGCCCCTGAGCCGACAGCTTTTCAATCATCGGCCCCTGCGCCGACAGCTAGTCACTTATCGGCCTCTGAGCCGACAGCTATTTTCTATCGGCCCCTGAGCCGACAGCTATCCTTTATTGGCCTCTGAGCCGATAGCTACCTTCATCGGCCTCCCAGCCGATAGCTATCCAATTATTGGCATCCACGCCAGCAGCCGCCCGGAGTTCTTCAAAAAAAGGGGAAAAGAAGGGGAGAAGAGAAGAAGAAGGAAAGAGAGAAGAGAAAAGAAAAAGAGAATGAAAGAGAGAAGAGAAAAAGAAAAAAGATAACAAAAAAAAGAGAAGAGAAGAGAAGAAGAAGAAGAAGAAGAGAAGAAGAGAAGAAGAGAAAAGAGAGAAGAAAAGAAAGAAAATAGAAGAAAGTGAGCACCCTATGAGGCCAAGTGCACCCTGTCGGCACTGACAAAGAGAAGAAGAGACAAACAAAGCATGTTAGCCCCCGACACCCTATCGGCACTGACAAAGAGAAGAAGAGACCAACAAGCCATGTTAGCTCCCGACACCTTGTCGGCACTGATGAAGAGACAAAGAGACCAACATGCTACGTCACTCCCCGGCACCCCGTCGGCACTGACGAAGAGAGGAAGAGATAAACAAGTCATGTCAGCTCCCGACACCCCGTCGGCACAGACGAAGAGAAGAAGAGACCAGTACACCCGCGGGCAACTCCCGGCTCATCCTTCACCCGCGCTACCCGTGGGTGGCGGGCATTTGTGGACATGCAAAATTGCACGCCCATACGTCCCAACTAGTCTAGCATCAACAACGACTCCAACTAGAGAAACTACGGAGGAGATGGGCCGTCTGGACTCTCCAAACAAACGCACACACTGCAGTGAAGCCATCTCCGGAGTCACGACAGCGAAGAGAGATCAACTACCAGAATACACTCCAACCTGTGGGTCTCGAAGAAAATCGAATGGGCCACAACCCACACTCTCAACGGGCTCAGAACTGCCCACTTCGCCCCTTCAGTGGCACGCCCCAGGGCCCTTCAGCGGCATGCCCTTGGGCTCTTCAACGGCACACCCTCTGGGCTCTTTAGCGCGACACTCCCTCCGCGGAACACACCCACCGCACCGGGCCACCCTCTTCCATGGCACACCATCACGCCGGGCCACTCCCTCCGTGGCACACTTCCACCCCTGGCACCTTCCGCGGCACACACCCACTGTGCCACATGGCGTGGCATGCACTGTACCGGGTAAGCCTCCACCTCTCACCACTGCGTCGGACCAACCACAGCACCCGATGACAGCCCCCCCCCTTGGCCGGTGCACCACCGCGCCAACTCCGTGGCACACACCCACCGTGCCGGGTAACACCCCAAAACCCGCACTGGATCACACCACACATATCCCGCCAGTCCACCCTTTTTTTCTCCACCTCACCGGGTGACCCTTTCCTCCCCTCACCGGATGCCAGCCTCCACCCTGCCCTTGATGGGACAGCCGGCACAAACGGTACTCTACTTTTGCCTCCAGCCACTGGCTATGGAGTCTCCTCCGCTCCCAGAGAGTCATTGGCACCATCCAAGTTATAATCTTCAGGGATCAAAAAAAAGGGCTTGAAATGCAAGCGGGGTTCTAAATCTAGATACAAGAAAAAAAAAGAAGAGGTTAGCTGTTGTGAATGAGCCAGTGCCATCTCCATCGCATTTGAATGTGGATGAGGATTTGGGTTTGGATGACAATGATGGTTGCCTAATAAATTTGAGAAATGAGGTCAAATTACCATCTGTTGCTTCTGATGAAAAAGGAAATCTGGCAAAATCTGATCCTGTTATAAATGAAACACCAATGAGACAATCAGGACATGGTCGTGTGAAAGTAAAGCTTAAGTCCTCAAGATTATCAGGAACTCCAAACACATATGTGGATGCTCAAACAAGTGAGACAGAGAAAAGCAATGTACAAATAGCTTTACCGGTGCTTGACTTACTTATGGAGAAGAAGGAAGGCAGTGACTATTCTGATGGGAAGTCCTCTGATTTGCAGCCTACTACTTCTAGAAAATCACCTAGGAAAGAAGGGAGCATAAAGATTATATCTTCCAGAGGCCGAGGCTCTTCAAATGCATACATACCAGAGAAGCATGCGTACAAGGAAAATAGTCCTTTGCAGCTGATGGGTGCGAGGGAATCAGCTCTCTCAGACAATGAAAAGACTAAAGATTCATCAATTCCTACGAAATTGCATCATAGAGGAATAGAGTCTCCTTATGTGGATCCACACTACAATGAGAATGAACAGAGTGCCGCCCTTGCGGTGATTAAGAAAGTCATGAAAATGGATGCTGCTGAGCTCTTGCCCGGCACGCTCTATTGAGCCCCTGCCCGGCACACCCTGGGTGCCCTCCCAGCGACACACCCCTGGTGCCTCTCAGCGGCACAGCCTCCCAGTGGCACACCCGCCTTGAAGCCCCAGCGGCACGCCCCTGCAGGTGCCCAGCGCCACACTCTTTCAAGCCTCACCCGACACAGCGTTCATCCCATCCACCTGGCACGCTTGCCGCTCACTTTGGCCGGCACACCTGCAAGAGTCTCCACCCAACGCGCTTGCTGTTCACTCTAGCGGCACGCCCAGCGTGGCCCCCAGCGGCACACTCTCAAAGCCCCTCAGCAGCACACTTGTGAAGGCCTTCAGCGGCACACTTGCGAGGCTCTCCAGCGGCACACCTTTGATGGGAATCGACGCCGAGCATGTACCTTTTCTTTTGCATTTATGTCCTTTTAGTTTGTGTTCACATCCTTGGGAAAGTATATGCGCAATTGTACGGCTTTGTAAGCCAATGCGTCATTCCCTTGGATTGTCTGGGTTTTTGTGCAATTGTGTAGTCGGTCCAGCTAGGGGGCCCTCAGCCCTTTCCCATTGGTCCATGTCACCTTGTGGGGCTGGTCAACCATCCTAGGTGGACATCTAGAAGGTTGGACTAGTCATATGGATACATGGGAGACAAAGGGGTCAACATTTCAAAGCTTGGCCACCAACCCCCTCTCTTGGTCAATAGGCCGCCCCCCCCTTTTTTATTTAATTATATTTTTTGTGTGTTGTTCACACTTCATCCCAGCCCTCCATTCACCATCCCTAGATCCAAGGGTCTACATTAGATTTGATACCTAGCATATAAAAGGTTGTATTTTCATGTGAAAATTAATGAAAGTTAGAAAAATTGTTGATTGCCAAGAAGGCTTCTTGCGCCCCCAGCTCCCTCCCCCCTGGTTTCATCTCCTCCAACCCCCAATTCTAGAGTGGTTTCATCTCTATCCCCTCCCCTCAATCTCTGGTTGTGATCTGTGCTGCCGCCGCCGCCGTTCGTGCCGCCATCGGACCGCCATCGAGCCACCGTCGAAGTTCTATCTTCAACCAACAGCAGCCCTTCCACGAAATTCTGCAGTCTGCCCTGAGTTCTACTTGATCTGAAACTTGTATGGTGTGTTCCTATCTTCAATCCCCACCACCACAAAAAAATTCCGTCCAAATTTCATCATTTATTATTTTTTCAAATTTCGTGTGTTTCTGTTTCCCAGTTCTGTCCAGTTTCAGATCTGTGTGACAGCACCCCTGTAATCCTCCCCTCCGACCATCTTGTTGATTTTTCCAAACCCTCCCAATTTTACTGGGAGTTCTTTCCACCGTCCCCTCACTTCATGAATTTTCCTGATTTTGGATCAGCCTTCCATCCATTTTTCAAAATTCGTTCTCAGAGCTAGCTACAGTGCTTTCCACCTGTTTCCAGATCCGACCTCTATCCAGTGCAAAAATCATATCAATTCTTAGCCAACTCCAATAAGTCCACAAAAAATTATGCCATCTTCCTTGTTCAAAATCCTATAACTTTTGTGAAGAGCTTAGGAGCTGGATCGGACATCTACCTCGCGGTCAACGGCCGTTCTAGGATAAGTTCCCTGCTAATCTGAGAGTTCGGCTACTGTACAATAGGAACTCAAAAATTCAATAAATTCCATATCCGTATAGATTCAGGTCCGATCTCTAGGCCTATGTTGAAGTACTTCCAGAGAGCTTTCCAACGGCGCCAGTTTCGTGTCGATCCGACATCGGGGTTGATCGCAGCATCCGTTCTCGCCGGAGCGCGCGTCGGAAAATAGAACCGGCAGATCCGTGGCCGGTTATTCCGACCGGTGCCGAACGGAGCCGCCCGGCCTCCGGTCGACGTTCCAGCGTGCCACCAGCCCAGGGAATGCTTCCCAAGTGTCCCCACCACAGTGGTGCCATCGGGCCCCACTCGGCCCCTCCGGACAGCATGTGGGCCCACAGTCACAAGTTCAGGTGCTGCCGAAGAGACACGAGAAGCCGCCCGTCAACCCGAATTCGGTCCTCCCGGGCCCATTTGTGTAGCCCTTTACCTCCCTGCGTGGAGTGGGCAGTAACTCATTGCTGTAATCTTCATGTATTAACTGTTCCGGGAGCACGATTTTCGGTCGGGTCCGTCTTCCCCACGCCGGGAGCGTGGAGGTATCGTATTCGCTCCTTGCTTGGCATTTCGCTTATTTCCATGTATGCTTTATATGCCGCTGCTAGAGAGCATGTTTTAGGACCTAGCTTGCTACATATTTTCATATCACCGCTGCTGCGAGAGAGAGCGAAGCCGTCCCGTGACCTGATCCGGGCACGAAAGTGCGAATTGACCACCCTAGCTCTTGCCGGTTTCTCAACCGTGCACGTCCGACGCTTCCCTCGTTAAGGGACAATCACGAGCTCACCTAGAGTCCGAGGACTGCATTCCTCATTCGAGTCGTGTCTGTGGTTCATCCCGCATCAGTTTGGTATCAGAGCGAGTTTGAGTCTAGGGTGTCTAAAAAAAAAAAGAGTGTCATTTACGTATAGTCATTAGTCATTGTCTAAGTCGTGTTTAGGGTCATCATTGTTTTAAAATAAAAAAAAAAGTATCTTTTGGGTCGCATACATCCCTTTACTCGGTATATCAAAAGGTGTTGTCCGAACATTAGGCTACGCCTATCGGGAAGGCCGCACACTTGTACGAGTGATCTTCGGATCGGTTAGCTCCGCCACGTACCGAGTCTTGGTCGTCATGTCTAGGGTTGTAGTCCATTGTCTAGTTAGTTTATCTACTAGTGTCGGCATGGCCATCCTCTAGCTTCCCCGCGTCTCATGGATTACCAAACACCCGGATCTTATCCATGGTGGCAATACTATCTCAAATGGAAGGACCACCCGAACCACCCCACTAGGCCCGAAACCCGGGACTTCTACGGGTCCGATGACCCAGGTGACTACCTAGAGTGGGAAGCCATTATGGACGACTACTTCGAGGTGTACAATATGTACGGGCCCATGCAAGTCGATGTTGCCAAAAGGTGACTTTTTGGTGAAGCCGCCGAAACTTGGAGGGACATCAAATATTGGAGGGAGGATAAGAATCTAAGGCCCATCGAGTCATGGTGGGAAATGAAGAGAGCGCTTAGGAGGGTCTACTTTCCTCGCCCACCTACCTCCAACCACGGAGGTCATACCACTCACCAACCCCACCAACTCACCCACAATCAAGTGGGACACACCTCTACCCAATCCCACCCCTTCACCGCCGTCCAAGCCCACCAAGGCGACCCCAATCTAGTGGCCCGCCCAGTCACCTCCAACCAGCCTCCCCTTGGCACCCCCATCCCAACCCACTCAAGTACCTCCAACCGAGTGGAAGCCCCGCTTATGGCCGAGCCTAGGACCACACCTAGGCCAAGGGACGAGGAGCGAGTCCACCCCAAGGTCCCTACTCCAACCCGCTCCTTTGAGGAATTCGAGAAAATGATTTCAGATTTGTTGGAAAGGATAATGTAGACAAGCCAAAATTGACGCTTTGTTGATCAAATCTCATGTCACTATGTTAACGCCCCAAAGTGAACTTCAATATTTCTATAATATAAAGTTTTTCTATTTTTGTGTGTTTTTGATTTATTCTTGCATTTTTAGTGATTCACGACTTACAGAGGGGCGTGTTTTAAATAGCGACCTAATCTGAGGCGTGTTCTTGAAAAAGGACGACCACAGGTACGGGCGTCAATTCCTGGTATTTTACGAGTCCCACCCTGATTGAAATCAATGATTAACGTCCTTCCATAGGGCATTTTTTTTGTTTAACGCCTTTGCTTCAAGTGTCTTTTCGCAATTTTCAAATAAAGAAGGTTTTTATTACCAAAATTGAATCTAGGAAGCGACGTCTTGATCCTGGTTGTGTTTTGAATTAACGCCCTTGAGCAGGTCGTCAATTCTGAATTGACGCCCTTTGGTAGGTCGTGTCTCACCCTTTCGTGTCCTGCTTAAATTCGCCTTTCCTGAAGAGTTCCCTGCCTTTCTTGGCCACCTTGCTCGATCTGGGAACTAGAGTCCTTGCCGTTAACGACCACTGCCTATTCTTATCTTCCCAAATTTATGTCTATCTGTGATCGAAACCCTATAAAAGAGTCCCCTGGTTGATCTCGCGCGAGGTTAACGTGTGCACAGAGATAAATAGAGTTAGATAGAGGACACAGAGAGGTTATCGTGCGAGGTTAGAAGCAGAGCTGTCGTCACAGAGTTTCACGGGTGCTGGCGATTGAGATTAAGAGAGATCGATTTCTGTTCTGCTTCCTCCTGCTGCCACATCCGAAGCAAAGTGTTTCCCTTTACTGTTTACAGGAACAGTAGGGATCTTCTTCTTCTCTTCGTTGTTATTTATTATCTCTGCTCATCATCGTATAGCCTTTTCTTGCATTAGTTTTTATTGCATCTCTCCTCTCCCTAATTCTCTAGATGTTTTAAAAAAACAAACAAAAAGGTGCACGCTTTATGCTCTTCTTTCATCACCATCTTTCATCTTTGGATTGATACTACACTCATGTTTGGCTGATCTCTTTTCCTTTTACTTGTTTGTTCTTTGTTCAAAGGTAATCAAAGAGGAAGACCCCCTTCATCGGCCGGCCGATAGAAGGTGGAGGAAGGAACCACATCCATCCCGCATCCTATTATCACCAGATATTCGCGATCATCTTTTCTTCTTATCGAGGTAACCCCTCTGGCGATCACTCTCCTTGGTGGCACCACGTGCTCTTTTACTCCCTTTTTCATCATTCTTCTTATTACTTATTCTTATTATTATTATTTTTATCTTAAAAGTGGATTACTTTCCATGATTCACAAATTGGCGATCACGGTGGGACAACCACTATTTTTCTTTTGATTACCATCTCCTTTTGGCACCCACGTGTGCCCTTTCCTATTGGCACCCACGTGTGCCCTTTCCCCTTTGGCACCCACGCATGCCCTTTCCCTTTGGTACCCACGGTACCCCTCCTTTGTGCCCCACGGGCACCCTCCACTGTGCACACTGCACACTCCCCGGGATCAGCCAGCTTGTGATTAAATCTATTCCTGTTGTTGAATTAACGCCTTTCACAAAGGCGCCTTTTTATTTAACGCCTTCATCCAGGGTGTCTGTTTTCTGTGTAACATCTTCCACGAAGACGTCTTTCATCATATATGCTGCTTCTGTGAATTTGCGCCCTCCCCTCAGGCGTCTTTTTATTTGGTAGCGCCTCGCGCCAAGGCGTGTTTTTCGTCGATCGTGCGCACCACTCACATTTGACGCCCTCTGTCAGAGGCGTCTTTATCATATTTAGTGCCCCACATCAAGGCGCGTTTTTGCATTGTCTGAGAGCCTCTCCCAGTGATTCACGACAGCTACCTTGTCGTCTCTTTTGTTGGTAGCGACTGCCGCTACGTCGCCTTTTTCCTGTGTGTTTACAGAGCTTTGATGTTTCTGTCTATTCATGCTGGATTCATACTTACATTGATTATTTGATTATATTGCTGTGATTGGCTTATCTTATCCTGCATTTTATGGCATTTGGTTGAGAGACCTCCTCTCTCTACACTAGCATTCCACACACCTTTCTTGGAATCGGGACAACCCTCCATTGAGCATTCCGTCTCTTTGGACCGGAAATCCCTTTTCCAAGACCTCCATAAGTCCCCGCACCCGTGGATTCCCTCACGGACGCTGGGCTGGTTGTACCCTTGAAGTATCCGGAGTTTAGAAGAACCTATCGTTGATGAGAAAAGAGAAAGAACCTAGTTGACACGGAGGCTACACTTGGATCCAAACTAGGTTTCACTTTGCAAAGAAGAGTGAATTATTCTGTAATTTAATCCACTTTAATCTTAAACATAACACTAAAACCTTATGTTCATCTCAACTTGATTGCATAGACTCGGCTGGGTTGATTTGCTTAAGCTTGTTTCGATTGGGTGATTGATTGTGTGATAATTCCTTCATAAAGCTTTCTCTCTTTTTAAGCATGCAACTCCGTTCAGGTAAGATTATCAACATGGCAAGCTACGAATATTCCTATGATGATGTGGAGGAGAACGTTTTTGGTCAATCCTATGAGGTTCCCCAAGATTCTATCTATCATGAGGGGAATTACCCTCCTCCTCATTCTCATTATCCTCAAGTTCATGTGGTTGATACCACTACTCAAGAGGTTGTGCCCTCTTCTCAGGCTTTACCCTCCAACACTTCGGGGAACCCCTCCCCATCTTTCAATGTTACTGATTTGATTAATGCTCCATCTCAATTAGATGACTCCCAGCGGCAGGCAGTTCAGGCCGCTTTGAAAGGGAAGTCCGTTCCCTCTTCATCCTCCAATCCCCCTCTGACCGAGGGTGGTCATCACCTCACTAATGACTAGGCGGTCTTGCACAAACCCCCCTCTTGTCCACCGACACCTGGTGCGGCCATGCCGGCCCAACAGGCGAGCTACTCAGCGGCTAGGCCCCAATTCTTTCAACCTCCCCAAATTCTAAGGACGCCTATGCCAAATACCTTCATTCCAAATTCGGCCCCGGTCGAGTCAGACACTAATGCTTTGCTCCTTCAGAAATTGGCTAGCATGGAAGAAATACTCAACAAGGTTACTGCTGCCAAGAATGCCCCAGAAATCTCTCTCCCTACACTGCCATTTTTCCATCTGCCGCCTTCTGAGATGCCGAATTTTCGGCGATACAATGGAACTGGTAATCCTTTTATCCATCTAAAGAATTTTATGTATGAAACGTCCTTTTGGCAGGGCAACAAAGCCTCATTGGCTTATTTGTTTAGAAGATCTTTAGAGGGGCCAGCCCTCGAGTGGTTCTATTCCCTGGATCCGGCAGATGCTAGTGATTTCGATGTGGTTCAAAGGAAATTCTTGCAGAAATATAGGGATCGGGTTGGACCCTCCCTTTCAGTTACAGATTTGGTTGCAGAGAAAATGAAGCCCGAGGAGGACTTCATCATATTTGCTGATAGATGGCGGTCAATGGCCGAGAAGTTGAAAGATACCTTATCAGAACCGGAACAGGTTAAGATGATTATATCCAATGCAACCCCTCAGTTCTGGCATATACTAGCTATGAACAGATTGACCACCATGGAGGAGCTCTATGAAAGAGCTCGTTATATTCAGACCCAAATGAAAGATTCACCCATCATGGGCATGTTTGAGCCAAAACCAAGGTTGGTTAAAAAGAATACGAATGTCAACAGCAGCGGGCCCACGACTGAGGGCACCGTCATAAATGAGCAAGTTAGCACGGTCGGCAACCCCACACCTTTTCGCCAATCTAACCCACGACCTCCGCCACCTCCATCACAAGGCACCCTCTTCAATTCCCCCCCACAACACCAATTTACTCCTCAACCTTCCTTTGCTCCACCACAAAACCAAGCGCCCCGCGCTGACCCTCCAGCTCTGCAACAATACCACCAAGTACCGCCACCCACTAATTATGGACCGCAACAACAATAGCAAAGGAGACCACTTGGCCCCAAAAGGGCCCACTATCCTCCACTGCCAGAAAGTCTCCCGGATATTTTCAATGCCTTAATGGTCGCCAACTTGCTCATGCTACCAAAGGAAAGGGCAGCGTGGCCCGTGAATGTTGACACGTCCCGTTACTGTGTTTTCCACCGCTCCCCTAGTCATAATATTGATCGTTGCTTCCACTTCACGGATAACATTTATGATTTAAATGACCAGGGTGGCATTAATTGGGATGAGATGAGACAGTTTATCGCCACTATGAAAGAAAGAAAGCCTCCTCGGCAACAGCAGGCTCAGTAGCCACAGCAACCGGCTCCACAGCCACAATAGCAAGCTCCGGCACCTCAGCAAGATATGGGGATTGTCCACAATCCATTACCGGAGCACCCGCCAAATCAGCACGTGAACCCTGTCATGTCTCTCCGTGAGGTGGAGAGAGGACAAGGATGGCATGAAGAAAATGCCTCTGTCGGGGCATTTAATCATAATCCAAATCAACCTCCGCGCCTCTTGCGCACGCTTCCTTCTTCTTCTACTCCCCAATTGAGCCGAGCTCTTCTACGCCCCGTTAATCCACCTGCTCCCACCAATTCTCCATCCTTGCCAACTCGATCTCTCCTTACCCGCTTACCGCCTCCGCAGCCTACCACGCAGCAAACCCCGCCATCCACTACTAACCCTTCACCTTCGCCGTCTAGACCACTCCTTATCCTCCCATCACCAACATCCACCACCACTACTCCTTCACCGGTAAGGATCCCCCCACCATCAGCTCCCCCATCTTTTATACCCAGATCTCTCCTCATTCCACCTATTAACTCTCCCCACACTCGGGCACCCCTCCTTACTCCTATGCCTCCTGCAGGGGCTTCTTCATTGAACTCCTCACCAACACCCCCTACGAGGTCTCCTTCTTCAAACACCCCTCCACCACTTCTTAATGCCAATACACCCTCCTCTACTTCCGACCCTCCTCCTTTACTTGCCCCGACAGAGGCGCGGCAAAACATGGCACCGCTCCTCAGTGGACGAATGTTCCAGCGCATCTTTCCCCAAAGAGAGCAAGAGCCCGTGCAGGGGCCTAATGAACAAGAACAGGAGCAAGAGTCCATACCCGGCACTCAGTATGATTTGTTAAAGCATCTTGACCGAACTCCAGCAAGAATTTTCATTTTAGAACTAATCAAAAGGTCAACCACTCATCAGATGGCCCTGAAAGAATATTTGCAGAAGGTCATGGTCAATGAGGACATTCCGGTCGAGCAGATAACCATAGTATTAACGCCCGCTAGCAGTCAGCCGGCGATTACTTTTCATGAGCATGAACTAGCACCACTCTCAGCAAGGAAATATGCTCTTTGCATCACGGTTGATATTAATAAGGTGGCTGTGAAACAATGTCTAGTGGACACTGGGGCATCTATCAATGTATTGCCACCGAGCACTTTGAAGATGTGCAGCATTCCTGAAAACCTGATTCGGCCATCTACCATAACAGTCACAGCATATGACAATACCAAGAAGCCTCCTCTAGGCATGATCACATTAAAAGTTAGTTTGGGTCCGGCTACAATCACAGCAGACTTTCATATCTTGGACATGGATCCAACATTCAATGGCATTCTGGGCCCCCCCTACATTCAATAGCTCGATGCAGTGCCCTCCACAAATCATCAGTGCCTTAAGTTTCCACACAAGGGCCGCATTATCAAAGTTACCAGTATGCCAATTCTGCCTGAGGAAGATATACACTTGGCTTCATCAGTTCCTTCTATTTGGCCTGCCAACAAGCCGTTGCTATCAATGCTAGACCTCCCTCACCCACGGCCAATGTCGCCCGAGACAGTCACGACAGTTGCTATGACACCCTTGCCTTCCAAGGGGAAGAAGAAGAAAAGCATGATAAACACCCCTGGCTGGAAAATTCTAATGAAAATGGGTTATCAAAACGGCAAAGGACTGGGTACCAGTTGTCAAGGCAGGACTAGGCCTATTAAGCCTCAGAAATTGATTACACGAGGCGGCCTGGGCTACAAAGGGCCAGGCAAAAATGAAGATGAACCATGGGCAGTTATGACATCCACCTTGAAGACAGATCGCCAGCCGCTTACTTGGACATTGAAGACACATTTTGTCACGGGTGGCGTTCAGAATCATGAGCAGACTACAATAATCACCTCCATTCTAGACTGTCAAGATGTTCATGCGAGACAGTTTGCTCGCCATATTGCACCATTGGCCACTTATAAGGCCCTGGAATCTCTAAGGCCTGATAAAAGAAGAAAGATGGATGATCCAGAGTGTGATTGGTACAGATGGTTCGATATGTATAGTATTACTATTGCCTTGAGCCGTCTCTTTTTGCCGACTGATCCGGAATGGCCGCCACTAATACATGAATTGATTGAAAAGCCGGCTGTGATTACAGATAAGAGGCAGTTGCTGATTGATTATACGGACACTGGAGAGCCAGATGTTCCGTATGAAGAAGGATTTACAATAGACAGGCTATGGGCCGGCCTTTTCTCTCTCACTTCCATGCATCCGTCTCTTCTAGCTTCTCTACATTCTCAATTGTTCTCTCGCGTACCGAGACCGCCGCCAATTATGATCAGCTTTTCTCTAGATTCACTACAGATTTCTCTCCCGATTCCTCCCTTGCTCCTCGAGCAATTCTCCAAACTCTCCATCACACCCCCGCGCGGGTCATCTCTGATTCAATCTTTCTCCAAGCTTTCAATCTCCACTCCTCCTGTTGTTCTCCCTTCACATTGCTTTCTTCTAGAAAAGGAAAATAAAAATGAAGATAAAGATAAAAACGAAAAAAAATGCCAAAATTCCAACTCTTCAGTCCTCCATCTCCGTTGAGGAGACTTCTTATCTCTTTTCCGAGTGTGTCCCGACCCAGGGGCCACTCTTCCATGACTCATTGATATATCTTTTCTCCCCCTCTGGTGAGGGGTCTCCTTCTGTACCTCCTTCTGTATCCACTTCTTCACCTCCTTTCTCTTTTTCAGCTTATTCTAATCAAGCTAGTTCTTCTTCTTCTTCTAATAAAATTCATGGGGTAGATTTTCATAAGAAAGCCAAAGGTAAGCAGATTCCGCGTAGATTTTTGTTGGAGTTAGCCAGAAGATGCCAAGCTTGTTTAGCTCTTCCCGAATTTTTGGAAAATTCGATCATCCTGCCAGAGTTGGAATATGAGGATACTAATGTTTCTTATAAGGGTTTTGGTGTCTATGAGATTATGAATGATGAAGACCCTATTGAAGAGGGGGATGAAAGTTATGAAGAATATAAGGACGAGGCTGATGCTTTTGCCAGTGGCATGAGAAGATTTGATGAACCATCAGCCTCAGTAGAAGAGCCTACCAAAGAAATAAATTTGGGTACCAAGGAAGACCCTAGGATTGTCCTCATCAGCAAGAATTTCCCGCCCTCCGAAGAGGAGGCGCTTATTTTGGTGCTTCAAGAATACAAGGACACGTTTGCGTGGAGTTATGAGGATATGCCTGGATTAGACCCTGCGCTCGTTGAACATCAGCTTACACTTAAGCCAAGATCTGTCCCGATCAAACAACGGTTGAGACGTTTCCACCCTAACATGGCTTTAAAGATGAAAGAAGAGGTCGACAAGCTTCATAAGGCTAGATTTGTTAGAGTTCTCCTCTATCCTAACTGGGTGGCTAACATCGTCCCAGTCATGAAGAAAGATGGGAAGGTTCGGATTTGTATAGACTTTCGGGACCTCAACCATGCGTGTCCCAAAGATGACTTCCCCCTCCCTCATATTGATGTTTTGATTGATAATACGGCAGGATTTGAGACTCTCTCCTTCATGGATGGTTTTTCCGATTATAATCAGATTCGCCTGGCTGAAGAAGACCAGGAGAAAACATCATTCACTACGCCATGGGGTACTTACTGCTATGTGGTCATGCCTTTTGGACTCAAGAATGCTGGAGCCACCTATCAGAGGGCAATGATGGCAATTTTTCATGATATGATCCATATTTATATTGAGGTGTATGTGGATGACCTGGTAGTGAAATCAAGGACAAGGATTGAGCATCCTGGGGTTCTAGCTAAGGTCTTGCAAAGATCACGAGAGTATCAATTAAAAATGAACCCCAAAAAGTGTGTATTTGGTGTTTCATCAGGGAAGTTGCTTGGCTTTATTGTTAGTAAAAGAGGAATTGAAGTTGATCCCAATAAGACGAAGGCCATCAGAGACATGCCTCCTCCCAAGAATTTGAAGGAAGTTCGAGGATTAATCGGGAGATTGCAATTTATCCGCCGCTTTGTCTCCCAGCATTCACAAAGATGTAGGCCGTTTTACGAGCTTACTAAGCCGGGGGTCAAGTTCAATTGGGATGACAAGTGTCAGGCAGCTTTTGACGGATTGAAGGATTATCTGGCCAATCCTCCTGTCCTGAGGCCGCCAATTCCAGGCAAACCACTTATCCTCTATGTTTCTGTCCTGGATGACTCTGTAGGCGCTGTCTTAGCTCAAGTGGACGAAGAAGGGAAGGAGAGGGCAGCATACTACTTGTCTAAACTTCTAAACTCTTGTGAGCAGAGGTACTCAGCCATGGAGAAGACTTGCGCTGCTTTAGTCTGGGTAGTTCAGAAATTAAAACACTATTTCTTAGCTCACGAGGTTCACCTCATTGCTCGCATGAATCCGATTAAATTCCTTCTTGAAAAATCTGTTCTTACCGATCGATTAGCACGCTGGCAAAGTTTCCTTTCACAGTTCGACATCACTTACATTCAACAGAAAGCAATCAAAGGCTACGCCATTGCCGAACATCTTGCTCACCACCCTCTACCTCGATTTGATCCTGTCAATTCAGAGTTTCCAGATGAAGAACTAATGTCCATTAATCAACCCCACGATCCTATGTGGACGTTACATTTTGATGGAGCTCTAAACTCCCAAGGAAGAGGGATCGGCATGGTTCTTTTAACACCAGAAGGGGTCATCATCCCATTTGCTGCTCAACTTACTTTCCCTGTCACAAACAACATAGCTGAGTATGAGGCTCTTTTGGCCGGCCTTCAAACCGCTCATAGATATGGTGTTACCCAATTACGAATTGTTGGTGATAGTCAGCTCATTCTGCGCCAGGTGCTTGTCAAGTGCCGCACTATCAATCCTAAGCTCAAGCCCTACCAGGAACTTGCTTCGGCTTATGCCAAACTCTTTACCAAATTGATCTTCGTCCACGTCCCTCGAAGCCAGAACATCCTAGCCGATGCTCTTGCATCTTTGGCCTCTGCTCTAGTCTTCCCTCCTGAGCGTGATTTTCATGTTCCTCTCATTCATCAGCGTGACACTCCAGCTATTAAGGATCGTGCATTCCTCGATATTAGGGATAAGGTGCTCGAGAAGGTCAGGCGGAGTGAAGCTCTTAAAGGTAAAGAGGTCATGCTTTTGGATTGGCAAGAAGAGTTGGCTGACGAAGAGAAACCTTGGTATTATGAAATTGCCAGGTATTACAATAATCAGTCCTATCCCGAGGAAGCCATAGTGGAAGAAAGGAAAGCAATCAGAAGAGTGGCTCAACGGTATGTTTTGGTCGGAGGTGTGCTCTATAGAAGAGGGCTCACAGGTGTTTTATTAAGATGCCTCGACGATGATGAATCTTGGAAGGTTGTGGAAGAGGCGCATTCAGGAGTGTGTGGTGGTCATGTGAACAGTCAGATGCTAGCTAAGAAGATCCTTAGGCTAGGTTTCTATTGGCCAACCCTAGAAGAGGATTGCTCCATTTATGTTCGAAGGTGTGTTAAGTGTCAACTGCACGCCGACAAAATTCATTCTCCTGCTTCTTCACTCCATCCTATGTCCTCCCCATGGCCTTTCTCCATGTGGACTTTTGATATCATTGGACCTCTTGGTGATTCGAACCTCCTGACCAAGCAAAAGTCGTTCATCCTGACGGCAACGGAATACTTCACCAAGTGGGCGGAAGCGGAAGCATTCGTGGAGATCAAAGCATCAACTGTCTGCAAGTTCATAATGAAGAACATCATCACAAGGTTCGGCATCCCGAGTACCATCGTCACCGACAACGGACCTCAATTCATCTCCCAAGAGCTCAAGGATCTCTGCAACAGGTATAACATTACATTACATCATTCTTCTCCCTATTATCCGCAGGGCAATGGCCAGGCAGAGGCCACTAATAAAACTTTGATCAAAATCGTTAAAAAGACGTGTGAGGCTAATAAATTCTCGGATTGGCCAGACAAGCTAGTTGAAGCTCTCTGGGCCTATCGCACTTCCATTCGTACCCCTACTGGGCAAACCCCTTTCGCCCTTACTTATGGAATGGAGGCGGTAGTCCCTTATGAGATTCTCATTCCATCTCTGCGAGTACAATTGGACAAGGAACTCTCTATTGATGAGCATCGTGATTCACTCCTTGCCCAGTTGGAACTCCTAGATGAGAAGCGTCTGGTCGCCGCTGAGCATGCGCGCGTTTATCAAAACAGGTTGTCACATTTTTATCAAAAGAAAGTAATTGAGAGAAAATTCAAAGTCGGTGAGATGGTAATCAAGAGAATCTTCGCAAAACCTGGTGGGCCCCGTTTAAAACTCCAACCAAACTAGGAAGGACCATTCGTCATAAAAGATGTTTATCCTGGCAATACTTATAAACAGATTAATGCTGAAGGACAAGAGCTAACTCATCCTTGGAATGGTCTGTACCTTAAGAAATACTATCCCTAATTCAAAATCCAACAAAAAAATAATAGAAATTTTCCAAAATCCAACAAAAAAAAAAAAATAGAAATTTTCCAAAATCCAAAAAAAAGAAAATATAGAAATTCTCCAAAAAGAATAAAAATTTTCAAAATGGTTGCCATGATTGCGAGGACGCAAGGGCCGAAAGGTTAAAATTCAATATTCATTCATCAGTCTTGTTGAATTAAAATGGGGTCGACACCCACACACACTACACGCTTACCCTTGAACTCAAGCGGTGCAAAATCCGATGGAAAGTCAAAACCTGACTAAAGGTGAAGACAATACCCATTCTTTCCCTCTTCGGCCCATAAGGGAGGAAGGAAGGTCTCGGGGTAGACCCGCCAAGCCTATCCGCCGCCCTAGTAGGTGGAAGTCAGGGCCCAAAAGGGAACAAAATGCCACAAATGCCAAGTACAATTAGGTTTTTTTTTTTCATCAATGCAAATAAACTTCAAAGTGAAAGTCAAATCATGAAAAGAAAAACATGTCAAGAGGGCAAAGTCCCCGCAAGGAAAACCTTGGGCGTATGCATGCAATATAAAAGAGGCAAGGCAACAAAATTTCCCTACGCCAAAGACCGAACCCCAACAGGCATAGGGTAGGGGAGGTAGTCTTACCATGAGCTTTTCAGAATCCCTTATGGGCTTCCTTATATTTTCTTCCATCTCTTTCTTTGTGGTAAGTCATAAACCAGCAGAATGGTCGAGGCTAACCCGGGAAATTGCACCGGGCGAGATCTTGCATACAAGTTTAACCACTGGCACGTCGACTCCCTTTTGATTAATCAAGAAAGGTCAATGAATCCTCAATGATGACCGTGTAGGACCCAGTGCCCTAATAGCTTTGTCAACCTAATGCTGAAAACAGGAAAATTAACGCCTTTGAATGAGGCGCCGTTTCTGAAATTAACGCCTGTGGAGAAGGTTATTTTTTTTATAACGCCCTTGTGTGGGCCGTCTTTTCAACAAAATTCAAAAAAATGTTTTTCAAATTAACGCCGTCGCCTTGGGCGTCTTTTGTTTAAATAACGACCTAATCTAAGGCGCGTCTTTTGAAAAATAAAAGAAAAAAATAAATATAAAAGGAAAAGAAAAGAAAAGAGAAAATGGGATTTATTCTTCATGTGCGTGCTTGCATCATTACATAGGACATCTTGAGTATTGTTTGCATACGTGTGCTTGCGTGTTGCATCTCCCTTTATTGGTTATTTCATTTACCTTATTTTGATTAAAGGCTTGGCCCCTTGACCCATTATCCAGGTCAAAAGTAAAGGCACCCCTTGCTTATTGAGCAAGGGGCCAAGTCGAACAGATGAATTAACCTGTTTATTTAAGTGTGAACCACAGCTACAAGTACAGGACAAAGTAGAGCGAACACAAAGAACGTAGAAAAGAAGCAAAATACACAACCACAAGTACACAACTACACAAGTGCTCAGGTAACAAAAAATGTCAATCTCATATATCTATACATCATGAATATCTGAGTACAGGTGTGAGGGTGGAGGAGTACAAGTAAGTCTCTCAGCTCTCGCCTCCACCCTCCTCTCTCCTACTCTCTATCTCGTCCTCGCCGTCCCGAGGAGGCGCTGGTGGAGGGGGCATGGGCCCCTGAGAAGAAGCTGGAACTTGAACCTGGCCCCCTGCCTCGCTCCTCTCTCGAAGAGAAGAACCTGCCACAAAGGTGGAGCTGGTGAAGGAGTACCCCGCAGCACGCGCTCGCTCACGCCCTCGCTGGAGACGCTCCTCAGACACTCGTAGCCGCTCCTGAGAAAGGACCAGCTGGGTCCTCGAGTCTGCCAGCTCACGCTCGCGTGCTGCCACCTGCTCCTGGTACCGGGCACGCTCTGACTACTGTAGCTCGTGGTGATGGGCACGGTCCGCCAGGTGCTCCTCGCGCTCTCGCGCACGCTCTCTCCGCTCCAGCTCAAGGGCAACCCGCAACTCTGCCACGTCCTGAGGTAGCTCCTCCCGTCGCCTCAGGGACCGCTCCAGCTCTGTAATCCGCTGCTCGCGGATCGCCAGCTCTGTCCCGGCCAGGGCAGCCTGGGTACGTGCCGCCTGTAACTATCTGGTCTGCAAACAGGTAAACAAATCATCAGTTCCATTGTGCAATAATTCATGAAATAAGCAATACATGACGGAAAGTAAATCACTCACCTGGGCAGTCATCGCATGCTGTCCCTCGCAGACGCAAGTGAGAGCGGCTCGAAGCTCCTCAGTCTGAAAAATGAATTTCATCAGTGCACATTGAAATATAAGCAATAATTGAATGAGGTTTGAGTTTTGGAATTTACCCGTGAGGCGAGGTCGCGCTCTGCAGCCTCGGCCCGTGTGACCGCTCCCGCTAGCTGCTCTGCTAGTGCGGTCACCTCTGCACTGGGTCCCCTCGAGCTGGAGGCTTCCCCTGTATCTCTCCCTACGGCTCCTTGCTGGGCACGCTGCATTTATTGAAATTGTCAGTGGCTAATCATCAATAATTCAACAAAAATTCATTTGCATATAGAAATAATTTAAACACTCACCAGGGTCTCGAGGTCGGCTCGTGTGGCAGCTAGCTGGTCCTCCAGGCTCCGCTATGTCCCGTGCATCCTGCATTCATTTCATATTAGTCACATAAACATAAGCATTTGCATTTAATTTAGAAGCAATTGCATTCATACATACCCCTAGGACCCTCATCTGGGGTCGGCCGGTGTATACCTCCCAGTAGCGCCGGAGGTACTCGGAGCTGTCAGTCGCCTGGGAGGTGACTCGGGTCCCGCCTCGCCGCCAGTCGGCGTACTGGTCCTCGAACCGCACCCTCCAGTCGATCGCCTTCGTGCGACCGCGCGTCTTCTTCCCGATCCCTCGCGGATCCCCGACCTCTATCCACTCTTGGTGTAGGCCCAGGGTCCTCATCACCAGTCTAAGCCGTAACGGCTCGATCTCGCTCAAGCAGTGAACCCAAAGCTCATGCTCAAAGCGAGGTCGCCCTGCTACGACCCATGGCTGGCCCTCGTCGGTCATCCCTTCGTAAGGCCTCCATCGCACCTGCATCCATGAACATGCATGTCATCTCATCATAATCATAATAAATTCAAATAAACACAAAAAAATGCATCATTCATACCAGCGAGGGAGGGAAGTCTCGGAACTCTCTCCGTAGCACCCACAACTCGTAGCCGAGTGGGGCACCGAAAATGACCGGCAGCCAGCGTCGTGCTAGAGGGAAAGCACCCTCACCTCCTGGCCGTGGGTCGGCGCGCCCCATAGGCATGTATAGATGGCTCCAAACCTGCATCCATGCATTGCATTAGTAAGACATTCACATGCATAAAAAAGAAGAAAAGAAGGAAAAATATATAAGTGCATACCTGAAGAAAAGGTGAGAAGCCACTGACGATCGTCTCTCGTCCTGTCCCCGTGGACAGGTCGGCTAGTAGGTGCGCCAGCAGTGCCGCTCCCCAGGCGTATCTGCCAACTCCCTCTAAATCCTCGAGGATTCCTAGGAATCGACAGTTGATGACGTCGCCCTTCGTGCCGAGCAATAGCCTCCCGAGCAGCAGCAGTAGGAACCTCCTCAAGTCTCGGTCTGCTCTCTCCCTGTCGGCTGGGTCCTGGCAATAGACTGCCCTAGCCCCATCGATCAATCTCTATGAGAACCGCTCTAAGGGCTCCCCTGACCTATGCCTAGCATCCCCTAAGCCCATCACTGTAGTCAGGTCGGTGCGGAAGATAGTCCTACACTCGCTAGGTGTCTCGTAGACCATCTCTAGCCCTAGCAGCCTCTGGGCAAGCTCGGTATAGTCTGGTAAGGTGATCCCACTCACTGCCTCCCCGTCTACCCTAAGTCCCGTGATCCTAGCTACATCCTCTAGGGTAGGAACCATATGTCCCCAAGACATCAGGAATGCTCGGCTAGTCCTATCCCATCTCTCCCTCAGAACCTGGATAAGTGGTAGGTCGGGTCTGACTGGCTCTATGCTAAGGAAGGCCCCAAACCCCATAGCATCTACCCTGGCTCTCTGGAACTCGGGGAGGCCGTAATATGCTGCTCGGACCATGACCCAAGAGATCCGTGTCCTCATCAACCCCTGCACACATAAAGAAAGAAATTTTGGTTTAATTGTTCAATTATTCTTGTTAAAATTCACTTAACTGCCTTGGTTTGAAATGTTGATGTTTGATTTAATTAACGACCATCCCAAGGTCGTGGTTTGTTTAATTGGCGCCCCTGAGGAGGGCGTGGTTTCTAAGTGAGCTTTGAATTAACGACCTACCCTAGGTCGTTGTTTATCTAAGAGACGCCCCGGTGGGAGGCGTGGTTTTGAGTTTAATTTCTAAATTCTTAAAAGGTTTTCCAATTGACTCCCATCCCAGGGTCGTCATTTGTCTAAGTAACGCCTCTGAATGGGACGTTTTTCTTAAATGGGTTTTGGGTTTTAATAATTTATTCTGGAATTAATGAAATGGACGACCATCCCTTTGGTCGTTATTTGTTGAATTGACGCCCCGATGGGGGGCGTTGTTTTCCAGGGTTTTGAAAATAAAATAAAAATAGCATGCGATATAAATCATGGGAAAAATAATATAATTGAACTAATGCACGGAATTAACAGCATGATTGATATGAAAAAATGATAATTTAAATGGACGACATGCTCTGGGGCGCGTTTTCATGATGTTATTTATTTTTCAGGAAATAAAATGAATTCACGACCCAAGGTTGGGCGTCTTCTTTTTAATCCGCGACAGCCCTGGGGGCGTCTTGTTTCTGAGTTGCAGGTTTTCTAGCCCGAGGGCTATAGAAATTGAGGTAAAAATAAAGTAAATTTCAAAAAAAATAGAGATTTGGGTTTAGGGGCTTACCTTTTATCGTCTAGGCCTAGTCAACTCTCCCCGGAGTTCGGGCCGTGACTGCCGTGGCCGTCGGAGTTGGCCACGGCGAGGCACGGCCACCGTCGTTGTGTCTCCTTCTTCATCTCCTTCCTCTTCCTCTTCTCCTTCTTCGTCCTCACCACCTTCATCACCACCTCCTTCTTCTTCCTCATTTCCTCTTCCTTCACCTTCGTCTTCTTCATTTCCCACGGCCTCGTCGCCGTGTTCTCCCTCGTCGCCGGCCATCGCCGCCGGATCTTTCTCGGCCGCCGCGGGGGGAGCATCCTCGTGGGCATCTTCGCCCAAGTCCACCACCTCCGGGGCCGAAATCCTCTGCCGCTTGAGTCCACCGGCTATGGCTAGGGTGTAGAAGAGAGAGAGATAGAAAAAGAGAATGGGAGGATGAGGGTTGGGTTCGGTTAGGGTTGCAGTGAGAGAGAAGAGAGAAAGAAAGAGAACGGAGGAAGAAGAAGAAAGGAGGGAAAGTTAAGTCGAACGGTCAAAAAGAATTCACGACTTAAGGAAGGCCGTGTCTTATGGAATTAACGACTAAAACCAGGGTGTTTCTTGATAATTGACGACATTTCTTAAGGCGTTATTTTTGTTGGCATGGGGAATGATAACTGTCGTCAGACGCATTCAATGGGGATTGATTGATGTGATGGGAGTAATGATTACTGTTTCTGAGTAACGACTATTCTTGAGGCGTTATTTATATAAAACGTGACTTTGCTGAAGGCGTTACTTTTAGAATTTCAACGAAATCTTTTTGGAATATAAATTGAATTAACGTCTTGTCTTAAGACGTCATTCAGTTAACGCCCATATGCGAAGGCGTCAATTATGAGAGATCAATCATTGAAGACGACGTATTCTGAGGCGTCATTTATGGAATTAACGACATTGACTGGGTCGTTATTTGCAACAGAACCGCAGGTTATTGGAAGATTTGATCAGAATCATTGTGTTATGACTCAATCAGAATATTATCATTGATTTATTGGAAGAAATGATTACATTGCTTCAATGAGTCATTTTGGGCCTCAAGCTTCTTAAAGCTATTATATAAGACTTCCACTGTTCTCTGTCTTCTTCTAAGTTTTCCACAGGATGATGAGCCTTGTTGATTTTCCACAGAGCTTGGATAGTTGTGCACTCTTCTCCATCTTTATTGCTGCCGAGGTCCCGTGTCTTGATCGGAGGGAGATGAGATGGATCCTCAAGCATTTGTCGTGGAAGCCCGAGTTGAGGAAGGCACCGATGTGAGTTATACAGAACGAATTCTGAAGCGCCTATGAGTCGAAGGTCCGTGCCGGAAGAGAATCGTGCGCGGAGTTCTTGAGTCTTGAGTATTCCCAGGGCGCAAGTAAAAAGGTTCTTTGGCATTACCTTGAGATGTCCTCTCCATTCCACTCTCTTTTTGATTTGAGGTATCCGGTTCATCACTCTATTGCTTATCCCCAGTGAGCCGGTCATGTAAGAGAGTGGGCTTTTTGGGAAGATTCTAGAAGGTTGTTGGGTCTCCTCACATGGATCAAATTTAAAGTGGAGATCTACCCAACTTGAGAGTGCTAGCATGCATCCATAGATGGGTCTTCCCATTGCCGCCGAGGTAAGCCCGCTATAGAGATAAGCTAGAATTGCCGGTCCCTCTCTCTCTCCTTCCCATAGGCTCACTATTGCGCTTAATTGGGTTTCTTCCAAGAAGTCTTTCGTGGATGGAAATAGGATTGCTCCCGCCAAGCACACCACGAAAGCCTTTGCCACCCGCTCTATCTCTTCGTCTTCTTTAGCTTGATCGGATCTCTTGTACACCCAAGAAGCAAGCTTTAAGAGATTGATTCCCTTGGAAGCTTTGATTTGGTTCACTAAGTTTGGGCTGGAAATTAAACTTGTTAGTAGCTCATGTGAAGAAATTCGTCTTGGCATGATGGCCATCTTTTCCTCATCTTCTAGCTTCATCTTCTTTAAACCTAAGAGCATCTCTAGTTCTTCTAACAGGATTGTGGCTTCGAAGGTGGAGAATAGGAAGGTATGAGTGGAAGGGTGCCATATTTCAATTAGAGCTCCTATGGCAGCCCAATCAAGGTGAATCTGGTCATAGTGTTTGGCATGAGTGACTAGGCCTAAGAGGTGCCATCTTGCTAAGTAGACCCTCATGTCTGAAGAGAACTTGGAGAGAAGAAGAGGTAGCCACTTAATCTTTGTGAATCTCCTGGCTCCTGGAACATTTGGATAATCCTGTAGGTAAAAGAAAGGAATAGAAAGGAGGATGAGAATATAGAATAGAAGGACTATGAAGATATGAAAGATTGATACAGAAAGAACAATTCCACTTTACCTGGTTCATGGCAATCCGACTGCTTATATGCCCATTGATTTCGGTTAGTCTGAGAGTGGAACTCTTGGATCTTTTAATAGCTCTCTCCATCTTCGGTCTGCAAGTAGAGCTTGAGCAGTCGCAGCACCTGTGAACAAGCAGAAGAAGCAGGAATTCGATGAATGTGCTTTGATCATAAGGAAGTTTCTTCCTTTTTATAGAAGTTTGGAGAGTTTAATGCCCGTTCGGAGTTGCAGGTCGATTACCGTTAGGATTGGGCTTAGCTTTCGAATCAGAGGCGGAAGCGCGTTGTTAATTAACGTCCTCTCTTGGGGCGTCAATTGTTGAATTGACGACGTGACCGAGGTCGTGTTTTATTTCGCGTCTCCAGGAGGGTCGTCTTCTTCTCGAACTTTCACCTCAATCAACGCCTTGATGAAGGACGTGTTTTATCTTTAGACGCCTTGATGTCAGTCGTCTATTATGAATTTGACGCCATGAACTCCAGTCGTTATTTTGTTGACTTGCGTATTTGATTCTCTGTATGCTTTGATGAACTTAAGTGCTATCTTTTAGTTGGAGTTATTTTTGGTTAAGCACTTCTAATCATATTTTGCTTTGCTTTGAGAGAACTAATGAACTTTTGAGTGCATAAAATTGCAGAGTTCGAGGAGCGTGGGTCATGTGTCAGAGTATCATCGCTCTGTTTTTGTGTTTCTTTCCTGTAAGCATTGTTACTATATGATATCTACGCTATTATAGCATATCAAGGACCTTGTGGTTCTGATGAACCTGGAATTTGAGTTCCCCTTCATCAAAAATAGTGATAATTCCATGAGAGTCTTGATCACACGGATAGGCCGTTGAGTCATTAAAGGTTTGGGATGATGGTTCCACTTTCTGAGTTGATGCGTGGACAAACAGGTTTCAGTTTAGTGTCAGCTCAGAGATCTGGATTCTTGACCAAATCTAGATGGCTTAGCAAAATTACCCTTGATTATTTTCTATTTTACTTTGTTTTATATTTTTCTTTTATCCCAGCATGCATCATGTAGGACTTTGAGCTTCATGCTGAAAATCTTCATATTATGGCAATAATGAAGGTCACTCGCTCTTGATTGAGTTGACATGAGATATTCCATTCCAAATTGAATACTTTATTCTCTCTGAAGCCGCTCAGGCTAGTTCCTTGAAACTGTTCCTTTTGCTGGATCTTCATCTCGATTCCCTTTATTTTTCTGCAAATCCACCTTGGTTGTAGCACGTCCACATTGGCTGGTAACCGCTCTCCAATGGTGTCTCCCTGTCGTGCCCACGCGCACATTATTTACTTAGTTTAGCCTCCTATTATCCAGCAAATCGATGCTTTCTTGGAATCACCTAGAGTTGTTCCACTTTGAATCTTGGAAAGATTTCTAATACTTAGTGTCTGAAGCGTGTCACATCACACCTTGGCATCTACTTATCAATTCGTTCCACTTCATTACACTTTTACCTTCATTCCGTCTCACTGCCTTCCAAAGCAGACGCCAAGGCGGGGCAGCTGTAGACACGCCAAAATTGACGCTTTGTTGATCAAATCTCATGTCACTATGTTAACGCCCCAAAGTGAACTTCAATATTTCTATAATATAAAGTTTTTCTATTTTTATATGTTTTTGATTTATTCTTACATTTTTAGTGATTCACGACTTACAGAGGGGCGTGTTTTAAATAGCGACATAATCTGAGGCGTGTTCTTGAAAAAGGACGACCACAGGTACGGGCGTCAATTCCTGGTATTTTACGAGTCCCACCCTGATTGAAATCAATGATTAACGTCCTTCCATAGGGCATTTTTTTTGTTTAACGCCTTTGCTTCAGGCGTCTTTTCGCAATTTTCAAATAAAGAAGGTTTTTATTACAAAAATTGAATCTAGGAAGCGATGCCTTGATCCTGGTCGTGTTTTGAATTAACGCCCTTGAGCAGATCATCAATTCTGAATTGACGCCCTTTGGTAGGTCGTGTCTCACCCTTTCGTGTCCTGCTTAAACTCGCCTTTCCTGAAGAGTTCCTTGCCTTTCTTGGCCACCTTGCTCGATCTGGGAACTAGAGTCCTTGCCGTTAACGACCACTGCCTATTCTTATCTTCCCAAATCTGTGTCTATCTGTGATCGAAACCCTATAAAAGAGTCCCCTGGTTGATCTCGCGCGAGGTTAACGTGTGCACAGAGATAAATAGAGTTAGACAGAGGACACAGAGAGGTTATCATGCGAGGTTAGAAGTAGAGCTGTCGTCACAGAGTTTCATGGGTGCTGGCGATTGAGATTAAGAGAGATCGATTTCTCTTCTGCTTCCTCCTGCTGCCACATCCGAAGCAAAGTGTTTCCCTTTACTGTTTACAGGAACAGTAGGGATCTTCTTCTTCTCTTCATTGTTATTTGTTATCTCTGCTCATCATCGTATAGCCTTTTCTTGCATTAGTTTTTATTGCATCTCTCCTCTCCCTAATTCTCTAGGGGTTTTAAAAAAATAAACAAAAAGGTGCATGCTTTATGCTCTTCTTTCATCACCATCTTTCATCTTTGGATTGATACTACACTCATGTTTGGCTGATCTCTTTTCCTTTTACTTGTTTGTTCTTTGTTCAAAGGTAATCAAAGAGGAAGACCCCCTTCATCGGCCGGCCGATAGAAGGTGGAGGAAGGAACCACATCCATCCCGCATCCTATTATCACCAGGTATTCGCGATCATCTTTTCTTTTTATTGAGGTAACCCCTCTGGCGATCACTCTCCTTGGTGGCACCACGTGCTCTTTTACTCCCTTTTTCATCATTCTTCTTATTGCTTATGCTTATTATTATTATTTTTGTCTTAAAAGTGGATTACTTTCCATGATTCACAGATAAGAGCTTCTTCACCCTTGAGAGCTCCAATGCCACCACCCTCTATGTCCGAACGTGATTCGGAACCATCTCATTTGGAGCCACCAAGGCCCGAGCCACCCGTATTCCTAATGGGTACACTATACATCGCCGAGCCGCTTTTTAGTTGGCTCAAGGATGGCTTGGTCCCACCTCCCTTTCCATCCATGGACCCCATCCTCCCTTTAGTGCCGGTCAGCTCCTTCCATACCACATTTCGATCTAGTCACCATGTTGACACATTCGACGATCTTGTCATGGGATTAGATTCACAATGGAAGTTGACGCATCTTTTGGCGCGAGGCTTTGACCAACCTGCTAGTCTTAGCTTCACCCATCCGGCCTTCGGGTCCATTACCTCTGAGTGCACCGTGGGTTGTGTCACCACGGAGGTTCTTCTACTTCTCCCGCTACCAGACGAGCCCGAATTCATACCCTTTTGTCCGAGTGGGGAATCATACTTCTTGCCTACGATCCCCGTCCCACCCGTCACAATTCAAGAATGTGACTATCCACACCTTCACAACTTCTACACGTGGGACCGTGACTTGTGGGAACCCACCACAAGGGGTCATACCTTCTTTGATCCCTTTGACCCACTCCCTAGTGGATCCTTAGACCCTCCATATATACTTCACTTCTTAGAGGGAGTCCACTATCACACTCCTACCCCACGGGCCGGGTCATCTACACCCACCAAGCCCGTACACCTACAAGATACACCATCATCTAGGGGTAATACTCCTAGTGCTCCCACATCCACATCCCATATGCATGCATGGCCCACCTTAGGAGGTCTAGGATTTCCGCATGATGTCAACCACCGGTTACGTCAGATGCATGCATGGCATACGTTCGGGTGTCCTGATCCGCCGTCACCCATGTACGGGTCGGACTAACATTAGGTGTGTCTAGGGTCATAGATGAGTCGGTGTGCTTTTTCTTTGTGTGGTATGTCTTTTTGCATGTGTCTTGTGCAAGCTCGTTGTCATTCTCTTATGAGTAAGAGGCGATTGGACTCACTCGATTAGTATGGGATCGGTTCTACATCTATACCCGGATCAGTCACCTACAGGGACTCAGCGGTGATTCCTAGTGAATCTTCAAGCCGCCTCCTCCCATTTTAAGAGTGCCCCACCCAGAGTGTCAACCTCTAGCCCACAGCAGCTTGTGCATATCGAGTATATATGGGATGAGCAGGTGACGATCACTTGGAGTGGAGCGTACCCGCGTTACTTGGCAAAGTGACGGATCCGCCGGAGTACTCGAGCATCCATACCCCTACTCGACGAGGTCAAGTTTCTCCCACCCGGGGAGAGTTGATGGGAATCGACGCCGAGCATGTACCTTTTATTTTGCATTTATGTCCTTTTAGTTTGTGTTCATATCGTTGGGAAAGTATATGCACAATTGTACGGCTTTGTAAGCCAATGCGTCATTCCCTTGGATTGTGTGAGTTTTTGTGCAATTGTGTAGTAGGTCCAGCTAGGGGGCCCTCAGCCCTTTCCCATTGGTCCATGTCACCTTGTGGGGCTGGTCAACCATCCTAGGTGGACATCTAGAAGGTTGGACTAGTCATATGGACACATGGGAGACAAAGGGGTCAACATTTCAAAGGTTGGCCACCAACCCCCTCTCTTGGTCAATAGGCCGCCGCCCCCCCTTTTTATTTAATTGTATTTTGTGTGTGTTGTTCACACTTCATCCCAGCCCTCCATTCACCATCCCTAGATCCAAGGGTCTACATTAGATTTGATACCTAGCATATAAAAGGTTATATTTTCATGTGGAAATTAATGAAAGTTAGAAAAATTGTTGATTGCCAAGAAGGCTTCTTGCGCCCCCAGCTCCCTCCCCCCTAATTTCATCTCCTCCAACCCCCAATTCTAGAGTGGTTTCATCTCTATCCCCTCCCCTCAATCTCTGGTTGTGATCTGTGCCGCCGCCGTCGCCGTTCGTGCCGCCATCGGACCGCCATCGAGCCACCGTCGAAGTTCTGTCTTCAGCCAACAACATCCCCTTCCACGAAATTCTGCAGTCTGTCCCGAGTTCTTCTTGATCTGAAAATTTTATGGTGTGTTCCTATCTTCAATCCCCACCATCACAAAAAACATCCCGTCCAAATTCCATCATTTATTATTTTTCAAATTTCGTGTGTTTCTGTTTCCCAGTTCTGTCCAGTTTCAGATCTGTGTGACAGCACCTCTGTAATCCCCCGTTCCGACCATCTTTTTGATTTTTCCAAACCCTCCCAATTTTACTGGGAGTTCTGTCCACCGTCCCCTCACTTCATGAATTTTCTTGATTTTTGATCAGCCTTCCATCCATTTTTCAAAATTCGTTCTCAGAGC
Source organism: Amorphophallus konjac (assembly GCA_022559845.1). NCBI lineage: Eukaryota > Viridiplantae > Streptophyta > Magnoliopsida > Alismatales > Araceae > Amorphophallus > Amorphophallus konjac. The sequence continues at coordinate 315,783,196 of CM040119.1, read as the reverse complement.
TAGCTACAGTGCTTTCCACCTGTTTCCAGATCTGACCTCTGTCCAGTGCAAAAATCATATCAATTCTTAGCCAACTCCAATAAGTCCACAAAAAATTATGCCATCTTCCTTGTTCCAAATCCTATAACTTTTGTGAAGAGCTTAGGAGCTGTGTCGGACATCTACCTCACGGTCAACGGCAGTTCTCAGACACGTTCCCTACTAATATGAGAGTTCGGCTACTGTACAATAGGAACTAAAAAATTCAATAAAGCCCAGATCCGTGTAGATTCAGGTCCCACCTCCTAGCCTAGGTTGAAGTACTTCCAGAGAGCTTTCCAACGGCGCCCGTTTCGTGTCGATCCGACATTGGGGCTGATCGCAGCGTCCGTTCTCGCCGGAGCGCGCGTCGAAAAACAAAACAGGCAGATCCGTGGCCGGTTATTCCGACCGGTGCCGAACGGAGCCGCCCGGCCTCCGATCGACGTTCCAGTGTGTCGCCAGCCCAGAGAACGCTTCCCAAGTGTCCCCACCACAGTGGTGCCCCCGGGCCCCACTCGGCCCCTCCGGACAGCACGCGGGCCCACAGTCACAAGTTCGGGTGCTGCCGAAGAGACGCGAGAAGCCGCCCGTCAACCCGAATTCGGTCCTCCCGGGCCCATTTGTGTAGCCCTTTACCTCCCTGCGTGGAGTGGGCAGTAACTCATTGCCGTAATCTTCATGTATTAACTATTCCGGGAGCACGGTTTTCGGCAGGGTCCGTCTTCCCCACACCGGGAGCGTGGAGGTATCGTATTCGCTCCTTGCTTGGCATTTCGCTTATTTCCATATATGCTTTATATGCCGCTGCTAGAGAGCATATTTTAGGACCTAGCTTGCTACATATTTTCATATCACCGCTGCTGCGAGAGAGAGCGAAGCCGTCCCGTGACCCTATCTGGGAACGAAAGTGCGAATTGACCACCCTAGCTCTTGCCGGTTTCTCAACCGTACACGTCCGACGCTTCCCTCGTTAAGGGACAATCATGAGCACACCTAGAGTCCGAGGACTGCATTCCTCATTTGAGTCATGTCCGTGGTCCGTCCCGCATCAGCCTTCCTCAGCCCCCAGCGGCACAGCGTTCGGCCCATCCACGCCGGTCAACGCTCGTAGCCTTCGGCGCGCAGCGAAAGCATGGCAGGCCCATGCCTAGACCTTGCTGGGCTGTCCTCGCCCCACCTACTCCCATCCTCAGCAGTCGTCGGCCTGACCAGGGGTATAAGAACCCCTCGCTCCGACGAAAAAGAGACATGGAGGGAGACGGAGAATAGACAGAGGCCTACACGGACGAAGAGAGAGGAGAGAAGAGGAAGAAGAATAGCTCACCCGTCCAAGCTCGGCAAGCCCAGGAGGGCTCCAGAGAAGAAGAAGAAGCTGGAGAGAGAGGGGAAGAGAGTAAGAAAAGAGAGAGAGAGAGAGAGAGAGAGAGAGAGAGAGAGAGAGGCTTCATATAACGGGGAAGTGGGGAAGAGCAGGGAGCCGTCGCCCCGGCTCGACCCCAGCCTTCTCCTTGCCCCTTCCTTATTCTCCCATCCTCCTGTTCTTTTTTTTTCTTTGTTGTTTGCCTCAGATGTACTCTGCATTGTTTGACCCGTGGCCAGCCCCCGGTCACCCCTTTTTATGAATGAAAGTGGTTTCTTTTCTGTCTTTTTGTCACCTCTGTTAGCTCCCATTTTCACAGTGTGTTTGGTCGTTCGCTTCTTCCTTCCCTCTGATTCTCCTATCTGCTAGGCTACTCGTTCGTCAGGGTGTTATGGAGTCTACCCAATCCCATGGGTGGTATTTCTGGCCCGATGGCATGAGGCCGTTCTCCCTCCTATGGTTTGCACTGTAGCGTCACCCTCTGGAGTTCTCCCCCCGATCCGGGGCACTATCTGTCTCTTCCCTTGAGTAGTTTAATCTCATAGTTACCCTTCAGCGCCCTGAACCCCTCCATTAGCCCAAGTGCTTCCCATTCCGCCCAAACAGGCCCCTGACCAACACACTCTCTTGGTGCCTTGCCCGGTACGGCCTTAAACCATACCAGCCGGCACACCCTTAACCATGTTAGCCCGGCACACCCTTGTGCCCTCAGCCTGGCACACCCCGGCCACCCTTAGTCCGGCACGCCTATCCAGCCTCCCATCCCATTTTAGCCAGCGCACTAGCCACCAGTTCCCCCTTTCTTGCCCGGTGCACCTCTAGCCAATCCTAGAGAGGCCTCCGGCCCGTCGTCTTTTCCGGGATTTCCGAAGTTTTATTAAAGGTGTTGCCGCCTTTGGGCGCCCACCTCTAGTTGACGGGTTCCGCCACTCCCTTTGGGCGCGTTCCCTTTATCTCCCTTACGCTCGGGTCAAAGGGAGATGCTGCCGAATTTTTGGTAGAAATGATAATAATGTGTTTAAAAGGCAAGAGAAACAACGAACGAATGGAACGCCCGGTGATAAAACATTCTAACCGAAATGAGGCACCGTGGGTAACATGAGAGGAATCAGATTAAACGATGATGTGATGGATTAGATGCTCGATCTGTAAAGAAAAGGTTGGGGGAAGAGGGAGAAAAGATTTGAATAAAACTATATAAATGTCAAGGAAAAGAAGAAAAGAAAAGCCTTAAAATAAGTAAAGGAGGAGTGGGCCTTCGCCGGCACGCCTATTCCAGCTTTCGCCAGTACACCTTGTCAACCCTCCACGGCACACTCCCTTATTTCCTTGAACCCCCAGCGGCACGCTCGGCATGCCTTTCCTTGGTACACACCCTCGCCTCCTCTTACCTGGCACGTACACCCTTTCTCAGCTGCTCACCCTCTCTCTCTCCCTCGCGCGTTCCCATCGTCTCCCTCTCTCCTTTCACCCTTGGTGCCTTGGTACACCGACCTTCTATTAACCCGACACCCCTTAACCCGGTGCCTTTGTGCACCGACCCTGACATTGCCCCTCTATAGCCCACATGCCGTACAGACTTTCCCTCGTAGGCCGTACAGACTTTGCCCCGCGGCCGTACAGACCTTGCCCATCTACAGCCCGCAGGACGTACAGACTTTGCCCCGCAGGCCGTACAGACTTTTCCCCGCGGCCGTACAGACCTTGCCCCTCTACAGCCCGTAGGCCGTACAAACTTTCCCCCGCAGGCCGTACAAACTTTCCCCCGCAGGCCGGACAGACTTTGCCCCGCGGCCGTACAGACCTTGCCCCTCTACAGCCGCAGGCCATACAGACTTTGCCCCGCAGGCCGTACAAACTTTGCCCCGCAGCCGTATAGGCCTTGCCCTTCTACAGCCCAAAGCTGCACCGACTTCAGCCCGCAGGCCGTACAGACTTTGCTCCGCGGCCGTACAGACCTTGCATGACTTCAGCCCGCAGGCTGTACAGACTTTGCCCTGCGGCCGTACAGACCTTGCCCCTCTATAGACCGCAGGCCGTACAGACTTTGCCGTGCAGACCGTACAGGCTTTCCCCCGCAGGCCATACAGACTTTGCCCCGCGGCCGTACAGACCTTGCCCCTCTACAGCCCACAGGCCGTACAGACTTTGCCCCACAGGCCGTACAGACTTTGCCCCGTGGCCGTACAGACCTTGCCCTTCTACAGCCCAAAGCTGCGCCGACTTCAACCCGCAGGCCGTACAGACTTTGCCCCACGGCCGTACAGACCTTGCCGCTCTACAGCCCAAAGCTGCACCGACTTCATCCCGCAGGCTGCACCGACATGCTGCCGCCCAGACCTGCACCGACCTACCTTCAGCCTTGGCACATCCTGCACCGGACTAGCCCAATCTCTATCCGGCGTACCCTTTGATACCCTCGTCGGCACGCCTTCAGCCGCCCTTGCCCGGCGCACTCCCCAGCCGCTCTAGCACGGCACACTACCCACGACCTTCCCCGGCACACTCTATGCCGCCTTCGCCAGCACACTGCCTACTGATACGAGAAATATAACGTGATCTAGAAGGGGAGGGGATGAATAGATCACTATTTTCAACCGATTATAAATTACTGAAGAATGATTCGCTTAAAACAAGCAATCTCGGAGTTGAACCCACAAAAACGTAGTGCGGACAATAGCTCGAATGGATAGAAGGCACACCACAAACAATCACACGAGTACTCAGAGGTTTTTAAGGTGGTTTGGTCAGACCTCCAGTCTGCCTACGTCCACCCCTCACTTCAAATCGAAGTGAGGCTTCCACTAGCACCGCTAGCAAAGCAGACTCAGTCTGCGACAACGGCTGATTCACAGCTTCACCAGGGGAACACCCTCCCCTCTTCCTCCACACCCGGAGGGAACCCTAAGGACGTCAAGTCCCTAGAAACCAGGAACCAAGTTCCTCTTCCTCCAACCAGAGGGAACACTAGTGATCTGCAGTCACTAGAACCAGAGACCAAGGTCTCTCTTCCTCTGAAGCCCAGAGGGGAACACCTCTTCTACGAGAGGGAACAATACTGCAACCTCTGTTGCAAGTGAACCAGAGAGAACACGTCTCTCTCTTCCCCTGAACACCAGAAGGTAACACAGAGAACTTTCGATCAAGAAAGAAAAGATAGATAAAAATGAAAATAATAAAAACGGAAGCGAAATTCCAGCAACTGGAAATAATGTAGCTCAAACTGAGCAGCAGACTTCGGATTTGATCCGTAAGTCAATACCCATCGTCTGATCACTCTTCTGCTCTCTCTTCTCTCTCTCAACTGGATCACTCTAGTTTTCTCAGGGAGGCTCCTTCTCGTCTGCTCTCACTCAAACTTCTTTCCTGTAACCTCGGAGCTCTCTCTCTTCGTAGATGGTGAGGCAATGCTTTTATAAGCGATCAGGAGGGTTCATGCGAGGCGTGTGCTTCCCGCGCTTGATGCAGAACCTTCTTGCCATGTGCCCTTTATAGCATTGGTTCCTTTAGTATTGGATCACGTGTAGCCCAGTCACTGGGGAATATTCTTCCTCGGACCACCTTCTTCTTTTTGGTTTTCTTCTTCTCCTGCAAAGAATTAAAACGATCAAAACTCAGGGCCACAAAAACTAAAATTGCACGAGGTATGTGGTATCAATACGAGATGCACTATTCTGAGAATGACACGAGAGACACAAGATTACTACAGTATGAAATAAAGAGAGAATGACACGAGGTCAGATGAAAACAGCACGAGGTAAAGAGAGAACGACATGAGATACACAGTAATAAAGCTAACACTACAAAGAGAACGACACGAAGTATCACTGTAACAAAACAAACACTACGAAGAGAACGACACGAAGTCACTGTAACAAAACAAACACTACGAAGAGAACGACACGAGATACACAATAATAAAGCTAACACTACAAAGAGAACAACACGAAGTCACTGTAACAAAACAAACACTACGAAGAGAATGACACGAAGTCAGATGAGAACAGCACGAGGTGAGAAAGAAATAACACGGAGTAAAACGGTAGTAAAACACGCGATCATAAGAAACCTGGACGAAGATAGAAAGAGGCAACACGAAGTCATAAAAGCAACACTAAGACACAAACACAGAAACAACACGAAGACATAAACAAGACGACTCGAATACAAAATAGCTCGAACTTACGAACGACTTGAAGACGAGGACGACACGAAGTGACACGGACTGAAACCAACTTGAAGACGAACACAGAAACTGACACGAAGTGTGGTCACAAAGCAAGACATACACTTCCAACGAACAGCCTTCATATGATATCAGGCGATGTGTAGACTTTACATTCAAGTGGATGTATAGACTTGGAACGGTCTTCAAGGCAACAATGTACAGACTTTGAAAATAAGAGTGTATAGACTGAGAGTTCAAGGCCACGATGTATAGACTTTGCCCAAGGAAACGAATGTGTAGACTTTGGCTTGGAACGAAGGTAATGATGAGGCTGTATAGACTTGGCCAGAACATAAGACTCGAAGACATAGGGGTGACACAGATAGAGCAACACGAGGTGGCACAGAAAGCAGCACGAGGTGCTGCAGTATTCAGCACGCGATGGAACAAATAATGACGTTCAAAACGGACAACACGAAGTGTAGTAAACACAAACAACACGAAGTAAGAAAGTAACAGTACGGACATACAAGGTACTACCTCATAGCAGTTTTCCTGTTAATCATGGAAAATTCAAATGCATAACATTACGCAAGATATCTGATTTAAAGGACAATATATAACATAGTGATGCTCATCATCAAAAGACTAGGGAAGTCACAAAAATCCAACAATCTCCCCCTTTTTGATGATGGCAACACTATATTAAATAATCAAAGATGAAATGCAGTGAGATTATGTGAAGATAAGCAAATGCAGACACACTCAACACACTCGCCTCCTCTGACGACACCCAAGAGCTCCCCCTGAACACAACATCTACTTTCCTCTGACTAGATAACTCAGGGCACTTATCTTTCGCTCCCCCTCAGCAAAACACAACTTCCCCTCAACAAAACACAAGCAAGATAAAGCAAGATACTCTCTCCCCCTTTGACATCATCAAAACTAGGGGCAGGTCTGAAGATATCACGAAAAAAAATTGCTGACAGTGGAGAGAAAACAAGAGAGAGTATGGCTGATAAAGGAAAGTTATTGAGATGTTTAGGCAATTAAGAAAGCCACTAATTTAATGTGAGGATTTTGAAGATCAGTTAGTCAGATTGTGTGCAAAATGGTGAATGAAGATCCGCTTCATACACAAAACCAGATTCTAAGCAAGTAAGGTACAAGATACCAGTATGGTCAGAGTAAGTCTTTACTCAGAGAGTATAAAGCAAGGAAGTCAGGAAAACAAAGATCTGTGGTATTGAAAACAAACAAACTAAGAACTATATGCCAAGTGAGCAGGATATTCAAAGATGGTCAAGATCAAAGGTAAATCTGTCAAGTACACCTTTGACATTAGGGAGACACCTTGTTTAGAGGCAGGAATCCCCAGTTACTTGGTGGCAAGACTACATTACCCCTTCTGACAAGAGGACAGAGATAGTATTCTAACTGGTGTTGACATTAAGGTGACACATTTATCAGAGGCCAAACACCCCAGTTACTAACCAGATATGTACCATAGCTCTGTATGATCAAGACAGCTAGTTAAACTTGATTTATACTGCCACTTCATGACATGGGATGCTTTCACTTCATTGATGAAAGTCCCAGTTTCTCAATGAACAGTTGACAAGGTTGTTAAAACTTCTTTCATGAATTTTCCATTAAACTGCACTTGTAACCTTGTAAATTAGTCTTGATTCAGTTTGAGAACAATACACCAGCTCCAGAGTTTTTCCAGATAAAAACACTATATATATCTCATTTCGGACTTAACCAGACTAAGTAGGTATGTTGTACAGGCTAGATCAGAAGTCAGTTACAGTGTAGGAAGATATTCTTGAATTCAGATTTTGATCTCAGTGGGACTAACAGCTAAAATTCAAACAAGAAATTAGATGAACAGTCTTATCAGATAAAACATCCAAAGATTTCTTTTATACACCTACTCAACCTGATTCTCTTATAAGGTCAGCAAAAATCCGTTCAAAGTATGTTCAGATTTGGCCAAAAGAACATGACACCTATTATTAAACTAGTTCCCCCTGAGACCTTGACACCAACTCAGACTTAACCAAGACAAACCTCAAAACACCTCAAAGAAAACAAAGTGATATCAATCAAGTGATACGAGAATCAGCTAACACTTAACATGAGGTTATTTTCATCAACAGCCAATGAGTATAGATAAGCACAAGAACACATGACAGATTATTCAGAGATCAATTATGCAATCATGAAATTTTGTAAATACCTAATTCTCTGCGCAATGTGCTAAATTTTTCAGTATCCAGTGGCTTAGTAAAAATATCTGCAATTTGTGAGTTAGTGCCAACATGGATCAACTCAAAGGTCTTCCTAGCTACTTCATCTCGAATAAAATGATGCCTGATCTCGATGTGTTTAGTTCGAGAGTGAAGTACAGGGTTCTTTGCAATGTTTATTGCACTAGTATTATCACAAAAGATGGAAGTGCAACCTAGCTCAACTGAGTAATCCAGAAGCTGGTGTTTTATCCATATAACCTGTTAGCCACAGCTCCCTCCTGCCACATACTCAGCTTCAGCAGTAGAAAGAGCCACAGAGTGTTGCTTCTTGGATCCCCAAGAGACTAGGCACCCTCCTAAAAATTCGCAGTGACCACTAGTACTTTTCCTGTCCAATTTACATCCTGCATAATCTGCATCTGTATATGCAATGAGATCTAAACTACATGATGCAGGAAACCAAAGACCTAGATCATGGGTAGCAGATAAGTATCTAAAGATTCTTTTTACAGCTCCCAAATGCAATTCAGTAGGCCTAGCCTGGTATCTGGCACACATCCCTACACTAAATTGAATGTCAGGCCTGGATGCTGTTAAGTAGAGGAGTGAACCGATCATACCTCTATATAGTTTAGCATCCACCTCTTTACCTTTTTCGTCTGAATCCAGTGAGGAGTTGGTGCCCATGGGTGTTGAGATGGTCTTGAGATTGGTCATTCCAAACCTTTTCAGCATCTCCAGAGTATACTTGGTTTGATTTATGAAACAACCATCCTCCATCCGTTTGACCTGCAGCCCAAGAAAATACTTTAGTTCGCCAACTAAACTCATTTTAAATTCATGAGACATAGATTCAGAAAATTCTTTACACAGTTTTGAATTGTTAGATCCGAAGATAATATCATCAACATATACCTGGACCACTATTAAATCCTTTCCGAGATTTTTGGTGAAGAGGGTTTGATCAACCTTACCTCGAGTGTAGCCCTTGCTCAAGAGGAATTCAGAAAGTCTCTCATACCAGGCTCGGGGAGCCTGCTTCAATCCATAGAGGGCTTTATTCAACCTAAAAACCATGTTAGGCTGAACAGAGAAATTAAAACCTGGAGGTTGTTCAACATATACTTCTTCCTTCAATAACCCATTTAAGAATGCGCTTTTGACATCCATCTGCTGCAGCTGAATGTTCCTAGAGCATGCAAATGCAAGTAGAATTCTTATAGCTTCCATCCTAGCCACTGGGGCATAGGATTCCTCAAAATCCACACCAAATTCCTGACTGTAGCCTTGAGCTACAAGTCTTGCTTTGTTTCTAGAAATAGCTCCATTCTCATCAACTTTATTCTTGAAAACCCATTTAGTGCCAATGACATGAGTGTTATCAGGTCTGGGAACTAGTTCCCATACAATATTTTTCTCAAATAGATTTAATTCCTCACACATGGCGGATACCCAAGATTCATGTTTTAAGGCTTCTTCCACAGAATTGGGTTCCACCTGAGATACCAATGCAGCTAAGTCCTGTTCTTGGACAATTCTAAAATGAGACCTTGTCCTAGGAGGATCATGCAAATTGCCTATGACATTTTCACTAGGGTGGTCTTTGTGAAATGTTATCTCACCTGAGGGTTCACCTACTTCAGCTGCTCCTTCCTGCTGTGAGTTTTCTGGTTGAGCAGCTGGCTGCATCTCTTCTTCTTCAATTCTCTCCAAGAAGTCTCCCTCATTAGATAGCTCCCTGTCATCATTCATCACTTTGTTAGAGGAATCATTTTCATCAAACACTACATGCGGTGTTTCTTCAACAGTTTGAGCATCTTTATTGAACACTCTGTAAGCCCTTGAGGTTTCTGAATATCCGAGAAAAATTCCAGGTGAGCTTCTAGCTTCAAATTTGTCCAAACCATTCTTACCATTATTGTGAATAAAATATTTGGAGCCAAAAACTTTAAAATAAGAAATGTTTGGCTGCTTACCCTTGAGAAGTTCATAAGGAGTTTTCCTATGAGTAGGTCTTACCAAGGCTCGGTTCATAATGTAACATGCAGTATTCGCAGCTTCAGCCCAAAATCTCCTTGGAAGTCCACTCTCAATCAGCAAAGTCCTGGCCATTTCAATTATTGACCTGTTTCTTCTCTCAACAATTCCGTTCTGCTCCGGTGTCCTGGGAGAAGAGAATTTGTGAGTCACTCCCTCTTTTGAGCAAAATTCAGAAAATGAAGAGTTCTCAAACTCTCCCCCGTGGTCAGACTGAATTGTAATGATATTATGTTCACCTTGCAGTTTGATTTTATTGAAAAGTTCTTCAAAGTGAACAAAAACATCATTTTTATTTGTTAAACAAAACAACCAAGAAAATCTAGTGTAGTCATCTACTATGACTAATCCATATCTCTTACCTGACAAACTTTGTATGCGAGTAGGATCAAAGAGATCCATGTGCAAGTGCTGCAGCGGTTTAGATGAAAGACTCTCAGTTCTCAACTTAAAAATCGCACGAGTCTGTTTACCTTGTGCACACGCATCACATAGCTTGGACCCTAACTGAAATCTTATTCTGGGCAAACCTCTAACTAGGTTATGCTTAGACAGTTTATTCATTGTAGACAAACTAGCATGGCCTAGACGCCTGTGCCAGTCAAAAGCAACCTGTTCACAGTTAGCAGACATACACAAGTTAGTTTCAGGATTATCATCCAGGTCTACGATGTATACATTGTTTACTCTATGACCTATGAACATGACGTTATCAGAATTCAGCTCAAAAATAGTGCAGGAATTGTGGTCAAAGAGTACCTTGTGTCCTTTATCGCAGAGTTGACTTATACTTATCAAGTTGTGCTGAAGTCCTTCTACAAGATACACATCTTCAATGGAGTTAGTAGAGGACTTACCAACTGTACCAATTCCAATTATTCTTCCTCTGTTATTTCCACCAAATTTGACCAAGCCCCCAAACTTCATTTTCAGTTTGCTAAATTTGGACCGGTCTCCTGTCATGTGCCTGCTACAGCCGCTGTCAAGATACCACTTGTTATGCTCGGCTGCCAGGTGTAGATTCTAAGAAATCCACTTAGAACAATTAAAAGGAAACGAAATGAATAGAAGAATGGGAAAAGAGGGAGAAAAGGGGAGCATGAGAGGATGCTAAGGGGAATGTGATCGCCAGAGACGCGAGGGCCTCAAAGGATATAACAAATAATCAATGGAGGGATCGTGATATAAATACCTTAAATGCGGGGGAGATTGTGAGTGCACCTTCTCTTTTTATCGGCCGGCCGATGAAGAGAGTTTTCCTTGATTGATTACCCTTGCAAAATTAACAAACACCAATAAACAAACATGGATTAGAAACCAAGATGTGTAGCATCAAATCCAAATGTAAATATGGACATAGAAAGCATGGATATGAACACACCTTATTGGTGTTTGGCCTTTAAACCCCTATGCAAAAGGGTAGGTAAAAGATGATGTATGATGAAGAATAGAGGGAGATGTGCAAGTGTTGCACTATGGAGATGTGCTAGAGTGCACAATAGGGGAAGATCTCAATAAAGAAATAAAAGAAAAAATGATATGATGCATGCAATTAACTAAATAGAGTGAGAAGCTCCGGATCGAACCCCTTCTTCTCCAGTTCCGGTTCTTCCCGCCCATTTCGCCCTGCTGGTGTCGCTCTCTACCGGCCATGGCCGGCGCGGCTGGGCCATCCTCTTCCTCGGAGATACCCTTGGGAAATATCTCCCCCCTGCCAGGTAATCGTCGGACATTTGCGCAAGCTTTAATGGAATCCAAGCAGAGATCTCGGATCGCTATTCCGGTGAAGGAACCCGCTTATACAGTCAGTGGTGAGCCTGCGGTATTTTTCTCCAAAGAAGATGTCCAAGCATCTGTTCGGTTCTTATCTTTCCCTGTGGTGGCGAAATGTTCATATGGCCGGCCATCCTTTGCTGAGATTAAAAGCTGCTTGATGCAGCACCTAGCTCTTAAATCTGACTTTGTAATTAGCAAGCTTAACCCTAGACATCTGCTTCTCCGTTTTGAGTGTGAATCAGATTTTATGAAATTGTTGATACAAAAGAATCTATACATCAAGGGATACCTCTTTCAGTTTTTTCGCTGGACGACAGATTTTAGTTTTGATGCAGATCCGCCCACTGTGCCGGTGTGGATAGGATTTCCGGCTCTTCCTGCCAATTTGTATCATGAAGATTGTTTGCGTTCCATTGCTGGTAATTTTGGTTTGGTTTTACGGATCCATGAACGTTCATTGGCCTTGACAGATACCTCTGAGGCTTTGGTCTGTGTTGAACTGGATCTATCTGCGCCGCGCAGGGATAGGCTCTGGATAGATCTGGATAGTGATGGGTTTTGGCAAGCTGTCAGCTATAATCGTGTCCCTGCTCTTTGTTCTTTTTGTCATAAGCTTGGTCACTCTGTTGATAACTGTAAGAAAAAACTTGGCAGAGCTGGTCGTACTATGGTGGCACAAGAACAAGATCATCCAAAGATTAAACAGGTTTTTCAGCCTAGACAAATAAACCCCTCACCAGTTCGATCTAATGTGGCTATGGAGAATAGTTCTGAGACGCTCATTCAGTCAGTGGACCAAGTGTCCCAGCATGTAATCTCTACGGTTGTAGGTCCTCTGGATGTTTTGCAGGACAGGGTTCAGGAAATTAAATTACCTGATGCAGGTATGACTGATGAAATTGCCATTGGAAGAGGCCTTGTAAATGTTTTTTCTGGTAATAGAGAAATACCCACTTCCCCGTTGTTCAAGGAGAATGCTGGTTCAGTTGAAGAAAATGGTCAACAGGTACATGATATTCAGATGATCGAGTTGCACCTGGTTACTGAGGTCTCAGCAAAGGATAACTCTGAGAAGCTTCTGAGTGCTGATAAGGAGCTTGAAATATCATGTGTTGGAAAGCTTGTGGCTGACAAAGCCAATGCAGATAACGAACTCATGCAAATTAATGTGGATAATGGCATCCCAAGTAAGCCTCCTGATGGTGGAATCATTACCATATCTAAAGCTAGATCTATGGAAGACATAATCTGGAACCCATTATGATTCAGCCTATAATTATTTGGAACATAAGAGGAGTGGGGAATTCTTGTTCCCGCAGAAGCTTAAAAAATTTAGCTCTTTCTAATAAGGCCAGTTTAGTGGCCATTTCAGAACCAATGCTTCCTTTTAATAAAGCTTCTCAGCTGGGAAGATTTCTCAAACTTAGTAGATATGCTGGCAATAATGCTGAGGAATCGAAGATTTGGGTTTTTTGGCATGACAGTTTTACTCTGGAGGTAATTGCTTCTTCTTCACAATATATTACCTTGGGGCTTAAATCGGCCAATTCTTTTAGTGCATTTTACACATTTGTGTATGCTTCTTGTGATCCTCGGATCAGACAGTCTCTATTTAGAGATATTGCTCTTTTTGCTACTTCGGTGTCGGTTCCTTGGCTGGTGGGAGGAGACTTTAATTGTGTAGCAAAAGTATCTGAAAAAGTGGGCGGTGACACCCCTTCCTTGGATTCTTTACAAGCTTTTAATTCCTTCATTTGTTTTTCTGGACTAATTGATGCTGGTTTCCAAGGCACTAGTACTACTTGGTCAAATAACAGAATTGGTGCTGCAAACATTCGAGCTAGGCTTGATCGGATTCTCCTCAACAGTTTTTGCCTCACTGTGGCTCCCCAATTAGTTGTACAACATCTTTTAAGGGGTCCTTCGGACCATGCCCCTTTACTGATATTAATGGACAATATTAAGAAAAATCCTGGCAGGTTTATTTTCCAAAAAATGTGGTGCTTGCACGACTCATTCAAACAATTGATCTCTAATGAGTGGCAGCAGGTCCAAAGCAACCACCCTAATGCATTGGTTAGGCTTTGCTCTAAACTGAAAGTTGTTAAATCTTCTCTCTGTCAGTGGAATAAGGATGTTTTTGGGGATATATTTGTATACAAAAGTCAAGCAGAAGCACAGGTAGAGATCAAGCAAAATTTATATGACACAGATCCTACTATTGCTAATAGAGAAAGTCTTTCTACAGCAAATGCTATGCTTCATCAGGCCTTGGCCAGGGAGGAATTATTCTGGCATCAAAAGTCTAGGGTGGACTGGGTTGAAAATGGAGACAGAAATACCTCATTTTATCATGCTGTAGCTCAAAGTAACAGAAGGAGAAATATTATAGCAGGTCTTAAAGTTGGCTCCCCAGCTGAGTGGTGCAATGACCAGGCTTCCCTTCAGGCCCATGCTGAAGGTTTTTTTAAACAACTTTTCTCTTCTGAAGAACATGTAGTGGATCTTGCAGGTTTGGATTGTATTCCTCAGCTGATTACAGAAGCTCAAAACTTATCCTTATGTGCCTTACCAGACGACAAGGAGGTCCGGAATGCAGTCTGGGCTTTAAAAGCCTCTAGCTCACCTGGTCCGGATGGGTTCACAGGAGAATTTTTTATCTCTTCCTGGGATATTATAGGGAAAGATGTAGTGGAAGCCGTCCGTGCATTCTTTATGGGTTTTCCTCTCCCTCGAGGTATCTCTTCCTCCTTACTCACTTTAGTTCCCAAAGTGAATGAACCAAAATCCTTCAATGATTTTAGGCCAATAAGCCTATGTAACTTCTCATACAAGATAATATCTCGGATAATGTCTGAAAGGCTGGCCCCCCTGATGCCCACTATAATTTCACCAGAGCAAGGAGCTTTTGTAAAAGGCAGATATATTCTAGATAATGTAGCTTTTGCTCGTCAGCTTGTGGTGGATCTAAACAGGAAGGTCAGAGGCCATAATATGATATTCAAATTGGATATGACTAAAGCATACGATAGGGTGGAATGGGATTTCATTATTTCTGTCATGAGGAAAATGGGTTTCAGCACTAGAGTTACATCTCTCATTGGCATGTTGTTGTATAACAGCTGGTTTTCAATCAACTTCAATGGAATGATTACTGGTTATTTTAAATCAAGCAGGGGCATTAGACAAGGGGACCCAATTGCACCCTTTTTGTTTATTATAGCATCTAAAGTACTAAGCATAGGGCTCTCTGCTTTATTTCAATCTGGTCACCTAAAAAGATATAAAGGCCCAAGAAACAGTTTGCAAGTCTCTCACCTATTATATGCAGATGATACACTTGTTTTTTTGAATGCAAGCAAGCACAACATTGAGGTTTTCAAAAACTTTATCAGCTGTTATGAAAAAAGCTCAGGGCAAAAAGTTAACTCTACTATAAGCAGTTTCATTCTGTCTTCAAAGGCACCTGTTTCTCTTAGACAGTCTATCCGAACATGGACTGGTTACAAATATCAGTCAGATGGTCTGCAGTATTTGGGTATCCCAGTCAAAAAAGGTAGGTACTTATGTAGTGACTTTCAGTTTCTCATTGAAAGAATTCAAGCAAGACTAGAGGGCTGGCAGTCAAAACTGTTATCGGCTGCTGGTAGGGTGGTTCTTATCAATTCTGTTCTACAAAGCATTCCAGTCTATCTGGCATCAGCTTGCAATATTCCTAAAAAGGTCCTTCACTTCATTGAGAGCCAATGTGCCAATTTCTTTTGGCAGGGAGATCTAAATACTAATAGATGACATTGGATAGCATGGTCTGCTATACAGAAGCCAAGGCTTGAGGGAGGGCTGGGCATCAGGGATCTGTATTAGGTGCAAGTTTCTCTGGCAGTGAAGATGCTTTGGAATATCTTGCATGGGTCATCCTTGTGGTCCTGCTATGCTCAGAGGAGGTTTATTAAAACCCATTTCACTTGTTGTACTAAGCCTTTCCCTTATGGAATGCCTAAAGCAATATTTGGACGGGCGAAGGATTTAATTCTACAGTATAGTAGATGGTTTGTAGGCTGCGGATCGGAGATAGACTTTATGAGGGATAACTGGACAGGTAAAGGCTCTCTCTCTGCTAGTATTCCACTTAATGCTGCTGACTCTTCAGTGACTTCTGTCAGAGAGGTTTTTTTAGATCCTCAACATGCAGCTAGGGGTCTATTTAGAGACCCTACATCCTTTTCCAATTTTCAGCTGACCAGTGGGGCTGATATATGTGTCTGGATGGGTACCCAAAAAGGAAACTTTTCAGTTAAGTCTGCTTATAATATGATCAGACCAAGAGGCACAAAAAGGTCAGCTTGGGCAAAACTATGGCATTCTACCATTAACCCAAGAGCAGCATTGTTTATATGGAAGGTCCTTCATCGAGCGGTCCCAGTGGACAGCAGGATAATGGATTGTGGTGTCAGTCTAGTTTCTAGATGCAACTGCTGCCTCTCCTATAGTCAAGAAGATCTTGATCATATTTTCATTTTTAGTGAGCTTGCATCAAATTTATGGGGCTGGATTGATCCCTTGATCAACCATAGGGCTTGGTTAAGTAATCTCATTACAGTTCGGCTATGGAACATTTTAGCTGTCACCAATATGCAGTCTACTTTAAGTTTCATTGGGATGTATGCTGTAATTCTGCTAGTATGGGAAATCTGGAAATGCAGATGTGCTATCAGGTATGAAGGCATTTCAGTTAATCTTGCTGCTATCAAAAGAAGAATTACTGCTGCTATCTCGTTGACATTGGACAGGTTAAACTTTCACAAGCCTTTGTCCACTTTTCATCTTAATACTTTGGCAGCATTTGGTCTGCACCCGCAAGTTGTTGTCAAACAGCCAATAGCTGTAAAATGTAAACTGGCTATTCAGGGCTATACCCTACATATAGATGGGGCATCAAAAGGAAATCCAAGTAAATGTGGGGGAGGAGGCTGTATAAGAGATGCATCAGGAAGGCTTTTGATTGCTTTTGCTTTCTCCTATGGCATGGGCTTTAGTCTATTAGCTGAAACAAGAGCACTTCATGATGGACTAGCTATTGCTAACCAATGTGGCTTTAGCCTATCTCAAGTCTATTCGGACTGTGCAGCTCTAGTGGAGGCTGGTAAAAAAGGAGAAGCTCCTAGTTGGATGGCAATCCCATGGTGGAGGCAGATAAATATCCTTCTGGTGGAAAGTGGCTGTCAAATACAACATATATTTAGGGAAGGGAACCAAGTAGCTGACTCGCTGGCATCAATGGCTTGCAATGCTTCATGTAATTCTATTTTTGTTCGGGAAAGGGATCTCCCAAGAGCTGCTAGAGGAGCCATTAGGGTGGATAGGGCAGGTTTGCCTGCTTTTAGGTTCTGATATTTTCTAATTTTATATTAGTTCTTTGTTGGAATGTAAGGGCTTCTCTGCTGCCCTCATGTTTTGCTGGGGTATGCCCCTTAGCTTATGTACTTTCAGTGATAAAAATAAATAAAATCAGGGCCCTGGTGTAGCCTGGGGGAGTGAGCACATTCCCCCTCTTTGAGGGGGGGTGCACTCGACCAGCTCCTATTCCAGATTGGCCAGTGTTTTGTTAAAAAAAAAAAAACTAAAGCAAAAATAAGAGATAGGAGGGGAAAGCTTAGTGGTTTTCTCCAATTTGGCTTCAAGCTAGGATGAAGATCTTCAATGGAGGAAGAAGATGATGTAGAACTCCATGGATGTAGAGGCTTCAAATCTTCAATAGAGGAAGAAGAACTCCATGGATGAAGCTTTTAGGTGCATGGGAGTCTTCCTCCTTGAGCCTTTGGTCCGGCAGCACCTCCTCTTGAATTGATCTTTTTTATTTTTTCACAAGGGAGAGAGAGATTCTATTTATAGGGTTAAAATTCGGAATTAATTCCAAGGGAAATTAGGAAAACATGTTTTAGTGGGATTTGGAATGAGATAAACATTAGGCAAGTGTCCCTTCAACATTGGAAAGTCATAGGAACCCTTTCCCAAGTGAAAAAGGAGGTTAAAGGAGGAAAGGAAGGAAAATTCAGAATTAATTCCAAGAGAAAATAAGAAAACATGTTTTAGTTGGATTTGGAAGATATAAACCTTAGGCAAGTGTCCCTTAAACCTTGGAAAGTCATAGGAACCCTTTCCCAAGTGGAAAAGGATGTTAAATGAGGAAAGGAAGGGAAATTCGGAATTAATTCTATAAAAAATTAGAAAACTTAGTTTTGGTAGGATGGAAAGGGGGATCCTTCCTCCAAGTGTCCTTTCAATATTAGGAAGCCATAGGAACCCTCTCGCAAGTGAAAAAGGAGTGTAAGTGAGGAAGGGAAGGGGTGCTGATGGAGTTCGGAATTGAACAAGAATTGACGACATTGGTCAAGGCGTTAATTGAAATCACGACTGGGACAAAGGCGTTAATTCACGGATTTAATTTTAGCAATAAAAACTTTCTGTATTTAAAAATGATGAAGAGACGCCTGAGGGAGAGGCGTTATTTAAAAACACGACCCAAGGAGGGTCGTTAATTCTTATTTTTCTGTTTTGGAAATCAAAAAATTCCAGAAACTGACGCCTTTGCCTCTAGTCATCCTTTCTTCAAAACGCGCCTCAGACCAGGCCGTTAATTAAAACACGCCCCACTTCAAATCGTGAATTCCAAAAAATAGAGAAAACTGCCCAAAAAATCAAGAAAAATAGGGAAAAATAAGAAGAGGGAAAAAAAGGAGAAATCCAAGAAAATTGGGGAAAATTACTCAAACAAAGTTAATTGGAGAGTCAAATTGGGGCATTACAAGGTAATACGAGATGCACTCACAGTAACGTCAATTTTGGCGTGTCTACAGCTGCCCCGCCTTGGCGTCTGCTTAGCAAGGGAGCAGAGCAAACTGAAAAGTAGATGCCAAGGTGTGATGAGACACGCAATCAACATCACTTGATGAGAATGAAATCAAAAGCTCGAGATGAAGCAATCCCGGAAAATTCAATGAAATCAATGATGTTTGGATAAGAGGAGGAGTGTGCACGCGGGCACGAAGGAGAATGATCAACTTCCAGCGCGGTGGAAGTACCCCAGGTCACAAACCTGTAGGTTTCACCATTGGGGAGCGGTTACCAGCCAATGTGAACGTGCTGCAGCCAAGGTGGATCAAAGTAAAAGGATTGAGATAAGATGATAGAAATCCAAACAAGGAGCTTTCGAGAAAATGACCCAAAACAGTGACAAAACGAACTGAGGATTTCATCAGCAATGAATATCTCATATCTGGAAAGATTAAGATCAATTTGACTCTCCAAATCAGCTTATCAGAATGATTTTCCAAAAATTATTTCAAACTCCTATATGAATGCATGTTGGGTTTTAAAAAAAAATTAAAATAAATGAAAATATAAGATAATCAAGGATAATATTGTTAAACTGCCAAGACTGGGTCAAGAAACCCATTCTGCGAGCCGATACTAAGTCGAAGCCCGTTTATCCACGCATCAACTCGCAAAAGGGGACCATCGTCCCCAGTCTTGGACGGCTCAACGGCCTATCCCTGTGACTAAGACTCTTCTGGAATCATCATTATTTTTGATGAAGGGGAACTCAAATCCCAGATTTACCAAAGTCACAAGGTCCTTGATATAATCTAGTAGCGTATGTAACATAAAGTAGAATGCATACAGGGGGGATGGTGATAGCAATGAGCATGGGGGAACTGAGAAAAGAGGTGCAAGCACCGTGGGCTTGGATGATGATGCCCAGTCGGTGGGACCAAGAGCTTCTTCCTGCGCTCAAAGATTCATCAGCCAAGATATAAAAGATAATAAGCAATGAATGAGGCATTTAAGCATAGCAAGCATAGCATGAATCAAAGCATCAATAGCAGGTATGTATCATATTCAAGAATAGCATAGATAGCATCATTAAAGCATAGATAGCATAGCATCATTGTTTGTCGTTTGTCATGAGGATGACAACTTGACTAATCAAGATTTGGAGTTGAATGATCAAGATCTGATAATGCCCATCGGCGGAGTGATCAACAAGATTTGATAAAAAAGATTTGGAGATGAATAATCGGAGTAATGCGTAGCAAATTATGAAGATGTGATCAATTGTGAGCATGGGAAGAATCAAAAGGTAGATGACAATGAATGAAGAGGACTCATCCCGTACTCTTGGTCCTTGCAAAGTTGTCGTTCCTGCAAAAGCACCATCAGAAAAATACAATGCAATTTTTTGGATTTTGAAATATGCAAATTTTTATGAGTTTTGAAAATATTTAAATTTTTATGTGGATTTTGAAAAATATTTGAATTTTTATTATGAATTTTGAAAATATTCAATTTTTGTTGGATTTTGATCAGGAAATATTCAAATTTTTTTGGATTTTGGCTTAGAAAATATTCAATTTTTGTTTTGGATTTTGACTTAGGAAATATTCAAGTTTTTTTTTCTTTTGATTTTTTTTTTTTTTGGTTTAGACATTGTTAATGCAGCATCAAAGGGTGTTTTTGAACCACTGGCTAGGGGTCCTTGTTCCTTCCCCTTTTGCTAAAATTACCCAAAGCCGAGCGTGCATTGAAGGGTGGCGCCCTATAACTGACTGCCCTTGATTAACGGTGCTCCTACCAAGGCCATACCCGAGAAACATTCGATCTTAGAGGGAGAAGAGAAGAATAATTGAGGATAAGCTTTATGCAGGATAGGAGATGTCGGGACTTAAATTCCTTCTAAGGTGTTTCCCCTCAAAGAGATAGTCTGTTGTGCCGGGGCTTTGTGCCTTTGATTTTTAGACCCTTGACATGCATAAGACCAGGGTTTTCCCTGCGGAGACTTTGTCACTCTTGTCATGCCATAATTCATACTTTTGATTTTTTTTTTCATAATGTTGATTTTCATACTAGCCCTTTTGGCGAGATGTATATCATGAAAACTCATATGAAAACTCATATTGATTTTGGGTCAAGACTGCCCCTATTTGAGACTCCTCTCGTATTGGGGATTACCTAGGTTGGTCATCTCATCTGTCAACCTCTTGCACCTGCATTCGGCCGAGTAAAGAAGAGAAAAGACTTTCAGATATACTCATGGCATGGCCGAAGTAGGGACGGTGTTTAACCAAAGGAGCCGGCTAAGGACGCCGTGAAGTGTGTGGAATGCCCAGCTAAGGGTTACTCTTAACAAGCGGGGAGAGAATGTCAAATTCCCGGCGTGGGTTTTTTATTAACCAAAGGTGCTACAGAGCAAGCCTAAAGACTCTTTCAGTTTTTTTTTTTAAAGATGAAATTCAATACAGATAAATTCCTAGGATAAAGGCTTAAAATATCACTCTTAATCATGTTAAGAAGCACTTCACTTTGAAAATCATGCGTGAGATAATGATATCATAATAATGCGTACTTACGCCAATATGTTACCTTGCAACCTTTGTAGAAGCAACTGTCAGAGGCGAGGTTGATCATCGTGGGATAGTCCTCTTTGGCAGTCAAAAGGATTGGAAGCAAAGGGTTTGAAAGTGGCTTAACAAGAAGGAGTGGTGCCAAGACCAGACTCAGACGAATAAGGAAAAAAGGAAGAGAGGGGAGGGCTAGAACTCCCTCACTAAGGTGAGGAGACCCTGATCACATGAAAGGTCTACAGAAGAAGCGAAGAATTAGAAGGAGGAGTGAGGACTAAAGCCTCGAAAGCAGTGAGAGAATGGGCAGATGCCCAAGGCAGTGGATGTGGAAGAAGTTGGGTCGGACCCATGATCAGGAGGAATTAGAAGAAGAAATTGATAGATGGAAAGAGACGGATCCGGAGGGTCCGGAGATTGTGGAGGAGAATCCTGATAGGAGGAATCCGGGGGCTCCGGAGGGATAAAATATCGAGGGACGCGGTGCCCTGGGAAGAAATAGAGAAAAAGATGATGGAAAGGGAAGAAGAAAATGAAGGATGTGATGTCCTGGAAGAGTAGAAAGATGAATCGGAAGAAAGATGGATGGTCCGGAGGTTCCGGGGGAATGAGATGCCGAGGGACGCGGTACCCAGGGAAGAGTGGATGAAAAGGATCAGGAGGGTCCGGAGGTTCCGGAGGAATGAGATGCCGAGGGACGCGGTGCACGGGGAAGAGTGGATGAAAAGGATCAGGAGGGTCCGGAGGTTCCGGAGGGATGGAATCAGAAGGGTCGGGATGCCCCGAAAGAAGATAAAGAGAATAAGATGGAGAATCCAGAGGTTCTGAAGGAAGAGAATCAGAAAGGGCGCGATGCCCTGGGAGGAAGGAAAGAGAGTCCGGCGGTTCTAGAGGGGGAAGGTAGCATGGGACGCGATGCCCAAGGAGAAGAGAAAGATCCGGAGGTTCCGGAGGAAGAAGACGGAAAGGGGCGCGATGCCCAAGGGATAAAGAGAGGGGTGAAAGATCTGGAGGTTCCGGAGGAAGAAGATAAAAAAGGGCGCGATGCCCTGGGAGAAAGTCTGGAGGTTCCGGAGGAAGAAGATGGAAAGGGACATGATGCCCAGGGAGAATCAGTAAGAAGCCCAGAAGATCCGGACTTGAGGGTGTGTAGGGGCGCGATGCCCAAAGAGCAGGATCCGGAGGTTCCGGAGGAAGCAAATATCGAGGGATGCGATGCCCAAGGAGGACGGGTGAGAAATCCGGGGAGTGCGGATGCAATAGTTGGAAAGGGGCGCGATGCCCTGAGGGATGATTGGAGGGGACACAATGCCCGGTGAGTGTAAGAGGACCTGGAGATCCCGAAGATAGAGACGGAAGATATGGGAAACATGGGGGATCCGGAGATTTCGGAAGGCGGGGAAGATACGGGTTTTGAAACCCGGGAAAGAAGAAGTGTAAATGCATGTGGATGCAATAGAAGGGATGCGATGAATGCATGGATGCAACAGAATGCATGAGATGAAAAGAATATGACGAACATGAAGGGTGAGAGGATGAGATCCTCCTTTTTACCCTTGGAGTGGCCCATGAAGAAAATGTGATAGACAAGAATGTGGATGACATTGAATAGAAGGTGGATGAAATAGTGGAAGGCCCCTTAGCACCAAGATAACCGCCCTTCCATGGCAATGAAAGTGTATAGCCAATTGGCCCAATGGATAAAGCAAGAGCCCATGATGAAGCTTCAATGGTAAATGACAACTCCCTGGAAGAGTGAAAAGTAATAGTGAGAGAGAGTTGAACAGTTGGGATAGGAAGCATTGTGTTGCCCAGGGGTTGTGGCGTATATGGAGTGTTGAATAGAATAGGCATTCGCCCCTTGTATGGAAGAAAAGGTTCAAGATTTGAAAGTTGGAACAAGGGGTGCCCTTCCCGGCCTTTGGGCACAAGCCTACATGGCATCAAAGCTTGACATTCTCTCTTAGTGAGCAGTGGCGGCGACTTGGCCTCTTCGACCATGCTTGGCACAACAACCCGGATTGGCATCCGGTAAATAAACTCTTGCATCTTGAATAGCTCGGCCGTAGCCAAATCTTTCTTTCCGGCTCTTGATCATCTTCGGCACAAGTATTTACAGAAGGACGCCCGTTCCGAGTAGTAAAGGGGGGTGAAGCGGAGGCGGAAGGTTCCATGGATGGTGTAGGTGAAAGGGTGAGTGGAAGCAAAGGTTCAGACACGTCGAGCTTCTCCCTTTGCTCAGAAGCAGTCGGGGTTGGCTCGAGTGCAAAAAAGGGTGAACCTTGCTCAAGACTAGCCACAGGTAAGGGTAAAGGGTTAAGTAATGGGGTAGGGGTCATAGGCATAGTGGACGGCTGAGGTGGCGAACAAAGAGGAGGTGTAATGGAAGGCTTGGCGGAGACTGGCGTAATGGAGGGTAATGGAGGTTCGGTGGAGGCCGGTGGAGTGGAGGCTATTGGAGTGGTTACGGGAGGGGTGAACGGAGAAGGTTTAGTGTGTTGAAAATGCCGGATGGGGCGAGAGGTATTAGGGATAGGAGACATGTCTTGGTGCAACGACATGGGTGATTGGAGTATTGACCCATCGTCGTAACACCAATTAGTCTCATAAACGGGGAATGCGTTGGGGATGGTGACTTCGTCCTGAGCAGGGGGTTCATCAAGCGGTAGTGGAGGGAGAGGGAAGCGAAGGAAACTCGGAAGGGATGCCTGCAGAGCTTCATCATCATGTGCCGTCTTGAATTCTTCAATTGCCAGTTCTTCATTATCGAGTTCAAGTGGATGCCATGGTGGAGATGTATTAGTAGGTGGTGGAATGTAATGGTATTGCAGATGATGTGGTGAATGCAAGTGTGAGTGCGTAGGCGGAGGCGGAGGGCCATATGAATGAACGGGGTGAATGGGTGGAGGATGGACAGCGTCCACTTGAACATTGAAATCTGCCGGCTCTTGCTTGCTTGAACTGTCGACGCCGTAGCCGTCTCTCCTATCCTTCCAATCTTTCTCCATCTTTGTAATGTCATTTAGAGCCGCA
Source organism: Amorphophallus konjac (assembly GCA_022559845.1). Classification (NCBI taxonomy): domain Eukaryota; kingdom Viridiplantae; phylum Streptophyta; class Magnoliopsida; order Alismatales; family Araceae; genus Amorphophallus; species Amorphophallus konjac. Next base: position 315,759,145 of record CM040119.1, on the reverse strand, counting down.
TAAAGGGGATTGACTGGAGTAGGAGGAGCGGGACGTGGGCTCGTAACCCTCTTTAATTGTTCCTCCAACAAAGTGACTTTGTCGAGAAGAGTTCGTTGGAGGGGTGTGACTTGAGTAACAGAGGGTCGGTAGGGCCTTGAAGGAGGGGCCGCACAAAAAGGCCGTGGAAGGGGATTAATGGGATGACCCATAGAAGAACCCGGATGGGCCGGGGTGCAAGGAATAAATGGGCCTTGGGGCCGTGGTGGAGGAGGAATAAAAGGAGGCGGGTGACGGGCCACCCGAATAGGGGTAGGTGTGGACGAAGGAGGCGGGTATTGGACCACCCGAGGAGAAGTGTGAATAGGAGGAGATGGGTGATGGGCTACCCGGGTAGGAATGTGAATAGAGGAGGGAAGTGGGTGATGGGCCACCCGTGTAGGATTGGAAGGAGGATGAGGGGAATGAGGTGCACCCTCAACAACGGCCTTAAGGGCTTGGATTTGTTGAGGGGTGAGATGATCTAATGCATGCAAGATTTGGGAGACCTTCTCATCTTCGGGAGGAGACGGTACCGTAGGAGTAGTGGCTCGCGATTGAGGCGAGGGACCATGGGATTGGATATTGCCCATGGGTGGGGCAAAACCGTGAAGATGAGGGCGTGGTCCCTTTAAAAGATTATGGTGAGAGTTGTGATGAATATGTTGAAATTGAAGGGAATAAGATGTGCTAGGTTGATCACCCTCATGAACATTAATTGAGTTAAACATGTTGACTTTCTTATCAAGGTAACCCAAACAATTCAATGTGCAATCAAAACAGCTCACATAGATAGCAAACAAGCTAGGATGGGGTTACCTTTGATTTCTTTTATTTGAACCTTGGAAAATTAATTGATTTTATGCAAATTGATGTGATCACTCAAGGGGGGAACCTAGTTTCAAATGTGGTTTTCTCCGATGCCAACTAGGAACACTCTCTCACCATGCATAGGCCAACTAAACCCGGGACTTCAAAGGTACAACCTGCCCAGCGTCCGTGAGGGAATCCACGGGTGCGGGGACTTATGGAGGCTTGGCTTAGGAATTTCCGGTCCAATCAGACGGAGTGCTTAATGGAGGGTCCTTCCTTCACCAAGAGGGTGGTGTGACTCCTGAAAGTGTGGGGAGTGGAGGTCTCCCAAACCAATGCAAGGATGAATGCAGCAGATAGTATCAAGCAGATAACAACACAGAACAAAATGACGACCTGGGAAAGGTCGCTATATCAATAAATAGCGTCTGAGCGTCAGTCGCTTGTCACTGTGAATAGTGCAAGCAGAGAAAAATAGCGCCTTAGGGTGAGGCGCTTTCTCTAGAATGGACGCCCGGGAGCAGGGGCGTCAAATGGCAGTAATCAGCACGAATAAACAATGATAATAAAAATGACGCCTTACAGTAAGGCGCTATTCAAGTGAAAGACGCCTTGATGTGAGGCGTTATACTGATAAAAGACGCCTCTGAGAGGGGCGTTAATTACTTCAATACTTCAATGGCCATAGGGCTTAAACAGTGGAAAATACCGACAGAAATGAAAAACACTCACAATCTCAGTATAAGAATCATGGCAATCAAACATGACAAGGGATATAGCATGCTCATCATTTTTTTTTAAAAAAAAAGAGATGGATAAATGGAATTTCTAAAAACCTATCAAACTGACAAATCACATAGGGAGAGTGCTACGTGGAGCACAAAGGGAGACGCACCGTGGGTGCAAAAGGGGAGATGGCACACGTGGGTGCCCAAGGGAAAAGGGTAATCAAAAGAAAAACGAAGGGGTCCCACCGTGATCGCCAATTTGTAGATTCTAAGAAATCCACTTAGAACAATCAAAAGGAAAAAGAGAAAATGAATAGAAGAATGGGAAAAGAGGGAGAAAAGGGGAGCATGAGAGGATGCTAAGAGGAATGTGATCGCCAAAGACGCGAGGGCCTCAAAGGATATAACAAATAATCAATGGAGGGATCACGATATAAATACCTTAAATGCGGGAGAGATTGTGAGTGCACCTTCTCTTTCTATCGGCCGGCCGATGAAGAGAGTTTTCCTTGATTGATTACCCTTGCAAAGTTAACAAACACCAATAAACAAACATGGATTAGAAACCAAGATGTGTAGCATCAAATCCAAATGTAAATATGGACATAGAAAGCATGGATATGAACACACCTTATTGGTGTTTGGCCTTTAAACCCCTATGTAAAAGGGTAGGTAAAAGATGATGTATGATGAAGAATAGAGGGAGATGTGCAAGTGTTGCACTATGGAGATGTGCTAGAGTGCACAATAGGGGAAGATCTCAATAAAGAAATAAAAGAAAAAATGATATGATGCATGCAATTAACTAAAGCAAAAATAAGAGATAGGAGGGGAAAGCTTAGTGGTTTTCTCCAATTTGGCTTCAAGCTAGGATGAAGATCTTCAATGGAGGAAGAAGATGATGTAGAACTCCATGGATGTAGAGGCTTCAAATCTTCAATAGAGGAAGAAGAACTCCATGGATGAAGCTTTTAGGTGCATGGGAGTCTTCCTCCTTGAGCCTTTGGTCCGGCAGCACCTCCTCTTGAATTGATCTTTTTTATTTTTTCACAAGGGAGAGAGAGATTCTATTTATAGGGTTGAAATTCGGAATTAATTCCAAGAGAAATTAGGAAAACATGTTTTAGTGGGATTTGGAATGAGATAAATATTAGGCAAGTGTCCCTTCAACATTGGAAAGTCATAGGAACCCTTTCCCAAGTGAAAAAGGAGGTTAAATGAGGAAAGGAAGGGAAATTCAGAATTAATTCCAAGAAAAAAAATAAGAAAACATGTTTTAGTTGGATTTGGAAGAGATAAACCTTAGGCAAGTGTCCCTTCAACCTTGGAAAGTCATAGGAACCCTTTCCCAAGTGGAAAAGGAGGTTAAATGAGGAAAGGAAGGGAAATTCGGAATTAATTCCATAAAAAATTAGAAAACTTAGTTTTGGTAGGATGGAAAGGGGGATCCTTCTTCCAAGTGTCCTTTCAATATTAGGAAGCCATAGGAACCCTCTCGCAAGTGAAAAAGGAGTGTAAGTGAGGAAGGGAAGGGGTGCTGATGGAGTTCGGAATTGAACAAGAATTGACGACCTTGGTCAAGACGTTAATTGAAATCACGACTGGGACAAAGGCGTTAATTCACGGATTTAATTTTAGCAATAAAAACTTTCTGTATTTAAAAATGATGAAGAGACGCCTGAGGGAGAGGCGTTATTTAAAAACACGACCCAAGGAGGGTCGTTAATTCTTATTTTTCTGTTTTAGAAATCAGAAAATTCCAGAAACTGACGCCTTTGCCTCTAGTCGTCCTTTCTTCAAAACGCGCCTCAGACCAGGCCGTTAATTAAAACACGTCCCACTTCAAATCGTGAATTCCAAAAAATAGAGAAAACTATCCAAAAAATCCAGAAAAATAGGGAAAAATAAGAAGAGGGAAAAAAATGAGAAATCCAAGAAAATTAGGGAAAATAACTCAAACAAAGTTAATTGGAGGGTCAAATTGGGGCATTACAAGGTAATACGAGATGCACTCACAGTAACGTCAATTTTGACGTGTCTACACCAGGCTAACCTGCAATAGTTCAGACAAAGTAATGTGGGACCCAATTCAAATTGGGTCCAAAGACAGTTTTCAATTCATGCAAATTACACTTAGGAACCCACATTTGTTTTATTGTTCTTTTCAGTGATTTCATGTGGCTTGATTCTTCCTTCTTGGCATTTCTTAGTGGGTGTTGAATGAGCCTATTCCTATTAAAATGTTGCTGTTTCCGAACATAAAAATTGTTGTTTGGCCTCTTAGAGGACACACGTGTGTGCTGAGCATAATTCATGTAACCATTTTTGTTCAAATGAAAATTGTGCTGAAAGTGATGCATGTTTGCATGCTTTCCTTGATAACTAGCATGCTGAACTTTCTTAGTGAAACTGTTCACCTTTCTAGTGACATCAATACGAGTGGTCGTGTGAAAGCCTTTGTTCCACAACTGTTGCACAGGAGCAGTTCTAGTCTCAGGATTTCCTGACTTAGCTTGCTGACCAGTGGATTGAATGGATTTGCTGGTCGAAACCTTCAATGTAGAGACAGATTTGGAACTGGATGGTGTTTCCAGTTTCTCTTTCCCCTTGGCGGGGCAGAACGTGACAGTTTTAAATTCAAAGGGTTTTTTACTCGTGGGATCGTATCCTAATCCCTCTCTATTGAAGTTTACTCTCGACCCCAGAAGGGCATTCAGATTGTTTCTCCCCTCTGTAAATTTTTCTAGCATTTTTCCTTTGTCCTCAATCTCCTTCTGAAGTTCATTACATTGGTCCTGGAGTTCCTGATTAACTTTTCTAACCACCTCATATTTTTCTGCAATCAGTCTAAACTCCTTCTTACTCTCTTCAGTTTTACTCTTCAGCTCATTCATCCTAGTTAGATTTTCCTCTCTTTCCATTCTAAACCTCTCAATCTCACTTCTAGCCTGATCTAGTTCAGTGGCCATCTCCTTGGTTTTCATGTTACCTGTAACAGCAATAGAGTGTTCCTCAGAAACAGAGTGAAACTTTCGTTTAAGCATTTTGTGCTCCTTGGTTAGAAAATTATATTTAGCTAACAGGTCGCCATAGGCATCCTCCCAATCGTCCAAAGTAAAATTCTCAAATAAGTTTGTTACCTCTTCCTCATGGTTGGCCATGAGGCAAGTCTTCTCTTCACCTTCACTTGACAAGATGGCTTCTGGGTCCTCCTCCTCGTCGCTCCATGTGCACAGCATGGCTTTCTTCTTTTTGTGCACCATCTTCTTCTGATATCCGGGAGCCTTAGCTTGCAGCTATGGACATTCACTTTTCATGTGACCAGGTTTCTGACAATGGTAGCATGTAACCTTCTTAACAAATCGGTTCTTCTCAAGTTCTCGTTCAGGAGACTTCCTTGCAGCATTGAATCTCTTTCTGCTGTAGAATTTCCCTTTAGTCCTCAGGAACTTTCTGAATTGCCTGGTGAGCATGGCCTGCTCGCTCTTGTCCAGGTCTGAGAATCCGTTAGAGTCTTCGCTGCTACCACCATTGCTGCTGCTGCTGCTGCTCTTCTTAGTATGTCGTGAAACTTTCAGAGCAACATTCTTTCCCTTTCTGTCATGTCCATCATTCCCTTGTTTGCAGTTCATTTCGTGGGTCATGAGAGACCCAATCAGCTGGGTTACTGACATGGTGCATAAATCTCTAGACTCCTCTATGACGGTCACCTTAGTATCCCAGATGGGAGTTAGGGACCTAAGGATCTTCCTGACAATGTCTTCTTGCTGAATCTCCTTTCCAAATCCTCTCAGACTATTGATGATCACAGACAATCTAGCATACATTTCAGTGATCGACTCTTCTGGCTTCATCTTAAACAACTCATACTGAGTTGTAAGCATATTGATCTTGGTAGTTTTCACTTGAGATGTGCCCTCATAAATTAACTGCAATTCATCCCACATTTTCTTTGCAGTCTTGCACGCTGAAATCCTCAAGTACTCTTCCGGGTGGACGGCACACTGTATGATGCTAAGAGCTGTCCAATTCAGTGCGGAGAGTTTAACCTGTTCCTCTGTCCATATGTCTTCGTTCGGTGGAAGTTGGTATGGACCATCTGTAATTACTCTCCAGAGCTTGTGGCTTTGGGCCCTGATAAAGACTTCCATCCTGTTCTTCCAAAAAAAATAGTTATTACCATCGAAGAAAGGGGGACGGGTGATTGACTGCCCTTCAGCAATGTAGCTACGAGGACCAGCGGATCCGTTTCCTTGGCCGTTGGACCACATATTGGGAAATACCCGCTCTGATACCAAGTGATACGAGAAATATAACGTGATCTAGAAGGGGAGGGGATGAATAGATCACTGTTTTCAACCGATTAGAAATTACTGAAGAATGATTCGCTTAAAACAAGCAATCTCGGAGTTGAACCCACAAAAACACAGTGCGGACAATAGCTCGAGTGGATAGAAGGCACACCACAAACAATCACACCAGTACTCAGAGGTTTTTAAGGTGGTTCGGTCAGACCTCCAGTCTGCCTACATCCACCCCTCACTTCAAATCGAAGTGAGGCTTCCACTAGCACCGCTAGCAAAGCAGACTCAGTCTGCGACAACGGCTGATTCACAGCTTCACCAGGGGAACACCCTCCCCTCTTCCTCCACACCCGGAGGGAACCCTAAGGACGCCAAGGCCCTAGAAACCAGGAACCAAGTTCCTCTTCCTCCAACCGGAGGGAACACTAGTGATCTGCAGTCACTAGAACCAGAGACCAAGGTCTCTCTTCCTCTGAAGCCTAGAGGGGAACACCTCTTCTACGAGATGGAACAATACTGCAACCTCTGTTGCAAGTGAACAAGAGAGAACACGTCTCTCTCTTCCCCTGAACACCAGGAGGTAACACAGAGAACTTTCGATCAAGAAAGAAAAGACAGATAAAAATGAAAACAATAAAAACGGAAGCGAAATTTCAGCAACTGGAAACAATGTAGCTCAAACTGAGCAGCAGACTTCGGATTTGATCCGTAAGTCAATACCCATCTTCTGATCACTCTTCTGCTCTCTCTTCTCTCTCTCAACTGGATCACTCTAGTTTTCTCAGGGAGGCTCCTTCTCGTCTGCTCTCACTCAAACTTCTTTCCTGTAACCTCGAAGCTCTCTCTCTTCGTAGATGGTGAGGCAATGCTTTTATAAGTGATCAGGAGGGTTCATGCAAGGCGTGTGCTTCCCGCGCTTGATCCAGAACCTTCTTGCCACGTGCCCTTTATAGCATTGGTTCCTTTAGTATTGGATCACGTGCAGCCCAGTCACTGGGGAATATTCTTCCTCGGACCACCTTCTTCTTTTTATTTTTCTTCTTCTCCTGCAAAGAATTAAAACGATTAAAACTCAAAACCACAAAAACTAAAATTGCACGAGGTATGTGGTATCAATACGAGATGCACTATTCTGAGAATGACACGAGAGACACAAGATTACTACAGTACGAAATAAAGAGAGAATGACACGAGGTCAGATGAAAACAGCACGAGGTAAAGAGAGAACGACACGAGATACATAGTAATAAAGCTAACACTACAAAGAGAACGACACGAAGTATCACTGTAACAAAACAAACACTATGAAGAGAACGACACGAAGTCACTGTAACAAAACAAACACTACGAAGAGAACGACACGAGATACACAATAATAAAGCTAACACTACAAAGAGAACAACACGAAGTCACTGTAACAAAACAAACACTACGAAGAGAATGACACGAAGTCAGATGAGAACAGCACGAGGTGAGAAAGAAATAACACGGAGTAAAACGGTAGTAAAACACGCGATCATAAGAAACCTGGACGAAGATAGAAAGAGGCAACACGAAGTCATAAAAGCAACACTAAGACACAAACACAGAAACAACACGAAGACATAAACAAGACGACTCGAATACAAAATAGCACGAACTTACGAACGACTTGAAGACGAGGACGACACGAAGTGACACGGACTGAAACCAACTTGAAGACGAACACAGAAACTGACACGAAGTGTGGTCACAAAGCAAGGCAAACACTTCCAACGAACAGCCTTCATATGATATCAGGCGATGTGTAGACTTTGCATTCAAGTGGATGTATAGACTTGGAACGGTCTTCAAGGCAACAATGTACAGACTTTGAAATAAAGAGTGTACAGACTGAGAGTTCAAGGCCACGATGTATAGACTTTGTCCAAGGAAATGAATGTGTAGACTTTGGCTTGGAACGAAGGTAATGATGAGGCTGTATAGACTTGGCCAGAACATAAGACTCGAAGACATAGGGGTGACACAGATGGAGCGACACGAGGTGGCACAGAAAGCAGCACGAGGTGCTGCAGTGTTCAGCACGCGATGGAACAAATAACGACGTTCAAAACGGACAACACGAAGTGTAGTAAACATAAACAACACGAAGTAAGAAAGCAACAGTACGGACATACAAGGTACTACCTCATAGCAGTTTTCTTGTTAATCATGGAAAATTCAAATGCATAACATTACGCAAGATATCTGATTAAAAGGACAATATTTAACATAGTGATGCTCATCATCAAAACACTAGGGAAGTCACAAAAATCCAACACCTACGACCTTCACCGGCACGCTCCTTCAGTCCCCTTTTGGCCCTTCAGCGGTCCACTCCCCCAGAAGTATGCGTGTAATATATGATATATAATAATAATAATAATAATAGTGATAAATTAATAAAAATTACGATGACTAAATAAATTTGGATATATATATATATATAATAAACAAAGATTGTGAAATAATACCAACAATGGTGAGAGAAATTTCTAATAATAATAATAATAAACAGCATGGATAAATCATTCAGGAAAAATACACAAAAGGGAAATAAGCAATAGAAAGAATGCATGTATATAATTAGAAGCCTAGATAAAAGAGACAATAAAATCTACATTGCAGCCCCGTCTCTCCTGTGACATGGTGCTGAAGGAAATAACAATGCTGCCCTTGCAGGTCGGGCCTGAGTCACGGGAATTGCCTCAACACGGCCACGACCCGACCTCGCCCCGGGCCGACATTCTGATCAGACCGGACCCGTTTCTCGAGATCGGACCCTTGCCGATCCATTATTAAAATTGCCGCGCGCTCGGTGGACATTTGAACGGATTCATCCCGGCTTCCACCGCGTTTCTATTACGGACCTTCGTCCGAACTTGAAAAGGTTCGTGAGTGACCGATATGGCCGACGGCCCCCATCCCGACATGGTCGTAACCCGGCATCACTCTGGGCTGATGGTTCGTCAAATTGGATTTATTCTATTGGGATTCGTTCCCGCTCTTTCGTTAAAATTGCCGCGGACTCGGCATACATTTGTACGGGGTTGTTTCTACCTACGTCGTACCTTCAATACGGACCTGCGTCCGAACATGAAAAGGTCCGTGAGTGACCGACAAAATCGGAATAGAATGAGATGGCTCCCGTCATCCCTGGACCCTTTGCATGGGAATGTCAACAAGGCCTCCGTGGGCCACGCTTAGACCTCGGGTCCGTCCCGATTATGGTCATTGTATGACCCATATCCTCGGCCTATAGTCCGCTCCCTTCGAACACGTTTTGGTTTTAGAATCTGGTCCCATGACTCTTCCCCGTTGCCCCCCCGGGCAACGAAAATATTAATGATGCCCGCGCAAGCCCCGTTTGGACCGCGGGAGGCGCCCCCGGTATGGTCCTGACTCGATCTCACACCGGGCTGATAAATTCACTAGCTTCCTACTATACTAGCCGAGATTTAACCGAATGTTTTCAGTACCTCGGAATAATATATTTGCCGTATCCCAGCATACATATGTTCCGAGTCTTCCCGCGACAATTGTGATATTCTCAAGCCGGACACCCCGTTCGAATATTGAACGGTCCCCTGAATGATCAACACGTTTCAAACGCTCGCTTCCCTAGACACAGGGCTTTCCAGCTGATTCAAGGGATATTCCCCCGTTGCCCCCTGGCACCGGAAATATTAATGACGCTCATGCGAGCCTGACTTCGACCGCGGGGGGCCCACCGCAGTATGGTCGCAGCTTGACCTTGCACTGGGCCAATAGACTTACTGGTTTCCGACCGCTCTCATTGAGATTTAGCCGAACGTTTTCCATTCTTCTGGACAATAAATTTGCCATACCCCGGCATACATATGCTCCGATTTTCCCATGACGATCGCACTTTTCTCGAGCTGGACATTCGTCCGAACATTAAATGGTCAGTACACGACCGACATGACCGTGAATGTTTTCTTCTCACCCTCATACGGGGATTTTAATGCTTCCTAATAGGCCTTTCCATGCAATTAATTTCATAGCCATGAGGCCCTGATTCTTGGCGATTAATCAAGGGCGTTCCCTCGTACGGGGGATGTAAATGACGTCGTGACCTTTACGGCGCGACGGGATCTGGTCCCGACACGAACCACACAATCATCTGACGAAGTCAGGTCGAGCGCACCATGGGCTTCCACGAAGCCCGAATAAATTGTCACTCTGGTGACTGGCACGCCCACGCACTTAATAAACCAATAAATGAACCACAATAACCAAATCGCCAATGATTTTAACGAAAAGTGAATCCACACCTGACCAGCACACCCTTTGGCCCTCCTAGCCGGCATACATATAATCCCTCCCCTTGGCTGGCACACAGCCCTTTGGCCTTTTGCCCGGTACACCCCTCCATATGCCCGCAGTGACACACCCTTGACTCGTCCGCTCACCGGCACAGCCCTTGTCAGGGCCTTCCCCGGCGCAGCCTGGCCACCTCCAGCCCGGTACACCACCCAATTCCCTGGCCGGTGCACTTCCTGCCTCTCTTGCCCGGCACACAAATTCGAGCTCCCTAGCCGGCACACCAGTCCTCTCCTTTTGCCCGGTGCACCCCTAGCCAGTCCTAGAATCGTCTTCCCCTCGTCGTTTCCCCCGGGTTTTCCGAAGATTCTTTAAAGGTGTTGTCGCCCTTGGCACGCACCTTAGCTGTCGGCTTCCGCCACTCCATGTGGGCGCATTCCCTATATCTCCCTTATGCTCCGGTCAAGGGGAGATGCTGCCGAATTTTTGTTAGAGAATAATAACGCATTGAAGAGGCAAAAAGGATGCAACAAACAAATGGGACAACAACATATTCAAGGGCAAAGGAAAATAACTGACGAATGAAACGATCGGCGATAGAATACTCCAACCGGAACAAGGCACTGCGGACAACATAAGAAGAATTGGATCTAATTGATTGCTTGGTAGATTAAACGCCCAATCTATAAAGAACAGGTTGAGAGGAGAGGGAGGAAAGACTTGTGTAAAACTGCATAAAAACCAAAGAGAAGAAGAAAAGAAAATCCTTAAAGGAAGTGGAGGAGGAGTGGGCCCTTCAACGGTACGCCCCTGGCCAGCCCTTCGCCGGCACATTTTCCTCCCTTCAACGGTATGCCCAAGGTCGCACCTACTTCAGCCCGCAGGCCGTACGGACTTTGCCCCTCTACAGCCCAAGGCCGCACAGACTTCAGCCCGCAGGCCGTACAGACTTTGCCCCTCTACAGCTCAAGGTTGCACCGACTTCAGCCCGCAGGCCGTACAGACTTTGCCCCCCTACAGCCCAAGGCCGCACCGACTTCAGCCCACAGGCCGTACGGACTTTGCCCCTCTACAGCCCAAGGCCGCACCGACTTCAGCCCGCAGGCCATACAGACTTTGCCCCGTAGGCCGTACAGACTTTGCCCGGCGGCCGTACAGACCTTGCCCTTCTACAGCCTAAAGCTGCATCGACTTCAGCCCGCAGGCTGTACAGACTTTACCCCGCGGCCGTACAGACCTTGCCCCTCTACAGCCCAAAGACGCATCGACCTCAGCCCGTAGACCGTACAGACTTTGCCCCGTAGGCCGTACAGACTTTGCCCCGCGGCCGTACAGACCTTGCCCTTCTATAGCCTAAAGCTGCACCGACTTCAGCCCGCAGGCTGTACAGACTTTGCACCGCTGCCGTACAGACCTTGCCCCTCTACAGCCCAAAGACGCACCAACCTCAGCCCGCAGGCCGTACAGACTTTGCCCCGCGGCCGTACAGACTTTGCCCTTCTATAGCCTAGAGCTGCACCGACTTCAGCCCGCAGGCCGTACAGACTTTGCCCCGTAGGCCGTACAGACTTTGCCCCGCGGCCGTACAGACCTTGCCCCTCTATAGCCCAAAGCTACACCGACTTCAGCCCGCAGGCTGTACAGACCTTGCCCCGCGGCCATACAGATTTTGCCCCTCTACAACCCAAAGCTGCACCGACTTCAGCCCGTAGGCTGCACCGACCTGCTGTCGTCCCAGATATGCACCGACCTACCTTCAGCCTTGGCACATCCTGCACCGACCTAGCCCAATCTCTATCTGGCGTACCCTTTGATACCCTCGCCGGCACGCCTTCAGCCGCCCTTGCCCGGCGCACTCCCCAGCCGCTCTAGCACATCACACTGCCCACGACCTTCCCCGGCACACTCTATGCCGCCTTCGTCGGCACTCTGCCTACGACCTTCACCGGCACGCTCCTTCAGTCCCCTTTTGGCCCTTCAGCGGTCCACTCCCCCCAGAAGTATGTGTGTAATATATGATATATAATAATAATAATAGTAGTAGTAATAAATCAATAAAAATTACGATGACTAAATAAATTTGGATATATATATATATAATAAACAAAGATTGTGAAATAATAATAACAATGGTGAGAGAGTTTCTAATAATAATAATAATAAACAGCATGGATAAATCATTCAGGAAAAATACACAAAATGGAAATAAGCAATAAAAAGAATGCATGTATATAATTAGAAGCCCAGATAAAAGAAACAATAAAATCTACATTGCAGCCCCGTCTCTCCTATGACATGGTGCTGAAGGAAATAACAATGCTGCCCCTGCAGGTCGGACCTGAGTCACGGGGATTGCTTCAACACAACCACGACCCGACCTCGCCCCGGGCCGACATCCTGATTAGACCGGACCCGTTTCTCGAGACCGGACCCATTTCGAGCCATTATTAAAATTACCGCGCGCTCGGCAGACATTTGAACGGGTTTAATCTCAGCTTTCACCGCGATCCCATTACGGACCTGATGCGGGACGGACACGGGGACCGACTCTACGTGGTATGAACCTCGGACTCTAGATGCGGACACGACCAACAACACATGATGGGAGAGACACTAGGCCCGACACAGAGAGCTCCTATGGGCTATACGTCGCTAACAGAAACGCAAGCTCACTCGTCGTCCCAAGCGAGGGAAACGCGGATCGTGCGCGGTTGAAGAACCGGCAGAGTTCACGAGTAGTCGACTCACTTTCGGACTCGGATCGAGTCACGGGACGGGTCACTCTCACACTCACAGCGGTGACATGGACTCACGGGCTAATACCTATCGCTCTCAGTAGCGGCAAAAGACCATATACTAAACTAGCAAGCGAATGCCGAGAAGTTGAGACCTTTACCTCCACGCACCCGGCGTGGCGAAGACAACCCCGGCCAATTCACGGACTCCCGGTTAACAATATTACAACAGTACAATAATTTGACCCACTCCACGCAGGGAGGTAAAAGGTCACATGTGGGGCACGGGAATCACGCAAATCGGGTTGACGGGCAGCATCTTGATGTCGCCCGGCGGTGCCGAACTCCGCGTTTTCGTGCTTTCCGAACGGCGGATTCTACGGGTCCGTGGGGCCCACGGACGGCGCTGTCCTCCGGATCTGTGGGGGTGGGACCCGCTGTGATGGGGACCCCTGGTGGCGCGCCTCCACGGACGGCGGTCGGCCGGAAACACCGATCGGGGGTCGATCGGCCCCGATTCCCAATTCGTGAACTAGCTGCCCATGGATTTCTGGTTCTATCCTCCGACGCGCGCTCTGGCGAGAATGGCCGCTGCGATAAATCCCGATGTCGGATCTGGGCGCATGAGCTATCGCTGGAAAGACCTCTTGAAATCCTTCGATCTAGGCCCAGATAGATCTACTGGATCTGGTCGGATCTGGACTTTACTGAATTTACAAGCTCCTATTGTACAGTACCCGAAACCTCAGATCTGTAGGTGAGTTGTCTGAGAACTGCCGTTGACCGCAAGGTCGGTGGCAGATTCAGCTCCTAAGCTCTTCATGAAAGTTGTAGAATTTCAAACAAGGAAAACGAAGATATGTTTTGTGGACTGATTGGAGGTGGTTGTGATTTGTTATGATTTATTTACTAGAAGGTGGTCGGATCTGGGAACAGGTGGACAACACTGTAGTTAGCTCTGAGAATGAATTTTTAAAAATAGGTGGAGGGCGGATCAAAAATCAAGAAAAATCTTGGGTGGAGGGTTTGATGGATGGAACTCCTAGTAAAGTTGGGAGCTCCAGAAAAAATCAAAAGATGGGTCGGAGATGTGAAACTCAGGAAAGGTGGAAATCAGAACAGGAAGCAGACAGATCTGGTAATTAAAGTTGGGTGAAAATGAAAAATTATCAAATGGGATCTTTATGACCAACCAAATTTTGTGGGACGTGCTTGACACCTCTGGAACATCCCCTAAAAATCCCAGATCGAAAGGAGCTCGTGGATGACTGCAGAATTTCATGGAAGGGGCAGTGGTCGGCTGAATATAGAACTCTGGCGATCCCGATGGCAGTGCGGTGGCGGCTCGTGGCGGCGGCAATGATGACCGGAACCGATAGGGAGGAGTCACACCTCCAGAAGGTAGCCTTCTCAGCTGCAAGGTGGAGAGGGAGAGAGGGAGAGGGGGGTGCCCAAGGGCTGCTCCAAGGATTTTCCAAGTTCAAATGGCATTAATTCATCAAAAATAAAAATTACAAGCATATATAGGTTACATGTCTAATCAATCCTCAACCGTTGGATCTAGGGATGGGAGATGGAGAGCTGGGATTGCATGTGACCATCCACAAAAATTAAAATTAAAAATACAAGGGGGGGACAACCCATTGATTAGGGAGGCAAGGGGGGGACATGGTAGGTGGGGGTGGGTTGGAATTGTTGGCATTTTCATTCCAATGTCCCCCACTTGGCCCACCCTTCTAGAAGCCACCATTTGAATGGTTGACCGACCCCACATGGGGCCCTAGGGATGAGGTGGATCAATGGGAGGGGGCCTGGGGTCCCGTGGGGCCCAGGGGTCCCATTTTTACAAATAAGCCCCTCTTACAATCAAAATTACATACCGAATAAAATGAAGTAAACACACATTAAACACAAATAAAGTCTAACTAAATATGATAAATGCCGGGACTCATGGGGGAGTCTCCAGGCTGTCTCCGAGCCAGATGGATGCTGAGGTGGCTCGAGTCATGCTCCGTGTGCGGTACCGGTGGCTCGGCGTGTCGCGCCGCTCAACTGCTCGGGTGTCCGCACCAATTCTCCCCGGGTGGGAGAAACTCGACCCTGTCGAGTAAGGGTCTACATCGCTCATGTATCGCTCCAGAAGGTCCGGATCAATCCGCTGCAACTCTCCATGTGTGATCCACGTGTCCTCGGTAGCGGGCCGTCCTCTCCATCGCACTAGGTTGCGCGGGTAGGATCCACTCCTGGTAACTGTCACCTGCTCATCCAATATATGATCTATATGCTCACGCTGCCGTAACAAGGGGGCTGGATGTGGACACTCAGGTGTGGGATCACTCTCAAGGGGAGGAGATGGCTCGAAAGGCTCACTAGGGATCACCGCTGGGTCCCTGTATGCAACTAGATCCGATACATTGAAAGTAGAGCTTATACCGTATTCCTCGGGCAAGTCCACAACGTACGCATTGGATCCAACGCGTTTCAACACTCTGAATGGACCGGCTCCGCGAGCTTGCAACTTCTTAACGGTTCCGGAGGGAAACCGCTCAGGTCTTACCCTGATCATGACATATTCGCCCTCTTGGAACTCTCGGTGGTGTCGGTGGGCATCGGCTAACTCTTTGTACCGTGCATTGCTGGCCTCAATGTGACGACGGATGTCGTCATGCAAACTCCTAACATGCCTAGCAAACGACTCGGCCGACTCCGACACTCTATCATGGATAGGCATGGGGACAAGGTCAACGGGTTTCCTAGGCCTACGACCTGTGACAATCTCAAATGGACTCATGCCGGTAGACCTATTCACCGAATCATTATATGCAAACTCAGCCATGGGTAGAATGAGATCCCAATCCCCAATGCGATCCCTAACAAGACACCTCAAAAGATCTCCCAGACTCCTATTGACTACCTCGGTCTGACCATCTGTCTGGGGATGATATGCAGTGGAAAACTTGAGGTGCGTACCCATCATATGCCATAGTGTCTTCCAAAAATAGGAAGTGAATCTAACATCACGGTCAGACACTATAGTGCGAGGCAACCCGAACTTGCACACCACATGAGTAAGGAATAGGCGGGCTACCCTAGAAGCATCCGAAGTCTTCGAGCAAGGGATAAAGAGGGCCATCTTCGAGAAACGGTCAACCACCACATAGACCGAATCATGCTTCCTGGAGGTACGTGGCAATCCCAAAACAAAGTCCATGCTAACATCCTGCCACGGGGCATCAGGCACGGGAAGAGGGGTATAAAGGCCCGAGCTTTGCTTCTTCATCTTGGCCGTAGCACATGTACGGCACTGAGCCACGATGTTAGCGACATCGCGCTTCAAGCTCGGCCAATAAAATCTATGCTCAACCGCCTCGATAGTCTTGTTCCGACCAAAGTGGCCGGCTAGACCTCCCGCATGTAGCTCCCACACTAAAAAATCTCGAACCGAAGTTCGGGGAACACATAGCCTGCTACCTCGAAAGAGGTAACCCTCCTGAAGCACATAATCATCAAGGTCTCTCGAGGGTCCGGCCTGGAGAGTGGTAAAAATCTGACCGAAGTCAGGACAATCAACATAGGCCTCCTTCATCTTCTCTAACCCTATGACCTCGGCACTCATGGTGGTAAGCAAACATGCTCGCCGACTCAAGGCATCAGCCACCTTGTTCTCCACTCCAGCCTTATGTTTAAGCACAAAGGTGAACTGCTGGAGATACTCGACCCAACGACTGTGACGCGAGTTAAGCTTCTTTTGGGAATGGAGGTACCTCAATGCCTCGTGATCGGAGTATAGGACAAACTCCTGATGTAAAAGATAGTGCCTCCAATGCCTAAGAGCCTGAACAACTGCGTAAAATTCCTTATCATATGTGGAGTATCGCAGTTTCGCGTCATTCAGCTTCTCGCTGAAATATGCGATCGGGTGGGACTCCTGACTCAAAACTCCTCCAATTCCCACGCCCGACGCATCACAAGAGACCTCAAACACCTTCGAGAAATCAGGCAATCGAAGGATAGGTGTCTGGGTCATGCGCTCCTTGATGTCCTTGAAGGCGGCAGATGCGGCCTTCGTCCATACAAATGTGCCCTTTCGGATACAATCCGTGATCGGGGCGGTGACGGAGCTAAATCCGCGGATGAAGCGACGATAGAACGTCGCAAGGCCATGAAAGCTGCGGACATCATGAACCGTACGGGGTTCCGGCCACTCAACAATGGCCCGGACCTTCTCCGGATCGGTGGAGACCCCAGTACTAGACACAATGAAACCCAAGAAGGTAAGCTGAGATGTCATGAAGGCGCACTTCTGTGGGTTTGCAAACAACTGCTCTCGCCGAAGAAGTAGACAGACCTGCCGAAGGTGGTCTAAGTGGTCCCCCGTGGTGCGACTATAGATAAGGATATCGTCAAAATACACCACTACAAAGACTCAATGAAAGGTCGAAGGACCTGAGTCATGAGCCGCATGAAAGTGCTAGGGGCATTGGTCAACCCAAAAGGCATGACCAACCACTCATATAGACCATCCTTGGTCTTAAAGGCGGTCTTCCACTCATCACCTGGCCTAATCCTCACCTGATGGTAGCCACTTTTAAGATCAATCTTTGAAAAGATAGTGGCACCTGCCATCATGTCTAGCATGTCATCCAGGCGGGGAATAGGGAACCTGTACTTCACGGTGATTTTGTTGATGGCACGACTATCAATGCACATTCTCCACGTGCCATCCTTCTTCGGGGCGAGTAATGCGGGTACAGCACATGGACTCATGCTGTCCCGAACAGACCCTCTCTGCACTAACTCATCGACCTGCCGTTTAAGCTCGGCATGCTCCGTGGGACTCATGCGATAATGAGGAAGGTTGGGCAAGGAAGAGCCCGGAACAAGGTCGATGGCATGCTGAATATCCCGCATAGGTGGGAGTCCCTCGGGAAGCTCATCGGGAAAGACATCAGCATACTCCTGCAGAATGGGAACAACCTCGGGTGGAAGCTCACCCTCGGAGTCCCGCTCCACCTCTCGGACCGTAATGGCGAACACCGGACAGCCCTGACTAAGCTCCTGCTCCATTTCCCGGGAGCTAATCATCATCAATCTCCTCGTCGAGGGCTCTCCTGGGCCAGAGGTAACGGTCATAGCCCGAGCTGGGGATGGGGTACTAGGCCCGGGGATGGAAAGCTCCGGGGTACTTGGGCCAGTAGGACCCCTGACTGATGGGCTCCTGGGCCGAACGGGGTGGAGGGTGACCCGCTGGCCGGCGTGGTCGAAGGTACAAGTGTTCGACCGGCCATGGAGGGTGGCATCCCGGTCGAATAACCACGGCCTACCAAGAATGATACTGCCCACTTCCATGGGGAGAACATCACACCAGATCTCGTCACGGTAGGAGTGGAGCTGCAGCGGGACCAAGCACCGCAGCCTGACCGAAATGGAAGTGGTATCCACCCATGATACCTGATAGGGGCAAGGATGGTCTACGGGTGTGAGACCAAGACGAGTGACAGCGCTCGTGGAGATTGCATTGATACAACTCCCGCTATCGATGACCACCTTGCAAATTTGCTTTCCCAGCCTACAGAATACATGAAGGATAGTAGTCCGACGCCAGTCATCGCTGACCTGCGGCTGGGTGAGGATACATCTGACGACCCCCACGTGGGTATCGTCTGAATGCTGGGCATCCTGGGCCTCACCTCCCATCTCATAGTACTCGTCAGCTAACTCCTGATCTGCCTCATAGCTGACTAACTCGAGGCCCGTAGGGGTGGTATCCTCGGCCTGTGTGTCCCCGATGATAAGAGATGGGCGGGTGGGACACTGGTTGGCGAAATGGCCAAACCCATTGCAGCGATAACACTGCTGCCGTGATCCACTAGGCTCCCCAATCATGGGTCCTTTCCCCTTATCCTCCCGACGGATAGGAGGTGTAGGTAGCAAAGGACGTGCAGGAGGTGCGGGTGCCGGTGGACGGGCTGTGGATGGAGCCGTGAGATGCTGGGGACGAGGAAGGTCCCTCGGGGGTGGAGGACGAGGCCTAGGAGCAAAGGGCTCGGGGCGAGCGGGCTCCTGAGGTCGAGCCATGGGGGCCCTCGGATACGTGCCAGATGAGCCACGGGGCTCGACACTACGAAGGGGAAAAGAGCCCAACCGATGGGGAGACTCGAACTCGGCCTCGAATTGCTCCAGTTCGAGAGCAATCTGATACGCCTGCTCCAAAGTGGTCGCGTTGCGGCGAAAGAGTTCATATTGATAATTGGGCCGCAGACCTCTCCGAAAGCGGGATATCGTCATGGTGCTCTCTTCTGTGACCCCGCACCGCAAGTAATACTCATCAAACTCGGCGGTGTACTCGGTCACAGATCGGTTCCCTTGGGAGATGCTTTGCCATTTGTCTATGAGACGCTGGCGATATGAGGCAGGAAGGTATTTCTCCCTCAATTTGGATTTCATATCATCCCAAGTACCGATTTGGGGTTGACGTCGCTGGTTGAGCAGGCTCTCCACATTGGTCCAATAAGTTTGGGCCTGCCCTTGCAGCTTCATCTTTGCGTATCGGACTCTTCGGTGGTCCGTCATCTCAAACCACTCAAAATACCGGTCCATGCCGGCCTCCCAATCTAAATACACCCTTGGGTCCAAGGACCTGCTAAAAGTGGGAGGGTCCGCACGCACGCCCTTAAGAATGCTGTCGTCATCCTCGTCATCGTGATTCCGTCGATGATTCCGACGACCGTAACCCCCTTGATCATTGTCAGATGCATAATCATCCATCACGTGCACCTGTTGTCCCCCAACATTCTCCGCCTGAGCTCTTGGTACAGCAGGGTGCTGAACAAGCTCTTGCTGACCATTGGTCGACGTGGGTTGCGCCGCCACTGGGGCCCTCTCAAGGACGGCTATTCTCCCAACAAGACCCTGGATGGACTGGTCCGAAGCTTCGGCCCGATCCTCGAGGGCTTTCATCCGCCCTTCTAGACGCGTCCCTACTCCATCTAGACGCGTACTGAGGCCATCCATACGCGTGTCGAGACGATCCATGAGGGCTCGGAACATCTCGGCCGTCGAAGGCTCATCGGAGCTACGGGCTCGGGAATCCGCCATAGGTGGTGGTGGCGAGTATTGGGTACCTCGACGGGTGGGCATGCAATTGACACACGACCCTGAAGACACCGACTAATGCAACACTCACTAGATGATGCACTTAGACCTAACCAATATCCGGTACGAGGCGGAGCTAATCGATCCGAAGATCACTCGCGCAAATCCGCCACCTTCCCGATAGGCATAACCTAACGTTCGGGCAACGTCTTTTGATATACCGGGTTATTGGGATGAAAAATGCAAGTTTTAAAACACTTTTTTTGTTTTGAAAATAATGATCCTAGACTTGACTTAAACCATGATGCATGCAAGACTTATGCAAAGACTACCCTAGACTCGACTCGCTCTGATACCAAACTGATGCGGGACGGACACGGGGACCGACTCTACGTGGTATGAACCTCGGACTCTAGATGCGGACACGACCAGCAACACATGATGGGAGAGACACTAGGCCCGACACGGAGAGCTCCTATGGGCTATACGTCGCTAACAGAAACGCAAGCTCACTCGTCGTCCCAAGCGAGGGAAACGCGGATCGTGCGCGGTTGAAGAACCGGCAGAGTTCACGGGTAGTCGACTCACTTCCGGACTCGGATCGAGTCACGGGACGGGTCACTCTCACACTCACAGCGGTGACATGGACTCACGGGCTAGTACCTATCGCTCTCGGCAGCGGCAAAAGACCATATACTAAACTAGCAAGCGAATGCCGAGAAGTTGAGACCTTTACCTCCACGCACCCGGCGTGGCGAAGACAACCCCGGCCAATTCACGGACTCCCGGTTAACAATATTACAACAGTACAATAATTTGACCCACTCCACGCAGGGAGGTAAAAGGTCACATGTGGGGCCCGGGAATCACGCAAATCGGGTTGACGGGCAGCATCTTGATGTCGCCCGGCGGTGCCGAACTCCGCGTTTTCGTGCTTTCCGAACGGCGGATTCTACGGGTCCGTGGGGCCCACGGACGGCGCTGTCCTCCGGATCTGCGGGGGTGGGACCCGCTGTGATGGGGACCCCTGGTGGCGCGCCTCCACGGACGGCGGTCGGCCGGAAACACCGATCGGGGGTCGATCGGCCCCGATTCCCAATTCGTGAACTAGCTGCCCACGGATTTCTGGTTCTGTCCTCCGACGCGCGCTCCGGCGAGAATGGCCGCTGCGATCAATCCCGACGTCGGATCGGGGCGCATGAGCTATCGCTGGAAAGCTCTCTTGAAATCCTTCGATCTAGGCCTAGAGAGATCTGCTGGATCTGGTCGGATCTAGACTTTACTGAATTTACAAGCTCCTGTTGTACAGTACCCGAAACCTCAGATCTGCAGGTGAGTTGTCTGAGAACTGCCGTTGACCGCAAGGTAGGTGGCAGATTCAGCTCCTAAGCTCTTCATGAAAGTTGTAGGATTTCGAACAAGGAAAACGAGGATATTTTTTTTGGACTGATTGGAGGTGGCTGTGATTTGTTATGATTTGTTTACTGGAAGGTGGTCGGATCTAGGAACAGGTGGACAGCACTGTAGCTAGCTCTGAGAACGAATTTTGAAAAATAGGTGGAGGGCTGATCAAAAATCAAGAAAAATCGTGGGTGGAGGGGTTGATGGATGGAACTCCCAGTAAAGTTGGGAGCTCCAGAAAAAATCAAAAGATGGGTCGGAGATGTGAAACTCAGGAAAGGTGGAAATCAGAACAGGAAGCAGACAGATCTGGTAATTAAAGTTGGGAGAAAATGAAAAATTATCAAAGGGGATCTTTATGACCAACCAAATTTTGTGGGACGTGCTTGACACCTCTGGAACATCCCCTCAAAATCCCAGATCGAAAGGAGCTCGTGGCTGACTGCAGAATTTCGTGGAAGGGGCAGTGGTCGGCTGAAGATAGAACTCCGCGATCCCGATGGCGGTGCGGTGGCGGCTCGTGGCGGCGGCGATGATGACCGGAACCGATAGGGAGGAGTCACACCTCCAGAAGGTAGCCTTCTCAGCTGCAAGGGGGAGAGGGAGAGAGGGAGAGGGGGGGTGCCCAAGGGCTGCTCCAAGGATTTTCCAAGTTCAAATGGCATTAATTCATCAAAAATGAAAATTACAAGCATATATAGGTTACATGTCTAATCAATCCTCAACCGTTGGATCTAGGGATGGGAGATGGAGGGCTGGGATTGCATGTGACCATCCACAAAAATTAAAATTAAAAATACAAGGGGGGGCACCCCATTGATTAGGGAGGCAAGGGGGGGACATGGTAGGTGGTGGTGGGTTGGAATTGTTGGCATTTTCATTCCAATGTCCCCCACTTGGCCCACCCTTCTAGAAGCCACCATTTGAATGGTTGACCGACCCCATATGGGACCCTAGGGATGAGGTGGATCAATGGGAGGGGGCCTGGGGTCCCGTGGGGCCCAGGGGTCCCATTTTTACAAATAAGCCCCTCTTACAATCAAAATTACATACCGAATAAAATGAAGTAAACACACATTAAATAAAAATAAAGTCTAACTAAATATGATAAATGTCGGGACTCGTGGGGGAGTCTCCAGGCTGTCTCCGAGCCAGATGGATGCTAAGGTGGCTCGAGTCGTGCTCCGTGTGCGGTACCGGTGGCTCGGCGTGTCGCGCCGCTCAACTACTCGGGTGTCCGCACCAGGACCTCTGTCCGAATATGAAAAAGGCCCACGAGTGACCAACATAACCCACGGCTCATATCCTGATGCGGACCAACATAATCTATTCCTGCTTCTTTCTCGCGCAGTTAGTATTAGTCCTTTCGGTCGCAGGGCCCCTAATTTCGGCAATTAATCAAGGGTGTTCCCTTGTACGGGGGATGTAAATGACGTCGTGACCTTTACGGCACGACGGGATCTTGTCCCGACACGAACCACACAATCGTCTGACGAAGTCAGGTCGAGCGTAGCATGGGCTATTCGGAGCCCAAATAAGTTGTCACTCCGGTGATTGGCACGCCCACGCACTTAATAAACCACAATGAACCAGTGAACGATCGACGACAACCGACCGGTCGAAAAGTGCATCCACAAGGGGCTAAGTGGGCAATTCTGAACCCGTTGTGAGCATGAGTTATGGCCCACTTGATTTTCTCCGAGGCCCATGGATTGTGGGGCTCTTGGTAGTTGATTTCTCTTCACTGTCGTGACTCCGGAGACGGTTTCACGGCAATGTGCGTGTGTTCGGAGAGCCCGGATGGCCCTCCCTTCTTCACAGTTTCTTCAGTTGACGTTGTTGTTGATGCTGGACTAGTTGGGACATACGGGAATGCAATTTTGCATGCCCACAGGCCTATAGCAGACCTGTATGGTAAGGATAGGAATATAAAGCTATTGTAACTGCGTGGCGTATCCCTACTCTATCCCACACCAACCTGTACACAAAAAGAATGCCCCAGAGCCACTCTGTTGTCCCTCGGTGATAACTATGGGAAGAGACAACTGACCACTTCCCGTACCAACTAGGAGTCTTCAATGCTAAGATCCTCTCCAGTACACAATCATGGACAAAGTCCTCGTTTGCAACGGGGGTGTCAAAAAATAAACCGTCCACAATAGGCTCCATGGACTTACGCTTGCCCATGTAAGTGCCAAACTGTTAGAGCCTGTGGTGTTACGCGAACAGAGAAGTTGCCATGGTGTTGGAAGAAGCCCAAACTCTACCATTCGGGGTACTGCTACTACCGTGTGAAGCCCTCTGGAAAGCTCGAATAAGAAAGGGTGCATATGCCTTGCCGTCCCTCCCTAGTACTATAGCTCGCTCAAGGCGGCGCCTCTCCTCTGGCAGAAGGGAAACATCGCTCTATGATGGGAATCAACTCCGAGCACGTACATTTTATTTTTATGTTTATGTCCTTTTATTTGTATTTATACCCTTGGCTAATTGGATTTACAAATTGTAAAGCATTATAAGCCAAAGGGTTAGTCTTTAAAGTCTTTGGGTTTCTATGTAATATGCCAGTGGGTCCAGCAGGGTGATGCGGGACGGGACCACGGACACGACAAGCTCGCGATCGTCCCTTAACGAGGGAAGCGTCGGATGTGCGCAGTTGAGAAACCGGCTGTGAGCTAGGGTGGTCGGCTCTCACTTGTGCCCGGATCGGGTCACGGGACGGTAACGCTCTCTCTCGCAGCAGCGGTGATATAAATAGAAAGCGAGCTAATTACCATATCATGCACTCTAGCAGTGGCATAAGCAAGTATATATGAAAATTAAGCAAAATGCCAAGTAAGGGAGCGAATGCGATACCTCCACGCGCTCGGGGTGGGGACGACGGACCCGGCCGAAACTCGTACTCCCGGGGAACTTAACACACAAAAATTACAGCAATGGGAATATGCCCACTCCACGCAGGGAGATAAAGGGCGACACAAATGGGCCCGGGAGGACCGAATTCGGGATGACGGGCAGCTTCGTGTGTTGATTCGGCTACACGCGTAATCACGACCGTGGGGCCCACGCGCTGTCCGGAGGGGCCGTGTGGGACCCGGTGTCACCGCCGTGGTGGGGACACTGGTAGAAGCGATCCCCGGGCTGGCGGCATGCTGGAACGGCGATCGGAGGCCGGGCGGCTCCGTTCGGTACCCGTCGGAATTGCTGCCCACGGGCTGCTTGCTGCTATTTTGCAGCGCGCGCTCGGACGAAAATGGCCGCTGTGATCAGCCCCGTCACCGGAATGCGACGAAACCAGTGCCGTTGGAAAGAGGACTCAAAATCCTCAAACGTAGGGCCAGTGGATTCCTCTGAACCTATGCGGACCAGGGCCTTAGATATTTTTCAATCTTCTGCTCCACTGCTCCAGAAATCTCAGATCAGCATATCAGATCCCTGTAAAAGGCCGTTGACCGCCTACTTATATTGGGATTCGGACTTTGAGCTCTTCTTCAAAGTTGTAGATAATCAAACCGCGGAACTGGGACAGTTTTGGGAATTGGGGTTGGAGGTGGGGGTGATTTGATATGATTTTTGGAGTGACTGGTGGTCGGATCTGGGAAAAGGTGGATAGAACTGTAGATGGGACTGAGGACGATTTTTATAAAATATGAGATGGACGACCCAAAAATTAAGAAAAATTGTGGATGAAGGGGTGGATGGAAGAAAACGCCAGTAAAATTTGTGGGATGAAAAAAAATCAAAAAGTGGGCCTAAGACCTAAAACTCAGGGCGGGTGAAAATGGAAATAGACAGCAGACAGAACAGAAGTGGAAGAGTGGACGAAAATCTAAAAATACTAAACGGGATCTGAATGACAAACCAAAATTTAGGAGATGTTCTCGACACCTATGGAACACCCAGTAAAATTCCCATCTCGATCTGAGCTCATGGCGGAGGTGGGAATTTTGTGGAAGTTGCTGTGGTACTGCGCGGACAGAACTGCAGCGGCGGCTCGATGGCGGCACGAACGGCGGCGGCGGCGGCACCGATGATCACCGGAGGGTGGGGAAAGGAGATACCACTCTAGAATGGAGGCTTGGGAAGGGGAGAACCAGAGGAGAGAGGGCTGGGGGCGCAGCTAGCTCTTGCTCATTCAACAAAATTCTGATTTTCATTGATTTTCACATAAAAATACAATCTTTTATATGATTCCAACCAAATCAATTGTCCACCCTTAGATCTAGGGATGGGGATTGAAGGGCTGGGATTGCATGCCACAAACATAAAAAAAAATATTAAAAAATGAAGGGGGGGCGGCCTATTGACTATGGGTAGGTTTTGAATGGAAGGTTGAATGGGGGTAGGTGGGATGGGTGTAGAATGTTGACATTCTTAACCCTTTGTCTACCCATGTGGCATATGACTAGTCCACTCATCTAGAAGGCCACCTAGGCTGGTTGACCAGCCCCACATGGTCTAGGTGGACCAATGGGAAAGGGCTGAGGGCCCCCTTACTGGTCCCATGGGCAAATTACATAGAAACCCACATAATCTACGGGAGTGACGCATTGGCCGATAAAGCCGTACAATTGTGCGTATACTTTCCCATGGATAAAAAAAATAAACTAAAGGATATAAATGCAATATGAGAAGTACTAGTTCGGCGTCGATTCCCATCAACTCTCCCCGGGTGGGAGGAACTCGACCCCGTCGAGTAGGGGTAGGAATGCTTGAGTACTCCGGCGGATCTGTCACCGTGCCAAGTAATGCGGGTATGCTCCACTCCAAATGATCGGCACCTACTTATTCCATATATACTCGATATGCGAACTGCTATGGGCTAAAGGTGGTCACTCCGAAGGGGCACTCTCAAAAAGGAAGGAAGCAGCTCGAAGACTCACTAGGAATCACCGCTGAGTCCCTATAGGTGACTGATCCGGGTATAGAAGTAGAACCGATCCCATACTCATCAAGTGAGTCCAATCACCTCTTACTCATAAGAGAACGACAACGAGCTTGCACAAGACACATGCAGACTCACCATGCACTAACACACGTATGCAAACAAACCACACAAAATAAACCACACGAAGAAAACCACATTGACTCAACTATGACCCTAGACACACCTAATGTTAGTCTGACCCGTATATGGGTGACGGCGGACCAGGACACCCGAATGTGTGTCATGCATGCATGTTATGTTACCGGAGATGGGTGGCATGAGGTACACCTAAATGTCCAAGTATGACCCACTCATGCATGGACGGCCCTTTGGATTTGGGAGACTTGAGAGGGCTAGGAAAGCCGGGTGTGGAAGAGTTGGGTGTAGGTGTATCGTGGACGGGCTTGGTGGGTATGGAGGACCCGGCCCGTAGGAAAGGGGTATGAAAGTGGACTTCCCCGATAAGGTATGAGGGAAGTGATGGGTCACGGGGCCCACTAGAGTAGGGGTCAAATGGGTCAAAGAATGTGTGACCCCTTGTGGTGGGTTCCCACAAGTCACGGTCCCACGTGTAGAAGTTTTGAAGGTGTGGATAATCACCTTCTTGAATTGTGATGGGTGGGACAGGGACCGTAGGCAAGAAGTATGATTCCTCCCTCGGACAAAAGGGTATGAATTCAGGCTCGTCCGGTAAGGGAAGGAGTAAGAGGACCTCCGTGGTGACACAACCCACGGTGCACTCGGAGGTAATAGACTCGAAGGCCGGATGGGTGAAGCTAAGACTAGCGGGTTGGTCAAAGTCTCGGGCCAAAAGATGCGTCAACTCCCATTGTGAATCTAATCCCATGATAAGATCGTCCAATGTATCAACATGGTGACGAGATCGAAATGTGATATGAAATGAGTTGACCGACACAAGAGGTAGAATGGGGTCCATGGATGGGAAGGGATGTGGGACCAAGCCATCCTTGAGCCAACTAAAAAGCGGCTCGGCGATGTATAGTGTACCCGTTAGAAATATGGGTAGATCGGGCTTGGGTGGTTCCAAATGAGATGGTTCCGAATCAAGTTCGGAAATAGAGAGTGATGTCATTGGAGCTCTCATGGATGAGGAAGGAATATCCTTCTCATGGTGAAGGGGTCCTTGGGGTGGCTCCGGGAACAACCAATCTACCCCGATACACCGATCTAGGCTAGTACTAAACCGATCTAGGCTTGTACTAAACCTTTGCACTTGCCCCATCAAGGCTTGGAACATTGCGCCCACTTCATCGGGACTATAGGTTCGGGGTATGGCCATGGTGGCTAAGAGGGGGTCGGTCCCCTAGGAATGAATATGCAAGGCCATTTTTTTTTGTTTTAAAAGTAAAATGTGATGCTAACTAATGCACCTAGACATAACCAAAACTCAGTACATGGCGGAGTTAACCGATCCGAAGATCACTCGCGCAAGTGTGCGGCCTTCCCGATTTGCGTAGCCTAACGTTCGGACAACACCTTTTGATATACCAAGTAAAGGGATGTATGTGACCCAAAACGACTCTTTTTTGTTGTTTTAAAAATATGATGATCTTAGACTCGACGTAGACAATGAATAATGCCTAGACATAAATGACACTCTTTTTTTTTCTTTTTGACACCCTAGACTCAACTCGCTCTGATACCAAATTGATGCGGGACGGGACTACGGACACGACAAGCTCGCGATCGTCCCTTAACGAGGGAAGCGTCGGATGTGCGCGGTTGAGAAACCGGCTGTGAGCTAGGGTGGTCGGCTCTCACTTATGCCCGGATCGGGTCACGGGACGGTAACGCTCTCTCTCGCAGCAGCGGTGATATAAATAGAAAGCGAGCTAATTACCCTATCATGCTCTCTAGCAGTGGCATAAGTACGTATATATGAAAATTAAGCAAAATGCCAAGTAAGGGAGCGAATGCGATACCTCCACACGCTCGGGGTGGGGACGACGGACCCGGCCGAAACTCATACTCCCGGGGAACTTAACACACAATAATTACAGCAATGGGAATATGCCC
Organism: Amorphophallus konjac; assembly: GCA_022559845.1. Taxonomy (NCBI): domain Eukaryota; kingdom Viridiplantae; phylum Streptophyta; class Magnoliopsida; order Alismatales; family Araceae; genus Amorphophallus; species Amorphophallus konjac. Next base: position 315,730,788 of record CM040119.1, on the reverse strand, counting down.
ACTCCACGCAGGGAGGTAAAGGGCGACACAAATGGGCCCGGGAGGACCGAATTCGGGATGACGGGCAGCTTCGTGTGTTGATTCGGCTACACGCGTAATCACGACCGTGGGGCCCACGTGCTGTCCGGAGGGGCCGTGTGGGACCCGGTGTCACCGCTGTGGTGGGGACACTGGTAGAAGCGATCCCCGGGCTGGCGGCACGCTGGAACGGCGATCGGAGGCCGGGCGGCTCCGTTCGGTACCCGTCGGAATTGCTGCCCACGGGCTGCTTGCTGCTATTTTGCAGCGCGCGCTCGGACGAAAATGGCCGCTGTGATCAGCCCCGTCACCGGAATGCGACGAAACCAGTGCCGTTGGAAAGAGGACTCAAAATCCTCAAACGTAGGGCCAGTGGATTCCTCTGAACCTATGCGGACCAGGGCCTTAGATATTTTTCAATCTTCTGCTCCACTGCTCCAGAAATCTCAGATCAGCATATCAGATCCCTGTAAAAGGCCGTTGACCGCCTACTTATAGTGGGATTCGGACTTTGAGCTCTTCTTCAAAGTTGTAGATAATCAAACCACGGAACTGGGATAATTTTGGGAATTGGAGTTGGAGGTGGGGGTGATTTGATATGATTTTTGGAGTGACTGGTGGTCGGATCTGGGAACAGGTGGATAGAACTGTAGATGGGACTAAGGACGATTTTTATAAAATATGAGATGGATGAACCAAAAATTAAGAAAAATTGTGGATGAAGGGGTGGATGGAAGAAAATGTCAGTAAAATTTGTGGGACGAACAAAAATCAAAAAGTGGGCCTAAGACCTAAAACTCGGGGCGGGTGAAAATAGAAACAGACAGCAGATAGAACAAAAGTGGAAGAGTGGACGAAAATCTAAAAATACTAAACGGGATCTGAATGACAAACCAAAATTTAGGGGATGTTCTTGACACCTATGGAACACCCAGTAAAATTCCCAGCTCGATCTGAGCTCATGGCTGAGGTAGGAATTTCTTGGAAGTTGCTGTGGTACTGCGCGGACAGAACTGCAGCGGCGGCTCGATGGCGGCACGAACGGCGGCGGCGGCGGCACCGATGATCACCGGAGGGTGGGGAAAGGAGATACCACTCTAGAATGGAGGCTTGGGAAGGGGAGAACCAGAGGAGAGAGGGCTGGGGGCGCAGCTAGCTCTTGCTCATTCAACAAAATTCTGATTTCCATTGATTTTCACATAAAAATACAATCTTTTATATGATTCCAACCAAATCAATTGTCCACCCTTAGATCTAGGGATGGGGATTGAAGGGCTGGGATTGCATGTCACAAACACACAAAAAAACATTAAAAAATGAAGGGGGGGGGGGGGCGGTCTATTGACTATGGGTAGGTTTTGAATGGAAGGTTGAATGGGGGTAGGTGGGATGGGTGTAGAATGTTGACATTCTTAACCCTTTGTCTACCCATGTGGCATATGACTAGTCCACTCATCTAGAAGGCCACCTAGGCTGGTTGACCAGCCCCACATGGTCTAGGTGGACCAATGGGAAAGGGCTGAGGGCCCCCTTGCTGGTCCCATGGGCAAATTACATAGAAACCCACATAATCTACGGGAGTGACGCATTGGCCGATAAAGCCGTACAATTATGCGTATACTTTCCCATGGATAAAAAAAATAAACTAAAGGATATAAATGCAATATGAGAAGTACTAGTTCGGCGTCGATTCCCATCACAGGGTCCCCCACCCTCTTTCCCATTGGTCCACCTAGGTCCTAGGGCCCATGTGGAGCTGGTTCAAAGTCCAAGGTTGGACTAGGACCAAGGGGGGGGATAAAATAAAGAAAAATCAATTTTTTCTACCCCTTTTTTCAGAGGGGCGTCCCCTCTCTTGTCCCCACGTGGGAAATGGTTTATTATTATTATATCTCCCTTCCTCTTTATGCCCCTTTGACCAAGGGCATTAGTGGTCATTTGTCCTAGGTCTAGGGTTGAGTATATAATGTCTCTTATTGTATTTTGATCACTTTTAATGAAAAAAAATACAAGAAATTTATGTGATTCTTGCCTTGGGGCGCACCCCCTCTCTCTCCTCTCTCTATTGTTCTTGCTTGTTCTTCCTCTTTACCCTCTAGATCTAGGGTGTGAAGCCCTTAAAATTGGAGTGAATCCAATCTCTATCTCCTCTCTAGAGTGTGAAGCTCCACCACCGCCGTTCATGCCGCCATCGGAGCCACCAGCAAGCCGCTATAAACCGCCATCCCCCCTGCTGTCTAGAACTCCGAGTTCCAGAACAGCAAGCTAAAGAAAAGGTTGGTCCTCCCAGCTCCCAGCTCTGATCGAGCTGAGCTTTTTAGGGCTTGTTCCTCTCTCAGTTAGCTTTCCAGCAATATAGATTTTGCCCCTTTCAGATCCCGTTTGATATTTTTCCCGCTATTTTTAATCCACCCCTGACAGTCTGCCAGTCAGCATATCTGTAGGATAGCAGTCGGTTCTTATATTTTTATCATCCTTTTAGTCTTCTCCAAAAAATCCCCAAAAATTCCTGAGTTATCCCCACATACCCCATTTCCACCCATAAAATTCATAGGGTCTAGATCCACCTTTTTCTTTTGGGTCAAAATCCATCTTCAGGCAGATCCCTTTCTGTCCTGCCAGATCTGGATTTCGAATCAGAAAACTATCAGTACCACAGTCATTTTCATTTCCAATCCGCTTGTTGGATGGATGTGAATTTAATTTATGTTGTAGTTATGTGATTCATCTTTCCAACGGCGCCAGTCTCGTCTCTATTTGTCTCCTGATCTAGTCGCAAGAATTCTTTTTGTGAAGGCGCGCATTCCTACTCCTGGCCAGGCCAGAAAGAAGGTGTTGGGAAATAATTCCTAATAATATATCAAACCTCTGATTCAGCGACCGCCACTTTTGGGAGTCGACCAGGGACGTCCCGCCATCGTCCCAGCCAAGCGCCGCCTTCAGAAGATCGCAGGAGGACGACGCCCCTTTCGAGGCCCTCGTATGCTGTCCTGTCGGCCTGTAAATCGCATATCCAGATTTGCTATCTTCAACCGCCCGGAACCCCTCCAACGTGCTACCCGTCAACCCAGAATCGGCACTCCCGGATCGCTGTTGTGGCCTGTTACCTCCCTGCGTGGAGTGAGCTTTAAACTCACTTCTGTAATTATTACCATTTATTTTACCGGGAGTCACCGTTCTTGGCCGGGGTCGTCTTCCCCACGCCCGGTAGCGTGGAGGTATCGTATTCGCTCCCCACTCGGCATTGTTGCTTATTTCGTATATCTTTATATGCCGCTGCATGAGTGATAGGGTAAATTAGCTCGTTATATTATTTCAATCACCGCTACGAGAGAGAGTGAGACCGTCCTGTGACCCGATTCGGGCACGAAAGTGTGAGTTGACCACTCTAGCTCTTTGCCGATTTCTCAACCGCGCACGTCCATACGCTTCCCTCATTAGGGATGATCGCAAGTTTGCCTAGAGTCCAAGGATTGCATATCAATTTGCGTCGAGTCGCGTCCCGTCCCGCATCAAATTGGTATCAGAGCGAGTCGAGTCTAGGGTCGTCTATCGTAGCATGGTTTAAGTCTGTCCAAGGTGTCTCATTGCATCTCTATATCCGGTATATTAAAAGGTGTTCCCGGAACTGTAGGCTACGCCTATTGGGAAAGGGGCACACTTGCGTGAGTGCGATCTTCGGATCAAACCTCTGCCACGTACCGAATATTGGAATTTAGGTCCTTCACTTCGCCTTGGTCGGTGCATTCCAACCGCGTGTCCTTTGCATGCCCACGCGTAGGGGTACCTAGTACTCACCACCACCACCACCACCACCTATGGCAGATCCCCGAGTCCCTAGTCCCGATGTGTCATCGGTGACCGACATGTTTCGAGCTATTATGGGAAAGATGGATGATTTGAGTGCTCGAGTGGATAAGATGGAGGGATTGAGTATGCGAGTGGATGGCCTAGGCGCATGTTTGGAAGGAAGGATGAAGGCCTTAGAGGATAAGGCCGTAGAGTCGGACCAGTCCTTTCATGGTCTGGTAGGGAGGGTAACCATCCTAGAGAGACCCCCAGTTGAGGCGCACCCCGCACCGACACAAGGTCAACAGGAGCCGGTTTAGCCACCTGCTGCTCCAGGGCTCAAGGAGTAGATGATAGGAGGCGTCGAGTCCCCGAGGTAGTTGATTATGAGTCCGAGAACAAAAATGGGGGATATGGTCGTGATCGTCATGTTCAACGACGGAACCGTGATTTGGATGAGGACGAGCGGACCCTCAAGACCGTTCGTGCAGACCCTCCCACTTTTGACGGGTCCTTAGACCCGAAGGTCTATCTTGATTGGGAGGCCGGCATGGACCGGTATTTCGAGTGGTTTGAGATGACGGACCACCGAAAAGTCAAGTTTGTCAAAATGAAACTGCTAGGACAGGCACAAACTTATTGGAGAAACATGGAGAACATGTTGTTTCACCGTCAGGAGCCCCAAGTAGAGACGTGGGATGAGATGAGGTCCAAACTTAGGAAGAAGTACCTCCCTACCTCTTACCGCCAACGTCTCATAGACAGATGGCAGAGTCTCACCCAAGGAGATTGGTCCGTCTCCAATTACATCGCCGAGTTTGATGAATACTTTCTGCGATGTGACGTCACGGAGGAGAGCTCCCTGACTGTTTCCTGATTTCGATGTGGTCTACGATCACACCTACAGTATGAGCTTTTCCGCCGCAAGGTGGACAAGTTGGAGGACGCGTATCAGGTTGCTCTTGAGATGGAGCAGTTCGAGGGAGAGTTCGAGTCTACCCAACGATTGGGCCCCGTCCCTCTTCGTATCGCCGAGCCCCGTAGCTCCTTAGGCCCGTACCCGAGGGCCCCCATGGCTCGACCTCAGGAGCCCGCCCGTCAGGAGCAATTCGCTCCAAAGCCTCTCCCTCCCACGCCCAGGGAGCTACCTACACCCCAACCATCGGCACCCATTGCCCGGCCCCCGGGACCTATTGCCCGTCCCCCGGCACCCACACCTCCTCCCTTGTTGCCTACACCTCCTGTCCATCGGGAGGATAAGGGTAAGGGACCACTTATCGGAGAGAGTAGTAGGTCACGAATGCAGTGTTATCACTGTCAGGGGTTTGGCCACTTTGCCAGCCAATGTCCCTCTCGTACATCACTAGCCCTAGGGGACAAAAGGGTGGGAGAAGCTCCACCTTCTGGGATTGTGTCTGTCAACTATGAGGCCGAGCCGGAATTAGCTGATGAGTTCTATGAAGAAGATCCGGAAGAACCCATTGACACCCAGGATGCAGCACTCGGATGATGACCACCTAGGGGTCATGTCACTGCATTAAGTCTAGGGTCATGCATGAGTCTGTTTTTCTTCTTTGTGTGGTTTGTTTGTGTGGTTTGTTAGGAGTCTATGCATACATTTGTCAGTGCATGGTGAGTCTGCATGTGTCAAGTCAAGTCGGTCTTGTGCAAGCTCGTAGATGTCAGTCCCTTGCGAGTGTGAGGCAAGTCGGATCTAATACGTACGTTGTAGACTTGCCGGAGTATGGGATCAGCTCTACATCCATGTCCCGGATCTAGTCACCTACAGGGCCCAGCGGTGATTCCTAATGAGTCTTCGAGCCGCCTCCTCCCCTTTGAGAGTGACCCCACCCCGGAGTGTCCACCACTAGCCTCGTTCCCACAGCAGCATGCGCATATCGAGTATATACAGAATGAGCAGGTGACAATTACTTGGAGTGGAGCGTACCCGCGCTACTTGGTACGGTGATGGACCCGCCGGAGCTACTCGAGCAGTCGCACCCCTTACTCGACGGGGTCGAGTTCTTCCACCCGGGGAGAATTGATGGGAATCAACTCCTAGCACGTACATTTTATTTTTGTGTTTATGTCCTTTTGTTTGTATTTATACCCTTGGCTAATTGGGTTTACAAATTGTAAGGCATCATAAGCCAAAGGGTTAGTCTTTAAAGTCTTTGGGTTTCTATGTAATATGCCAGTGGGTCCAGGAGGGTCCCCCACCCTCTTTCCCATTGATCCACCTAGGTCTTAGGGCCCATGTGGGGCTGGTTCAAAGTCCAAGGTTGGACTTGGACCAAGTGGGGACAAAATAAAGAAAAATCAATTTTTTCTATCCCTTTTTTCAAAGGGGCGCCCCCTCTCTTGTCCCCATGTGGGAAATGGTTTATTATTATTATATCTCCCTTCCCGTTTATACCCCTTTGACCAAGGGCATTAGTGGTCATTTATCATAGGTCTAGGGTTGAGTATATAATGTCTCTTATTGTATTTTGATCACTTTTAATAAAAAAAAATACAAGAAATTTATGTGATTCTTGCCTTGGGCGCACCCCCCTCTCTCCTCTCTCTCTTGTTCTTGCTTGTTCTTCCTCTTTACCCTCTAGATCTAGGGTGTGAAGCCCTCAAAATTAGAGTGAATCTACTCTCTATCTCCTCTCTAGAGTGTGAAGCTCCACCATCGCCGTTCGTGCCGCCATCGGAATCGCCAGCAAGCCACCACAAGCCGCCATCCCCCCTGTTGTCCAGAACTCCGAGTTCCAGAACAACAAGCTAAAGAAAAGGTCGGTCCTCAAAGCTCCCAGCTCTGATCGAGCTGAGATTTTTAGGGCTTGTTTCTCTCTCAGTTAGCTTTCCAGCAATATAGATTTTGCCCCATTCAGATCCCGTTTGATATTTTTCCCACTATTTTTAATCCACCCCTGACAGTCTGCCAGTCAGCAGAATTGCAGGATAGCAGTCGGTTCTTATATTTTTATCGTCCTTTTAGTCTTCTCCAAAAAATCCCCAAAAATTCCTGCGTTATCCCCACATACCCCCTTTTCACCCATAAAATTCACAGGGCCTAGATCCACCTTTTTCTTTTGGGTCAAAATTCATCTTCAGGCAGATCCCTTTCTGTCCTGCCAGATATGGATTTCGAATCATAAAACTATCAGTACCACAGTCATTTTCATTTCCAATTCGCTTGTTGGATGGATGTGAATTTAATTTATGTTGTAGTTCTGTGAGTCCTCTTTCCAACGGAGCCAGTCTCGCCTCGATCCGCCTCCGGATCTTGGCGTAAGAATTCTTTTCGTGAAGGCACGCATTCTTGCTCCGAGCCAGGTCAGAAAGAAGGTGTTGGGAAATATTTCCTAATAATATATCAAAGCTCTGATTCAGCGACCGCCACTTTTGGGAGTCAACCAGGGACGTCCCGCCATCGTCCCAGCCAAGCGTCGCCTTCAGAAGATCCCAGGAGGACGACGCCCCTTTGGAGGCCCTCGTACGCCGTCCTGCCGGCCTACAAATCGCAGATCCAGACTTGTTGTCTTCAACCGCCCGGAACCCCTCCAACGTGCTACCCGTCAACCCAGAATCGGCACTCTCGGACTGATGTTCTGGCCTGTTACCTCCCTGCGTGGAGTGGGCCTTAAAATCGCCTCTGTAATTATTACCATTTATTGTACCGGGAGTCACCATTCTTGGCCGGGGTCGTCTTCCCACACCCGGTAGCGTGGAGGTATCATATTCGCTCCCCACTCAGTATTGTTGCTTATTTCGTATATCTCTATATGTCACTGCATGAGTGATAGGGTAAATTAGCTCGTTATATTATATCAATCACCGCTGCGAGAGAGAGCGAGATCGTCCCGTGACCCGATCCGGGCACGAAAGTGTGAGTTGACCACTCTAGCTCTTTGCCGGTTTCTCAACCGCGCACGTCCGTACGCTTCCCTCGTTAGGGACGATCGCGAGTTTGCCTAGAGTCCAAGGATTGAATATCAATTGGCGTCGAGTCGCGTCCCGTACCATATCACTCTCCTTGCCAATAAGGGCAAAACTCTGGTTGAAGTGATAAAGATGATAGTCCAAGGGATAGTGGGATGGATACCCCCAACTAGTCATATGTGTAGAATTTGTCTCCCCTTATAATGCGAGAAATATCCACAAGTCCCTTGTTATCACCAGCACTTTCAATTGGGCTTTCAGTAACCTAGTAACAACCACGATCCACGACATCGAAGTTGTTATCAGTGACAGTATGGGGAGGAAAAGGTGGCATGGGTGGACCAGTCTGCCGAATATAACAGCCATCAGCACCCCTAGTTCTTGTACTCCTGGTCCGATGTCTGTCTCTGCCACAATGAGCCATGTCTGCAAGCATTGTGGAAACAATAGCAGCAAAAAGTAACGCCGGACATTCAATAACAGCAATATAAAAATAAAGTATAGTCTTACAAGGTCCCACCGCGTCATCCCGCTTTCCGAGAGACGCAAGACAAACTAACTCCTACGGAGGACACAGGCCGCCTGCCCTTACCTTCGGCTTCGACGGACGACCCGTGGGGGGCATTTGTTGCACCCCTAACTTTCCTCCATGATAATTGACGGTCTGATCATAACTTGGAACAAATCCGAATATCCAATTGTCATAGAAACAAATTCAACGGTCTTATCTTGGCAAGAAGCAAATTCAACAGTCCAATTGAGACAAGAAGTAAACCCAACAGTATGACTATGACCACATTCAAATTCAACGGTCCGATTGAGACCAGATTTAAATCCAATTGTGAGATCATGGCCGAAAGCAAATTTAATAATCTAATTGAGATTAGATTCATATCCAATAGTCATAATGTGGCTAGAAGTAAATTCAGCAGTTTGATCGTGATCGAAAGTAAATTTAACTGTTTGATGGTGAATAGAAAGCAAATTCAATAGTCCAATCATGACCATGAGGCAAACCCAACTGCCTGATCATGGACAAAAGCAAATCCATAGGTCCAATTGTAAGCAGAAACAGATCCGATGGTTAGATTGCGACCGAATGTAAGTCTCATGACCCGATTACTTAATCGAGACCAAATGAAAGGGTCTTAAAAAGGTCGATTGTTATCCATATATACATATATTCAAGGAATAAAAATATTCCATTTCCCTGCAAGCAAATATCTCTAATGAATGATCTCAGCGTGCACAAACATGCTAGACATACGTTGGTGATATTTGTGCTAGCATGCAGCAATGGGACAGGTTTCATAGCTCTTTCATTTATAAAAAAAAAGAAATAGAGAAAAAATACACAAAGGAAGGAATAAGAAATTCCTAGACTAGAATTTTATCCTAAATCAAATTATTTTGATGGGGTGAGTTGTTTTTGTCCTACATCAATCTCCAAGATGTTGTCCATAGGATAAAACTTTCAGTATAATAACAGATATTGAAAGAGGTTAAAATTCTTCTTTGATAGATAATCAAACGTGTTTAGACTTTATATATTAATGTAAATTATCACCGACTATGATTGGTGGGAAAAAATCTAACACATAAATCCTAAATCGTCGGATAACTTAAGAACGCAAAATAAACAATGCAAGCAAATAGACTAATAATACCCAGAATTTCAAATTTAATTTATCATCAACGTGTCCATATATTTTTTTTTTTTTTGCTTCCCACAACGAACGTCCCATATATATTCTCAACGTCATCTCACAATCTTACGATGATTGTCAGACTAGTGGACACAATAATTGTCCTACATTCTCAACATCATCTCACAATTTTATGACGATTGAGAAACTAGTGGACACGGTAAAATACAGTCCCCTTACCAAAGAGAAGTATTGTTAATTTAATATGGGGATTTACCGCATGGTAATGTTTCGGTACAAAGTCAACGGTACAACATGTTTTGGGTGTGAATTAAAATTTTATATTTTGATTTTATTAATTTATATCTTAAGATGGGAACTGACCTAAATTATAAGTCCTCGGAAAAGACATGCCCCAATTGACCGACTATTGAAAAAACAAAACAAAAAAAAAGATCGATTCAGTCATGTTTTATTTTTTATTGTCATTAATTGTCTCTTTTTTTAATTCATTTTAGTCGTCCTAACTATATATTTGAGTGCTGTGCCCTACTAAAAACGTGAAGCTCGGCAGGGTCCAGACGGTTGTAATATTCCTGGATGGATATGTATGGGAGGACGACGACGAGGTGGTCACCTTTACAGCGATCAAATCAGATCGAATTCGTGCATGAATGAATGAATGAAAAGGGAGGGATCGAGTTGATCACGCCAACCAACAAATGGGACGGAATGGGGCGTCCAGCTGCTCAAACCACGGGGATCATGGGTTCACGGGATTTGAGTGCCCCTGGTAATTAAATCAAATCATGCTAGCTAATCCACGACAAGTGGATTAATTGATTGATTGTTAATCCTTCCTATTATGGGATAATATCCACCTCGCTAATCCACAAGAAGTGGATGAATTGACTATTTACGGCACGACCTGGTTGTAGAGAAGAAGAGCAACAGCACGGGCGCCACCCTGTTTTACGATCTGTCTGTTAACGTTTAGCCAAGGCTGCTGGGCGCGATGGAGGGGTATATAAAGTCCCTCGCAACCTATGAGACGATGAAGCCACCCGCCACTGGCGACTCCCCTCGATCCCCCTTCTTCTCGCGCGCGTCTCCCTCTCTACCACTTCGTCTTCCCCCCAGGTGTACGACCGGTTGCGAGGGCGCCTGTCAAGATGGCCGGCGGGGTGATCGTCAACACTGCAGGAGGGCGGGACTACCCCAGCAAGCTCACCGGCTTCGTCCTGCTCACCTGCCTCGTCGCCGCCACCGGCGGTCTCATCTTCGGCTATGACATCGGGATCTCTGGCGGGGTGACCTCCATGGACTCCTTCCTGAGCAAGTTCTTCCCGTCGGTATACAGCAAGGCGAAGGAAACGGCGACCACCAACCAGTACTGCAAGTTCGACAGCCAGCTGCTGACGTTGTTCACGTCGTCGCTGTACGTGGCGGCGCTTGTGGCCTCCTTCGTCGCCGCCACCGTCACCCGTGTGTTCGGGCGGAAGTGGTCCATGCTCCTCGGGGGCGTGACCTTCCTATCCGGCGCCGCCATCAACGGTGCCGCCGAGGACCTCGTCATGCTCATCGCAGGCCGTCTGCTCCTCGGTATTGGAGTCGGCTTCGCTAACCAGGTGAGATGATCCACATATGTATATATATAGTTATGGAGGGTGGGAGAGAGAGAGAGAGAGTGCCGTGGTTTGCTACACAAGAACTTGATGAGCCGTAGTGTCTCACCCGACCTCCCCATCTTCTTGCTAATGCGCATGCATGCATGCATGGTGCAGTCGGTGCCGGTGTACCTATCGGAGATGGCGCCGGCAAGGTACCGGGGGATGCTTAACATCGGGTTCCAGATGATGGTCACCATCGGCATCTTCGTGGCCAACTTCGTGAACTATGCCGCCAGCAAGATAGAGGGCGGATGGGGCTGGCGCGTCAGCCTGGGAGGTGCCGGCGTGCCGGCCCTCATCATCACCCTCGGCTCGCTGTTCCTCCCCGACACGCCCAACTCCCTCATCGACCGCGGCCGTGATGAGGAGGCCCGCCACATACTCCGAAAGGTCCGCGGCACCGACGACATCGACGCCGAGTTCCACGACCTGGTGGCCGCCAGCCGGGAGTCCCGGGCAGCGCAGCACCCCTGGGCCACCATCGTCCAGCGCAAGTACCGCCCCCAGCTCACCATGGCCATCCTCATCCCCTTCTTCCAGCAGCTCACCGGTATCAACGTCATCATGTTCTACGCCCCCGTCCTCTTCAAGACCATCGGCTTCGGCGACGATGCCTCCCTCGCCTCCGCCGTCATCACCGGCCTCGTCAACGTCTTGGCCACCGTCGTCTCCATCTACTACGTCGACAGGGCTGGTCGCCGCAAGCTTTTCCTTGAAGGCGGCACCCAGATGTTCATCTGTCAGGTGATCGATCATATATACATTTACTTATTCATCTGTTTGACAGAGGAACTCTTGCTAGCTTGCTGGTTAGCTAGTTTGCCAGACGATCAACACACAAACGCGCTATAGCACTAATTGGGTGGCTTAATCGATCACCCTAACTGGCGCCACTGCGCCTTAATTAATTGACGTGTAGGTGCTGGTGGGCACGCTCATCTGGAAGCTGTTCGGGGTGAGCGGGGAGGGGAAGGTGAGCAGCGGGATGGCCACCGCAGTTGTGTTCCTGATCTGCGTCTACGTCTCAGGGTTCGCCTGGTCGTGGGGCCCGCTGGGGTGGCTGGTGCCCTCGGAGATCTTCCCGCTGGAGATTCGCTCGGCGGGGCAATCCATCAACGTGTCCGTCAACATGCTCTTCACCTTCCTCCTCGGCCAGGTGTTCCTGACGATGCTATGCCACCTCAAGTTCGGGCTCTTCTACTTCTTCTCTGGCTGGGTCATCCTCATGACCACCTTCGTCTACTTCTTCCTCCCGGAGACCAAGAGTGTCCCCATCGAGGAGATGGTCCACGTCTGGAGGGCCCACTGGTTCTGGTGCAAGTTCATCCCAAAGACGCCGGTGGCGGCGTCAGCGTCGAGCTCAACAGCACCCACGGCCACGTATGACCGGCCGCCCGTGCTCTCACCACATAGTCATCATGCAAAGGACTGGCGGACACCGTTGCCATGACCCATTACTGGGCGGTCACCAATAGGCATGCATGCAACAACCGCACAAGGGCACGGAGAACAACTACGACAGCAAGAACGACTAACGCCGTCCATGAAGAGAACCGCAGCTTTTGATCGAGGATTAAATGGTTTCCACAACCTAGCTAGGTTTCGGTGTTTAATTAATTACTATTCTTCTTGTCAAGTCTTGTGGGATCTGCGGAGGTGGGTGGTTGTTCACCTTAGAGTACTCTTGCCAAAACGTTATGATTTCTGTCGAAAATTAAGCAGAGTTTACTTTTCTGATGTTGGTGGCATAGTTGGTGTTTGTTTTACTTAATCAACTTTCTATGAAGACACCGGCTGATCATGAGTGTGTCTAAACATAAGGACTTCACTCTATTACCGATATGGAGGTTCCACACCCAAGCATTTGAGCCTAAAACACTAATTCCTTATTCCTACTTATCACCATTCTAAAGCTGACTGACTTCAAAATTATTCTGAGAGTGAACTGTTCAGAAATGTTCCTTGTTTCTCATCTTGTGTTGCCGAACAATCAAAGACCCAATCATAAAGATGTTGCTTGAGTTTATCTTCAATTCTTTCCACATGTTCGATTGTGAATTCATCAAGACTTCTGACAGCCTCAACAGAGTCAACAAGTATCTGAATTTTTCAAATTGAGGAGAAAGAGGGAGCCATCCGCAGCAATGCAATAAGGAATTTACCTCATAAGCTATCCGAAGCTCATCTACATAGATGGTAGCATGAGGCAGGACTCGGCCTCAAATGCGTGGGCAAGTGACTCACCATTTGAAGGAACATTGCCAGGGGGAAAAGAACAAAATAAAGAAAAAGCATAAAAATGTGATATGTTGACGTCAAATTATCAGACAAAAGCGTACAAATATAATAACAAATGCCAAGTATAAAATGCCTTATCTGGATTTTCCTCTTCTAATTTATGACGATGATAAAAGAAGAAGTGACAGATAGAGGGGAAAAAAGAGAGCAACTGGTAAACACAGAGAGAAAGTGGATGCATCTATTAAATTTTTGTTTCTTCCCCCATGGTTGATATACACTAAAACAAGCCCCTCTCACTTCGATCATCTTTTTTCAGTGGTTTGTCTCCAATCTTCAAATTCTAAGATGATTTCTTGAGGGCCAGTAGCTCTTATTTTTCTTTTGGTTGAACAAAGCTTCTTATTTAGAAAATTTCAGCATCTAGGGGTATCTAGGAGGATCTGACCCTTGGGTGCCTTCTGCTTCAGTCATCGATTTTTTATTTGCTTAAATGCCGCTCCCTGATGCTCTACTCTGGCATTCTCATTATATTAGTTGTCATTCCTAGATGTAGATGATGACAACAGAAACCCTCATCATTGAGGATCTGATTAGATTCCTCTGATTCTGAAGAATACTTCTTTCTCTAACCAGACTCTGCAATCTTGGCATACCATGAAGAAATCTGAGGGTTTAACATATTTTGCTCATTTTGCATTGTATTTGTCTGTACGCATCCATTCTGTCTGGACTGCACCTCTATGTGACCTTTACACTTCTTTCACAGATCTCTTGAACATGGGCTTGCTATAAAGGGACTGGCCAGGATGGTCAGAAGTCAGATGCAAATCTATATCCGAAATTCCAGCAGATCTGAAACGTTTCAAAGTGAAGACCCAGTCCACAATGGTCCAAACATGTTTTCAGAAATTTTCAGGCTCAGATGTTTCACATCTGATTCCAAATCAGATCAGAGCTTATAAAATTTGCTTTCCTAAATTCTACACACCATCCATGCAGTTGGATATAAATGTAGTAATAAAATAACTTGGAGCATAAGGTGGAAATGTCTCAAACAAGTCATTTGTATGGCATAATTGACTGGAGAATGTGTTGTTCTAGAAGTGCGAAGAGATCGTAGGATTGAATCCCTTCTCATAATCAGAGCCAGGTTGGTCAATGTCTAGTGAGAGGATAGCATCAACGAATATAGACAGAAACCTCAACATATAAAGGTACCTCCAGTTTTGTTTCTGTTGTGGATTCTGTCCCTTGTGACCGGATATGGTCTAAATGGATCCCTACAAAGATCTCTGTTTTCATTTGGAAAGCTTTCAATAACTGCATCTCTACTGATACTAGAGTCAAATCTCTGGGAATTCCCCTACCTTCGAAATGTCACTGCTGCAAACTCCCTCATGTGGAGGATATGAATCACTTATTTGTTCATAGTGAGTGGGCTTCATTTATTTGGTCCTCCTTTCAAAGACATGGCTGTTGTTAGAGTGTGGAGTCAGAACTCATGCGCCCTTGCACGGGATCACACTCCGACTCAGGAGCGTACTCACGGCTCCAGGGGAGCATTCTCAGCATCAGGGGAGCATGGTGTGCACATGCTGTCTCCAGAGGAGCAATCGCTGCCTCAGGGGAGCATTCTCAGCGTCAAGGGAGCAATCGCTACTTCAGGAGAGCATGTAGTCATGTCTTTGTGCGTTCTCGCACGGGAGCATATGAAGTCTCAGGGGAGCATCTATAACCTCTGGACAGCATCACCATCTTCATGGGAGCATGGCGTGCATATGCGCTATCTCTGAGGAGCAATCGCTGCTCCAGGGGAGCATCCTTCAGTGCCAGGGGAGCAACCGCTGCTCCAGGGGAGCATATGCTGTCTGGGTTCTAGCAGGGAAGCACATGTTGTCTCTAGAGGGCATTCATTGCCTCAGGAGAGTATCACTGTCGTCAGGAGGGCATGCATTGCGGGCTCAAGGCATGTCGACCTGGTTCTGGCAATGCATTAACCTGACTGATGCTAGGGGAGCATCTGCAGCCGCTGAAGGGCATACTCGGTCCTAGGAGAGCATCCGGTGGGACAGGCGAGCATGCGCGTCTAATGTATCCCAGAAAGGGTTTCTGTTTATCAGGGGTATTATTATCCTTAATGCCCTGATTAATGACGCCCTAATCTCCTAGTATAAAAGGGTGGACTGTCTCTTTGTATTGTAATAAGTCTGTGATTATCTAGTGGAATCCTGTTGCGGCCGTGGACGTAGGAAGACATCTTGCCTCAGAACCACGTAAAAAATCCCTGTGTGTTCTTGTGTGATTCTTCTTCTCTTCTTCTTCCTCCTCTGCTGGTTGTCCTCCTCATTTGGGTACTCAGGTCCATATCCCCAACAACTGGTATCGGAGCCTTGTTCTGGTTCGAGGGAGTAGTGGGAGTAATGGCGGCAGATGAAGGAAATGTGAGGATCGACAAGTTCGATGGCAAGGACTTCGGTTTCTGGAAGATGCAGATCGAAGACTACTTGTATCAGAAGAAGCTGCATGAGCCGCTTCTTGGAACGATGCCGGCAAGGATGAAGAAAGAAGATTGGGATCTACTAGACAGACAAGCACTCGGAGTTGTTCGCTTGACGTTGGCCAGAAACGTCGCCTTCAACATCGTGAACGAGAAGACCACGGCAGGATTGATGAAGGCACTATCAAATATGTATGAAAAGCCATCGGCTTCAAACAAGGTATATTTGATGCGTCGTTTATTTAATCTGAAGATGGCCGAAGGTGCTTCTGTTACAGACCACATCAATGAATTCAATGTGATTACAACTCAGTTGAGTTCTGTAGAAATAAACTTTGATGATGAGATTATGGCCTTGATTCTTTTATCCTCCTTACCTGAAAGTTGGGGTGCAACTGTGACGGCTGTAAGTAGCTCTTCCGGTTCAAATAAATTGAAGCTCAATGAGGTTCGAGACTTGATTCTAAGCGAAGATATTCGCAGAAGGGAATCAGGTGAAGTCTCAGGTTCTGCCTTGAATACAGAGAGCAGGGGAAGAACAAAACAGCGGGGTCAAAATAGGAGCAGATCTAGGTCCAAGAAGAAAGGTCAATCAAAGTTTGGTGGTGATGGGTGCTGGAATTGTGGTAAAAAGGGGCACTTAAAGAAAGATTGCAAGGCTCCAAAGAATAAAAACCATAATGAAGAGTCTGCCAATGCAACTGCAGCAGAGCAAGTCAAGATGCTTTAGTTCTTGTGACACTCTTAGAGTCATGGATTCTTGACTCAGGTGCGTCATTTCACTATACCTCACATAAAGAAAGTATGCAAAATTATGTTGCTGAAACTTTGGGAAGGTTTATCTTGCTGATGATGAGCCTTTAGATATTGTGGGGAAGGGTGATGTCAATGTAAGGACCACAAATGGCACTTTGTGGAAGTTAAAGAATGTAAGGCATATACCTGGCTTGAAGAGGAACTTGATATTTGTTGGACAGCTTGATGATGAAGGTTATGTCACAACCTTTGTGGGTGGATCTTGGAAGATCACCAAAGGTGCTATGATTATAGCACGAGACAACAAGATGGGTACTCTCTACATGACTAGCAACAACAAAGATATAGTGGCAGTGGTAAATTCAGGAGTTGACTCCAACATATGGCACTGCAGGCTTGGTCACATGAGTGAGAAAGGGATGAAGGTACTGTTGTCAAAAGACAAATTGTCTGGCTTGAAATCTGTAGAAGTTGGTCTTTGCGAAGACTGTATTTTTGGGAAGCAAAAGAATGTTACATTCTCAAAGACTGTAAGAACTTTGAAGACACAGAAGCTAGAGCTTGTACATACAGATGTATGGGGTCTTTCACCAGTACCATCTCTTGGAGGCTCACTCTACTATGTCACTTTCATTGATAACTCTACTCGCAAGGTATGGGTTTATTTTTTGAAAAGGAAATCTGATGTATTTGTTACCTTCAAAAATTGGAAGACTCTTGTAGAGAATGAGACAGGTTTGAAGGTGAAGTGTCTGAGATCAGACAATGGTGGAGAGTATGACAACAAAGATTTCAAGGACTTTTGTGCAACTAGTGGTATCAGGATGGAAAGAACTGTTCCAAGAACACCACAGCAGAATGGAGTTGCCGAGCTCATGAATAGAACCTTGAATGAACGGGCTAGAAGCATGAGGATACATGCTGGACTGCCTAAAACATTTTGGGCAGATGCAATTAACACAGCAGCTTTCTTGATAAACCGAGAACCATCTGTCCCTTTGGATGGTGAAATTCCAGAGGAGGCCTGGACAGAGGAAGAGGTAAATTTTTCACACTTAAGAGTCTTTGGATGTGTTTCATATGTGCATGTAGATTCTAATGACAGGGATAAGCTAGATGCTAAGTCTATAAAGTACTTTTTCATTGGATATGGTTCTGATGAGTTTGGATATCGATTTTGGGATGATGAAAATAGAAAAATTCTCAGAAAGAAAAATGTTATATTCAATGAAAATGTCTTGTACAAAGATAGGGCTGCTGTAGAATCTGACAGTGCAGGGAAACAAAATGAGAATGGTGGACATGTTGAGCTAGAAGAAATTTCACAAGATGATGTGAATGACAAGATACATGGTGTATCTGAAATAGAAGCACAACCCTGTACACCGGTACAACTGAGAAGATCTGCAAGAATACCTAGGCCTACACAAAGGTATTCTCCATCTTTGCATTACCTACTGTTGACTGACGAAGGTGAACCCGAGTGTTATGATGAAGCAATGCAGGTTACAGATTCTGTTAAGTGGGAGTTAGCCATGAAAGATGAGATGAACTCATTGCAAAAGAATCAGACTTGGGAGCTAACTAAACTCCCTAAGAACAAGAAGGCATTGCATAACAAGTGGGTTTACAGAGTCAAAGATGAACCTGATGGCAGTAAGAGGTACAAAGCAAGGTGGTAGTGAAGGGCTTCCAGTAGAAGGAAGGTATAGACTACACTGAGATCTTTTCTCCAGTTGTGAAACTAACCACTATTAGACTGGTGTTGAGCATTGTTGCTACTGAGAACTTACATTTAGAGCAACTAGATGTGAAGACAGCCTTTCTCCATGGTGACTTGGAGGAAGACATCTACATGTTACAACCAGAAGGGTTTTCAGTCCCAAGCAAAGAAAACCTTGTGTGCAAGTTCAAGAAAAGTTTGTATGGTCTGAAACAAGTCCCCAGACAATGATATAAGAAGTTTGATGGATTCATATGTAACAATGGCTTCATTAGATGCAATATGGACCATTGTTGTTATCTTAAGAAGTTTGATAATTGTTATATCATATTGTTGTTGTACGTGGATGATATGCTTATTGTAGGATCAAGTATGACAGAGATTAACAATCTGAAAATATAATTATCAAAGGAATTTGCTATGAAGGACTTAGGAGCAGCAAAGCAAATTCTTGGGATGAGAATTGTGAGAGATAGAACAGCTGGCACTGTGAAGCTATCTCAAGAAGGTTACATCCAGAAGGTGTTGGGCAGATTCAACATGCAAGATGCAAAACCAGTTAGCACTCCTTTGGCAAGTCACTTCAAGCTGTCTAAAGAGCAGTCACCAAAGTCTGCTGAAGAGCATGAGTCATGAAGAAAATTCCTTATGCATCAGCTGTAGGAAGTCTGATGTATGCCATGATTTGTACCAGGCCGGATATAGCACATGCAGTGGGAGTTGTGTGCAGACATATGGCAGATCCGGGCAAGCAACACTGGGAGGCAGTGAAATGGATTATGAGATACCTAAAAGGGACCTCAAGCAAGTCACTTTGTTTCAGGAAAAGTGATGTTATCCTACAAGGTTTTGTTGATTCAGATCTTGGTGGTGATCTGGACACCAGAAGAAGTACCACTGGCTATGTTTACACCTTGGGTGGCACTGCAGTGAGTTGGGTTTCAAAACTTCAGAAGGTTGTTGCTCTCTCAACAACAGAAGCAGAGTATGTTGCTATCTCTGAAGCTAGCAAAGAGATGGTATGGCTGAAAAATTTTCTGAAGGAGTTGGGCAAGGAACAAAGCAATAGTGTTCTGCTTTGTGACAGTCAAAGTGTAATTCACCTTGCTAAGAACCCAGTCTTTCATACAAGGACTAAGCACATACAACTGAAGTATCACTTCATTCGTGGTTTGCTTGAAGATGATGTTTTACTGCTGAAGAAAATACTTGGTGCAGAGAATCCAGCAGACATGTTAACCAAGGTGGTGACCACAGAGAAACTGAGGCTGTGCAAAGCCTCAATTGGCCTCCATGGATGATTGATGGAGGGATGCCGTAGCAGTATTTCCATTGTTATATTGAGCAGGGCTAATACACTGAGAGATTTACTTTCTTTGGAGTTCAGACTCTAAGTGGGAGATTGTTAGAGTGTGTAGTCAGAACTCATGCGCCCTTGCACGGGATCACACTCTGACTCAGGAGCACACCCACTGCTCCAGGGGAGCATTCTCAGCATCAGGGGAGCATGGCGTGCACATGCTGTCTCCAGAGGAGCAATCGCTGCCTCAGAGGAGCATTCTCAGCGTCAAGGGAGCAATCGCTACTTCAGGAGAGCATGTAGTCATGTCTTTGTGCGTTCTCGCACGGGAGCATATGAAGTCTCAGGGGAGCATCTATAACCTCTGGACAGCATCACCAGCGTCATGGGAGCATGGCGTGCACATGCGCTATCTCTGAGGAGCAATCGCTGCTCTAGGGGAGCATCCTTCAGTGCCAGGGGAGCAACCGCTGCTCCAGGGGAGCATATGCTGTCTGGGTTCTAGTAGGGAAGCACATGCTGTCTCTGGAGGGCATTCATTGCCTCAGGAGAGCATCACTGTCGTCAGGAGGGCAGGCATTGCGGGCTCAAGGCATGTCGACCTGGTTCTGGCAATGCATTAACCTGACTGATGCTAGGGGAGCATCTGCAGCCGCTGAAGGGCATACTCG
This sequence comes from Amorphophallus konjac, assembly GCA_022559845.1. Taxonomy (NCBI): domain Eukaryota; kingdom Viridiplantae; phylum Streptophyta; class Magnoliopsida; order Alismatales; family Araceae; genus Amorphophallus; species Amorphophallus konjac. The sequence continues at coordinate 315,710,547 of CM040119.1, read as the reverse complement.
GTCCCAGGAGAGCATCCGGTTGGACAGGCGAGCATGCGCGTCTAATGTATCCCGGAAGAGGGTTTCTGTTTATCAGGGGTATTATTGTCCTTAATGCCCTGATTAATGACGCCCTAATCTCCTAGTATAAAAGGGTGGGCTGTCTCTTTGTATTGTAACAAGTCTGTGATTATCTAGTGGAATCCTGTTGCGGCCGTGGACGTAGGAAGGCATCTTGTCTCCGAACCACGTAAAAAATCCCTGTGTGTTCTTGTGTGATTGGTTTTTTCTCTTCTTCCTCCTCTGCTGGTTGTCCTCCTCATTTGGGTACTCCGGTCCATATCCCCCAACAGCTGCCACCTCAGGGGTAACTCTATTAGAAACCTGATTATTAACACTACATAGGAAATCAATGTCAAATCTCTGTTTGGTTTATTCAAACTTGCTGTTCTTGGCTATGGATTGTGGGAGACTTGGTTGGCTAGGAATTCTGCACGGTTTGAAGGAAATACTATATCATCTCAAAGGCTTTTTCACAAAGTTCTTTTCCAAGTGAAGCAGATTATTAATAATGCTCATCTCTGGGAAGGTTCAGCAAGCAGCCGCAATATTTTAACCGATCTTGGCATTAAAGTAACCGGTCGGACCACCCCATTGGTGAAAACAGTCAAATGGGCATGCCCTCCTTGGCCTCATCTTAAACTCAATACTGACGGAGCTCATAAGAAGATAGGTCATTCTGGTGGTGGTGGTGTCATCCGGCACTTCCAGGGGAATATTGTACTAGCTTTCTCTTACTACTATGAGTATTGTAATAGTCTTGTTGCTGAAGCTAGGGCAATGATGGATGAATATTGTATCTTCATACTATATCAGCTCAGCCGGCTATGATTGAGAGTGACTCTCTTATTCTGGTGCAAGTGCTTAACAGGAAGGCTACATGTCCGTGGGAAATTTTACCATATGTCAGAGATATCTGGATCAGCACTCCACAACCAATGAAGATCTCTCATATTTATAGAGAGGGAGATAATGTTGCTGATTCTTTAGCCAATTTTGCTTGCTATTCAAATTGTAATTCCTTCTTTAACTCGCAGCATGACCTTCCCAGTTTGGCAAAGGGTGCTGCTAGATTAGACAAGCTAGGTATGCCTAGCATTCGATTGATGTAATTCTTTATCAATCTAGTTATCAATAAAATACCCCCCTAGGTGTGAGTTGGAATGTGATTTCAGAACTGGAGTCACACTCTTACTCACCTCTAGGTAGGGCTTTACATCAAAAAAAAAGACGAATATAGACAGAAACAGAATCAAATGGAGCCCAAAATGATGATCTTTGCTGTCCCATCTGCAACAGCACATAGAAGATCTTTGGCTGGTTGGGGATACATTGTCTATTGAGTCAATATGTCTGGAAGGTGATGGAATCTATATTACACTTTAAGCCTTGGTTCTAAAACCTGATGGAGATGTGGTTGTTCTGTCATAAATAATAAGGTGACAAGAGCTATAGCATGGGACTGCTTCGCATGATACCACATCCTATTTGCTGGAGCCTATGACTTGTAAAAAATGAAAATAAGTTCCAAGGGAGAAGTTGGAAGTGTCAAAATTCTCATGCACTCATGTCAAAGACTAAGCAGAAGGCCCTACAGACAAATGGGAGAAACCAAAGATGAACACTCAAATCTATGCATCTATAGTTTGTATCCACAGTTAATAAAACAAAGTGAAAAGCATGCGCTCATCTCATCTTATTGCATGCAGTACCTCTTTATCAAAAAAAAGGCGATATGTCCTACCATTTTTTATTAAAAAACGCAGTGAGGTTGTCCATGATGTGAACTCTTACTAGTGTCTAGAGTGTGTGGTTATCCTTGTTTTGACACCGGCAGGTACAACCTTTTTTCCCCCTTCTTTTCTAAGCTTGTCACTTGGATGCCCTTTCTGTCTCTGTGGATGTTGAAAATATCCTTTTATGCAGTTATGTCTGAGGACATGGTGAAAGATGTCTACGAACCGATAATGAATATTCACACTTCGTCAATTGTAATTGACATGATGAGAAAGAAATATGCATATGTTCCTCAGCTGAAGTGTATCCTACTTTAGTTTTTTTTAAAAAAAAGCAAATGTCAAGGAGATTCTAACTCTTTTGGAAAGCCTATGGGACATCTGCAAGTCCATTCTTTAATCATTTATCAACATGCAGATGGTTGTTCGGGACATGAGTTTCTTCACTGATGAATCATTTGACAGTGTAATTGACAAAGGTATTTATGCTCACTTGCTTTTATATTTTCCCACACATTTCACTAGATTCTAACTTAATGTGCTTCTGACTACTGTTGTAATGTGCTTATTGTCATGATGATCCTTATGTAGGGACGCTGGATTCTTTGACGGTATGTGAATACTTGGAATATGCCCATTATTGCTGCATTTGCTATTGTTTGGATGGACACGGAATTTACTTGAAAAGAAATAGATAAATAAATAAGTGGCATGGGTGGATGGCTTTATTTATTTTTTGTTAAAGGAGGGTGTTCATTTATCAAACACGGGTGCACATTTGTTAGCTGTTTAAGTAGCATGTGCATGGTAAAACTCCGTGTGTTTGATTGTCAGATGATTTGAGTTCGGGTGTTAGACAATCCTTCACCGACCACAGTCGGTGTTTATTTACATCAACTTAACTTTCGAACATCTTTGATTAAACGTTAGAGAGAACCAAACACCTTTACGATGTTGGTTGCAATCTTTGGGGGGTACACTAGTACTAACAACACCCAGCACCCTTGGGACATATAGGTGGACATATAGTCCTTCGACCCTCGGACGAAGCGAGAACACATTTTGGGCATAACCCAAGTCCCTGAATGGACTCTTGCGCAAATTCAAAAGATGCAGGGTATTTTTGTAACCCTTAAACATGTATATAGAAAAAAGTATTTTTACAGTTATAGGACTTGGAAGATTGAAGGCCAATGTATAGACTTGGAAGATAGAAGGCCAATGTACAGACTTGGAAGATTGAAGGCCAATGTATAGACTTGGATGTAAGAAGGCCAATGTATAGACTTGGAAGCTTGAAGCAATGTATAGACTTGGATGTAAGTGAAACATTTCAGAGCAACTCAAAACAAACATTCATGTGACGCATAATCAGTTCATAAACATGAATAAGCATGAATTATAAATGCAGTTCAGTGCATGTAAAACCATGGGCAACAAGATATCACGCATTTATCAGTTCATTAAGAACACCAACATAATGTTTCCATGTAGTCACTAATGTGAACATCTACATTAAGGATGTGTGCATGAAGGACCATTGTTTCCATGAAGACACCAATGTAAACATCAACATTAAGGATGTGTGCATGAAGGACCATTGTGTTTGAACCACCTGCAAAACAAGATATTATAGTGTTAGCTTGTTTATGTCTTTATGGAAACATTCATTTATGCAATGAGCATTTGGGGAACTTTGAATCTTCGTGTTAGCTTGTTTATGTCTTTATGGAAACATTCATTTATGCAATGAGTATTTGGGGAACTTTGAATCTTCCATTGCATCTAAGGCATATGTAATGATATGGGAGCTCAATCATTCAAATAACATTGCCAAGATACGCTTACATATCATGAAACTCAATGTGAATATGCAAACATATGTAAATACGCGTTTTCATTATGCATCACCATGATCTCATACACACATGTAGCTATGCATATTTATACAGATGTTTCCACACTTACATTATCATTCAAGCACAAGGCCAAGCAAGGCCACACAACAAAGTCATTTTGTAATCATCGAAATCACATGCACAACAATCTCCCCCATTTTGATGATGACAAAATGTTATGCATTAATGCTCTCTCCCCCTTTGACATAATCAGAAATGGGGATCAACATGGGGAGTTCACGATAGCATCAAAACCAAAATCAACAAGCTTACTCCCCTTAAGGCAAAATGAGAACAGTCACACAAAAACATATGATATTCATGAAAGAAGCACAAGGAACAGTTGCCAGTCTCTCCCCCTTTGTCATTGACACTGAATCGACGGACAACGGGGTTATTAAGAGAACCATATGCACACAATGTTCAAGAAGATGCAATTCAAATATGCATGAGTGAATGCACTAAATGCCAAGTATGCATGAACTAATTGCACATGTTTGAAATGCAAGTTATGGGCAATATGAACATGCAGAATGCAAGTAGAATGTTCAAGTATGATTGACTTCCAAACAAGTAGATCTATATACATGTAATATAGCTCCCCCAATTTATTTATAGTGAGAGGATAGGTGTACGAAAAGTGCAGGTGAGTCAATGAAACTAATTTTCTCAAGTGTACACCTAGGGGATTGTGCAATCATATAGGAGAATGAAGCAAAAGCCAATGCAATCAATCAATTTTGTGAATACATATTAAATCAAATTTCCATACGTGTAAGTGAATAACATGAAAATAGATTGTTGCAATATGGATATTTAGATTTTAAGATCAATACAATTAGAGATTATACAAGCTACACTACAATCTGAGAACAGCGTATTGGAGGCTACGCACTACCTCAATAGTTTTTCACATCAAAATTTTTCATTGATATTACAAAGACAATCAGAATTTTTCTAAGAATGATTAGGTTCAAATAATTCCTTTTTACACGAGGAGACACATGGAGCTCATGCCAGACTCCCCGGTTACTCAGAATACTGAACCATTTCACTTCATTTTGAACAGAGATACTTTAGTACAACACCTTTCTTAAATAAACCACATCACGTCTCAGGTGACATGTGCCCAATTTACTCAGTGAGACTAAACATTGCTCTGCCTTTCATTTCACATTTCTTTAACAAAGATAGGTAGGCAGCTTTTTCCTCAACTACCTCTTCAACATACTTGCAGCAGGTTTAATATCTCTAGAGTGTTGAAAAGAAATTCCTATATCCATATCTTTAACATTCATTTTCACATATTGTGCAAGAGGTGTGCGAATTTGATTTAGCATGTATATCGAAAACATCATGAGCACATACCGATGCAACTTCCCCTATCTAGATGCACTTATCAAATATTTACTCCCCATGAGTGTATGACAAGAAACACACTTGTTAAGACTCAGATGCAACATTATTTATCAAGGGAGTGTATGGTCTTAGAAATTTTCAAGGAAGAGATTATAGCATATATTAACATGCAAGCACACAACGAGGAAATATGCAAATTATAATGTAGAATGCATCATGAATGCAGAATTTCAGATTTTATTTGAGTGTTTCAATGCCCCTAATGCATGATCTCTTATGCATGCAACCTATAACAACTTGAGAATGCAATGCAATATGCAAAAGCGAAATCCAAGAGTTTGATTTTCAGACTATCATGATAAATTGCACATGAAAGCATTCACATTCAAATGATAAACAACAAACATTCTCCATGGCATGGCCTTCAGGAATAAGGGTGCAAAAATGATCAAAATCAAGCAATGCAACCTGATTATTTTCAGAAGTTGTTCAAAAATAGATTTTCAGAGATTTTACCTTCTTAAAACAAGAAAGATTTTCAAATTCAAATTGAAAGCACATGCAAATCAATGCAAATTGATTTCATTCAATGAGACATGTTTCAACATTAGCCAAATAATTTAATTTTTGAATTTTGATACAAGGTGGAGGACATTGATCCTAAGATCACCTCACACATAGTGATAGCTTCCTAACAGACTTGATCTGTCATTTCACATATCACCATTTGATATATCAAAAATTCATCCATTGAAGGCTTGTATGACTTGTGAGGAAATGCAATTCAAGCATCATATGAAAAGTATAACAGAATAACATACCAAACATCAAAATCATCAAGTTTAATAATGAAAAGGCAAAGTTGGGGTTTTACCTTATGAGTATGTCTTGTTCCATTTTATTAGAACCCCTTTCATTCTTTATTTACCTTAAGGCACACCTTCATAACAACCGACTCATTTGTCGGATCTTGGCACCCAAGCCTTCTTGGGTCCTGTGGACGCACTTTTCATTCAACCATCATCCTGGTTGCGTCTGTTGGTTTTATTGAGTGCGTGGGCGTGCCAGTCACAGAGTGACGATTTATTCGGGCCCCGAAGAGCCCATGGTGCGCTCGATCTGACTTCGTCAGACGATTGTGTGGTTCATGTCGGGACCGAATCCCGTCGCGCCGTAAAGGCCACGATGTCATTTACATCCCCCATACGAGGGAATACCCTTGATTAATTGCCGAAATTAGAGACCCCACGGCCGAAAAGAGTAATACTAATTATGCGAGAAGATAGGGATAGATCACACTGAAGGTTGTATTAAGGCCATAAACTGTCGGCCATGTCGGCCACTCGTAGACCTTTTCGTATTCGGACACAGGTCCGTGGCAGAGTCACAATGAGAAAACCGAGGTAGATCCCTTCAGATGTCTGCCGAGCATGCGGCAATTTTAATGAGGATTCGGAAGGTATCCGGAACGAGAAAAAAGATCCGGTCCAATTAGATGTCGGCCCGAGGTTAGATCAAAGCCTGGCCATGTCGGGGTAATTCCCAAGACTCGGGCTTGACCTGAAAGGGCGGCGTTGTTGTTCCTTTTGCCCCGGGTCACGGGGAGAGGTGGGGGCTGCAGTGTGAGCCTTAGCATCTTTTATCTGGGGTTTTCTTAATTATGTCTTCTGGGATTTCTGATTTGATGCTCATTGTTTACTCGTGCTTTTGTCCGGGATGATTTCTCTTCTTTTATTCATGATTATTCTTATTATTATTATTTGTTTATTATTACCCCTCCCACCTCTTTTATCGTGATTAACATTGTGCATTCAGAGTCCTTTAATTAGCGTAATTTTTATTGATTTATTTGCTATTATTAATGCCCTTGTCGTGATGTATATATGCATGCATGTAGTGTGCCGGCGAAGGAAACAAGGTGTACCGCTGGAGGCTTGGGGTGTGCCGCTGAGGGCTGAAAAGGGCGTACCGCTGAAGGCCAAAGGGCGTACCGTTGAAGGCCAAAGGGGCGTATCGCTGGGGGCTGAAAAAGGCGTACCGCTGGAGAGTGTGTCGGTGAAGGAGGGGGGTGGGCGGTATAAAGTCTGTAAGTTCCCCGGGCTCAAAGTCTATACGTTGGCTACTCAAAGTCTATACATTGAATGGCTCAAAGTCTATACGTCGGGATGTAAAGTCTATACACTGCTCAAGTCTATACACTGACTATCACGAAGTCTGTACGTTGGCTGGCTCAAGTCTACACGTTGGACAAGTCTATACGTTGAAGTGTGAAGTCTATACACTGCCCAAGTCTGTACACAGTACTGGCTATCACGAAGTCTGTACGCTGGCTGGCTGGGGGTGTACCGGCGGAGGGAAGGAATGGCGTACCGCTGAGGGCTAAAGGGGAGCGTACCGCTGAAGGCCAATGAGGGCGTGCCGCCGAAGGCCAGTGGGGTGGGATGGTGGGGGTCTGGCCAATCCTCGAGTTCTTATTTTAAGGCTTTTCTTTTCTTCTTGTCTTAATTTTTTTTTTGCAGTTTTATATAAACTTCTTCCCTTATTTTGTTTCGTTCGGTTCAGCCTCCTTTCTCACGGGTTAGGCATCCGGGCTACCGGGTAGTTGATCAGTTCGGTTCTCATCATGGCGCCGGCAGTGGCTTGATTAGTTGAGAGGTTCATTAATTATCTTGCTCGTTTGTTGCCTCCTTTTGCCTCTTTTAACTATTTATTAGTTTCTCACAAAAATTCGGCAGCATCTCCCCTTGACCTGGGGCGTAAGGGAGATAAAGGGAACACGCCCACATGGAGTGGCGGAACCCGACAACTGGAGGTGGGCCCCCGGGGGAGCAACACCTTTATAGAACCTCAAAAAAAATGTGAAGGAAGGGGCTCGGAGGCGAGGCCAAGGAGTGGGCTGCTGGGAGGCTGAGGGTGCGCCGCTGAAGGCCATAAGGTGTACCGGCCAAAGGCCAATCGGGGTGTGCCGGCCAAGGAGTGTGCCGGCTAAGGGTGAGAGAATGTGTGTGCCGCTGAGGGCAGAAAGGGGGCGTGCCGGCCAAGGAGTGTGCCGGCTAAGGGTGAGAGAATGTGTGTGCCGCTGAGGGCAGAAAGGGGGCGTGCCGGCCAAGGAGTGTGCCGGTCAAGGTTAGAGGTGTGTGCCGGCCAAGAATAGATGAGGTGTACCGCTGAGGGCCAAAACTGGTGTGCCGGCCAGGGGCCGGAGAGGTGCATCGCTGGAGAGTCAAAGGGGATTGAGTATGTGGGCTGGGAGATCTGCAGGCCATCCAGGAGCATGGGAGAGGGATTCAAGGCCGGGGGAGAAGCCACTTAGCTGCTGTGTATTGGGAGATAGGGTGAGGGTCTCCCTCCTTCCTAAACCGGTGGACATAGTAGAGGGCCACGGAAGGAATCGAAGGGCCTATAAGGCCAAGGATCATGGGAGGACGGTCATATGGACACGGAGGCCCCAAGAACACCAGAGAAATGGGGAGACGGAGGGAAGAACGGACAACCCATTGGAAACCGCGAGGACTAGCATAAGCCAACGAAATCAAAGAGAAAACCCAAGAGGAACAACTTTCATTCATGGGAATCGAGAGGGCACTGCCCTATATGCATATCATAACAAAAAAAGAATGCCAAAGATGATGCCATGGCCAAGAAAGGGGAAAAGGCCCCACAAAAGAAAAGAAGACATAAAAGGAAGAGGAGGAACGGAGGGTAGGAGGGAGGCCAGCCGCCCCTAACTCTTTCCCCGTTACATCGAACCCTCTCTCCCTTACTCTTGCTCCCTTCCGGTGGTGGTGGTGGTCGTCGGAGGAAGCTCCCGGCAGGGAGGGAGCCTCTTCTTCTTCTTCTCTCTTCTTCTCTTTTCTTCTGCCTGTGTGCGTCTGTCTGCCTCTTCTCTTCTCCCCTCGTCCTCCTCTGTTCGAAACGAAGGGGAGGGTTTTTATACCCCGGACAGCGGGAGTCTTCGTGCAGGAGCCTCGAAGCGGGAAGTGGCCCGTGATCATGAGGTTTGACCTGCCTGTCCTGGCTGTCAGTGGACTAGGCCACGTGGCCCAACGATCGGCTGCCACTTCAGACGGCTCCACTGCGCGCCAAGGATGCGTAGGGCATGGGCCTCACGTCGGCCGTTGAAAGTGCCTCACGCTGTGCCGTTGAAGGGCTGAACAAGCTTGCCGCTGTAGTGCCGAAAGGGCGTACCGCTGGAACCCCGGATGGGCGTGCCGCTGAACGGCCTGAAGGGCGTGCCGCTGGGGACCCTGCAGGGTGTGCCGCCGAAGACCCCCAGGGGGCGTGCCGTTGAAGACCCCCCCCCATGGGGGGTGTGCCGTTGAAGACCCCCCCCTGGGGGTGCGCCGGTGAAGACCCCCCCCCCCCCCATGGGGGGTGTGCCGGAGAGCGCCCAAAGGGGCTGTGCCGGTGAAGGCCGCGGCAGGGTGTGCCGCTGAAGGGAGCGTGCCGCTGGAGGGTTCTGCCAGGGCGTGCCGTTGAAGCCTCAACTGGGCGTGCCGCTGAAGGGCTAAATGGGCGATTTTGAGCCCATTGTGAGCATGAGCTGTGGCCCATTTGATTTTCTTCGAGGCCCTACGGGCTGTGGGGCCCTTTTATGCTTGATTTCTCCGGGGTTTCTTCACTCGGCGCCGTTGTCGATGCTGGGCCGAGCATGACATTTAGATGTGCGATTTTTGGTGTCCACAAATGCCCCCCACCCACGGGTAGCGCAGGCGAAGGATGAGCCGGGCGGTGCCCGTGGGTGTCTTCGTCTCTTCTCTCTTTGTCGATGCCGACGAGGCGTCGAGAGCCGACCTGGTTTGTTTGTTGGTCTCCTTGTTGGTACCGACGTGGCGTCGGGAACTGAAATAGTATGTCGGTCTCTTAGTCTCTTCATCAGTGCTGACGAGGTGTCGGGAACTGAAGTAGTATGTTGTTTCTTGGTCTCTTCATTAGTGCCGGCAGGGTGCCGGGAACTGAAGTAGCTCGTTGGTCTCTTCATCAGTGCCGACGAGGCGTCGGGAACTGAAGCAGTATGTTGTTCTCTTTGTCTCTTCATCAGTGCCGACGAGGTGCCGGGAACTGAAGCAGCATGTTGGTCTCTTCATCAGTGCCGACGTGACGTCGGGAACTGAAGCAGTATGTTGGTCTCTTCATCAGTGCCGACAGGATGCCGGGAACTGAAGCAGTATGTTGGTCTCTTGGTCTCTTCGTCAGTGCCGACAAGATGCCGGGAACTGACGTGCTTTGTTGATCTCTTGGTCTCTTCGCCAGTGCCGACGGGATGCCGGGAACTGGCATGTTTTGTTGATCTCTTAGTCTCTTGGTCTCTTCGTCAGTGCCGACAGGATGCCGGGAACTGACCTGGTTTGTTGATCTCTTAGTCCCTTCGCCAGTGCCGACAGGAGCCGGGAGCTGGCCTGGTTTGTTGTCTCTTGGTCTCTTCGCCAGTGCCGACAGGATGCCGGGCGCTGACCTGGTCTATTGGCCTCTTAGTCTCTTTGTCTCTTCGTCAGTGCCGACAGGATGCCGGGAACTGACATGCTTTGTTGATCTCTTGGTCTCTTGGTCTCTTCGTCAGTGCCGGCAGGACGCCGGGAACTGACATGCTTTGTTGGTCTCTTTGTCTCTTGGTCTCTTCGTCAGTGCCGGCAGGACGCCGGGAACTGACATGCTTTGTTGATCTCTTGGTCTCTTTTCTATTTCTTTCTTTTTTTTTTGTGCCACATTTCTGATACAAGCGCCCTTTCGGGTTTTCACCGGTACCGGCCCCCTCTTGCTTTTGCCCACGCGCCCTTTCGGATTTTCACGTGGCGGGGTACCCAATTTTGCCCGTAGCGCCCTTTCGGGTTTTCGCCACAGCCGAGTTGTTGCCGTTTTTACCCTTGTTCCGGTGTAGGGACAAGTCCGGCGGGGTATCTCTATTTTTAACCCCATTTTATTTTATTATTATTTTTTTTGACGAATGAGTGATATGCGTGTGTAGGCTAGGGCACGAAGCCTTGCGCCGGAAGATAGGGTTCATTCGTTGGCAAGAATAGAATGCCAGCGCAACGGGAGAATTTATGCCGATTCGGACGTAGGGTCCGTAATGGCAATGTTGTGCGGAGTGGGTGGCTAGGGCACGGGGCCTTGCGCCGGAAAGGGACTTATTCGTTGGCAAGGAATTAATGCCAACGCAAGGATAGAGGTTCTACCGACCCGAGCGTAAGGCCCGCGACGGTACTTCTGTATGACGGGAGGTGGTTGAGGCACGGGGCTTCGTCCCCGAGAGGGTCTTGGCAGGGCAGTGTAGTGGCGTCATTGCGGAGGTGGAGTGTGTAGGGGTAACGTTGCTTTTATTTGCACGGGTGCACGTCCGCCCGAGGCCGTGGGGACGGGACGTCCCCTCGGAAGGACCTTATTATTGTGCCTCATTTACGTACATCTAAATATATATATATATATATATATAAGTGGATGGATATACGTATGTATGCATATATATATGTATATAAGTATATATATATTATTTATAATATTTTTTTTGTTTTTCCCCCTTTTTGTTTTCTTCTTTCATCCCCCCCTTTTTCTTTTTATTCTCCTCTCTCTTTTTCACCTTTTTTATTCTCTATTTTTTTTTGAAATTTCTCCGTCTCTATTGTCCCCTTCTTTTTTATTTCCTTCTCTTCCTCTTTACTGATCTTCACCCTTTTTTCTTCCCCCCCCCTTTTTTATTTTCCTTCTTTTCCCTTTTTTTTCTCCTTTTTTTGCCGTATAAAAGGGGCGGGGGCGGTCCATTTGAACCACCCCCGTTCGAACCCCCCCTTCCCTCTTCTCTCTCTTCGGCAGACGAGACCGCCCCCCCCTTCTCTTCTCTTCGTCTTCTCCATCACCGGGAGCCACCGCCGCGGCCACCGTCGTCGTCGTCGTTTCTGTTGCCAGGGTGAGGAGGCGACCGTAGAATTCCCCCCCCCCTCTTTCTTTTCTCTTCCTCCTTCCCTCCTTTCTCCTCCTACTTCTTCCCCTCTCTCTGCACCTTCTTCTCTTCGTCACCGGGGCACGGCGGAGCCCTGGGCTCCGTCTTCTCCTCCTCCCTCTCGCCGGCCCTCCCCCTCTTTCATCTTCTCTTCCCCGTCCTCGGCGTAGTGTGTGCAGAGGAGAGCAGCCGCCGGTGGCGGCTGGGCGTGGCCGTCGGGCGTGCCGGGCTACGAAGGCACACAGTGTGCCATTGACGTGAGGGCCGTCATGGTGTGTCGGGGAGCGACGTCCGGGGTGTGCCGGGCAGGGAGGCCTCGGGCCGCGCCGGGGAAGGGCGTCACGGGCGTGCCAGGCGGAGCGTCTGAATGGTCCATCGGGGAAGCCCAATGGGGCAAGTGTGCCGGGGAGACCTCCTCGGAGTGTGCCGGGGGAGCACCGCGAGGACTGTGCCGGGGAGCGGCTACTAGGAGTGTATCGGGCGGGGCGCCCGGGGGCGTGCCGGCGAAGGCCCGTGCGGGGTGTGCCGGGGAAGGATGCCGGCGGGCGTGCCGGGGAAGAGCTGTCTGGGTGTACCGGCGAGCGGGAGCTGAGGGCGTACCGGGGAGCGGGGCACATGGGTGTGCCTGGGAGGCCGGCTCCAAGGCGTACCGGGGAAGCCACCAGCGGGGTGTGCTGGGGAAAGCACCTGGAGGGTGTGCCGGCGAGGCCACCAGCAGGGGCGTGCCGGCGAAGGCACTAGCAGGGGCGTGCCGGCCAAGGGGCTTTAGGCAGTATGTGGGGACTTTTAGTTTTAGGGGAGAAGACTCTTTTGACCGGCGGACTTCTGGTGTTGCCTCTCGGGGCCCACCATGCTTTGTTGGGGCCGTCACTCCTTGTGGACGCGCACCCGTGTTTTCCCTTACGCCTCTGGCCTAGGGGAAACTCTGTCGAAATTTCGTCAGAAATTGGCAATATTTTGTTCATTTGACTTGTAGTAAAGTTTCTTTGCAGTCCTTTTTGCTTGTGATTTATTCTGATCTTCTTATTTGCATATCTTTGCAGACACATGGCTGCTCCGAGTGGTTCTCCCGCCCCCGCTGCTGCTGTCGGTGCCGACCTCATTCCGCGGGGTCCAGTGCCGGCAGTGACATGGCTCAACGTGGAAGACCTGGACCGTGAACATGGGGAGATAGCTGCCTTGGCTGAGTCATCGGGGTCTGACCGTGAAAGCATGGACGTCCGCAGACTCGTCAGGGTTGAAAGCGGCTTCACATTCGATCGGGCCACCGAGGAATACAGGAAGGATTTCCCGAAGGATAGGCACCTCGTTCGATTTCTGAAGCATTTGCGCTCTCGAGAGGGGCGAGATTATCGCGTCATAAAGGCGGCCGAGCGGGCGATCCTGCATGCCCGAGACAGTCTGCTGTACAGCGTCCCCAGGAGCATTCCGATGTATCTGGTGGGAGAAGCCCGGGAATGGAAGCCAGTCCGGGGGATCGAAGGGGTGCTGCCGGTTGAAGATAAATTGGTGCGAGCCCCTCAATTCACGCCAGCGAGGTGGGACATGTCTGCGGGGAAGGTGCATGGCGAGTCGCCCTGATTTGGTTTATTCTTGGCTCCCCTGAAATGGGTTTATAGGGAGGAGCCGTTCATATTGGACTGTTTGGCCATTAGGTTCAAGTACGAACTATCACTGGGCTGGTTCGGGGAGCTGAAGCTTCAAGACGCCCACAGCTTCCGAGGAGGGGCGGTGGAGTTCACTGAATATGTGCTGTTCAACTACGCCCCGTTGCTGGTCCGGGTTGGCATCTACCACAGCGTGTACGCCTCCCGGTATGGTTACCCCATCTCCAAGGGTCTCTGTTGCGGCATGATAGAAGTATTTAGTGCGGAGACCAATACTTTCTACACGGCGGAGGGAGAGACTTCACTTGATTTGTGGAGCCTAAGCCAGTTGAGCGGCTTGCCCATCGACGGGGAGTCTTATGAAGAAGTATGCCTCCCGGACCTGATCAAGGACGAGACTAACGGGGATGGCTATTATTCTCTGGGGTATTCATACCGGTACCTGATGAAGGCGTACCGGGAGCTGTACCAGCTGTCGCACAAGGGGAAGCAGCCCGCCCGTGGGGACAGAAAACGGGTGCGTATGGCAGTGTGGCTGGAATACTTCTACGATGGGCTGAAGCAGTATGAAGATTTTCCCTGCGTTGGCACCGCCGTCGCTCGCAAGAAGCGTGCGAAGCCCAAGCATGATGTGAAGATCCCCTCCAAGGGGCGTCGGGGTGGACCCAACCCGATGGGCGTCGACCCGCAGACTCACTGCGCCGCCTATCTTACGTACTGGCTGTGTTCATTTGCCATGCCGTACGGGGACGAGACGGTGATTCGGCCGGATGCCATCTACCCGGCGTGCCAGATGGCATGGGGTATCAAACTTTCTCTGTGCCCGGCGGTGCTTTGTTTGATTTATAAGGCCCTGGGAGACATCAGCACGCATCAGTTCCCGAGGCAGGCCCGGTACGTGTGCCCGCTGCATTTCTTCAACGCGTGGGTTTGTTCACTGTTTCCGGAGTTTGCCCCGCGAGTCCTTCAAGATTGGGGGCTGGTACCGAGAATGCTGGAATTCACGACTGCAGAGCCGGCTTCCACTTCCATGCGGATGTATGATATTCGGGGCCGGTTGACTACGGTTCGCCGGGATGCAGCCGGTACCATTCATTTCTGGACGCTGGCCGCGCATTCAAGCCCCCTTGTGAATAATAAGAGAGAGTGCAAGGATGACCAGGTGGAGAGGTATGTCCACCCCATCAGCCAAGAAAACGTGGTGCGGCCGTTGTTGGAGCCCGAGCTGAGGGATTGGGCGCTGTCTATTCGCCCCAGTGTGTTGGTGTTCCGGAAGGGAGATAATGTGCTGCTGGAGCCGTACCACCCCTTCCGATTCGGCCACAACTTTGGGTATGATCAGCATATCCCTGCTTATCATGCGCAATTCGGCTTGCCCTCGCGGAACGTCCGGGGAAGTTCGGTTGCCGAGCACGCCAAAAGCTGGTGGGACTTCTTCCACCGGGCGGACTCTGCCTCCTTCAGGGTGCCAGCCCCGGGTCACGTGCCCCGAGTGACCGAAGACTATATAAAGTGGTGGAACGCCCGCACGGCTTTCTATCGGTTGCACAAGACCGATTGTTGGGATGGCGCCGAAAGGAGGTTCCTTAGCCGGCAGCAGCCAGTGCTTGATATTGAGCCAGATCATCTTCTTCGGCTCAAGAACAGGCAGGAGAAGGAGGTGGCGGCGTACATGGCCGCTCGTAGGCAAGCCCGGGACATGAGGCCGACGCCGAAGGTGGAGCTACCCCCGGTGGCTAAGGACGACTACGAGAAGACGCTGCGGGACTTGTGCCGGGTGGGGAGCGACCGTCTGGAGCTCATCAACTACCCATTCCCCATAGAGGAAGAGGGGACTCCTGCCAAGAGCTGGCGTCCAGAGAGGGATTCGGCCTGCCTGTACCGCACGTTTATGAGGCGGGAGGAGAGGAAGCCCGAAAACTATAAGGACACCACGTGGCTATACGTCCTTCTCCGGGTGAACGGGCTGAAGATTGAAGATCAAAGGGCCTCCGTCCTGGGAAAGCGCCTGCACATCCCGTACTACTATGCCGACGGGTGGGGCATAGACCACTTCAGCCTCTTCTGTCACCTCTCCACGAAGAAGCACGCGGATCTGGCCAACCTTACGGACCGGTGCCAGAAGATCGAGGATGTGTGCTGGCTCGTTCGAGAGGCGGCGCGTCGGGACAAAGAGCCATCCCTGAGCTACTGGCCGATCACCCTGCGGCTGTATACTGGCCCTCACGGTATTTGATCTCTTTTTCTCCTTTTGTCTTCGTCTCTTATCATTGCGGCCTTTGCAGATAGTTGGATGCTAATCATGAGTGCGTGTCTGTTCTTTCTCTTTTCCTTTCTGACAGACCACCCCGATAGCATGCAAATGGCCACGTACCGGAATCTCCTTCGGCTTGTGCAGAAGCCTGCATATTTTGAAGCCGCTCCGCTAGCCCCGACTGCGGCTCCTATGCCCAAGGCGGCGAAAAGGCCCCGGGCAAAATCCCCCGTGAAGAAAGCAGTGGATGCCGCCAAGGCGGCTAAGCAGCGGGACACAAAGCGGAGGAAGACGGAAATGGCTAAGGCTTCGACGGCCGTTCCTCCGGCACTACGGGTCCCAACCTTCGAGGAATTTGAAGTTGCTCGGCTCGAGCCCAGCCCGCCTGCCGGTCAGTGCCTTCGACCGTCGGCGCCTTTTTTAAGTCTTCTCTTTTTTTTTCTTGAAGCAGGACCCTGACGCTTGAATGTATTATTTTATCTCAGCCCTTGCGGAAGAGCCCGTGTCCGCGCCCGCTCCTGATGTGGAGGGGTCGGCTCCTATGTCCGCGCCTGTCATGGGTGCGGCCGCGGTCATAGCAAAGGTGGCCTCGGCGGCGGCTCCTGCTCCCTCACTGCAGGCTAAGGAAAGGCTTCGAGCGGAGTCGCCGGCGGCCGCTATCCCGTCCTTCGAGGCATTTGAGGCCGCCCGGACCGGGCCGAGTCATGATACTGGTGAGGCTCGGCGGTCGCCTACGTCGTCTGTGGTGGGTTTCCCGCCTGAGCTGGCCCCGCGTCCGCGCGCGGAGACGATGCGTTTCTTCCTTGGGGGCGGCGTGGAGGGAATGGCGCCCGCGCCGATTCTGGGTGAGGGCAAGGCTGCGGCTCCGGAGAAGGCTTTGTCTGTCGAGGTCGAAGAGGGTATTTGTCTTTGTCGCCCCTTTTCAATGCTTTCCTTCTTTGGGAGCCGACAGGGTTTGACGTAACCCGTCTTTTCGTTTATGTGACAGGCGCAGCTGGAGCGGTTGCTGGGCTTTTCGGCCTCCGAATGCACCCCCCGGTGACGCAGCTGTATGTGCGGAAGAGGCCGAAGTCTGGGCTGCCAGCCTCACCCAGTCCGCGAGAGGAGGCACCGGTTATCGAGCTCGAGGTGGAGGCCCCTTTGCCGGCGCCGGCCGAGCCAACGGCAGTCGGATCTCCGTCCGGGGAAGAGGTAGACTACGACTATTCTTCCGACGAGGCGGCTCCCGCCGAGGTAGCGTCTTGAGGCATCGGGCCGCCCGAACCGGCCTTTAAGGCTTTTCATTTGCTAATGCGCTCAGCTTGATGGAGGCTGCTGCCGTAGGCGTGTGTTTTTTTTTATTGGCGTAGGGCTGCCTTGGTGGTCACCTACCGACGCCGTTTTTTTGTGTCGGTTCTTTGCAGGAATCAGTCAAGCCGGAGGCCGCGAAAGAGGCTGCTCCAATTGCGCCAGTTGACCGCCCGACGGAAGTTGCTGTTGGCATGGGCAGGCTGGCCCTTCTGTTTGAGGCCCTTCAGGAGGATGTGCCGGTGGGGCCCTTGGCGGGAGAGCCTCTGGAGGAGGGGGAGATCGCGCCTGAAAGCGGCACATCGGTGGCTGAGGTAAGCGTGCGGGTTCCACGACCCCTTTTCGCCCCCCTGCCCTCGCATGATCTATTCTTGGTGGCGAGTGACTGATTTCCCTTCATATGGTCAGGCGACGCCGGGGCCGGAGAAGACGTCCGATCATGTCCGAAAGGCCGTAGCCAAACGGAGACCAAGCATTGCCCCGATCGCGGGGGAGGGGCCGGCTCGCGTCTCCGACTTAGGGGCCGCGAGCCTTGCTGCACTGGTGGAAGCGGGGCGTCTACCCCGATTGATGATTCCACTTCCACCTTTCCCGAAGCTTCCGGCCCAGATGGAGGACCCGCTCCTGAGGCGAATATTTACGGGGCTTCGCGCACACCTGGAGGGATCCCAGATGCGAGAGAGAAGTTCGTGGATGGCATCCTCGGGTCCAGCTCTGCTCGAGGCTCCTCCTTCGGCCAGGGTAGAGACGGCTGCACCCTCGCCTGTCGAGCCAGCGGCCGAAGCAGACGGAGCCGGGGAAGAGGGGACAGGGGAGCAGCGGATGATAGAGACGCCGGATGCTCCAGCGCTGGTCTCGGCCACTTCCTTGGCGGTGGTTGGCCAAGAACTCTCTGTCGAGCCATGCCAGCCAGGCGACTTGACTCTTGCCCTTCCATCTTCTTCCGTCACGGTGGATGCCGGCTTGTGGGCGGAGGTGGACAGCACAGTGTAATTTGCTCCCCCAGCCCCGCCTTCGGTCGGCCACACCTCGTCGGAAGTACCGGTCCGCCATATGCTGACCACCCTACGGGCGATGCTCCTCGCCGATCCCTCTTTGTCGTATCGGGAGGTGCACACCATAGTGATGCAGCTGACCGGGGCGCTGCAAGTGCTCGGCTGCCCGCTGGGGGAATGGTCGCGGCGGGTCTTGCTATTATTGAAATACATCAAGCGCCGTGACTTCCTCGAGACCCAGGCTCCTGACGAACGTGCCGCGTTGGATGCCCAGGCGGACGAGTATCTGCAAGCCTTGGAAACACGGCGAGGCGACAGGGAGCGCCATAGAGAGGCTTGGGAGGAGAGCGAGGGCAAGGTCCCGTCTTTGAAGAGCCGAATTATAAAATTAGAGGGCTACCTCGCTGCAGCTAGGCTTGATCTCGCCGTGAACGAGGAAGTGGCCGAGAGAGAAAGAGAAGCCTTCGGTGCCGCTCAAGCCGAGGTGGAGTCCATGGAGGCGGAGCTTACTCAGCTGGAGGAGCGGAGGGGGCGGCTCCGCGACCGGACGAACTTGCCTTGCGTAGGGATTCTGCCACTCGAAGACATCTTCGGGGGCCTTGACTAGGCGTGGCTCCCTTTATTTTCCTTCCTTTTTTGTAACACAGGGGTATGCCCCGAAGTGCCTGTAATCCGACCCCCTTTTTTTTGAATATAGAAAAACATTTATGGCTTCGCGCGTTCTTGTGTATGTGTTTGCCCCAGAGGGAGCTTTCTCACCCTTCTTTCTCTTCCGTGCATATTGTCTTCTTCTTCCTCTTCTCTTGCGCTTGTATCTTCCCCCCCTTTTGCGTAGAGACCCATTGGCAGGGTATGAGTCTTTGCGGGGATTCGCTTCGGGAGGACCAGGCAGGGACCCATGTCAGGGTACAGGAGAGTGCTCACCTTCCCAAGGGGAGGACGCGGGGGCTACTCCACCATACCGAACGGGCAACTCCCTGGTTTTGCCGTAATATTGGAAGCGCGTGCTGGTCTCGAGCGAGGGGTACTTGGCCAGAGACCCTTTTCGCCGTTCAGAGGTGGCGGATAGAAAGGTCTGTTTAGTCAGTGACTCAGACGGGAGGTCCGGGCCAAAGGGGTACTCACCGCCCGGGGAGGACGGAGAGAAGAGTTTATTTAGTCAATGACCCGGACGGGAGGTCCGAGCCAAAGGAGTACTCACCGCCCGGGGAGGACGGAGAGAAGAGTTTGTTTAGTCAACTTTTAGTACCCCCCGCTGATGCAGGGCGGCGGCTGGAAATGGGGGGCGTTCCCCTCTTCTGGTTTTTCTTTTCTCTCTTTTTTTCCTTTTTTATATATATATTTTTTTTCTTCCTTTTTTTGCTTCTTCCCCTTTTTTCTTTCTACTTTTTTTTCCTTTTTTTTTGGCTTCTTCTCTCTTTCTCTTTCTACTTTTTTTCTCTTTTTTGCTTCTTCTCTCTTTCTCTTTCTACCCCTTTTTTCTCTTTTTTTTTGCTTCTTCTCTTCTTTTTTTTACCTCTTTTCTCTCTCTTCTTTTTTCTTCTCTCTTTCTCTTTCTATATTTTTTTGCTTCTTCTTTTTTTCTTTCTATTTTTTTTGCTTCCTTTTTTTTGTATCCCTTTCTCCCCTTTTTGGAAACCCGGCTGGTGGCCAAATCATTCGGACATTGATCACGTAAATCCGCCCCAAAATGGGGCGGAGAGTAATATTATTACCTGAATGGGGGCGCCGGAGCGTGGTACAGCCTCAAGTGCCTTCCATTAAGAGGCGGGAATTGAACCTCCCCGCGGTGGTTGACAATTACATAGGCTCCGCCTTCGTAGACTTTTTGGATTACGTAGGGCCCGAGCCAGTTCTCGTTCAGCTTACCTTTGGGGTTAGCCGCCATGAGATTTCTTCCCTTGACCATGACAAGGTCACCTTTCTTGAATTCGCGCTCCTTGACTAGCTTGTCAAAGGCGCGCGCAATTCGGGCCTGGTAGACTTGAATATTCTGTTGGGCTTGAAGCCGCTTTCCTTCCAGACTGGAGAGTTCTTCGAGCCTTCGCTCGGTGTTGGTCTGCCCTTCGGGGACAAGCCCATGCTGGATGGCGACCCTGAGGGACGGTATTTCCAGTTCGACGGGGACGATCGCTTCCGAGCCGTATACCAGAGAGAAGGGCGAGCAGCCCGTTGGGGTCTTGTATACGGTTCGGTATGCCCATAGTGCCTCGTACATCTTTTCTTCCCAGTCTTTCTTGTTAGAGTTGACAGTCTTGGCCAGGAGGGTGCAGAGTGTCTTATTGAAAGCTTCGGCCAGCCCATTGGCTTGTGGATTGTAAGGAGTTGAGGTCCTCCAATCAATTTTATACTTTTCTGCTAGTCGGTAGACCTTCTGGTTGCGGAAGTGGCTGCCGTTGTCTGACACGATTCGGTCGGGCACGCCGAACCGGAATATGATATTGCGGAGGACAAACCTGGCCACGATTTTTCCGGTGACCTCCCGTAAGGCAACAGCCTCGGCCCAGCGGGAGAAGTAGTCGGTCGCCGCCAGAATGTATTTGCAGCCTGTGGAAGATGCAGGTAAGGGGCCCACGACGTCTGTTCCCCATTGGGCGAATGGCCAACTGGGCGCGGTGGGGTGCAACTGCACGGGAGGCCTCCTAGGTATAGTGGCATGCTCCTGGCATCTCTGACATGACTTGGCATATTTGCAGCAGTCGTTGAACATTGCAGGCCAATAGTAGCCAAGTTTCTTGATTTCAATTTTCATTTTCGGTCCCGCCTGGTGTGCACCCGCCGTCCCGGCATGGACCTCCTTCATGACCCTCCAAGCTTCTTCAGTGGACAAACATCGGAGGAGCAGCCTCCGCCTGGCATCTGCCACAATTCGAAATAATATTCCGCTTCGGAGCTCATAAGAGTCCTTGGTTCTGACTAGCTTGATCTTTTCTTCTCTTCGGTCAGGCAACCGCTGGTGTTTGAACCACTGCATCAAGGGGTCTCTCCAGTCGGGCAGGCTGACGGCTTCCACTGTAGTGACCTCTAGGTCTTCTTCTTCTGATTCCTCTTCTACCATGCTGGGCATCTGGCGTTGGTTTATTACTTGGATATGGAGAGATCCATCTGGAGGCACCGCCAGTGAACTTGCCAATTTTGCCAATGCGTCGGCTTGTGCGTTCTCCCCTCTGGCGACATGGCCTATCTCGAGGAGGTAGAACCGCTCCATGAGTCACTTTGCCTTAGTGTGATAAGGGAGCAGCTCAGGCTTTCGGACATCGAACTGTCCCTTGACTTGCTTGACGACCAGCAGCGAGTCACCAAACACTTGGAGCATCTTGATCTCCATTTGAAGGGCGACCTGGAGGCCGATGATCAGAGCCTCATATTCTGCTTCATTATTGGTGCAGGGTTTGCTAATGCAGCAGGAAGTGTGCATCACTTCCCCGTCTGGTGACTTGAGGATGATGCCTGCTCCGGCTCGTACCTTGGCGCGCCCGGACGAGGCCGCCTCTGTTCTCGAGGCCCCGTCGAAGTATAGCTGCCAGAGGGCTTGTTGTATTTGGTCTACCTCCAGTGTTTCATCCTCGGGCAGCTCGGTGGCCAAAGGGGAGTCTTCGGGCACGGGGTGTGCTGCGAAGAAATCCGCGACGGCTTGTCCCTTAACGGCCTTCTGCGGCACGTAGGTGATGTCGAACTCCATGAGTAGCACGGCCCACTTGCCAAGGCGCCCCTTTGGGACGGGCTGGAAAAGGATGTGCTTAATGGGGTCGGCCCTGGATATTAAGCTGACTTCATGGGACAGCATATAGTGCCTCATCTTCTTGACTGCGAAGACCAAGGCTAGGCAGATCTTCTCAATCGGGGTGTATTTAGCCTCTGCACCCACCAGTCTTCGACTGAGATAGTAAAGAGCCTGCTCTTTTCCCTCATCATTGTTCTGGGCGAGCATTGCCCCCAGTGAATATTCGGTGGCCGCTATGTTCAGAATCAGCGGTCTACCTTTGACAGGTGCCCCCAGGACAGGCGGGGCCTTCAGGTACTCCTTTAGCTGGTCGAACGCGTGCTGGCATTCGTGACCCCAGCTGAAGGGTGCATTCTTCATCATTAGTCTGTGGAAGGGTTGGCAGCGCCCTGACAGGTTGGAGATGAACCTGCGGATGTAAGCTAAACGCCCCTGCAGGGACCTCAGCTCTCCCAGACTCTTCGGAGGAGGCAGCTCCTGGATGGCCCTTATCTTCAGGGGGTCGATCTCGATCCCTCTGTGCCGGACAATAAAGCCGAGGAATTTCCCACTGGACACGCCAAAGGCGCACTTCATGGGATTCATCTTCAGCCCGTACTGCCGGAGCCTTTGGAAGACGACCCTGAGGTCACTCAGGTGCTCGTCTCTTTTCTTGGTCTTGACGACCAGATCATCAATGTAGCACTCGACCTTGCCGTACAGCAGCTCGTCAAAGATCTTGGTCATCGCCCGCTGATATGTGGCACCGGCATTCTTGAGGCCGAAGGGCATCCTCTTGTAGTGAAATATCCCTTTGGGTGACCGGAAAGCTGTATGGACCCGGTCATGGTCGGCTATCCAGATTTGGTTATAGCCGGATGACCCATCCATGAAGGACAGGGCCTCGTGGCCAGTGGTTGCATCAATCATCACTTCGGTGATAGGCACCGGGAAGTCATCTTTCGGGCAGGCTTTATTCAGGTCGCAGAAATCCACGCAAATCCTGATCTGTCCATTCTTCTTTTTCACTGGTACAATATTGGCCAGCCATGTGGTGTATTGATTTTCCGCCACAAAGCCGACATTTATGAGCTTGTCGACCTCTTTGCAGATCTGGCTGGTTAGCTCCGGCCTCATGCGCCGGGGAGGTTGCTTCACTGGTTCCACCTTGGGATCGATGGACAAGATGTGCTGAGTCACCTCGGGGCTGAGTCCGGGCATTTCTTTGTAATTCCAGGCAAAGCAATCCCGGAATTCTTGCAGCAACTTTGTGTATTGTTCTCTCTCCTGTAGGGGCATAAGGGCACTCAGAAAAGTTGGCCTGGGGTCGTCTTCCGTACCAAGGTTGACCTCAATCAATTCGTCGACCGTGACCTGGCCGCCATTTTCAATTTCCGGCGGGGCTGGCGACAGATCGACGAAGTCCTGGTCTTCATTGTCCACGGGCTCGAGGACGCCATCTTCCTCTTCTCGTTCATCATGACTGGGCATGGAGGCTGCATTCACCTCGCACTCCTCCTGGGCCGTAGCTGCCGGGTACGTGAGGTCCGCTGGCTCAGAGGGGCATAGGTCCATCTCGGGCTCCTCCGTGTATTCATCATAGACCGCTCCTGCGGGAGCCGGGGTAGCCGCATCTTCGGGCGCCTGGTGTTGGATGTACACAGTGTAGGCTCCTGTCCTGGGGTTGTCCGCCACATGGGGGCGTGGTGGGGCTACCACATAGTCCCCCATTCTGAGCTCATCCCTGTCAATGAGGCTTTGAGCAATGTCTTTGAAGACATAGCAGTCTTCAATGGCGTGGCCCAGCATCTGGTGGTAAGGGCAAAATAGTGGGTCCCCGCTTCTTCGGGTGTCTTGCGGCCTCTTGGACCGTGGAAGGGAGACCTTGCCGTAATGGCAGCCCAGTCGAAGATGCCCCGGGTCTTCTCTCTCGGAAAGGAATAAGGCTTCTGCAGCTTCTCTTGGAGTGTCAGCCCTTGCCTGGTTGGCCGCTCGGTCAGCGAGCTTGCCATGTCTCTCATTTCCCGCCTTGACAAGCGGGGGTGTTGGGACTGGTGCCTCGGGGCCGAGGCATCCGGCCACCCCATGGGGGGAGGGAGCCCTGGATCAGGTCGGCGACTAGCGAGGTTAACTCGGCAGCCGCCTTAGCATCTCGATCTCCCGTTGCTGCCTGTGGTACAAGGCGTACATGACGGGGTCGTATCGAGGGGAATTCGGAGCATGCAAGCTTGGTGACTTTCAGCAACCGTCGATCCAGGTTTGGTGGCTTCCATATTCTTTCAAACATTTCCCTCCGGCTGGAGGGCTGGTAGGGAGGAATCATCTGCTTTCTGACCATTCTGGCTGCCCGGTCAGTCATGTGGGGAAGTCCCGTAATGGGGACGTGCGGGTCATGCAACTCGTCAGGGAACCGGCAATCGTCGTCTTCCCTGACTGGCTTCTCCCCGGCCACATAGAAGATAGTGGGCGGCCCCTCGGGGTTAGGCACCTCGAAGGTTCTCAGTTGTTCAGCCGCTTGGCATTCAATTTCCGCTATCGGCTTGACGATCCCTGGCGGGACCCTGACATCTTCTAGCAGGTCTTCGAGGCAGGGTGCCCCCGGTGTGGGGTAGATAGGGAGAGGGGCTGCCCTAAATACCCCTTCCTCTTGTGCAATAAATGGTACATGTGGGGGAGCCACATAGCCTGGGGGCGGCGGAGGAAACCAGCCTCCCGATTCCATTTTTTTCTTTCCCTTGTCTTGGATGACTCGAGGAGCTTGCTTCGCCTTCTCTAAGTATAGATTGGCATCTGACAGGTGACACTCGAACACCTCGAACGGGTGGAGGTCGGCGAAGATTCTGACTTCCTTTCCCTCGCAGGGGTACTTGATGCATTGATGCAAGGTGGAGGGCACCACCCTATTTTGGTGTAGCCAGGGCCGGCCGAGCAACGCCTTGTAGGACGTGTTGGAGTTGATGACGTGGAATTGGACTTTGGAGGTGAAGTCGTCAAAGGTCAAGTTGAACTCTGCGACCCCCATGGGGACCTCACATTTCTGGTTAAAGCTGGCAATCTTGACATTTTTAACTTCGACCAGGTGTACGTCAAAGTAGTGCTTCTGGTATACCCGGTACGGGAGTATATTCACTGCTGCCCCTGGGTCGATCAAGACCCTGTTGATAGGCTGGCCGTTCAGCTACCCTTTCATGTAGAGGGGCCTGTTATGGCTGCAAGTCGGTAGGAGCATGTCATCTTCTGTGAAAGCCACTGCTACTTCAGGTGGTATTTCTGCCAAACAGGCTTCAAGGTGTGCTGGCGTCTGGAGTGCGGCGATGATGGCTTGCCGTGTTTCTTCGTTCAAGGACAGCATCTCCCACACCGTGAACCGGGTCGGGATTTTCTTGAGGTGTCTGACTATTCGCTCGGCCGCCCGCACCTTGAGCAATTTCATCTCTTCGGGCTTGCTGCGCCTGCCCTCATCCTAAGGCTGGGGTGCCAGCTCAGGGGATGCCTGTTTTGTGGGCTCTGTTGCGGCATGTTGAGCTGGCGGGGCCTGCTGGGCTTCCTCTATTTCTCGCATGAATTCGGCGAGGTTTGGGATGCCGTTGAATTCTCCTTCCGGCTGGGCAGGAGCTGTAGCTGGTAGAGCTTGAGGAATGCTTGCTTTACTGGTCGCAGCGGACCCCTGGGGGTGCACCCGCCTTCCTGCTCGAGCGGACAGGAACTCGGCGAATGACGGGGCGCCTTGGCTCTTGGTACCCCCGGGGTAGAGACCTGATGGGGGAGGGATCTCGGTGCCTCGGACCTCAGGGTCGGGTATCTGGTATGGTTGTTCCCCCTTGAGCATGATGTTGAGGCTGCCCTGAGGGGGACGCCCCCACTTCTTCCCTGACCTGGTGGCGTGCTGGGAGGTGGATGCTTCAGCTTGACTCACCTCTGCCGGCTCATGGGGTGGCTCTTCTTCTTTCTCTTCCAGGGAGAGAGAGGTGTCGAACAACGCCGAGAGGGTGTTGCAGGCGAAGACGACCTCCTTTTTCTTCTTGCCCTTGGGTCTTCTCTTCTTCTTCTTCTTGCCCGCCGCAGCGGATGGCTGCTCCCGAATAGGTTCACCCCACAGGGGAGGCTCTTTATCTGCATCAGCTTCTGTTCCTGGAACCAGCTCGAGTGGCTCGAAATCCTCCCAGGGAACATATTGTTTTAGCTCGACGGGCTGGATTTTGGGCTGCTCATAATCTTCAAGCCCGTCAATAATAGCCTGGAGTCTCTCAACCGTGGGGCTAGTCTTCTTGTACATCCGCAACGGGGCAGAGCTCTT
Source organism: Amorphophallus konjac (assembly GCA_022559845.1). Lineage (NCBI taxonomy): Eukaryota > Viridiplantae > Streptophyta > Magnoliopsida > Alismatales > Araceae > Amorphophallus > Amorphophallus konjac. The sequence continues at coordinate 315,684,435 of CM040119.1, read as the reverse complement.
CTTGTTGTGAGTGGGCCGCCTCATGACCAGCCGAGGGGCCGTGTCGTGGCAAACCGGGCTTGCCGGGGGCGGTGCAGGCAGGGGCGCTGCTACCCTCGAGTGAATTCCTGGGGTAGGTCGAGAGGCGCGCGCCTTTCTAGTTTTTCTGGGTATAGTCTGCCACCCTTCTTGGTCTTGAGCTGGGGCCCTGATGAAGGTCTCATAAGTGGCACGGGCACAGGCTTCCGCCCATTCTTCTGGCAACTCCTGATATAGTGAGGTCATATTGACGGAGGAGGCTATGCTGGGCAGCTCGTGTGGCTGCGGGGGGTCTACTTTATGCTCCCCCATGTCCAGCTCCCCGTCCCTGATTAAGGACTCAATAACGTCCTTGAAGACGTAGCAGTCTTCAATGGTATGCCCGAGCACCCGATGGTACATGCAGAAGCGCGGGTCATCCTTCTTCAGGTCGCCAGGCCTTTTCGGCTCGGGTAGTGTGATTTTATTGTAGCTAGTTGCCCATTCAAACAGGAGCTTGGACTTGTCCCGGGAGAAGGAATATAGCTTGTTTCTCATCTTCTCCCTTAGCGAGGGGCCTTCCCGCCGCTCTGTGGTTCTAGGCGGCGGAGGGTTGGCCGCTCCCTTGGCTTTCTCCTTCTGCTTTTCAAAAGCCTGGAAGTCTAGTGCATGCACCTCCGGGGGAGCCGGCTTCTTCTCCGCCTGCCTGGCCCTCTGGCTTGACATGGCTGGGGTGGAGGAGTCTCGGGCCAAGAATGCCTCGATCTCCGCTACCACATTGTTCAGACGGTCAAATGTCTTGACCTCAGTGCCGATCATCCTTTCTAGCATTTCTTTCTTTAAGTTTTGCTTGCAGATCTGAACTGCGTCCTCCTGATGCGGGGGGCGTTTGCACCTCATACTAAGGTTCCTCCATCTTTTGATGTAGTCGAGGGCCGACTCATCATTCTTCTGCCTTGTGGCGTAGAGTTCAGCCATGGTAACTTCTCTCTCGGCCACGTAGAATCTTTCCTTGAACTTCTTCTGCATGTCGGGCCAATCGGCCACCGACCCGGGTGACAAGCCGGAGTACCATTCAAAGGCAAGTCCGGTGAGTGTTGAGCCGAAGAACTTCAGGAGGTAGGCCTCATCAGCAGCCAGGTCTCCCATGACGTTCACATAGTAGGCAATGTGTTCCCTGGGGGATCCTTGCCCTTTGAACTTTTCAAATTTCGGCAGCTTGGTGACGCCAGCCGGCAACTTCCTGGCAGCATAATGAGCCGGGTAGGGTACCCGGTAGACGTCGAAAGGCGTCTGATCCCCATCGCCCCTCTCGGCCAACTTCATGTCTATCATCTGCTCGAGCATCAGCCGGCTGACTGCCGCCGGGTCGACTGGGCTCGGGTAGAAATGAGCGGGCTGTGCGCTCGGGGTGGCTACCACGGTCGCTCGGGGGGCCATGGGAGACCCTTGTGAAAGCGGAGCCTGTGGCGGGGTCACCGCTGTGCAATGTGCCTGCTGCGGGGGAGTGCCCCCGAGGGGATCGAGGGTTGACGGAAGAGCTGCCTCGGAAGACTGCCCCCTGTCCCTGGGTACCTCGGGTGTGACCTCGGTCTGCCAGGACATTGGGGGTGGTGTGTTTCGCTCATTCAACTGCTTTTTAAGTGATTCGATTTCCTGCTGGAATCGTTGCATCATGAGCAGCATTACTGGGTCAGTTGTGGGGAGACTGGGCATGCCCCCCGTCTCTTCGGCTGGGGCGTCCTCGGATGATGTCGAGGGTCCGCCACTCGTGTCGCCGGTGGTGACTACATTGGCCGTGAGGCCATGAGGGGTTCCTCAGGTGGGGCCCCTTCGACTCCTGTGGGTGTCGCGCCGCCTGCCGCTCTTCTTCTTCTGGTAAGGGGTCCCGGCCTGGCGGCTATTCTGGCCAATTCTCCCGGGTCGGTGGGTAAGGCCCCATACCGACCATGAACTCCTGCCATATTGCAGGTGAATGTCTGCCATTTCTTATTCTTATTTCTTCTCGACGCCCTCCGGGACGGTCCTCCTGGGAATGTCAGCCTGTCGAAGACCGACCGTCGGGGCGGCGCTTCCTCCCGTACAGGGGACTGGCGCGGCTCCTCCGGGCTGGTCCTCGACTCCATACTAGGTGCAGGTCCCCCTCTTTCTTCCTGGAAGGCGGAGGCCATTGCCCCCAGTAGTCTCTGGCGGCCAGCGGGGGTGCTACCCGGGCCTCGGAGGTAGTTCCTCATGGCCTGCTCGATCCCTTCCCACTCCTGGTCTGGGAGAGCGGCCTGGGGTTGCGCGTCGATGATAGCGGCAGGAGGGGAGTAGGCCGTGAGAGCAGGGCGGGCGACATTGTGCCGGCGCCCTCGGCGACGGCGATGAGCATTCTCGGACGGCACCGGAATGACGGGTGCCGGTCGGAGAGTGGGGGTCACTGCCTCGACCCTGTCATCGCGTCGGGCCCTCCTGGGCGGAAAGTGCTGGGCCCTGCCTGGGCGAGTACAGTGGGCTGGGCCTCCTTAGGTACCCAGACTTGCTACAGTTTAGCCGGCCTGTGAACCGGCGTCCTTTTTTGTGTCACGGCTGGGGTCGCGGGCACTGCCCTCTCTTTCAACTTCTCCAGTCCGTGGAAGGAGTTGCGGACTGGGATGGTAGGGATGGTGCGGTCCGGCGCCGGTTGGGACCTCTGTCCGTCTAGGTGGACTCGGAGGGCCCCGACGGTCATTGACTTCCCGGAGTTGGAGGCGCGACGCCCTGAGCCGATGCTAGTGTTGTTTCTCCGGAGCCTTCTCTGGTGGGATGTCGACCCCTGGTGGGATGGGCCGGTGGTGTGGTGCACGTGGTGCACGTTGCAGCTGAGCGTCGTTGTGGGGACGCTATTGTTGTCTTCGGCCACAGCTCGGCCGGCGGCAGCTTCGACGGCTCCCGGAGCGGGAGCGTTGGTTTGAGGCTCCTCGGGCGCTCGTGCGTCGAGGATGTCAACGAAGGCCACCCCCAAGAAGTTGGGGAAGCCCACGGTGGGAGGGAAGCTCCCGAAAGTGAGGGGCACCGCCAGGTAGCCGCCTCGCACATGATTCTCCACAACCTCAGGGCTGCAGACAACAGCCATTGTCGGCTCCATGATGCCTTTCTCTTTCTGCATTTAAGAAAGTAGCACAATTAGTATTACAAGAAGGGGGCCGCGGGGCCCCTAATTTCGGCAAAGAGATGAAGGGTGGAGAGGTCCCACCGGGCGTGCCAGAGTTGTGGACGCACTTTAATTCACCCGTTCGGGCGGTTCGTCTATTGGGTGCGTGGGCGTGCCAGTCACCGAAGTGACGATTTATTCGGGCTCCGAAGAGCCCATGGTGCGCTCGATCTGACTTCGTCAGATGATTGTGTGGTTCGTGTCGGGACCGAATCCCGTCGCGCCATAAAGGCCACGACGTCATTTACATCCCCCATACGAGGGAATACCCTTGATTAATTGCCGAAATTAGAGGCCCTGCGGCCGAAAAGAGTAATACTAATTATGCGAGAGAGATAGGGGTAGACCACACTGAAGGTTGTATTAAGGCCATAAACTGTCGGCCATGTCGGCCACTCGTAGACCTTTTCGCATTCGGACACAGGTCCGTGGCAGAGTCACAATGAGAAAACCGAGGTAGATCCCTTCAGATGTCTGCCGAGCATGCGGCAATTTTTAATGAGGATTCGGAAGGTATCCGGAACGAGAAAACAGATCCGGTCCAATTAGAATGTCGGCCCGAGGTTAGATCAAAGCCTGGCCATGTCGGGGTAATTCCCAAGACTCGGGCTTGACCTGAAAGGGCGGCGTTGTTGTTCCTTTTGCCCCGGGTCACGGGGAGAGGTGGGGGCTGCAGTGTGAGCCTTAGCATCTTTTATCTGGGGTTTTCTTAGTTATGTCTTCTGGGATTTCTGATTTGATGCTCATTGTTTACTCGTGCTTTTGTCCGGGATGATTTCACTTCTTTTATTCATGATTATTCTTATTATTATTATTTGTTTATTATTACCCCTCCCACCTCTTTTATCGTGATTAACATTGTGCATTCAGAGTCCTTTAATTAGCGTAATTTTTATTGATTTATTTGCTATTATTAATGCCCTTGTCGTGATGTATATATGCATGCATGTAGTGTGCCGGCGAAGGAAACAAGGTGTACCGCTGGAGGCTTGGGGTGTGCCGCTGAGGGCTGAAAAGGGCGTACCGCTGAAGGCCAAAGGGCGTACCGCTGAAGGCCAAAGGGGCGTACCGCTGGGGGCTGAAAAAGGCGTACCGCTGGAGAGTGTGTCGGTGAAGGAGGGGGGTGGTATATAGTCTGTAAGTTCCCCGAGCTCGAAGTCTATACGTTGGCTACTCAAAGTCTATACATTGAATGGCTCAAAGTCTATACGTCGGGATGTAAAGTCTATACACTGCTCAAGTCTATACACTGGCTATCACGAAGTCTGTACGTTGGCTGGCTCAAGTCTACACGTTGGACAAGTCTATACGTTGAAGTGTGAAGTCTATACACTGTCCCAAGTCTGTACACTGGCTAAGTCTATACATTGGAGTGTGAAGTCTATACACTGCCCAAAGTCTATACACTGGATAAGTCTGTACATTGGGATATGAAGTCTATACGCTGCCCAAGTCTATACACTGGCGTCAAGTCTATACACTGGCTAGTCTGTACATTGGGACATGATGTCTATACGCTGCCCAAGTCTATACATTGGCTAAGTCTGTACATTGGGATATGAAGTCTATACGCTGCCCAAGTCTATACACTGGCTATCACGAAGTCTGTACGTTGGCTGGCTGGGGGTGTACCGGCGGAGGGAAGGAATGGCGTACCGCTGAGGGTTGACGGGGAGCGTACCGCTGAGGGCAGAAAGGGCGTGCCGCTGAGGGCTAAAGGGGAGCGTACCGCTGAAGGCCAATGAGGGCGTGCCGCCGAAGGCCAGTGGGGTGGGATGGTGGGGGTCTGGCCAATCCTCGAGTTCTTATTTTAAGGCTTTTCTTTTCTTCTTATCTTAATTTTTTAATGCAGTTTTATATAAACTTCTTCCCATATTTTGTTTCGTTCGGTTCAGCCTCCTTTCTCACGGGTTAGGCATCCGGGCTACCGGGTAGTTGATCAGTTCGGTTCTCGTCATGGCGCCGGCAGTGGCTTGATTAGTTGAGAGGTTCATTAATTATCTTGCTCGTTTGTTGCCTCCTTTTGCCTCTTTTAACTATTTATTAGTTTCTCACAAAAATTCGGCAGCATCTCCCCTTGACCCGGGACGTAAGGGAGATAAAGAGAACGCACCCACATGGAGTGGCGGAACCCGAAAACTGGAGGTGGGCCCCCGGGGGAGCAACACCTTTATAGAACCTCAAAAAAAAAACGTGAAGGAAGGGGCTCGGAGGCGAGGCCAAGGAGTGGGCTGCTGGGAGGCTGAGGGTGCGCCGCTGAAGGCCATAAGGTGTACCGGCCAAAGGCGAATCGGGGCGTGCCGGCCAAGGAGTGTGCCGGCTAAGGGTGAGAGAATGTGTGTGCCGCTGAGGGCAGAAAGGGGGCGTGCCGGCCAAGGAGTGTGCCGGCTAAGGGTGAGAGAATGTGTGTGCCGCTGAGGGCAGAAAGGGGGCGTGCCGGCCAAGGAGTGTGCCGGCCAAGGTTAGAGGTGTGTGCCGGCCAAGAATAGATGAGGTGTGCCGCTGAGGGCCAAAACTGGTGTGCCGGCCAGGGGCCGGAGAGGTGCATCGCTGGAGAGTCAAAGGGGATTGAGTATGTGGGCTGGGAGATCTGCAGGCCATCCAGGAGCATGGGAGAGGGATTCAAGGCCGGGGGAGAAGCCACTTAGCTGCTGTGTATTGGGAGATAGGGTGAGGGTCTCCCTCCTTCCTAAACCGGTGGACATAGCAGAGGGCCACGGAAGGAATCGAAGGGCCTATAAGGCCAAGGATCATGGGAGGACGGTCATATGGACACGGAGGCCCCAAGAACACCAGAGAAATGGGGAGACGGAGGGAAGAACGGACAACCCGTTGGAAACCGCGAGGACTAGCATAAGCCAACGAAATCAAAGAGAAAACCCAAGAGGAACAACTTTCATTCATGGGAATCGAGAGGGCACTGCCCTATATGCATATCATAACGAAAAAAAGAATGCCAAAGATGATGCCATGGCCAAGAAAGGGGAAAAGGCCCCACAAAAGAAAAGAAGACATAAAAGGAAGAGGAGGAACGGAGGGTAGGAGGGAGGCCAGCCGCCCCTAACTCTTTCCCCGTTACATCGAACCCTCTCTCCCTTACTCTTGCTCCCTTCCGGTGGTGGTGGTGGTCGTCGGAGGAAGCTCCCGGCAGGGAGGGAGCCTCTTCTTCTTCTTCTCTCTTCTTCTCTTTTCTTCTGCCTGTGTGCGTCTGTCTGCCTCTTCTCTTCTCCCTCTGTCCTCTGCTGTTCGAAACGAAGGGGAGGGTTTTTATACCCCGGACAGCGGGAGTCTTCGTGCAGGAGCCTCGAAGCGGGAAGTGGCCCGTGATCATGAGGTTTGACCTGCCTGTCCTGGCTGTCAGTGGACTAGGCCACGTGGCCCAACGATCGGCTGCCACTTCAGACGGCTCCACTGCGCGCCAAGGATGCGTAGGGCATGGGCCTCACGTCGGCCGTTGAAAGTGCCTCACGCTATGCCGTTGAAGGGCTGAACAAGCTTGCCACTGTAGTGCTGAAAGGGCGTACCGCTGGAACCCCGGATGGGCGTGCCGCTGAACGGCCTGAAGGGCGTGCTGCTGGGGACCCTGCAGGGTGTGCCGCCGAAGACCCCCAGGGGGCGTGCCGTTGAAGACCCCCCCCATGGGGGGTGTGCCGTTGAAGACCCCCCCCTGGGGGTGTGCCGATGAAGACCCCCCCCCCCCCATGGGGGGTGTGCCGGTGAAGACCCCCCCCCCCCCATGGGGGGTGTGCCGGTGAAGACCCCCCCCCCCCATGGGGGGGTGTGCCGGTGAAGACTCCCCCCATGGGGGGTGTGCCGGTGAGCCCCCATAGGGGTGTGCCGGTGAAGGCCGCGGCAGGGTGTGCCGCTGAAGGGAGCGTGCCGCTGGAGGGTTCTGCCAGGGCGTGCCGTTGAAGCCTCAACTGGGCGTGCCGCTGAAGGGCTAAATGGGCGATTTTGAGCCCATTGTGAGCATGAGCTGTGGCCCATTTGATTTTCTTCGAGGCCCTACGAGCTGTGGGGCCCTTTTATGCTTGATTTCTCCGGGGTTTCTTCACTCGGCGCCGTTGTCGATGCTGGGCCGAGCATGACATTTAGATGTGCGATTTTTGGTGTCCACAGGTCCTTGGATGCTAGTAGCATCTCTTTCAAATGTTTTCTTTGACCTTTTCATTGTCACTATATCATCATCCTTCATGATCCTGCAATCCTCAATGACATGTCCATGGTTTCCACAATAAAAGTATTGAGGGATGGCATTTCTAGCAAAGGATATTCTTTCATGAGCAAAAGTATTTTCAAAAGTATTCCATCTCCTATTTCCAAAGGATCTAGTTCTAACAAAATCAAACCTAGCATTCGTTCTAGAAGCATGGAAATTATCACTTTTCAAAAACCAACAGTTTTTCATAACATGACCGTATTTTCTACAATGAAGACAACATAGAGATGTGGGTTTACGGAAAGTTTTTTCATTGTTTGCATGAGTTTTTGGAAAGAAGTTTCTCTTGTAAAATGAAAACTTTTGAGCATGAGTAGCATGGTTATCATTGAATTTTCTTTGAATATTGAACTTAGCATTGTTAGCATGAAGTTCATCTTTTTGCTACACAAAGTAATTTTTCATCACATGGCCAAGTTTATGGCAATAAAAACATGAAATATTCCTTTGTCTTTTGAAAGCAAATTTTTCTTTGCATGCATGTTGGTCATCTTTTTTCATGATATCACAATCATCCATAACATGACCATGCATGCCACAGTAAAAACAACTCAACTTTGAACTTTTAGGAACATGAGCATGCTTTTCATGATTTTGGTGAGAATCAAATTTTCTATTATGACTCTTAGGACTATTTTGACAGTTGGGTGATGAAGCAAATTTCTTGGTCCTAGGTTGGGAATGAGTTTTAATCTGGGGTTTCTCAACAAAAGATGCATTAGAAGAACATGAAGCATGCATGAATGTCGTTTGAGTTTTCAGACCAAAAGCTTTCTTTTTAGTGGGTTCATACCCAAGACCTTCCCTTTGAAAATTCACCTTGGTCCCCAAGATTTTATCTAGGTTGTCTTTCCCCTTGACAAATTTGGACAAAGATGCATTCAAATCAATGATTTCATTTTCAAGGGATGCAATGTGCAATTCATAGCTAGCAATTTCTTGTTCACTGCAAACATTACATTCACTTAACACTTTATTTGCAGTTTTATAGCTTTCAAGTTCTTGTTCCAGCACATGCAATTTTTCACATTCATTAACAACCACGGATTTTCCTTTTTCAAGAACTAGCAGTCTTTCAGATATGGCGTTGTTTAATTGTTTCAATCTTTCATTTTCAGATTTAAACAACGCATTTTCTTTTTCACTTTTATCAAAACTGTTCAATCTACCTTCAAGCAAAGCATTCTCGATTAGCATGGCACCATTTTTCTTTTTAAGTTCCTCATTTTCAAACATGATGCTCTTGCTATCAATTTCAGAATCAAGAAGTTTTTCAAGCATTTTATCATCGTCACATAAGGAATCCAACTTGTTTCTAAGACATTTCAGTTTCTTCAAGTAATGAAATCTTAGACAACAAGAGTGTGTTCTGATCAAGCAAATCATCGGAATCATTTTCAATTTCAAGAGCAGTATTAGATTTTCTGAACATTTCAAGCTCTTCATTCATACAAGATATTTAATCTGAAAATAATTCAACTTTGGATTCTAGAAGTTCATTATCATTTTCTAGATTTTCAATTTTTGATTCTAACTCAATGCATTTTTCACAAGAAACACTAGCATGCACATTCTCACTAGTTTTCTTTTTCAGATTTTTATTTTCAGATTTGATTTTCTTATATCGACTCGATAACTCCTCATAAGCATCAAGAAGTTCTTCAAATGACATTTTGTCTTCATCAGAGTCAGAGTTAGAATTTATCTCATTTGAAATTTCTTCACCATGAGCCATTAAGCATGGATCCATTACTTCTTCTTCATACTTCCGTGCCAATTCGTCCCAAAGGTCTCTTGCCGGCCTACACAAGAGAATTTGTGAAAGTATATTAGACTCAATCGCATTCAAGAGAAAATTAAATGCTCTAAGATTCATTGCATTTTTCATGACATGCATATCATCCCATTTGTTATGTTCAGTAGAAAGCTTGTATGGACCTTCACATATGGCCTTCCAAACATTAGGCTCATGCAAACTAAGATAAACACACATAGCATTTCTCCAAGAAATATAATCATGACCATTAAAAATAGGAAGGCAATTCATAGAGATTTGATCAATAGAAAAATTCATGATTGACAATGTACTAGTATCACTCTGTAGATCGTTAGATCTAGGGATAACAGAGCCTCGCTCTGATACCAATTGTTGGGTCCCGTAGTGCAGGAACACGGTTCTAGAGGGGGGGTGAATAGAACCCTCTACTAAAATTATGTCCAATTGAAACTGTTTACTAGCTCACAGCGGAATTAGCAAGATTAGCAAGATTTAAGAATTTAAACTAATTAGAATAGACTTGATTCTCTCAATCTCACCGTACTCACTCGAACGGATAACTAGATATGAACAATAAGCAAACCACCACAGTACAAACCACAATGCACGGGAATTTTTAAGGTGGTTCGGGACCACGACGGGCTCCCTACGTCCACCCCTCACCAAACCAGTGAGGCTTCACTGATGTATAAAACAGCCCGAGGATAAATCCCCACACACACACGGAGCCAAGCTCCAACACACACACGTAGGATGAAGCCTACACAATCACACGGGAGTAAACCCCCAAACACACACGGGGAACACACCCCAAATGACGCTCAAGCACACCCGCGGATATCCTCCGCACAAACCGACGCATACGCATCAACACAAACACTCGGAGAACCCTTTCTCCGAACACACACACACAAAATATCCTTTCAGAAATTTAAGAAGCAAAGACAAATAGACGCAGTGAGCCCCAAACAAACTCTAGAGACTGAATCAAAGAAGTTAAAGCATGTATGAAGCTCTCCCTTCAAGAAAGACTCCGGCTCTTCTTGGCTCGTTGTCAGATGGCCACGATTTCGGCGTCCTCACGTTCCTCTCTTCGAGACGCTTCTTTTCTTCTTCTACCACGAGCTCCAAATCTCCATGGATGTAGATGATAACCCTTCCTCAAGAGCTCCTTGGTTGCTTTGCCCCTTTTCTCCACCTACAAGATAGAACAAAATACATTAGGGCTTCTCTCCTTGCAAATTCGGAGTTCACATTCATATATATAGAGGAGTGGACAAAAGACACATAAAACCCTCCCAATACATGATAGAAACCCCCTAATAACATTAGAAACCATTGGGGGGTAGTTTGGTAAAGTTTAGACATGATTTCATACGGTTTCGGATGCTCCCAAGAATCCCGTGCCGGAATGGGTCGACCCCATGGGAACCAGAGGGCGGCCGGAAGTAAAAATCATACCCAATTTTCATGGGTCGACCCCTACACACAGGGTCAAAGTGTTGTGTTCTGTTTGGTCCAGAACACTTAGGGGTCGACCCTATGGGTCGACCCATGCTAGAAAGGGCTATAAAAAGACTTTAAACCTCCATGATTCCAAGGGAATAAATGTGATTAGATGTTACCATTATCCCATGTAGATTAACAATGTATTTTCATCCTGAAAACATGAAAAAGCAAGTGGTTAGTTGAGAATCAAAATCTTTGCATCAAGCAACAATACTATGAACATGTTGACATTAAAACACATCATTGAACCTATTTAATCATGTATTTGACTTCTCAATTTAACCAACCAAAACATGGAAGCTTTAATGTGTAATTAGCATCTTTGGCCACAAGGCTCACAATAAGAATATGCATGAACATATGCAAGTTGAATGAGCACTTTCATTGAACATTTTGAGCCTTTCCAAAAGCATGATTGTTTCATTAACGCTCACATTGAATTAATCATTAGTCCATCACAAGGAAACAAAAAACCTTGACTTTAACAATCCAAAAAATCTCATTTGAAAAATGCATGAACCACCATCAATGCATTAAGATCTCATGAAAGATGTGCATGAAAACAACCCGGAACTTAATATAAAAATGGTTAGATGTTACCATTGTTCACTTGACATGAGAGGGTTTAAAAACCATCTATGAACCTGTAGAACCACAAACATCAAGTTAGTTTATGTATCAAAAATTGAGTTCTCCTTAACTTGATTCTTCCACATAAAACTCCATAACGTTACACATTCAAATGCACATGAAATATACTCATGACTGTAGAGACTTGCTAAGAAGAATGTTCAGACTTTGTATATGAACCATGTATAGACTTGGAAAGCTTGAAGGCACAAAACACTTGGCCAATGTACAGACTTGGCTTGAAGGCCAATGTACAGAGTTGGAAGCTTGAAGGCCAATGTACACACTTTGAAAGATTGAAGGCCAATGTATAGACTTGGAAGATAGAAGGCCAATGTATAGACTTGGATGTAAGAAGGCCAATGTATAGACTTGGAAGCTTGAAGCAATGTATAGACTTGGAAGATTGAAGGCCAATGTATAGACTTGGAAGATAGAAGGCCAATGTACAGACTTGGAAGATTGAAGGCCAATGTATAGACTTGGATGTAAGAAGGCCAATGTATAGACTTGGATGTAAGAAGGCCAATGTATAGACTTGGAAGCTTGAAGCAATGTATAGACTTGGATGTAAGTGAAACATTTCAGAGCAACTCAAAACAAACGTTCATGTGACGCATAATCAGTTCATAAACATGAATAAGCATGAATTATAAATGCAGTTCAGAGCATGTAAAACCATGGGCAACAAGATATCACGCATTTGTCAGTTCATTAAGAACACCAACATAATGTTTCCATGTAGTCACTAATGTGAACATCTACATTAAGGATGTGTGCATGAAGGACCATTGTTTCCATGAAGACACCCATGTAAACATCAACATTAAGGATGTGTGCATGAAGGACCATTGTGTTTGAACCACCTGCAAAACAAGATATTATAGTGTTAGCTTGTTTATGTCTTTATGGAAACATTCATTTATGCAATGAGTATTTGGGGAACTTTGAATCTTCCATTACATCTAAGGCATATGTAATGATATGGGAGCTCAATCATTCAAATAACATTGCCAAGATACGCTTACATATCATGAAACTCAATGTGAATATGCAAACATATGTAAATACGCGTTTTCATTATGCATCACCATGATCTCATACACACATGTAGCTATGCATATTTATACAGATGTTTCCACACTTACATTATCATTCAAGCACAAGGCCAAGCAAGGCCACACAATAAAGTCATTTTGTAATCATCGAAATCACATGCACAACAAAAGTCTATACATTGACCCTTGGCTGTAGTTCAAAGTCAGTACATTGGCCAGCCCAAAGTCTGTACGTTGGCCAACTCAAAGTATATACATTGTTCATTGGCTACAGCTCAAAGTCTATACATTGTAGCTCAAAGTCTGTACATCGGACATCCCAAAGTCTATACATTGGCCCTTGGCTGCAGTTCAAAGACTGTACATTGGCCAGCCCAAAGTCTGTACGTTGGCCAACTCAAAGTCTATACATTGTTCATTGTCTACAGCTCGAGTTCTACACATTGCAGCTCAAAGTCTGTACATTACAGTTCAAAGTCTATACATTGCAGTTCAAAGTCTATACATTGCAGTTCAAAGTCTGTACGTTGCAGTTCAAAGTCTGTACGTTGGCCAGCTCAAAGTCTGTACATTGGCCAGCTCAAAGTCTGTACGTTGGCCAGCTCAAAGTCTGTACACTACTCGTTGCTATGTTCATGCATCAATCTAAAGTCTATACATTGTGTTACACTTCGGAGGGTGAAAAGAGTGTGCCGCTGAAGGGCCGGGAAGGGTGGATGGAGTGTGGCGCTGAATGTTGAAAAGGGGTGTACCGCTAGAGGTAGCGAGGGTGTAAGGATGGGGTGTACCGCCGGGGGCTGAGAAGGGTGTACCGCCGGAGGTTGGTCAGTGGGTGTACCGCTGAAGGTTGTTTGAGGTGTACCGCTGGGGATGGGAGATGGGTGTACCGCTGGGGATGGGAGATGGGTGTACCGCTGGAGGCGATGGGAATGTGCCGCTGGAGGTGGGCAGTGGGTGCACCGCTAGAGATAGTGAGGTGTGCCATTGGGGGGGTTTAGAAGGCGTGCCGCAGGGGATGGAGAAGGGTGTACCGCTGGGGGCTGGTGGGTGTGCCACTGAGACTGGGGCGAAGTGTACCGCTGGGGGTGATGATTTAGGGTGGGGAGTATCAAAGAGGATCCACTCTCCCTATGTTTCTTTTAAGGCTTTTCTTTTCTTCCTTTCTTGATTTTCATGTAGTCTTATATAAATTTCTCCTTTTCTTTATTCTGTTCAGCCTCTTCTCACGGGTCGGACGTTCGGTCTGCCATGTTGCTAATCGGTTCGGTCCTCATCATGCCACCAGCAGTAGGTTGCTTAGTTGGAAGATTTTATCATTGATTGTTCTGTTCGTTTGTTGCTTCCTTTTACCTTTTAACGTCTTGTTATTTTCTGACAAAAATTCGGCAGCATCTCCCCTTGTCCCGAGCGTAAGGGAGATACAGGGAACGCGCCCACATGGAGTGGCGAAACCCAACTACTGGAGGTGGGCGCCCGAGGGTGGCGACACCTTAGTAAAACTTCACAAAAATACGGGAAAACGATGAGCCGAAGACCACTCGGTCCAGATAGGGTGGACTGGGGGTCAGCCAGGGCGTACCGGGCTAGGGCAGGGCCAGGCGTGCCGCTGAGGCACTAAAGGGGAGGTGTACCGCTGAGGGGCTGCTATGTGTGTGCCGACCCAGGGCCGGAAGGGTGTGCCGCTGGGGGCTGCTATAGGTGTGCCGGCCAAGGGCCGGAAAGGTGTGCCGCTGGAGAAAGATGCAGGCGCACCGAATCAGAGCTCCAAAAGGGATTGGCCTGCCGACTATTGGGGCGGGGCGTTAAATCGATCAAACCCACAGAGGCTTCCGGCAAGAGGGAGAAAGGCTAAGAGGGCAGACACTGATGAAGGTACTGGGCTTCGGAGGAGGAGGTTCGTGAGTGCTGAACGCTCAAGATGGCACCACACCCGGTGGAAATCGTCGGCATGAGTGCTGAACGCAAACACCAGAAAGCGATGGGAATGACGACCAAACATGATGTGGTCTAAAACAACGAGACACAGAGAAAACCCACTGAGGGAGGGGGGAATGATCTTCATTCATGGGAAACAAAGGGCCGTAGCCATCCATGTACATTACAAAGCACGCCCGAGTCAAGGCTACGGGCAAGAAAGAAAACCAAAGAACAAAAGAAAAGGAAGAAGAAAACAAGGAAACAACGGAAGGGAAGGTGTTGGGGATCGAAGCAGGTGTAGACACGCTAATTTTGACATTGTGGCGAGTAGATCTCGTATTATATTATGATGCCCAAAAGCGGCCCTCTCGGTCGAAATTTTTTAAAATGGTCTTCAATTTTATGACGAGTTTGAATAACGGTGAAATATGCATTCATGGTCTGAGCACATTGTTGGTCTGAGCATATGTGTACATTCTTCAATCGTATCAACTCAAGCCTGTACATTCTTCTCTTTAAAGTCCATGCAGAGTAAGTCTATACGTTGCAGCAAGTCTGTACGTTCAAGTCTATACGTTGCAGCAAGTCTGTACGTTCAAGTCTATACGTTGCAGCAAGTCTATACGTTGCAGCAAGTCTGTACGTTCCAAGTCTATACGTTGCAGCAAGTCTGTACGTCCAAGTCTATACATCCATTTTCAAAGTCTATACATCCACTCCAAATCTATACATCCATTTCCCAAGTCTATATATCCATTTCCTCAAGTCTATACATTCTTCTAAGTCTATACATTCCTCTAAGTCTATACATCCCTCAAGTCTATACATTCCTCAAGTCTATACATTCCTCTAAGTCTATACATTCCTCCAAGTCTATACATTCCTCTAAGTCTATACATTCATCCCAAAGTCTATACATTCCCCACCAAAGTCTATACATTCCCACCCAACCAAAGTCTATACATTCCCAACCAAAGTCTATACATCCATCTCAAAGTCTACACATTCCCACCAAAGTCTATACATTCCCCCCAAAGTCTATACATTCCTCACCAAGGTCTATACATTCCTCCAAAGTCTATACATTCCTCAAGTCTATACATTCCTCTAAGTCTATACATTCATCCCAAAGTCTATACATTCCCCACCAAAGTCTATACATCCATCTCAAAGTCTACACATTCCCACCAAAGTCTATACATCCCCAACCGAAGTCTATACATTTCTCACCAAAGTCTATACATTCCCACCCAACCAAAGTCTATACATTCCCCCCAAAGTCTATACACTCCCACCCAACCAAAGTCTACACATTCCCACCAAAGTCTATACATCCCCAACCAAAATCTATACATTTCCAACCAAAGTCTATACATTCCCACCCAACCAAGGTTTATACATTCCCCACCAAAGTCTATACATTCCCACCCAACCAAAGTCTATACATTCCCAACCAAAGTCTATACATCCATCTCAAAGTCTACACATTCCCACCAAAGTCTATACATTCCTAACCAACCAAAGTCTATACATTCCCCCCAAAGTCTATACATTCCTCACCAAGGTCTATACATTCCAAACCAACCAAAGTCTATACATTCCCCCAAAGTCTATACATTCCTCACCAAGGTCTATACATTCCTCCAAAGTCTGTACATCCTCTCAAAGTCTATACATTGGCTTCCTCAAAGTCTATACGTTTCTATCTTTACCTACGTTACAAAGTCTGCACATTCCTCAAAGTCTATACATTGGCTTCCTCAAAGTCTATACGTTCCTATCTTTACCTACGTTACAAAGTCTGCACATTCCTCAAAGTCTATACATTGGCTTCATCAAAGTCTATACGTTCCTATCTTTACCTACGTTACAAAGTCTGCACATTCCTCAAAGTCTATACATTGGCTTCACCAAGTCTGTACATCCTCTCAAAGTCTATACATTGGCTTCCTCAAAGTCTATACGTTCCTATCTTTACCTACGTTACAAAGTCTATACATTCCTCACCAAGGTCTATACATTCCTCCAAAGTTTGTACATCCTCCCAAAGTCTATACATCGGCTTCCTCAAAGTCTATACGTTCATATCTTTACCTACGTTACAAGGTTTAAAGTCTACACAATGACTTCACAAGGTCTGTACATCCTCTCAAAAGTCTATACATTAGTTTCCTCCTAATCATCCTCACGTCTCTTTCTCTATTGACTACCTCTCAAAGTCTATACATTGTGTCTATACATTGACTACGTTACGTCCTCACGTATCTTTCTCTCTTTCTATTTTCTTCCCTCTGTCTCTCTCTCACGTAACCCCCTTTTCACTGTTCTCACTCCTCTCCACCAAGGCACAACACACACGACACACTTCTCGGCCAATCCCACTGCAGACGCGCCATTTCTACGTTTCGATGACGCCCCAAAGTGGCTTATATTTTCTTTTATTTGAGTGATTTCCGTAATCTTGGTTAAATTGCGTTTATTTTGTGAGAGGGAGAAAAATTGAAATATATATATATATATATATATATATATATATATATATATATATATATATATATATATATATATATATATAAAGAGAAAAAGAAATCCAAAAACATGTGTATAATTATGTTTATGTAAAAAAATAACGTAATTGATTTTCTTTAAAAAAATTATTCTTGTAAGTGTATATATAAGTGATTACTATATATAAAATTGATAAAAATATATTTATTTAAAAATATATAAAAAAGACATAATAACCATAAAAATAAATAAAATAATAATAAAAGCAAACAAAAATAAATAAAATAAGGCAAATAAAATTCATATTTAGTATGTCTATCCTTCTATTCCCTTCCCTATCTCTCACGTAACTCACCCCACCTCACTGTTCTCTCCCCATGACACACGCATGCACACACATCCACTCACATGCACTCCTCACTGTACACTATCCCCCACCCTCTCTGTCTCCTTCTTTCACATACCCTCCACCCCACGACACTCTCTCTCTCACTTCTCCCCCACACACACGTGAACCACTCCTCGACTCTCCTCCTAGCAACCGGCCACCATCCCTCCGCCCCGGTCTCTTTCTCTCCCTTTTGCAACCATCGCCACGGGCCTCCTCCCTGACAGGCAAGCACCTCTGCCGTGCACCTCCCTTTTCCCATTCTCTGCACCCACCACCACCGCAGGTCTTCCACGCACCACCCCCATCACCCTCACCCGCTCTCCCCCTCGGCCTGCTAACCACCTCCACCGTCTCCCCTCCCTCTCTCCTTCTCTCCCTCTGCACCCACCACCACCGCAGGTCTCCCACGCACCACCCCCATCACCCTCACCCGCTCTCCCCCTCGGCCTGCTAACCACCTCCACCGTCTCCCCTCCCTCTCTCCTTCTCCCCCTCTGCAGCCACCACACAAGCCACCCTCACTATCTCCCTCTTCTCTCCATGTATTCTCTCCCTCCCTCAACCTCTCTCTCTCTTTTACGTTTTTTTTTTTAAAAAAAAAAGGTTTCTCAAGTTCGTAGGGGGGCATCGTCGAACGTGCCCCCTTTGAACTACAATGGGCCGTTGCGGCCCCCCTTTTTTCGTCGCGATCACTGCCTCCGGCCCGCCTCCGCAACCACCGCCCGCAGCGCCCCCGACGCCGCCTGCACGCCCCGCCTCCGCCCCCGTCGCCTCCGGCCGCCCGCAGCGCCCCCGACGCCGCCTGCACGCCCCGCCTCCGGCCCCGTCGCATCCGGTCGCCCTCCGCCTCGCTGCCGCCACCGCCTCCGATCGCTCCCGCCTCCGGCCCTGCCTCCTGCATGCCGTCGCCCATCCGCAGTGCCCCCGCTCGTCTCCGGCCGCCTGCACGCACCCCCCGCGGCCACCGCCTCCGATCGCTCCCATCTCCGGCTCCGTCTCCGCCCGTGGCCGCCTTCGGCCCCGCCTACGCCGCTCTGCCCCCTGCTCCCGACGCCGCCCAGCTGTGGACACCAAAAAAATTGCAAACCCAAATATCATGCCCGGCCTCGCATCAACAAGGGTGCCGAGTGAAGAAGCCCCGGAGAGACTAATCGTCCGGACTCCCCAATATGCACACTGTCGTGAAGCCGTCTCCGGAGTCACGACGGTGAAGAGAAATCAACCAACAAGAGCCCCATAACCCATGGGCTTCGAAGAAAATTAAACAGGCCACAACTCGTGCTCACAACGGGCTCCAAACTGCCCATTTGGCCCTTCAACGGCACACCCCAGGGGGGAGTCTTCAGCGGCACTGCCCCCAGGCCGCTCAGCGGCACACCCTCAACGCTCTCAGCGGCACGGCCATTTGGCCCTTCAGCGGCACGGCCATTTGGCCCCTCAGCGGCACAGCCTTTTGGCCCCTCAGCGGCACGCCTTTTTGGCCCTCCTACGGCACGCTTGTGCAGCCCGCCAACGACACAGCGTGAAGGCTTTTCAACGGCGGAACTACGTGAAGCCCATGCCCTACGTATCCTTGGCGCGCAGCGAGCCGTCCGAGGTGTCAGCCGATCGTTGGGCCACGCAGCCTGCTCCTCCTGCCACCCAGGACGAGGGAGTCAACTCCCATTAAATGTCCCCCGGGACGCTTCCCGCCTTCGGACGCTTCCGCCGTGTGGGGTATAAAAACCCCTCTCCTTCCTTGGCGAAAGAGGGAGGCGAGCCAGGGAGGGACACACAGAAGAGAAGAAAGGAAAAGAAGAAGAGAAGAAGAAGGAGGAAGAAGGGGGAAGAGAAGAGGAGAAGGGGGGGGGGGGAAGCCTCCGCCTCCTCCCGGCTACTCCGTCCGCCGCCGCCCGAGCAAAGAGAAGAGAAGAAGAGAAGGAGGGGGAGGAGCTCACGCTCCGTCCCTCTTCCCTATTGTATCCCGTTCCCCCTCCCCCGCGCAATATTTGCTTTTCGCTTTTCTCCTCTCTCTTTCCCTTTGCAATGTATGTGGCCGTTTGTGGCCCCTTTTCCTTTTGAATAAAAACCCCTTTTGGGATCTTCCGTTGTCTTCGTTTGTTCGGGTATTTTTGCTTGCGTCTGATCATGCTCTTCCTCCGCCTCGTCTTCCCCATCGGTTTGGCCTCCGGCGGCGATCTTTCCTCCTTGGCCTTCCCGCTTCCTGAACACCCCACATCCAGCAGCCCACCCTTGGCCTTTAACCCTCTTTCCCCTCCTGAACACCCAACGTCCAATAGCCCTCCTGTGGCTCTTCCCCGATACGCCCTGGGCGACCTTCGCCGGCACGGCCCCAATGGCCTTCACCGGTACACCCTTTTCAGCCCTCAGTGGCACACCCGTCCGGCTCCTTGGCCGGCACACCCCATGGTGGCCATTAGCGGCACACTTTCCCCCCTTGGTGCTTCCCCGGTACGGCCCGGGGGGCCTTCGCCGGCACGGCCCACTTGGCCTTCCCCGATACACCCTTTTTAGCCCTTAGCGGCGCACTCCTTCGGCCCTTGGCCGGTACACCCAGTGGCCCTCAGCGGCACACCTCCCCCTTGTGGGGCTCCAGCGGTACACCCCGAGCTCATCCTTGGCCGATATGCTTTGGTTAGCCCCAGCCCACCCCGTCTAGTATTGGAAGCCTTCCGTTCTTTGTTTGCTTTACGTTTTTCGAGGTTCTATAAAGGTGTTGCTGCCCTCGGGTGCCCACCTCCAGTTGTCGGGTTCCGCCACTCCGTGTGGGCGCGTTCTCTTTATCTCCCTTACGCTCGGGTTAAGGGGAGATGCTACCGAATTTTCGTTAGAAACTATAATACATTAAAAGATAAAAGACAACAACAAACAAACGAAAAGAACAACGGTAAAATGCTTTAACCGACGCAACGGAACCACAATCAACGTAAAGAGAACCAAATCGAACGACAACTAAACAACTTGAACATCCGCCCTCACAAAAGAAAGAATGAAGATTAATCAAGAGAAGAAAAGAAGAAACCCATGCAAAACTTAATAAAATCAAGAGAGAAAAGAAAAGAAGAAAAGAAAAGCCTTAAAAGAAATGGAAAAGAAGCGGACTCCCATGCCCCTCGCCGGTACACCCTCCAGCCACCCTTGGCCGGCACGCCCTTCACCGGCACAGCCCCCAGGCCCTTCACCGGTACGCCCACTCGCGCCCTTCGCCGGCACACCCCCTGGCCCTCCAGCGGTACACCCCTTGGCCCTCAACGGCACACCATTTCAACCCTCCAGCGGCACACCCCTGGCCCTCAGCGGCACACTCTTCTAGCCCTCCAGCGGCACACGATCCAGGCCCTTCAGCGGCACACTCCCTTAGCCCTCCAGCGGCACACCCCTAGGCCCTTCAGCGGTACACCCTCCTAGCCCTTCAGCGGCACGCCCTCAGCCCTTCGGCAGTACACCCCTTTTAGCCCTCTAATGGCCCATTCTCTCTCCAGAAAATATGAGTAATAATAATAATAATAATAATAATAATAAATAATAACAAATTCAAAAATGTATAAATAAATAAGAATAATAAATGAACAAACAATAATAATAATAAGCATCAAATAAATAATAACAATAATAATAATTAGACCGATAAATGATGACAGAGATGAATGAATAATGATAACAAACTTAATAAAAAAATGACACGTAAATGAATGATAATAAAACGAACAAAAATAATAACAAACCTAATAATAACAATAGTAAATGAATAAATCACAGAAAAAATGAATAAATAGTAATAAAGAATTCACTCGAAGATATATATAAATTAACAAATGATAATGATGACATTCCTCAAATAATAATAAAATAATGCAACCCGCTTTGCAGCCTCGTCTCTCCCGTGACCCGGCGTTGAAGGAACAACAACGCCACCCTTGCAGGCTGGGTCTGAGTCTTGGGAATTTATCCCGAAATGGCCATGACCCGACCTCGTCTCAGGCCGACATTCTGATTAAACCGGACTCGTTTCTCAGGCTGGATCCCTTCTGAGCCGCTACTAAAATTACCGCACAATCGGTAGACATTTGAACGGATTCACCTTGATTCCCGCCGCATTCTTATTACGGACCTACGTCCGAACATGAAAAGACCCGTGAGCAACCAATATGGCCGACGGCTCCCTCCGACGTAGTCGTGAGCCGGCGTTGTTCAGGGCCGATAGCTTGTTAAATCAGATTCGTTTTAACGGGATTCGCTCCCGCTCTTTCATTGAAATTGCCGTAAACTCGGCATACATTTGCACGGGGTCGTTTCCACCTAAGTCGTACTTTCAATATGGGCCCTTGCCCGAACATGAAAAGGTCCGCGAGTGACCGACAGAATCGGAATAAAACGAGACGGCTCTCGCCACCCCTGGACTCCTTCCATGGGAACATCAATAAGACCTCCGCGGGTCATACTTAGACCTCGAGCATGTCCCGATCATGGTCATCATCTGGCTCGTATCCTCGGTCCACAGCCCGCTCCTTTCGAAAACGTTTTCGGTTCTGGAGTCTAGTCCCGGGACCCTTCCCCGTTGCCCTCCGGCACCGGAAATATTAACGCTGCCCACGCGAGCCCCGTTTGGATCACGGGAGGCGCCCCCGGCATGGTCCTGACTCGATCTCGCACCGGGCCAATAGATTCACGGATTTCCGGGTACAATAACCGAGATTCAACCGAACGTTTTCAGTGTCTCGGAATAATAAAATTTGCCGCGCCCCGGCACACATACATTCTCGGTCTTTCCGCGACGATTACGATATTCCCAATACCGGACGCCCGTCTGAATATTAAACGGTCTCCTGAATGACCGACACGTTTTGAACGTCCGCTTCCCTAGACACAGGGCTTCTCAGCCGATTCAAGGGATATTCCCCCGTTGCCCCCCGGGCACCGGAAATATTAATGACGCTCACGCAAGTCCTGTTTCGACCGCGGGGGGGCCCACCGCAGTATGGTCGCAGCTTGCTCTTGCACCGGGCCAACAGATTTACCGGTTACCGACCGCTCTAACCGAGGTTTAGCCGAACGTTTTCCGTTCTTCTGAACAATAAATTGCCATATCCTGGCATATATGTGCTCCGGTCTTCCCGCGACAATCGTGCTTTTCCCGAGACGGACACTCGTCCGAATATTAAATGGTCAGTATACGACCGACATGACCTCGAATGCTTTTCTCTCGCCCTCGTACGAGGGTTTCAATACATCCTAATAGACCTTTCATGTAATTAATTTCCTGGCCATGAGGCCCTGAATCTCGGCGATTAATCAAGGGTGTTCCCTCATATGGGGGATGTAAATGACGTCGTGACCTTTATGGCGTGGCGGGTTTTGGTCCCGACACAAACCACACAATCGTCTGACGAAGTCAGATCGAGCGCACCACGGGCTCTTCGGAGTCCGAATAAATTGTCACTTCGGTGACTGGCACGCCCACGCACTCAATAGACGAAACCACCTGAATAAACGAATCAACGCCATAAGCGTGTCAAAAAGTGCGTCCACAAGTCTGTCACGCCCGGTGGGACCAAACCACCCTTCATCTCTTCGCCGGGATTCAGGGCCTCATGGCCCCCTAATAAACGATGTTTGCTTGCTTTGATGAATTGCAGGTGCTGTCTTCGCCCGTCCTATGGGGAGAAAAGCCTGGCTCGGTGCAGCTGTCTTCGCGGCCTCGAGAACGCTGCTTCGAAGCATATGCAGCTTCCAAGAATCATGGGGGCTGTTATAAGAAAAAAGGGAAGAGAAGATAAGAGAAAGAGAACAGAAGGGAGGGGAAATCAAGCCCCCCATTTCCCTCAAGAAGAAAGAGAAGAAAAGAAGAAAAGAAGAAAAGAAGAAAGGAAGAAAAGAAAAAAAGAGAGAAAAGAAAGAAGCAAAAAAAAGAGAAGAGAAAGAATTGGCAATAGAGGGTTGTACGGCCACGTCCGTCGAGACCCGTGCTGAACAAAGATTACCACTGTAGGGTTGATGCGTTGGAGCGAACCACTCATCCCCTCCCTCAGGGGGTGAGCGCTCTCCTGCACCCCCACCCTGGTCAATCATACAAAAAAGAAGAGAAGAGAAGAAGGGACAAAAAAAGAGAGAGAGAGAAGAGTAGAAGAAAAAAAAGGAGGAAAAAAAAAGAGAAGAAAAAGAGAAAGAAGAAAAGTCGGCCAGCATCGCCGACTAAAAGAGCAAGAAGAAACCCGGCATCCCGCCCGACTCTAGGAGGCCCCGAGTCCGTGATGTAATGACCCCGCTCGTTCCTCCTTCTTGCTGCCTCCATCCGGCACAAGATGGCCCCTCGAGTGGCTGTTAAAAGACCCAGCGAGTCACAATCGTAGCTTGGTGAATGGCTGCCCGCTGTGGGGAATACTTTATAGCAATGATGCCAAGCACGGCCACCACTCCCGAAGAGAGCATGCATATACCCCGCCATGGGAGATAAGAAGAAGATATATACCCTGCTACGGGGGCATAAGAGGCAAAAAAAGAGATACACCCCATTCCCAGAGGCACATGAAGAGAATCCGCCCCGACTGAGGGGCACAAAGCAAAGGCTACACCCAGGCTTCGGGGCATTTGAAGAAGAATCCGCCCTGACCTGGGGACATAAGAAGAAATAGAGTTGCACCCCAGCTTAGGATTTGAAGAAGAGAAATACACCCCGATATGGGGGCACATGAAGCAAAAGACATACCCCGCCATGGGGGCGTAAGAAGAAAAGAATTCACCCCTACTCGGGGGTACATGAAGCGATAAAGAATACACCCCGTCTTAGGGGAATTTGAAGAAGAAAAATACACCCCATCGACGGGGGCACAGGAGCCATCAAGAACACACCCCACTTTCGGGGCACAAGAAGCAAACATTCCCCGGCGTGTCAGGGCAGAAGAAGAAGAATCCCCCCCCCCCCCGGGGGGGCATAAAAAGTAAAGATACACCCTCGTGTCGGGGGCACATGAAGCGAATACACTCTATCCCGGGGTCATGAGAAGCAGAAGGTGCATCCCACCCTGGGGGCATATGAAGCGAAAAGAATACACCCTGGTTTAGGGGAATACAAAGAGAAGTATACCCCACTCTGGGGAAGAGGAAGCGGGAGAATCACACCCCCGTCTTGGGGGTATTTGAAGAAAAATATACCCCGCCTGGGGGCATAGAAGCCGTAAAGAACACGCCTCGGATCAGGGGCATTTGAAGAAGCTACGTTCCGCCTCGGGAACATAAGAAGAGAAGAATCAACCCCGACCTAGGGGCATTCGAAGAAGGAATACATCCCGTCCTCAGGGTCCACGAAGTAACATATATATATATATACCTCGCTCGGGGGGCATCTGAAGCAAAACACACAATATTCCCCGGCTTAGGGGAGCACGTGAAGAAAGGAATACACCCCGATGCGGGAACACATGAGCATAAGAAGAAGAGACTGCCCCGGCCTGGGGTCATGAGAAGAAGTAGAGTTGCACCCTGGCTTAGGTGGCATATGAAGAGAAGTGCACCCTACCTTGGGGCATAAGAGGCAGAAGAATCGACCCCGGCTCAGGGGTAACTGAAGAGAATTCCACCCCACCCCGGGGGCACAAGAAGAAAACACACCCCACCTTGGGGGCGTAAGAAGCCAAGAGATATACCCCGCCACGGGGCAGTAGAGGTAAAATGCATCCCCCCCTGAGGGCACATGAAGCAACATACCCCTCGCCTCGGCAGCATATGAGGCCAAGAAGTTACATCCCGGCTCGGGAGCATAAGAAACAAAAGATATACCCCACGACCGGGGCATATGAAGCCAAGAATCACACCCCCGTCTTGGGGGTATTTGAAGAAGAAGTATACCTCGCCTTGAGGGCCTAGAAGCTATAAAGAACACGCCCCGGCTTAGGGGCATTTGAAGAAGCTACATCCCGCTTCGGGAGCATAAGAAAGAGAAAAGTACACCCTATCCTAGGGACAATTGAAAAAGAAACATACCCCGCCTAGGGGCATAAAAGTCATAAAGAATACGCCCCGGCTCAGGGGCATTTGAAGAAGCTACATCCCGTCTTGGGAGCGTAAGGAGAGAAGAATACACCCCGACTTCGGGGCATTTGAAGAAGGAATACATCCCGGCCCCGGGGTCCGTGAAGCAACATATATCCCCCCCGGGGGCATCTGAAGCAGAACAAACAACATTCCCCGGCTTAGGGGAGCATATGAAGAAAGGAACACACCCCGATATGGGGGCACGTAAACAAAGAAGAAGAATTCACCCCGCCTCGGGTGCATAAAAAGTAAGAACTACACCCCGCATCAAAAGCGGCAATACACTCCACTCTGGGGGCACTAGAAGCGGAATACACCCCATGCCGGGGGCATATATAAAAAAAAAGGGATACCTCGCTCTGGGGCATCAGAAGCAGCAATGCGCCCCACCTTGGGGGCATCAAAAGCAACCATACACCCCACCTTGGGAGCACAAGAAGCAAACATCCCCCCGGTGTGTCTGGGAAGAAGAAAAGAATTCATCCCGGCCTGGGGACACTTGAAGAAAGAAGCACATCCCGCCACGGGGGCACATGAAGAGAACCCCTCCCGCCTTGGGAGTATAAGAAAGAGAAGAATACACCCTGGCCTGGGGGCTTTTGAAGAAACAACACACCCCCCCCATGGGAGACAAAGCTGCACCCCGACCCGGGGACACATGCAGAGCGTCCATCCCGCTCAGGAGGCACAAAAAATTACACTCCGCCCTTGGCGTATAAGAAACAAGAGCATCTACCCTGACCCGAGGCGCAGAAACGAAGAGACATGCATCCCGATCTGGGAGCATAAGAAGAAAGATATACTCCGCCCAAGCGGCATTTGAAGAAACAACATACCCTGCCTGGGGGGCACAAAAGCCGTAAAGAGATGCACCCCGGCCTCAGGGGGGGGCATAAGAAGCAAGAGATACACCCCCGTGCCGGGGACATATGAAGAGAAGCACTCCTCCGCCTTCAGGGGTAGAAAGAGAGCAAAATTCGCCCCCGCTATGGGGGGTATAAGAAACAAAAGACACGCCCCGTACCAGGGGCATATGAAGAAGAAACATACCCCGCCTGGGGGCATAGAAGCCGTAAAGAGTATACCCCGGCTTAGGGGGGCATTTGAAGAGAGCTACACCCCGTACCAGGGGCATATGAAGAAGAAGCATACCTCACCTCGAGGGCCTAGAAGCTATAAAGAACACGCCCCGGCTCAGGGGCATACGAAGAGAAGTCCACCCTGGCTTAGGGGCATATGAAGAAGAAACATATCCCACCTAGGGGCATAGAAGCCGTGAAGAGTATACCCCACCATGGGGGCATTTGAAGAGAGCTACACCCCGCCTCGGGGGCATTAAAAAAAACACACCCTGGTCTGGGGACATAGAATCCAAAAAAATACACCCCGCCTGGGGGCACATAAGCAAAGAGGCAAAGCACACCCCTCAGGGGGGATGCACACCAAATGAAGCTACACCCCAACCTGGGGACATATTAAGAGAAATACACTCCAGCATGGAAGCGTTAATGAGAAAAGAAGACCAGAAAAGAAAGAAAAAAAGGGGCACACGAGGCAGACGTGGTCTTCGAGCCTGCCTCATCCCATAAAAGAAAAGAAGAAAAAAAAAGGAAGTCACGAAGCAGACGTGGTCTTCGAGCCCACCTCATCATACAAAAGAAGAGAAGAAGAGGAAGAAAAGACACATGAGGCAGTCGTGGTCCCTGGACCCACCTCTTCACACAAAAGAAGAAGAGCAGAACCAAAAGAAGAGTCACGAGGCAGATGCGGTCTTCGCACCCGCCTCTCTACACAAAAGAAGAAGAGAAGAAAAGAAAGAAATGATCACGAGGTAAACATGGTCCTTGCACCTGCCTCTCCATAAAAGAAGAAGAGAAAAAGAAAAAAAGAATGGTCATGAGGCGAACATGGTCTTTGCACCTGCCTCTCCATAAAAGAAGAAGAGAAGAAGAAACAGAGCAATTTTGAGGCAGACGCGGTCTTTGCACCCGCCTCTCTACACAAAAGAAGAAGAGAAGAAAAGAAAGAAATGATCACGAGGCAAACATGGTCCTTGCACTTGCCTCTACAAAAGAAGAAGAGAAGAAGAAGAAGAGCAATCATGGGGCGAACATGGTCTCTGCACCTGCCCCTCTACAAAAGAAGATGAGAAGAAGAAAAAGAGCAATCATGAGGCAAACATGGTCTCTGCACCTGCCTCTCTACAAAAGAAGAATAGAAGAGGAAAAAAAGAGACATGAGGCGAACATGGTCCCCGCACCCGCCTCTTCACACAAAAGAAGAAGAGCAGAACCAAAAGAAGACACATGAGGCAGACGTGGTCTTCGAGCCCGCCTCATCACAAAGAAGAAGAGAAGAAAAGAAAGAAATGATCACGAGGCAAACATGGTCCTTGCACCTGCCTCTCCATAAAAGAAGAAGAGAAAAAGAAAAAAAGAATGGTCATGAGGCGAACATGGTCTTTGCACCTGCCTCTCCATAAAAGAAGAAGAGAAGAAGAAACAGAGCAATTTTGAGGCAGACGCGGTCTTTGCACCCGCCTCTCTACACAAAAGAAGAAGAGAAGAAAAGAAAGAAATGATCGCGAGGCAAACATGGTCCTTGCACTTGCCTCTACAAAAGAAGAAGAGAAGAAGAAGAAGAGCAATCATGGGGCGAACATGGTCTCTGCACCTGCCCCTCTACAAAAGAAGATGAGATGAAGAAAAAGAGCAATCATGAGGCAAACATGGTCTCTGCACCTGCCTCTCTACAAAAGAAGAATAGAAGAGGAAAAAAAGAGACATGAGGCGAACATGGTCCCCGCACCCGCCTCTTCACACAAAAGAAGAAGAGCAGAACCAAAAGAAGACACATGAGGCAGACGTGGTCTTCGAGCCCACCTCATCACAAAGAAGAGGAGAAGAAAAGAAAGAAATGATCACGAGGCAAACGTGGTCCTTGCACCTGCCTCTCCATAAAAGAAGAAGAGAAAAAGAAAAAAGGAATGGTCATGAGACGAACATGGTCTTTGCACCTGCCTCTCCATAAAAGAAGAAGAGAAGAAGAAACAGAGCAATTTTGAGGCAGACGCGATCTTTGCACCCGCCTCTCTACACAAAAGAAGAAGAGAAGAAAAAAGAAAGAAATGATCATGAGGCAAACATGGTCCTTGCACTTGCCTCTACAAAAGAAGAAGAGAAGAAGAAGAAGAGCAATCATGGGGCGAACATGGTCTCTGCACCTGCCCCTCTACAAAAGAAGATGAGAAGAAGAAAAAGAGCAATCATGAGGCAAACATGGTCTCTGCACCTGCCTCTCTACAAAAGAAGAATAGAAGAGGAAAAAAAGAGACATGAGGCGAACATGGTCCCCGCACCCGCCTCTTCACACAAAAGAAGAAGAGAAGAACCAAAAGAAGACACATGAGGCAGACGTGGTCTTCGAGCCCGCCTCATCACAAAGAAGAGGAGAAGAAAAGAAAGAAATGATCACGAGGCAAACGTGGTCCTTGCACCTGCCTCTCCATAAAAGAAGAAGAGAAGAAAAAAAAAGAATGGTCATGAGGCGAACATGGTCTTTGCACCTGCCTCTCCATAAAAGAAGAAGAGAAGAAGAAACAGAGCAATTTTGAGGCAGACGCGGTCTTTGCACCCGCCTCTCTACACAAAAGAAGAAGAGAAGAAAAGAAAGAAATGATCACGAGGCAAACATGGTCCTTGCACTTACCTCTACAAAAGAAGAAGAGAAGAAGAAGAAGAGCAATCATGGGGCGAACATGGTCTCTGCACCTGCCCCTCTACAAAAGAAGAAGAGAAGAAGAAAAAGAGCAATCATGAGGTAAACATGGTCCCTGCACCTGCCTCTCTACAAAAGAAGAATAGAAGAAAAAAAGAGACATGAGGCGAACATGGTCCTTGCACCTGCCTCTCCATAAAAGAAGAATAGAAGAAGAGTCACGAGGCAGATGCGGTCTTCGCACCCGCCTCTCTACACAAAAGAAGAAGAGAAGAAAAGAAAGAAATGATCACGAGACGAACGTGGTCTCTGCACCTGCCTCCCCATAAAAGAAGAAGAGAAGAAGAGAAAGAACAGTCACGGGGCGAACACGGTCCTTGAACCCGCCTCTTCACACAAAAGAAGAAGAGAAGAAAAGAAGGAAATGATCACGAGGCAAACATGGTCTTTGCACCCGCCTCTCCTCACAAAAAAGGAAGAAAAGAAGAGAAAGAAGAGTCACAAGATGAACTTTTACCTCCGACCTTCAGCCACCCAACAAACAGAAACCGACTAGACTTTCCACCGACGGGGCGTTAAACCGACTAGACCTTCCGCCGACGGGGCGTTAAACCGACTAGACCTTCCGCCGACGGGGCGTTAAACCGACAAAGGCCTCCCAGATCCTGGCTCATGTAGCCTACTTCCCAAAATTCGGCCCTCGTGGCCTGCTTATCTCTGGCTCTAGCAGCTTGCTTCCCTTTGGCCTTTGTGAAATGCTTCCCAATGTTGGCTCTCGTAGCCTGCTCCCCCAACCTTTGGCCCTTGTGGCCCGCTCGCCAATATCCCTTGGCTTTTTTAGCTTACTTTTCATTATCCTTGGCTCTTGCAGCCTGCTCCCCAAGATTCGGCCTTCAAGGCCTGCTTCTCAGAATTCGACCTTCGTGGCCCGCTTCCCATAATTTTGGCTCCTGCAGCCTGCTTCCCTTCGACTTTTATAGCCTGCTTCCCACCTTTGGCTCTTGCAGCCTGCTTATCTTTGGCCCTCGTGGCTTGCTTCCCAACTTTGGCTCTCGCAGCCTACTTCCCCTTGGTTTTTATAGCCTGCTTCCAAACTTTGGCTCTTGCAGCCTGCTTACCCTTGGCTCTTGCAGCCTGCTCCCCAAGATTCGGCATTCAAGGCCTGCTTCTCAGAATTCGGCCTTCGTGGCCCGCTTCCCATAATTTCGGCTCCCGCAGCTTGCTTCCCTTCGGCTTTTATAGCCTGCTTCCCAGATCTTGGCTTTTGTAACCTGCTTCCCAAAATTCGGCCCTCGTGACCTGCTTCCCAACTTTGGCTCTCGCAGCCTGCTTCCCCTCGGCTTTCACAGCCTGCTTCCCAGCTTTGACTCTTGCAGCCTGCTTACATTTGGCCTTCGTGGCCTGCTTCCCAAGTCTGGCTCTCGTAGCCTGCTTCCCAGGATTCGGCCTTCGCGGCCCGCATCCCATAACTTCGGCTCTTGCAGCCCGCTCCCCTAATATCCTCTCAGCCTTTTTGCGGTCTGCCTCCCTAATACCTTTACTACCACTACACTTATACGTGACAACAATATTTTATTATAAAAAAAAACAAAAACAAAACAAAAACAAAAAAGCAACACCCAAACAAAAAATAATAAAACAAACACACACAAAAAAAGAAAACAGAAACAAAAGAAGAGAATGCTTGATTGCCCTGTTTGCATGCTTGCCTAATATAGAATAATACACCTCCTTAAAATTTTCTAGGACCGTGTTTCCTTGCAAAATAATAATGTCGCCCCGATTCCGGATGTAGACGCGTCACGGCACACGCTCGAAGGGAACCCAATTATGGTGGGTGCACACGTCAAGGGGAAGAGTCATGGCTGAATCGCTAAGCCCAACTCACAAAATAAACCCGGGGCAACGCTCCCACACTTAGCACTTGATGTGTTCAATAGCCTTCAACTATAGGGATTGCCCGAATTTCTTCTTAGCGCTCTACGGAGACTTGAATTCCTGCACTCGCGTGATAGGTAATCATGAGGAAAAAGCTGCCTACCCCCACTGTAAAAAAAAAAAGAACAAAAAAAAAAGAGAGAAAAAAGAGAGAGAAAAAAAAAGAAAAGAGAGAGACACGTGAATCCGAGTAGTCGGGAATCCCCATTGAGACACATGAGGAGACTCACGCGAAATGGTGAAGCGAATTATAATAAGGATGAAACCTATTAGCCGGGAATCCCCATTGAGACACATGAGGAGACTCGCGTCAAACGGTGGAATCCGTAATAGAATTATAATGAGGATGAATCCTAGTAGCCGGGAATCCCCATTGAGACACATGAGGAGACTCGCGCTGAACGGTGAAATCCGCTACCAAAGTAAACAGATGGGGGCTGTGTGAAGCTACCGAAAGTCGAAAGCCCGAAACATATGTGTAGGCGCTAGAGTGATCCTCGAGTGTCACGAGGAAAACTTACATATACCTGTGGTTAGGGCTCTTTGTTCACACATTTGCACTGCCACGCCACATAGAATTACCTCGGGTGAAATGCGTGAATTTAGGCTATGCATGCAAGACGTGCGATATCCTCTTGACGGGTGCACCACCCCTCGATTGTGTCTCGCGGCCCGCACCGCATCTACGAATTACGGACGACGTCCCTATCCTATCCCCTATAGAGGGAGCCGCCTTACTTATAATTATGTTATGTCTGCTAAAGAATGCTTGCATGCTTTAAAATAATAATAATAAAAATAAACAAACAAAATAAAACAACATAAAAATAATAAAAAAAGTATAATAACAATAAAATAACAAGAATGTGCGTATGCAACGAACTCAATTTCGGCTATCGCAGCCTACTTTCCCAGCTCTGGCTCGTAGAGCCCAATCTTGGCCCCCCATGGCCTACCTCTTGCCCTCACGGCTCGTTATCTCCCAATTCTGGCTTCCGTAGTCCGCTTCCCCGATTTGGGCTTTCACATCTTACGCCTTAATTTCGGCCTTCATGGCCCGCTTCCCAATTCTGGCCTTCACGGCCTGCTTCCCAGAATTCGGCCTTCACGGCCCGCTGCCCATAATTTCGGCCTTCACGGCCCGCTTCCCAACTTTGGCTCTTGTAGCCTGCTTACCTCAGTCTCCATGGCCCGCTTTCCCAATTCTGGTTTTCGTGGCCCGTTGCCCATACTTTCAGCCTTCACGGCCCACTTCCCATACTTTCGGCTCTTACGGCCTGCCTCCCAATATCTTTGGCTCTTGTAGCCTGCTTACCTTTAGCCTTCGCGGCCTACTTCCCAATTCCGGCTCTCGTAGCCTGCTCCCCGATTTGGCTCTCGCAGCCTACTTCCCATAATTTTGGCTCTTGCAGCCCGCTTCCCAACATCTCCGGCTCTTGCATCCCGCTTCCCAATATCTTTGGCTCTTGCAGCCTACTTCCTAGAATTCGGCCCTTCACGGCCTGCTTCCCAGAATTTGGCCCTTTACGGCTCGCTTCCCAGAATTTGGCCTTCACAGCCTGCTCCCCAGAATTCGGCCTGCACGGCCCGCTTCCGTAACACCAACTTCGGCCCTTGCGGCCCACTTTCCCGAGTCCGGGTTTCATAACCGGTATCCCCGGTGCACTTTGAATCAACAAAATAAAAACTCTTCTCTCCGTCCCTTCGGGCGACGAACATCCCTTTTGCATCGATAAACCCTTCTCTCTGCCCTAGTGGCACGCCTTTCGTAACTTCGGCTCTTGAAGCCCGCTTCCAGCCTTGGCTGTTTTGGCCTCACTTATCGGCCCCTGAGCCGATAGCTTTCAATCATTGGCTCCTATGCCAACAGCTATCCAATTATCGGCCCTTGAGCCGACAGCTTTCAATCATCGGCCCCTGAGCCGACAGCTTTCAATCATCGGCCCTTGAGCCGACAACTTTCAATTATCGGCCCCTGAGCCGACAGCTTTCAATCATCGGCCCCTGAGCCGACAGCTTTTTAATCATCGGCCTTCGGGTCGACAGCTTTTCAATTATTGGCTCCCATGCCAACAGCTTTCGATTATCGGCCCCTATGCCGACAGCTTTTCAATCATCGGCCCCTGAGCCGACAGCTTTTCAATTATCGGCCTACGGGTCGACGGCTTTTCAATTATTGGCTCCCATGTCAACAGCTTTCGATTATCGGCCCATGAGCCGACAGCTTTTAATCATCGGCCTTTGGGTCGATAGCTTTTCAGTTATTGGCCCCCATGTCAACAGCTTTCAATTATCGGCCGCTGTGCCGACAACTTTTATATCATTGGCGTCCACGCCAACAGCCACCTGGAGTTCTTCAAAAAAAAAGAAGAGAAAAGAGAAAAAAAGAAGAGAAAAGAGAGAAGGAAAGAAAGAAAAAGAGACTAAGAGACCAATATGCTGCTTCAGTCCCGGCACCCCGTCGGCACTGATGAAGAGACCAATGTACCACTTCAGTCCCCGGCACCCCGTCGGCACTGATGAAGAGACCAATATACAAGTTCAGTCCCCGGCACCCCGTCGGCACTGGTGAAGAGACCAATATACAGCTTCAGTTCCCGGCATCCCATCGACGCTGATGAAGAGACAAAGAGGCCAACAAACCAGGTCAGCTCCCGACACCCTGTCGGCACTGACAAAGAGACAAAGAGACCAACATATCAGGCCAGCTCCCGACACCCTGTCGATGCTGGCGAAGAGACCAAGAGATCAACAGACCAGGCCAGCTCCCGACACCCTGTCGGCACTGGCGAAGAGACCAAGAGAAAAAAAAAATAAATCAGGCCAGCTCCCGACACCCTGTCGGCACTGGCGAAGAGACCAAGAGAAAAAGGACAAACCAGGCCAGCTCCCGACACCCTGTCGGCACTGGCGAAGAGACAAAGAGATCAACACATCATGTCAGCTCCCGACACACTGTCGGCACTGACAAAGAGACCAAGAGACAACAAACCATGTCAACACCCGACGCCCTGTCAGGCACTGACGAAGAGACAAAGAGACCAACATGCTACTGCAGCTCCCGACGCCCTATCGGTAATACTGAAAACAGAGAAGAAGAGACCAACAAACCAGGCTAGCTCCCGACACCCTGTCGGCACTGGCGAAGAGACCAAGTGTAACACCCGAATCTGTTCGAAACTTAAAAATAACTAAGCACTTTACTTCTGAAATCCATACAGATTACAGATTCTCTAAATCAAACCCCAATGCCTTGAATTGTATAGAAAATACGGGTTTAACAGATGTTAGTATACAAATTCAATAGACATCTTCTTTATTAATACGTAACTTCTCATAGGAATGTCAGAATAAGTCAATATTGGACTCGTTGGAAAGATAACTGAAAAATCTACAAGTTTCATGTTGAACACTTTTTCAAATTTTGATGTTTGGAAGGACAAAAATGAGATAGAGTGAGCTAGTTCTTAAAAATCATATTATTAAGAGTTTTTTTTAAAATAAAAAAATCCTAAAATATCTACCCCCACCCCCCCACGTGGCTCCCTCCCTCACTCCCCACCTTCCCCACTTCCCACCTCCCCCACTCCCCTCTTCCCCCTCTTACCACCTCCCCCTCCCTCTTATCTCCTCTCCCCTCCCCCCTATATAAAGCCCCCCTCTCCCCCTCTCTTTCCCATATATCCACCCCCTCTCCCCTCCACTCTCTCTCTCTCTCTCTCTCTCTCTCCTCTCTCTCTCTCTCTTTCTATTTTTATTCTCTTTTTTACTCTCTATTATCTCTTTACTCTCTCTAATCTCTCTCCACTTTCTCTCTCTACTCTTTTTTACTTTCTCTCTCTACTTTCTCTCTCTAATTTCTCTCTCTAAATTTTCTCTTTAAATATCTCTCTATACTTCTTTCTCTACTCTCTCTTCACTTTCTCTCTCTATCTTCTCTATCTACTTTCTCTCTCTACTTTCTCTCTCTACTTTCTCTCTCTAAATTCTCTCTCTACTTTCTCTCTCTAATTTTCTCTTTTATATCTCTTCTACCTTCCTTCTCTACTCTCTCTTTACTTTCTCTCTCTATTTCTCTCTCTCTAATTTCTCTCTCTACTTTCTCTCTCTAAATTCTCTCTCTACTTTTCTCTTTACTTCCCACTCTCATTCTCTTATTAATAAACGGAGAATAGAAGATAATACAGCATCAGAATAATATAAATAATTAATAAACACTTGGACGGAGGATTTGAAGCTATTTTGGACAATTTCACCCTTCTTTACGCATCTCGGACTGGGAAATTATATTTTCTTACGCAATGACTTTTACGGGAGCTCTGGTGCGATACTAAAATCTATTCGGAAGTCCGTTCTAAAGGTAGGCATGATAAACCGAGTGCATGTTATTTGTTATTTACATTTATTTGATTTGATTTTATTTGAAATGTGATTTAAGTCATTGATTTATTTAACCTAATGATATATGTTTAGAATCAGTTATTTATTTAGTTACCATTCTGTAAAAATATTATTTTCCTCTCTAATCTCTCTCTAATTTCTCTCTAATCTCTTTCTACTTTCTCCCTCTACTTCTCTCTCTACTCTCTCTCTACTCTAATCTCTTCGAATGTTATATAATAGTAATTTATTTAGTTAATAAATTTGACCCACTACCCTTTGATTAAAATCTAATTCCTGATATTAAAATACGATCCAGTTATTTTGTAAGGTTCAATGACAAGTTTTAAGTATTGAGACGACTATGTAATAAGCATCATAATAAGAATAAAAATTTGATTAAGCATATGGACTGTGTCACTTTAAGGAGGTGTGGGGCGACAAACCGTAGTTAGCTTCCGCTACGGGATTAGGCCCATTTCCGAGGACAATCGGACTTCTGAAAAATCCGGAACCAGAATAAGAAAATTATCTGGGGAATGGTGGAGTATTAACTCCCGATCCTGCGTGGTTGATCAAGGCCGACAGGCTCCAGCGTTTAGACCTTTTGTCTTTATGTCGACGTATGGATGCCTAGGTATGTGTTTGCTACTGCTTTTAGTGACGGGATGCCTGTCCAATATATGCTGCCAAATAATATGAAGTTCAGATTTGATATATGACTTTGATATGATCTGAAAATAAGTTCATCTGTATAAGCTCTGATTTAGCTAAGATATGTATTATGCCATATATATATAAGTCAGATAAGATTTGTTATACGCATTTGTTTATAAATCTGAAAATTACTTTGCTCTTTATATTTCCTTCGCATTCATAGTATATGTACAATTCAGTGAAATTGTGACTAGCTTTATATATATCATGGATTTGCACATGTTAGTATATGATAAGCATGTGATTGGTTTTAATGCCTACTGAGTCTTTGGACTCATATCTGTTGCCTAACCATTTCAGGAAATTGACCAGTGTGCGTCTTGGCTCCTTCGGGCAGTAGGTCGGAAGTTGATCCCGGGTTGAATTTGGATTCCGCTGCGTAGAATAAATAGTTTTGATTTTCTTTTGAATAATGAATGTAAATGTGACTTTTAAGTAGAGATATGTAGTACTCTGTATACGATGTAAATTATGAGTGTTTTATCTTATGGAAATGGTATGGTTATGTTTTTGGAATATGTGATGGTTTGGCCTTTAACGCCTTGCAAATATTTGACCCACAACACTTCCGTACATCCGCTGTGACGTCCCCGGACACGATACGGGATCGTCGGAAGGGGGCACCACAGAGAGTGGTATCAGAGCAAAGTTGTGAGGCTTGAAATTATTTGCAGCCATCTGAATTTATATACCATACCATAAGATCGTAGGAATTTATTTTAGAATTTGATGTCAAACCTAGAATCATACTAATTCAGATTAGTTCTCCCTCGCAGGAGATGGCAGAGAGTGATAGGGTTGAGGTTAATACTTCTCCCGAGGAGTCTGCGCCCTCAAATGGGACATCACAAGGAGTTGTCGGGGAAACAACTCATGGCGAGCTTGCTCCCGGTGGGCAAGGTGCGTTACCTATTCAGGGTGTGCCAGATTTAGGAGGCTTCACACAAGCTTTTCAAGGGTTAGTGCAGACTATGCAGTTACAAGCCCAAACTCATGCAATGATGCAAGCCCAGTTACAAACCCGTGTGCAAGAACAACCGAATAGGGCAGCAGGCGCTACCCTAATGGAGAAATTCAGACATATGAGTCCTCCTCCTTTTAAGGGGGAGAGTCACCCGGAGATTGTGAAAACTTGGTGAGAGAGATTGAGAAGATTTTTACGGCCATTAGATGTGCAGAGCAGGATAAGGTGATATTAGCTACATTTATGCTAAAGGACCGTGCGGACGAGTGGTGGAGGTCTGCACTTAGAACCACTTTCAGAAATAGAGAGACGGAGATTGGCTGGAATGAATTTCTTGATATCTTCATGCAAAATTTCTCCCTCAGCATTTGAAAGATAGGAAAGAAGTTGAATTTTTAAATTTGACTCAAGGAGGTATGTCAGTTGCCGATTATGAAGTAAAATTTACTGAATTAGAAAAGTATGCCCCTCATATTTGTTCTGATGAGCTTAGAAGGGTGAAGAAATTTGTTAGAGGTTTGAGAAGCAACATTAGAAGTAGAGTTGCAATCCTTGAGCCTCAGACTATGGCAGCAGCTTTGAGGACTGCTTTTATTGCAGAAACTGAATATGAGGAATTCTTAGTAGAAAGACAAAGGGATATTACAAAAAGGGGTAATCTTGGTTCAATTGTGAGGAAAGATAAGAAGCCAAAAATGACTTTTCCAGAGAGAGTTCAACCAGTTAGGAGAGATAATATGCCAGCTTGTCAACAGTGCGGGATGCAGCATAGAGGTAATGAATGTTGGCGGGCTGCAGGTAAATATTTTTCATGTGGTCAGACAGGGCATATGATAAGGGATTGTCCCACAAGGCCAAGACAAGATCAGCAACCACAACAGCAGCGGAGAGTTCAAGCCAGAGTATATGCACTAACAAGGGAAGACACCCGAGATGCCAATGCAGTAGCTGAAGGTATTCTTCTTATCGATGATATGCATGCAAAAGTTTTATTTGATCCGGGTGCTACACATTCCTTTATTTCTCTGAGATTTGCTGAATTATTGAAAGATAAATAAATTGTGAACACTGATGAGATGTCCATTAACACACCAACTGGGGAGATAGCTAGAACGACTTCTGTTATTCCTAGCATTGATGTGGTGATTCAGGGGAGGATTATGCCAGCATGTGTGTATCTGCTGAAATGACTGATTTTGATGTCATCTTGGGAATGGATTGGTTAGATACAAATTTTGCCCTTCTAGATTGTCATGGAAAGAAAGTAATTTTTCAAAAACCTGGGGAGCAGATATTTCACTATCAATGTCCAAGGCACCGTTCTAGTAAAACACTAGTTTCAGCACTTAAAGCTTTGAAATTACTTAGAAGTGGATGTCAAGGTTATTTGGCTAGTATAGTGGCTATTCCTTCTAATGAAAATAAGAAAACCACCTCAGATATTGATGTTGTCAGGGAATTTCCAGATGTATTTCCTGATGAACTTCCGGGTTTGCCACCACACCGAGAGGTGGAGTTCACTATTGAGCTCTCACCGGATACTTTACCCATTTCCATCCCTCCCTACAGAATGGCACCAGCTGAATTGACAGAATTGAAGAAACAATTGCAAGAATTGCTAGATAAGGGGTTTATTCGACCAAGTGTATCCCCTTGGGGCGCACCTGTTCTGTTTGTTAGAAAGAAAGATGGGTCGCTTAGACTATGCATTGACTATAGGAAGTTGAATCAAGTGACTATTAAGAATAAGTACCCTTTGCCAAGGATTGATGATTTATTTGATCAGCTACGAACTGCAACAGTATTTTCAAAGATTGATCTCAGATCTGGATACCATCAACTAAGGATAAGAGAAGAAGATATCTCAAAAACTGCTTTCAGAACACGATATGGGCATTATGAATTTTTGGTTATGCCATTTGGGTTAACTAATGCACCAGCAGCATTTATGGATTTGATGAACAGAGTTTTTCAAACATATCTGGATACATTTGTAGTGGTGTTTATTGATGATGTGTTGATCTATTCTCCTACTGTTGAAACTCATCAAGAACATTTGAGAATTGTGTTGGAAACTTTAAGGAAACATCAACTCTATGCGAAATTCAGTAAATGTGAATTCTGGTTGGATAAGGTTCAATTCTTAGGGCATATCATTCTGGTGATGGAGTGTCTGTTGATCCAGCTAAGGTTGATGCAGTTTTGCATTGGGAAAGACGAAGAATGTCAGTGAGATTAGGAGCTTTTTGGGTCTTGCGGGTTACTATCGCAGGTTTATTGAAGGGTTTTCTTCTATTGCAGCTCCTATGACCAAATTGACTAGGAAAGGAGTTCCTTTTGAATGGTCAGATAAATGTGAAATGAGTTTTCAGAATTAAAAACAAGGTTAACTACAGCCCCAGTGCTTACTTTACCTTGTGGGTCAGGAGGATTTGTGATATATACAGATGCCTCTAGAAAAGGACTAGGATGTGTCCTGATGCAGAATGGCAAAGTAGTAGCTTATGCATCCAGACAATTAAAGACCCATGAGATGAATTATCCAACACATGATTTGGAGTTGGCAGCGGTGGTACATGCTCTGAAGATTTGGCGCCATTATTTGTATGGTGAGCAGTTTGAAGTATTTACAGACCATCAGAGTTTAAAATATATTTTCTCTCAGAAAGAATTAAATTTAAGGCAAAGACGGTGGATTGAATTTTTGAAGGATTATGATTTCACCTTGAATTACCACCCAGGAAAAGTAAATGTGGTAGCAGATGCACTCAGCAGGAAGAGGCTAATGGCAATCCAGTTGCGCCAAACTTGGAGAATGACATCTGATGTAGTGGAGTATTCTCCGATATGCAAAGGGAGAAACTTATTTCTGGCCCAACTAACTATTCAGTCTGCAATGGTTGAGCGAATTGTGCAAGCACAACTGAATGATCAGCAGTTACAAAAATTGATTGGCACACCGAGATTTACTCAAAGTGTAGACGGGGCAATCAGGTTTCAGGGAAGATTGTGTGTACCTCAGAATGAAGAAATAAAGAAAGACCTATTAAATGAGGCACATAAATCACAATATTCCATTCACCCAGGCAGTACAAAAATGTACAAAAACATGAGAAGATAATTTTGGTGGATTGGTATGAAAAAGGATATAGCAGAATTTGTCAGCAAGTGTCTTACTTGTCAACAAGTAAAGGCGGAGCATCAAAGGCCAGCGGGACCATTACAATTGATGGAAATTCCACAGTGGAAATGGGAGCATATCACTATGGATTTTGTGATGGGATTACCAATGACTAAGAGAAAACATGATTCTATTTGGGTAATTGTTGACAGGCTTACTAAGTCAGCCCATTTTCTGGCAATCACAAAGACACAATCATTAGAGGATTTAGCCAATTTGTATATTAGAGAGATTGTGAGACTTCATGGTGTGCCTGTGTCTATTATTTCAGATAGGGATGCAAGGTTTACAGCAAAATTTTGGAGGAGTTTACAGAACGCACTTGGTACACAATTAAAATTTAGCTCAGCTTTTCACCCTCAAACAGATGGACAATCAGAGAGAACCATTCAAACACTAGAAGATATGTTGAGGGCATGCAGTTTAGACTGGAAAGGCAGTTGGGATGAACATTTACAGTTAATTGAGTTTGCATATAACAACAGCCATCATGCAAGTATAGGAATGGCACCATATGAAGCGTTATATGGTAGACCGTGTAGGTCACCTATTTGTTGGGATGAGGTTGGTGAGCGGAGATTGATTGGGCCACAGATTGTACAGGATTGTGTAGAAAAGGTTGAGTTGATTAGAAAAAGATTACTTACAGCTCAGAGTAGGCAGAAAAGCTATGCTGATCAAAGAAGGAGAGATCTACAATTTTCTGTCGGGGATCACGTATTTCTGAAAGTTTCGCCTACTAGGGGAGTAATGAGATTTGGCAAGAAAGGTAAACTCAGTCCAAGGTATGTTGGACCATTTGAAATCTTAAGAAGGATTGGAGAGGTGGCATATCAGCTGGCTTTACCACCATCATTGTCAGCAGTTCATGATGTATTCCATGTGTCCATGTTAAGAAAATACATGCCAGACTCATCACACGTTATAGATCATGAACAGTTGAAATTCAGCCGGATCTTACATATGAGGAAAAGCCAGTTCGCATTCTCGATCGGAAGGAACAAGTGCTGAGAACGAAGATAATTCCATTGGTGAAGGTATTGTGGAAAAGTACCTCAACAGAAGAAGCTACTTGGGAGATGGAAGATGAAATGCGGAAGAGATATCCACAGCTATTCGGTACGTATTGAGTAAATCTATAAATTTCGAGGACGAAATTTGTTTAAGGGGGAGAGATTTGTAACACCCGAATCCGTTCGAAACTTAAAAATAACTAAGCACTTTACTTCTGAAACCCATACAGATTACAGATTCTCTAAATCAAACCCCAATGCCTTGAACTGTATAGAAAATACGGGTTTAACGGATGTTAGTATACAAATTCAATAGACATCTTCTTTATTAATACGTAACTTCTCATAGGAATGTCAGAATAAGTCAATATTAGACTCGTTG
This sequence comes from Amorphophallus konjac, assembly GCA_022559845.1. Lineage (NCBI taxonomy): Eukaryota > Viridiplantae > Streptophyta > Magnoliopsida > Alismatales > Araceae > Amorphophallus > Amorphophallus konjac. The sequence goes on along the minus strand of CM040119.1, from coordinate 315,642,931 downwards.
GAAAGATAACTGAAAAATCTACAAGTTTCATGTTGAACACTTTTTCAAATTTTGATGTTTGGAAGGACAAAAATGAGATAGAGTGAGCTAGTTCTTAAAAATCATATTATTAAGAGTTTTTTTTAAAATAAAAAATAAAAAAATCCTAAAATATCTACCCCCACCCCCCCACGTGGCTCCCTCCCTCACTCCCCACCTTCCCCACTTCCCACCTCCCCCACTCCCCTCTTCCCCCTCTTACCACCTCCCCCTCCCTCTTATCTCCTCTCCCCTCCCCCCTATATAAAGCCCCCCTCTCCCCTCTCTTTCCCATATATCCACCCCTCTCCCTCCAACTCTCTCTCTCTCTCTCTCTCTCTCTCTCTCTCTATTTTTATTTTCTCTTTTTTACTCTCTATTATCTCTTTACTCTCTCTAATCTCTCTCCACTTTCTCTCTCTACTCTTTTTTTACTTTTCTCTCTCTACTTTCTCTCTCTAAAATTCTCTCTAAATTCACTCTCTACTTTTTCTCTTTAAATATCTCTCTATACTTCTTTCTCTACTCTCTCTTCACTTTCTCTCTATCTTCTCTATCTTCTCTCTCTACTTTCTCTCTCTACTTTCTCTCTCTAAATTCTCTCTCTACTTTCTCTCTCTAATTTTCTCTTTTATATCTCTTCTACCTTCCTTCTCTACTCTCTCTTTACTTTCTCTCTCTATTTCCTCTCTCTCTACTTTCTCTCTCTAAATTCTCTCTCTACTTTTTCTCTTTACTTCCCACTCTCATTCTCTTATTAATAAACGGAGAATAGAAGATAATACAGCATCAGAATAATATAAATAATTAATAAACACTTGGACGGAGGATTTGAAGCTATTTTGGACAATTTCACCCTTCTTTACGCATCTCGGACTGGGAAATTATATTTTCTTACGCAATGACTTTTACGGGAGCTCTGGTGCGATACTAAAGTCAATTCGAAAGTCCGTTCTAAAGGTAGGCATGATAAACCGAGTGCATGTTATTTGTTATTTACATTTATTTGATTTGATTTTATTTGAAATGTGATTTAAGTCATTGATTTATTTAACCTAATGATATATGTTTAGAATCAGTTATTTATTTAGTTACCATTCTGTAAAAATATTATTTTCCTCTTTAATCTCTCTCTAATTTCTCTCTAATCTCTTTCTACTTTCTCCCTCTACTTTCTCTCTCTACTCTCTCTCTACTCTAATCTCTTCGAATGTTATATAATAGTAATTTATTTAGTTAATAAATTTGACCCACTACCCTTTGATTAAAATCTAATTCCTGATATTAAAATACGATCCAGTTATTTTGTAAGGTTCAATGACAAGTTTTAAGTATTGAGACGACTATGTAATAAGCATCATAATAAGAATAAAAATTTGATTAAGCATATGGACTGTGTCACTTTAAGGAGGTGTGGGGCGACAAACCGTAGTTAGCTTCCGCTACGGGATTAGGCCCATTTTCGAGGACAATCGGACTTCTGAAAAATCCGGAACCCAGAATAAGAAAATTATCTGGGGAATGGTGGAGTATTAACTCCTGATCCTGCGTGGTTGATCAAGGCCGACAAGCTCCAGCGTTTAGACCTTTTGTCTTTATGTCGACGTATGGATGCCTAGGTATGTGTTTGCTACTGCTTTTAGTGACGGGATGCCTGTCCAAATATATGCTGTCAAATAATATGAAGTTCAGATTTGATATATGACTTTGATATGATCTGAAAATAAGTTCATCTGTATAAGCTCTGATTTAGCTAAGATATGTATTATGCCATATATATAAGTCAGATAAGATTTGTTATAAGCATTTGTTTATAAATCTGAAAATTACTTTGCTCTTTATATTTCTTCGCATTCATAGTATATGTACAATTCAGTGAAATTGTGACTAGCCTTATATATATCATGGATTTGCACATGTTAGTATATGATAAGTATGTGATTGGTTTTAATGCCTACTGAGTCTTTGGACTCATATCTGTTGCCTAACCATTTCAGGAAATTGACCAGTGTGCGTCTTGGCTCCTTCGGGCAGTAGGTCGGAAGTTGATCCGGGTTGAATTTGGATTCCGCTGCGTAGAATAAATAGTTTTGGTTTTCTTTTGAATAATGAATGTAAATGTGACTTTAAGTAGAGATATGTAGTACTCTGTATACGATGTAAATTATGAGTGTTTTATCTTATGGAAATGGTATGATTATGTTTTTTGGAATATGTGATGGTTTGACCTTTAGCGCCTTGTAAATAATCTTGGCCCACAACACTTCCGTACATCCGCTGTGACGTCCCCGGACCCGATAAGGGATCGCGGGAAGGGGGCGCCACACCAAGAGATCAACATATCATGTCAGCTCCCGACACACTGTCGGCACTGACGAAGAGAAAAAGAGATCAACATATCAGGCCAGCCCCCGGCACCCTGTCGGCGCTGACGAAGAGACAAAGATACCAGCATATCATGTCAGCACCCGACGCCCTATCGGCACTGACGAAGAGACAAAGAGGTCAGCATACCATGCCATGTCAGCCCCCGGCACACTGTCGGCGCTGACGAAGAAACAAAGAGACGAGCATACCACGTCGGCTCCCGACACCCCGTCGGCACTGACGAAGAGAAGACGAGACCAACATGTTACGCCAGCTCTCAACATCCGGTCGGCATCGACGAAGAGAAAAGAGACAAGTACACCCGCAGGCACCGCCCAGCTCATCCTTCGCCCGCGCTACCCGTGGGTGGGGGGCATTTGTGGACACCAAAAAAATTACAAACCCAAATATCATGCCCGGCCTCGCATCAACAAGGGTGCCGAGTGAAGAAGCCCCGGAGAGACTAATCGTCCGGACTCCCCAATATGCACACTGTCGTGAAGCCGTCTCCAGAGTCACGACGGTGAACAGAAATCAACCAACAAGAGCCCCATAACCCATGGGCCTCGAAGAAAATTAAACGGGCCACAACTCGTGCTCACAACGGGCTCCAAACTTCCCATTTAGCCCTTCAGCGGCACGGACATGTGCCCCTCAGCGGCACACCCAGGCTGCTCAGCGGCACGCCCTGGCCGCCCCCTTCAACGGCACGCCCCTTGGGCTCCTTCAGCGGCGCGTCCTCAGCCCCTTCGCCGGCACGCCCCAGGGCAGCCCTTCAGCGGCACACCCTCGTGCCCTTTCAACGGCACGCCCTCACATGCCTTCCACAACACACCTCCCAGGCCGCTCAGCGGCACGCTCTCCATGGCCCTTCAACGGCACACCCCAGGGGGGAGTCTTCAGCGGCACAGCCCCCAGGCCGCTCAGCGGCACACCCTCAACGCTCTCAGTGGCATGGCCATTTGGCCCTTCAGCGGCACGGCCATTTGGCCCCTCAGCGGCACAGCCTTTTGGCCCCTCAGCGGCACGCCTTTTTGGCCCTCCTACGGCACGCTTGTGCAGCCCACCAACGGCACAGCGTGAAGGCTTTTCAACGGCAGAACTACGTGAAGCCCATGCCCTATGTATCCTTGACGCGCAGCGAGCCGTCCGAGGTGTCAGCCGATCGTTGGGCCACGCAGCCTGCTCCTCCTGCCACCCAGGATGAGGGAGTCAACTCCCATTAAATGTCCGCCGGGACGCTTCCCGCCTTCGGACGCTTCCGCCGTGTGGCGTATAAAAACCCCTCTCCTTCCTTGGCGAAAAAAAGGAAGAGGCGAGCCAGGGAGGGACACGCAGAAGAGAAGAAAGGAAAAGAAGAAGAGAAGAAGAAGGAGGAAGAAGGGGGAAGAGAAGAGGAGAAGGGGGGGGGGGAAGCCTCCGCCTCCTCCCGGCTACTCCGTCCGCCGCCGCCCGAGCAAAGAGAAGAGAAGAAGAGAAGGAGGGGGAGGAGCTCACGCTCCGTCCCTCTTCCCTATTGTATCCCGTTCCCCCTCCCCCACGCAATATTTGCTTTTCGCTTTTCTCCTCTCTCTTTCCCTTTGCAATGTATGTGGCCGTTTGTGGCCCCTTTTCGTTTTGAATAAAAACCCCTTTTGGGATCTTCCGTTGTCTTCGTTTGTTCGGATATTTTTGCTTGCATCTGATCATGCTCTGCCTCCTCCTCGTCTTCCCCATCAGTTTGGCCTCCGGTGGCGATCTTTCTTCCTTGGCCTTCCCGCTTCCTGAACACCCCACATCTAGCAGCCCACCCGAGCTCATCCTTGGCCGATATGCTTTGGTTAGCCCCAGCCCACCCCGTCTAGTATTGGAAGCCTTCCGTTCTTTGTTTGCTTCACGTTTTCTGAGGTTCTATAAAGGTGTTGTTGCCCTCGGGCGCCCACCTCCAGTTGTCGGGTTCCGCCACTCCGTGTGGGCGCGTTCCCTTTATCTCCCTTACGCTCGGGTTAAGGGGAGATGCTGCCGAATTTTCGTTAGAAACTATAATACATTAAAAGATAAAAGACAGCAACAAACAAACGAAAAGAACAACGGTAAAATGCTTTAACCGACGCAACGGAACTGCAATCAGTGTAAAGAGAACCAAATCGAACAACAACTAAACAACTTGAACATCCGCCCTCACAAAAGAAAGAATGAAGATTAATCAAGAGAAGAAAAGAAGAAACCCATGCAAAACTTAATAAAATCAAGAGAGAAAAGAAAAGAAGAAAAGAAAAGAAAAGCCTTAAAAGAAATGGAAGAGAAGCGGACTCCCATGCCCCTCGCCGGTACACCCTCCAGCCACCCTTGGCCGGCACGCCCTTCACCGGCACAGCCCGCAGGCCCTTCACCGACACAGCCCCCAGGCCCTTCACCGGTACGCCCACTCGCGCCCTTCGCCGGCACACCCCCTGGCCCTCCAGCGGTACACCCCTTGGCCCTCAACGGCACACCATTTCAACCCTCCAGCGGCACACCCCTGGCCCTCAGCGGCACACTCTTCTACCCCTCCAGCGGCACACGCCCCAGGCCCTTCAGCGGCACACTCCCCTTAGCCCTCCAGCGGCACACCCCCAGGCCCTTCAGCGGCACGCCCTCAGCCCTTCGGCGGTACACCCCTTTTAGCCCTCTAATGGCCCATTCTCTCTCCAGAAAATATGAGTAATAATAATAATAATAATAATAAATAATAACAAATTCAAAAATGTATAAATAAATAAGAATAATAAATGAACAAACAATAATAATAATAAGCATCAAATAAATAATAACAATAATAATAATAAGACCAATAAATGATGACAGAGATGAATGAATAATGATAACAAACTTAATAAAAAAAAATGACACGAAATGAATGATAATAAAACGAACAAAAATAATAACAAACCTAATAATAACAATAGTAAATGAATAAATCACAGAAAAAATGAATAAATAGTAATAAAGAATTCACTCAAAGATATATATAAATTAACAAATGATAATGATGACATTCCTCAAATAATAATAAAATAATGCAACCCGCTTTGCAGCCTCGTCTCTCCCGTGACCCGGCGCTGAAGGAACAACAATGTCGCCCTTGCAGGCTGGGTCTGAGTCTTGGGAATTTATCCCGAAATGGCCATGACCCGACCTCGTCTCAGGCCGACATTCTGATTAAATCGGACTCGTTTCTCAGGCTGGATCCCTTCTGAGCCGCTACTAAAATTGCCGCACAATCGGCAGACACTTGAACGGATTCGCCTCGATTCCCGCTGCATTCTTATTACGGACCTACGTCCGAACATGAAAAGACCCGTGAGCAACCAATATGGCCGACGGCTCCCTCCGACGTGGTCGTGAGCCGGCGTTGTTCAGGGCCGATAGCTTGTTAAATCGGATTCATTTTAACGGGATTCGCTCCCGCTCTTTCATTGAAATTGCCGTAAACTCAGCATACATTTGCACGGTGTCGTTTCCACCTAAGTCGTACTTTCAATATGGGCCCTTGCCCGAACATGAAAAGGTCCGCGAGTGACCGACAGAATCGGAATAGAACGAGACGGCTCTCGCCACCCCTGGACTCCTTCCATGGGAACATCAATAAGACCTCCGCGGGTCATACTTAGACCTCGAGCCTGTCCCGATCATGGTCATCATCTGGCTCGTATCCTCGGTCCACAGCCCGCTCCTTTCGAAAATGTTTTCGGTTCTGGAGTCTAGTCCCGGGACCCTTCCCCGTTGCCCTCCGGCACCGGAAATATTAACGCTGCCCACGCGAGCCCCGTTTGGATCACAGGAGGCGCCCCCGGCATGGTCCTGACTCGATCTCGCACCGGGCCAATAGATTCACGGATTTCTGGGTACAATAACCGAGATTCAACCGAACGTTTTCAGTGTCTCGGAATAATAAAATTTACCACGCCCCGGCACACATACATTCTCGGTCTTTCCGCGACGATTACGATATTCCCAATACCGGACGCCCGTCCGAATATTAAACGGTCTCCTGAATGATCGACACATTTTGAACGTCCGCTTCCCTAGACACAGGGCTTCTCAGCCGATTCAAGGGATATTCCCCCATTGCCCCCTCGGGCACCGGAAATATTAATGACGCTCACGCAAGTCCTGTTTCGACCGCGGGGGGCCCACCGCAGTATGGTCGCAGCTTGCTCTTGCACCGGGCCAACAGATTTATCGGTTTTCGACCGCTATAACCGAGGTTTAGCCGAACATTTTCCGTTCTTCTGAACAATAAATTGCCATATCCTGGCATATATGTGCTCCGGTCTTCCCGCGACAATCGCACTTTTCCCGAGACGGACACTCGTCTGAATATTAAATGGTCAGTATACGACCGACATGACCTCGAATGCTTTTCTCTCGCCCTCGTACGGGGGTTTCAATACATCCTAATAGACCTTTCATGTAATTAATTTCCTGGCCATGAGGCCCTGAATCTCGGCGATTAATCAAGGGTGTTCCCTCGTATGGGGGATGTAAATGACGTCGTGACCTTTATGGCGCGGCGGGTTTTGGTCCTGACACGAACCACACAATCGTCTGACGAAGTCAGATCGAGCGCACCATGGGCTCTTCGGAGTCCGAATAAATTGTCACTTCGGTGACTGGCACGCCCATGCACTCAATAGACGAAACCACCTGAATAAATGAATCAACGCCATAAGCGTGTCGAAAAGTGCGTCCACAGTGACATGACTTTGATGCCTGAAACGGCTTCTGTCTCAAAGGGGCGCGGCGAGGGTCACACACATCTAGCAGTGAAAGAATTGGCCGGTGGGTCGGCCAAACAGAAGGCAAAGAGGTATTAATAGCATCCACTGTAGAAAAGATGGGCATGCTATTTACCTTGATAATCCAAGCCTTGTATGGAAACTTCAAGCACTGATGATTGGTGGAAGGCACCGCATTCATAATCTCAATGTAAGGGCGGCCCAGTATGGCCTTGAATGTGGGATCCATATCAAGGATATGGAATTCCGTGAAGACTGATGCAGGGCCCAATTCTACATTCAAGATGACCATCCCCATTGGCGGCTTTTTGCTATTATCATAGGCCGTAACCGTGATTGATGAAGGCCTTATCTGTTCCGTGTCAACCCCACATGATTGGAGGGTGATCATAGAGATCACATTTATAGACGCACCAGTGTCCACCAAACACGGGTCTACAGACACCCCATTGATCTTGACTGCAATACACAAAGCATATTTTCGAGCCTCCTTGGGGGCAAGCTCATGGTGGTGAAATATAATAGCCGGTTGTGTATCAGTCGGCGTCAATACTGACGAGATTTTCTCCACTGGGAGATCCTCATTTACCATAACCCTCTGAAGATACTCCATCAAGGCGTCTTGATGGGTTTTCGACCTCTTGATTAGCTCGAGAATGGAGATCCGAGCTGGTGTTTTATCCAAGTGTTTCAACAGGTCATATTGTGTCCCGGGGATAGACTCCTCTGGCTGTTCTTCGGTGTCTTTCTCCGGTTGAGATTGCTCGGGGACCTGACTATTTTGGGGAAAAACCCGATGGAACATCCTTCCACTACGGAGCACCATGGCTTGCGGTTTTGGCGGCACCTTTATAGAGTTAAATATGGGGTTTAGCAGGGGTTCGAGGGGTAGTGGTGGAGGAACCATTGACGAAGCGGGGGCAATAATAGGTGTAGGGGCTCTGATGAGTGGTTTGTTAGGCGGAGGCATGGTGGGAGTGGATGAAGCCTCAGATAGACGGTGAATGATAAGGGGTTTAAAAGGTGGAGGCATAGCAGAGGTTGATGGGGCCCCGGATGGGTGATGAATAATGAGGGGTTTCGAGGGTAAAGGGGTTGTGGTGGAGGTAGATGGTGCCTCGGAAGGGTGTTGGACAATAAGGGGTTTATTTAGTGGAGGCGGAACAAAGGTGGATGACGAAATGGAAGCGTGAGAAATGATGAGAGGCTTTGAGGGTAACGATGTTATGGTGGAAGTGGAGGGCACCTCGGAAGGGTGTTGGACAATGAGAGGTTTGTTTAGTGGAGGTGGAATGAAGGTGGATGTCGAGGTGGAGACATGAGAAATAATGAGAGGCTTCGAGGGTAACGATGTTATGGTGTAAGTGGAGGGTGTTTGCTGGGGACTCGAAGGGAGGTCATCAGCAGAGACGCGGATGAGAGGACGTGATAGCAGTGGAAATGAGTGAGGTATCACTGCGGGTTGTGCTGCGGGTGGAGGATAGACAGGTGCGGGATGAATAAGGCGTGGGGATTGGATAGGAACGTGATTGGTGACAAGGACAGAGCCACTTTTTCGTATGCCAATCTTTCCCTCTTCCAACTTCCGGGAAGGAAGAGATGGGGTTGACTTGGTGGTTAGGTTGTTGGTGCGTCGGTAACGGATTTTGGAGGATGCCCATATTTTGTTGTTGTTGTGGTGCTTGCTGAGGCTGTTGTTGCTGCTGTTGTTGTTGTTGTTGTTGTTGCTGTTGTTGTTGTCTAAGAGGAGGTCTCCTGGCCTTCATCATGGTGACACATCACCTCATTTCATCCCAATCTATTTGATGTTCATCGTTCATATCATAGATATAATCTCTGAAATGAAAACAGTTTTCCACTGTATGACCCGGCTGTCTATGGAAGACACAATATTTGGAAGTGTCGACGTTCGGGGGCCATATGGCTTTTTCTTTAGGCAAGGTAAGGAAATTAGCAGCCATGAGAGCATTAAAGATATCCGGCAACGACTCTGGCAAAGGTGGGTAATGGGCTCTCCTAGGGCCGATCGGCCTTCTCTGTTGTTGGAGGCCATAATCCCCGGGTGGTGGAACCTGATTATATTGAGGAGGTCGTTGTTGTTGTTGTTGGAGATGGAGCGGTTGAGGCATATTATTATGGAAGGGATTGTTTTGTGGGGGAGGATGATAGGGTTGCTGACCTTGTTGCTCCTGATGAAAGGGGAATTGTGGAGCTTGTGGGGGCCTAGGGTTAGCTTGCTGGTTAGGATGGCCAACCACGCCCACTTGTTCATTTGTTACAACCCCTTCTGTCACCCCACCTTGGGCGCCCGTGCCCGGCTTCCTAAACACCTTTGGCTTTGGTGGCTCGAACATATGCATGAGGGGAGAATCTTTCAGCTGTGTTTGGATATATCGAGCTCTCTCATACAGTTCCTCCATAGTGGTGATTTTGTTCATCGCCAGAACCTGTCTAAATTGTGGAGTGGCATTAGACACGACCATCTTTACTTGCTCCGATTCTAAAATTGGGTCTCTCACTTTCTCTGCCAAGGATCTCCATCAATCGGCAAATTGGGTGAAATCTTCGTCCGGCTTCATTTTTTCAGCCACTAGGTTGGTAATAAAGAAGGAGGGACCGACCCTATCCTGATATTTCTGTGTGAATTTCCGTTGCACTACGTCGAAGTTCTCAGCCTCACTCGGCTCTAGGGAATAGAACCATTCTAAGGTGGGACCATCCAATGATCTCCTGAAGAGGTATGCCAAGGATCTTTGATCGTTCTGCCAAAACGAGGACTCATACATAAAGTCCTTCAGATGAATGAGGGGGTTGCCTGTGCCGGTGTACTGTCGATACGTTGGCATTTCAGAAGGAGGGAGATGGAATACTGGAAGGATTGGTAAAGAGATCTCAGGCGTGGATTTGACATCCACGATCTTTTTGAAATCTCGGAATTGTTCATCCATCTTGTTCATCCTATGAAGGAGAGATTGAGTGACCTCATTGTAAGGAGCAGGTTGTGGTGGCCACTGAGGCCTTGCAGAAGCCTGAGAAGGGAATTCCGGATGAGAGAGACGTTGTGACATATCAGCAAATGGAACTAACTGAAATGTCGTATGAGGAATTGGTGGAACTTGAGATTGGGGAGGTAATTGGAAAGGGGGAGGGGCACATCAGTAAATGGAACTGACTGAAATGTTGGATGAGGAATTGGTGGAACTTGAGACTGGGGAGGTAATTGGAAAGAGGGAGGCTGCAAACTTGTCTGCACAAGAGGGAATGAGGAAGGGATTGCCTGTGCGGGCTCTTGAATAGAGAGAGCAACTGGTGTTGGATTTTTAGGAGTAGAATCAACAGATTTCCCTTTTAAGACGGCCTGAAAGGCTCGGATCTGATCGGAATTGAGCTGTGTAATCGCGAGAACACCTAGCAAGGAGGAAATATCTTGTGGCGGAGATGCTTCCCCGACGGCGGCTCGCACCTCATATGAGGGCTCACGGGAGGAACCTGCGTCCTCAGCAGGGACATGTGTCCCCTGGTGACTCGGGGTCGGATTCTGACCATTCCCGGATATTTCTTGATCTTTTCCGGAACGTGAGATTTTGCCAGAACGCAATATCATTCACACTTAGACCAATAACAAAGATTAACAAACAAGTTGATGTTTAACGCCTTTTTTGTGTTTTCTTTTGTTTTCCTTTTTTTCTTTTTCTTTCTAATCAGAATGTAATAACATACACACTCAAACCATTAGCAAAGATTAACAAACAAGTTGATGTTTAACGCCTTTTTTTCGTTTTCTTTTGATTTTCCCCTTTTTTTCTCTTTTCTAATCTAATGTTCACACCACAGGAGGGACCTTAGTTGCAATATTGATTTCCGCCGTGTGATCTAAGGACACTCGACTCACCACGAATGTGTTAACTATCTCCAGGGAACTTCAGTGGTACAACCAGCCCAGTGAACGAAGAGGGAATCCTTCGATGTCGGGGACTTACGGAGGTCCCAGTGGAGGAGATCCTAGTCCGTCGAGAGGAATTCCCGACGGAGAGTCCTTCCTTCAACAGAAAAAGGTGATCCTAAAAAACATGGAACAAAAGAAATAAAAATAAAAGGGAGATGATATGCAATGTAGTGCTGAATTTAACAGGAGATATATAAACAGACAACAAATATATGCAATAAAAGAAATTAAACAAACATCACAACACTCCTTTTCTGCAATGATACGAATCTCTTCAGACTTCAAGGGGACTCTGGAGTAATGCACGTAGTGCACGAGGGGTGAAATTGGAATGCCAAGAGTGATAGCGAGAACACGAATATAGCGCACGCGGGCGCAATCAGGAGGGGCACACGTGGGTTCCAAGTGGAGGGGGTGTTACTGAGAGCACAAATGTAGCGCACGAGGGCGCAATCAGGAGGGGCACACGTGGGTGCCGAATGGAGGGGCACACGTGGGTGCCGAATGGAGTGCTATTGGGAACACAAATGCAGCGCACACGGGCGTGCCGAGTGGAGGGGCACACGTGGGTGCCGAATGGAGGGGTACACGTGGGTGCCGAATATGGAGGGGCACACGTGGGTGCCAAAAATATGTGGGTAACCAGAGGAAACAAAAGATGTCCTACCGTGATCGCCAAAAAGGTGTAGATGGCAGGAAGGCGTCGTCCACCCTCGAGGGAAGGAAAAACAATGATAATAATAATAAACAATGACAATGATGAAAGGGTGATCGCCAGAGAGGTATAGGCGGCGGGAGTCATCGTCCACCCTCGTCTGTCTTAGGAGATGGAGATAACGAGATCAACTCAAGGAGAGAGAAAGATAGAAGAGAGAAAAGAAAGAGGGATGCGGAACGGACTCCGGTACGTGGCGGAGATAGGGGTCGGAAGACCCTCTCGCGTAAACTGACCCCTTCCCGGTAAGCGTGACTTACCGTTCCACGAGCAATTTTTCATATACCGGGAAATCCGAGAATCTAAGTAACAGAGAGGGAGAGGCACGAAGACTCAGAAGTTGCAACGGTATATCGTTCTCCAGACAATTATAAGGACAATGCAAACAAAGACGTACCACCACAGGACATTGGTCTTTGCGGGGTTCTAACAGCAATGCAATAATATCAATCACTAATGAATATATATATATATATTAAGACCACCGCAAGACATTGGCCTTACGGGATTTTACTGCAGCATAAATAATAAATATTATATGTACATACCACCGCGAGACATTGGCCTTCACGGGATTTTCGCAGTGATATAAGTAATAAGTATAACTATATACAAAAGACCACTGCGAGGTATTATCCTCCGCGGGGTTTTTATTATAATAATTATATATATAACAAGAAAAGAATAAGGGATCAAATAAATCGCCGCGAGATGTTACTCTCCGCGGGGTTTTAAAGCGATGATAGGGGGATGCGAAAATTAAATGGTTAGGGGTTAGGAGGTTAGCGTGCAGAAATTGAATTACTGGAATGAAGATGGTCGCGGGAGATGACCCACCGCACAAGTTAGATAAGACCACCGCGAGGAACGAGTTCCTTGATCGGGGTTAGATTAAAAGAATGCAGAAAATTAAACCACCGCGAGGAACGAGTTCCTTGATCGGGGTTAGAATTGAAAGTGCAGAAAATTAACCACCGCGAGGAACGAGTTCCTTGATCGGGGTTGGAATTGAAAGTGCAGAAAATTAAACCACCGCGAGGAACGAATTCCTTGATCGGGGTTGGAATGAATGTACAGGAAGTTAAACCACCGCGAGGAACGAATTCCTTGATCGGGGTTAGAATAAATAAAAAGGGGATTAAATAAACCGCCGCGAGATGTCACTCTCCGCGGGGTTTTGAAGCGATGATAGGGGAGGGTTAGAGTTAAACAGTTAACGGTTAGGATGTTAGAATGCGGAAATTAAATTAATGAAATAAAATGGTCGCGGGAGATAACCCACCGCACCAGTTAGATGAGACCACCGCGAGGAACTGGTTCCGTCAACGGGGTTTAAACAGAAAGTAAATAACAAGAGAAGGGGAAGGGAAGTGTGATCGCCAGGGGCTGAGAGCCCCACAGGAAATATCCTGATCGCGTTCGCCGCCGAAGCGGGAGCAGTGCAGGTCCTCTCTTCCTCTTCGATCGGCCGGCCGACGAAGAGGGCCTTGCTTTGGTTACCCTGATTTTATTATCCTTTTTGTGTTTTATCTTTTTGTTATTATACTTTTTTGGGGTTTTGTTGCTTTTATTATTTTTTTATGCTTTTATATCTTTTTTAAGAGAAAGATGAGAAGGTAAAGAGAGAAATCGAGGGATAAACGGTAGAATAAGATAGTATAATATAGAGGAAAACTACTAGGAGAATATAGACAAAGTAAGAAATTTATTTTAGATGAAACAGAGAAGAACAGAGGTGGAGGTTTAACGATTTACGATGATAACAAGGGAGAAGAGATAGACTTATTTTTAAACAACACGTAAAGGATGATGGAGATGACAATTTAACAACAAATAACAATGATGAGGAAAAAAAACCAGAATAGATGAGGGAGACGATAGTCGGGTACCTCAAAATAGGAGGGATGGTCGCATTTATAGCCCCGAACTGAGGGTACGTGAGTTACTCCTTCTACTCTTTTGGCCGACTGAAGAAACGTACTTCCGGACCGTTAACCCTGCACGGAAAACAAACGAAGAGGAACAACCAAATAAGAATGACGGAGGTGTAGCACCAATTCTTTAGAAATTGACATTAAAAATAACATAAACGAGTACTCACCTGGTTGGTAGTATTTAAAACCCCTTTTAGAATTGAAGGATAGGGAATGATATGATGGAATGCACAGACACAAAGACGCTCATAAACTATGCCCTCTCAGGGAGAAAGGCGTGGCATGGATGCTAAATGATTCGTGTGATGTAATTAAGTGACTAATTAAAAATACAAAAGGGGGAAAAACTTATTGGGGAAGACCGACGATGAGCTTTAACAAAGGCTTCAACAGCATGAACACAGCACGACCAAGGAGCTTTCCAAAACGGACTTCAGAGACTGCTCAGATGGAGAACACAAACACACGTATATATGTACCAGGTGAGAAAAGATATGCAAATATATATAAAAGGTGGGAGAAGATGGTTAAAGATGTAAGTAAATAGATAATAAAAAAATACTAATGATATGTGGAAAGATAGAGGGGGATTAAAGAGCGAGATAAAAATCAAGAGAGAGAGAGAGCTCTTTTTTTTTAGATTTTTCTTGTAGTTTTTATATATATACGATATATATGTACCTAAAAGATATATATATGAGAGGGTAAGAGAGAGGGGGTGAGGGGAGAGAGAACGTGAGAGGATAAGAGAGAAGGGAGAAAAGGACAATAAAAAAATAAAAAGAAAGAGAAAGTGAGGGAGAGATCGAGAGAGGGAGGGAGAGGAAGAGAGTGAGAGAAAGAGGATAGAGGGGGGTGGTGAGAAGCATAGAGATGGAGAGAGAGATGGTGGTGAGAGGGAATAAAAAAAAGAGAGAGAGAAAAGTGAGAGAGGGAGATCGAGAGAGAGAGAGAGGGGGAGAGAGAGAGAGAGTGAGAGGAGGAGGGTGAGAAACAGAGAGAGGGAGAGAGAGACTGTGGTGAGAGGGAATAAAAAAAGAGAAAAAAAAGTGAGAGAGGGAGATCGAGAGAGAGAGGGGGGGAGAGAGAGAGAGAGAGAGGAGGGTGGTGAGAAGCAGAGAGAGGGAGAGAGAGACGGTGGTGAGAGGGAATAAAAAAAGAGAAAAAAAGTGAGAGAGGGAGATCGAGAGAGAGAGAGGGGGAGAGAGAGAGTGAGAGGAGGGTGGTGAGAAGCAGGGAGATGAGAGGGGGAGAGAGAGAGAAAGGCAAATAAATAAAAAAAAAAAAGAAAAGAAAGTGAGAGAGAGGGTTCGATGGAGAGGGAAGAGAAGACAGAGACGAGGGAGAGAGAAGTGAGGATGAGAGTGAGAGAGGGGAAGAGAGAGAGAGAGACACCAGAGAGAGGGGGGGAGAAAGAGAGAAATGTCGGAGAGAGGGGGAGAGAGAGATGAAGAAAAGGGGAGAGAGGGAGAGAGAGGAGGCGGGAGAGAGAGGATGATGGCGGCGGTGGAGGCGGTGGCGAGCTGCGGCGGTGGAGGACGGCGCGGAGGTGGCCCGGGGCGATGGCGTAGGCGGGACCGGAGGCGGGGGCTGGCTGGAGCGGCGGGGCTGGAGGCGGGTGGAGCAGCGGCCGGAGCAGGGGGCAGAGCGGCGCAGGCGGGGTCGAAGGTGGCCGCGGGCGGAGACAGAGCCGGAGGCAGGAGCGACGGGCGGCTGGTGTGGACGCACTTTTCGACACGCTTATGGCGTTGATTCGTTTATTCAGGTGGTTTCGTCTATTGAGTGCGTGGGCGTGCTAGTCACCGAAGTGACAATTTATTCGGACTCCGAAGAGCCCATGGTGCGCTCGATCTGACTTCGTCAGACGATTGTGTGGTTCGTGTCGGGACCAAAACCCGCCGCGCCATAAAGGTCACGACGTCATTTACATCCCCCATATGAGGGAACACCCTTGATTAATCGCCGAGATTCAGGGCCTCATGGCCAGGAAATTAATTACATGAAAGGTCTATTAGGATGTATTGAAACCACCGTACGAGGGCGAGAGAAAAGCATTCGAGGTCATGTCGGTCGTATACTGACCATTTAATATTCGGACGAGTGTCCGTCTCGAGAAAAGCGCGATTGTCGCGGGAAGACCGGAGCACATATATGCCAGGATATGGCAATTTATTGTTCAGAAGAACGGAAAACGTTCGGCTAAACCTCGGTTAGAGCGGTCGGAAACCGGTAAATCTGTTGGCCCGGTGCAAGAGCAAGCTGCGACCATACTGCGGTGGGCCCCCCCACGGTCGAAACAGGACTTGCGTGAGCGTCATTAATATTTCCGGTGCCCGGGGGGCAACGGGGGAATATCCCTTGAATCGGCTGAGAAGCCCTGTGTCTAGGGAAGCGGACGTTCAAAACGTGTCGGTCATTCAGGAGACCGTTTAATGTTCGGACGGGCGTCCGGTACTGAGAATATCGTAATCGTCGCGGAAAGACCGAGAATGTATGTGTGCCGGGGCGCGGCAAATTTTATTATTCCGAGACACTGAAAACGTTCGGTTGAATCTCGGTTATTGTACCCGGAAATCTGTGAATCTATTGGCCCGGTGCGAGATCGAGTCAGGACCATGCCGGGGGCGCCTCCCGTGATCCAAACGGGGCTCGCGTGGGCAGCGTTAATATTTCCGGTGCCGGAGGGCAACGGGGAAGGGTCCCAGGACTAGACTCCAGAACCGAAAACGTTTTCGAAAGGAGCGGGCTGTGGACCGAGGATACGAGCCAGATGATGACCATGATCGGGACAGGCTCGAGGTCTAAGTATGACCCGCGGAGGTCTTATTGATGTTCCCATGGAAGGAGTCCAGGGGTGGCGAGAGCCGTCTCGTTCTATTCCGATTCTGTCGGTCACTCGCGGACCTTTTCATGTTCGGGCAAGGGCCCATATTGAAAGTACGACTTAGGTGGAAACGACCCCGTGCAAATGTATGCCGAGTTTACGGTAATTTCAATGAAAGAGCGGGAGCGAATCCCGTTAAAACCAATCTGATTTAACAAGCTATCGACCCTGAACAACGCCGGCTCACGACCACGTCGGAGGGAGCCGTCGGCCATATTGGTTGCTCACGGGTCTTTTCATGTTCGGACGTAGGTCCGTAATAAGAATGCGGCGGAAATCAAGGTGAATCCGTTCAAATGTCTGCCGATTGTGCGGCAATTTTAGTAGCGGCTCAGAAGGGATCCAGCCTGAGAAACGAGTCCGGTTTAATCAGAATGTCGGCCTGAGATGAGGTCGGGTCATGGCCATTTCGGGATAAATTCCCAAGACTCAGACCCAACCTGCAAGGGTGGCATTGTTGTTCCTTCAGCGCCGGGTCACGGGAGAGACGAGGCTGCAAAGCGGGTTGCATTATTTTATTATTATTTGAGGAATGTCATCATTATCATTTGTTAATTTATATATATCTTTGAGTGAATTCTTTATTACTATTTATTCATTTTTTCTGTGATTTATTCATTTACTATTGTTATTATTAGGTTTGTTATTATTTTTGTTCATTTTATTATCATTCATTTGCGTGTCATTTTTTTTTATTAAGTTTGTTATCATTATTCATTCATCTCTGTTATCATTTATTGGTCTAATTATTATTATTGTTGTTATTTATTTGAAGCTTATTATTATTATTGTTTGTTCATTTATTATTCTTATTTATTTATGCATTTTTGAATTTGTTATTATTTATGATTTATTATTATTATTATTATTATTATTATTATTATTACTCATATTTTCTGGAGACAGAATGGGCCATTAGAGGGCTAAAAGGGGTGTACCGCCGAAGGGCTGAGGGCGTGCCGCTGAAGGACAAGGAGGGTGTACCGCTGAAGGGCCTGGGGGTGTGCCGCTGGAGGGCTAAGGGAGTGTGCCGCTGAAGGGCCTGGGGCGTGTGCCGCTGGAGGGCTAGAAGAGTGTGCCGCTGAGGGCCAGGGGTGTGCCGCTGGAGGGTTGAAATGGTGTGCCGTTGAGGGCCAAGGGGTGTACCGCTGGAGGGCCAGGGGGTGTGCCGGCGAAGGGCGCGAGTGGGAGTACCGGTGAAGGGCCTGGGGGCTGTGTCGGTGAAGGGCGTGCCGGCCAAGGGTGGCTGGAGGGTGTACCGGCGAGGGGCATGGGAGTCTGCTTCTTTTCCATTTCTTTTAAGGCTTTTCTTTTCTTCTTTTCTTTTCTCTCTTGATTTTATTAAGTTTTGCATGGGTTTCTTCTTTTCTTCTCTTGATTAATGTTCATTCTTTCTTTTGTGAGGGCGGATGTTCAAGTTGTTTAGTTGTCGTTCGATTTGGGTCTCTTTACGTTGATTGCGGTTCTGTTGAGTCGGTTAAAGCATTTTACCGTTGTTCTTTTCGTTTGTTTGTTGCTGTCTTTTATCTTTTAATGTATTATAGTTTCTAAAGAAAATTCGGCAGCATCTCCCCTTAACCCGAGCATAAGGGAGATAAAGGGAACGCGCCCACACGGAGTGGCGGAACCCGACAACTGGAGGTGGGCACCCGAGGGTAGCAACACCTTTATAGAACCTCGGAAAACGTGAAGCAAACAAAGAACGGAAGGCTTCCAATACTAGACGGGGTGGGCTGGGGCTAACCAAAGCATATCGGCCAAGGATGAGCTCGGGGTGTACCGCTGGAGCCCCACAAGGGGGAGGTGTGCCGCTGAGGGCCACTGGGTGTACCGGCCAAGGGCCGAAGGAGTGCGCCGCTAAGGGCTAAAAAGGGTGTATCGGGGAAGGCCAAGTGGGCCGTGCCGGCGAAGGCCCCCCGGGGCGTACCGGGAAATCACCAAGGGGGGAAAGTGTGCCGCTAAGGGCCACCATGGGGTGTGCCGGACAAGGAGCCGGACGGGTGTGCCGCTGAGGGCTGAAAAGGGTGTACCGGTGAAGGCCATTGGGGCCGTGCCGGTGAAGGTCGCCCAGGGCGTATCGGGGAAGAGCCACAGGAGGGCTATTGGACGTTGGGTGTTCAGGAGGGGAAAGAGGGTTAAGGGCCAAGGGTAGGCTACTGGATGTGGGGTGTTCAGGAAGCGGGAAGGCCAAGGAGGAAAGATCGCCGCCGGAGGCCAAACCGATGGGGAAGACGAGGCGGAGGAAGAGCATGATCAGACGCAAGCAAAAATACCCGAACAAACGAAGACAACGGAAGATCCCAAAAGGGGTTTTTATTCAAAACGAAAAGGGCCACAAACGGCCACATACATTGCAAAGGGAAAGAGAGAGGAGAAAAGCGAAAAGCAAATATTACGCGGGGGAGGGGGAACGGGATACAATAGGGAAGAGGGACGGAGCGTGAGCTCCTCCCCCTCCTTCTCTTCTTCTCTTCTCTTTGCTCGGGCAGCGGTGGACGGAGTAGCCGGGAGGAGGCGGAGGCTTTCCCCCCCCCCCTTCTCCTCTTCTCTTCCCCCTTCTTCCTCCTTCTTCTTCTCTTCTTCTTTTCCTTTCTTCTCTTCTGTGTGTCCCTCCCTGGCTCGCCTCCCTCTTTCGCCAAGGAAGGAGAGGGGTTTTTATACCCCACACGGCGGAAGTGTCCGAAGGCAGGAAGCGTCCCGGGGGACATTTAATGGGAGTTGACTCCCTCGTCCTGGGTGGCAGGAGGAGCAGGCTGCGTGGCCCAACGATCGACTGACACCTCGGACGGCTCGCTGCACGCCAAGGATACGTAGGGCATGGGCTTCACGTAGTTCCGCCGTTGAAAAGCCTTCACGCTGTGCCGTTGGCGGGCTGCACAAGCGTGCCGTAGGAGGGCCAAAAAGGCGTGCCGCTGAAGGGCCAAAAGACTGTGCCGCTGAGGGGCCAAATGGCCGTGCCGCTGAAGGGCCAAATGGCCGTGCCGCTGAGAGCGTTGAGGGTGTGCTGCTGAGCGGCCTCGGGGCAGTGCCGCTGAAGACTCCCCCCTGGGGTGTGCCGTTGAAGGGCCAAATGGGCAGTTTGGAGCCCGTTGTGAGCACGAGTTGTGGCCTGTTTAATTTTCTTCGAGGCCCATGGGTTATGGGGCTCTTGTTGGTTGATTTCTCTTCACCGTCGTGACTCCGGAGACGGCTTCACGACAGTGTGCATATTGGGGAGTCCGGACGATTAGTCTCTCCGGGGCTTCTTCACTCGGCACCCTTGTTGATGCGAGGTCGGGCATGATATTTGGGTTTGTAATTTTTTTGGTGTCCACAAATGCCCCCCACCCACGGGTAGCGCGGGCGAAGGATGAGCCGAGCGGTGCCCGCGGGTGTACTTGTCTCTTTTCTCTTCGTCGATGCCGACGGGATGTTGAGAGCTGGCGTAACATGTTGGTCTCATCTTCTCTTCGTCAGTGCCGACGCGGTGTCGGGAGCCGACGTGGTATGCTCGTCTCTTTGTTTCTTCGTCAGCGCCGACAGTGTGCCGAGGGCTGACATGGCATGGTATGCTGACCTCTTTGTCTCTTCGTCAGTGCCGACAGGGCGTCGGGTGCTGACATGATATGCTGGTCTCTTTGTCTCTTCATCAGCGCCGACAGGGTGCCGGGGGCTGGCCTGATATGTTGATCTCTTTTTCTCTTCGTCAGTGCCGACAGTGTGTCGAGAGCTGACATGATATGTTGATCTCTTGGTCTCTTCGCCAGTGCCGACAGGGTGTCGGTAGCTGGCCTGGTTTGTTGGTCTCTTCTTCTCTTTTTTCATTATTACCGACAGGGCGTCGGGAGCTGCAGTAGCATGTTGGTCTCTTTGTCTCTTCGTCAGTGCCTGACAGGGCGTCGGGTGCTGACATGGTTTGTTGTCTCTTGGTCTCTTTGTCAGTGCCGACAGTGTGTCGGGAGCTGACATGATATGTTGATCTCTTGGTCTCTTCGCCAGTGCCGACAGCGTGTCGGGAGCTGGCCTGGTTTGTCCTTTTTCTCTTGGTCTCTTCGCCAGTGCCGACAGGGTGTTGGGAGCTGGCCTAGTTTGTTTTTTTTTTCTCTTGGTCTCTTCGCCAGTGCCGACAGGGTGTGGGGAGCTGGCCTGGTCTGTTGATCTCTTGGTCTCTTCGCCAGCGCCGACAGGGTGTCGGGAGCTGGCCTGATATGTTGATCTCTTGGTCTCTTTGTCAGTGCCGACAGGGTGTCGGGAGCTGACCTGGTTTGTTGGCCTCTTTGTCTCTTCATCAGCGTCGACGAGATGCCGGGAACTGAAGCTGTATATTGGTCTCTTCACCAGTGCCGACGGGGTGCCGGGGACTGAACTTGTATATTGGTCTCTTCATCAGTGCCGACGGGGTGCCGGGGACTGAAGTGGTACATTGGTCTCTTCATCAGTGCCGACGGGGTGCCGGGGACTGAAGCAGCACATTGGTCTCTTAGTCTCTTTTTCTTTCTTTCCTTCTCTCTTTTCTCTTCTTTTTTTCTCTTTTCTCTTCTTTTTTTTTTGAAGAACTCCAGGTGGCTGTTGGCGTGGACGCCAATGATATAAAAGTTGTCGGCACAGCGGCCGATAATTGAAAGCTGTTGACATGGGGGCCAATAACTGAAAAGCTGTCGACCCGAAGGCCGATGATTAAAAGCTGTCGGCTCAGGGGCCGATAATCGAAAGTTGTTGGCATGGGAGCCAATAATTGAAAAGCCGTCGACCCGTAGGCCGATAATTAAAAAGCTGTCGGCTCAGGGGCCGATGATTGAAAAGCTGTCGGCATAGGGGCCGATAATCGAAAGCTGTTGGCATGGGAGCCAATAATTGAAAAGCTGTCGACCCGAAGGCCGATGATTAAAAAGCTGTCGGCTCAGGGGCCGATGATTGAAAGCTGTCGGCTCAGGGGCCGATTATTGAAAAGTTGTCGGCTCAAGGGCCGATGATTGAAAGCTGTCGGCTCAGGGGCCAATGATTGAAAGCTGTCGGCTCAAGGGCCGATAATTGGATAGCTGTTGGCATAGGAGCCAATGATTGAAAGCTGTCGGCTCAGGGGCCGATAAGTGAGGCCAAAACAGCCAAGGCTGGAAGTGGGCTTCAAGAGCCGAAGTTGCGAAAGGCGAGCCACGAGGGCAGAGAGAAGGGTTTATCGATGCAAAAGGGATGTTCGTCGCCCGAAGGGACGGAGAGAAGAGTTTTTATTTTGTTGATTCAAAGTGCACCGGGGATACCGGTTATGAAACCCGGACTCGGGAAAGTGGGCCGTAAGGGCCGAAGTTGGTGTTACGGAAGCGGGCCGTGCAGGCCGAATTCTGGGGAGCAGGCTGTGAAGGCCGAATTCTGGGAAGCGAGCCGTAAAGGGCCGAATTCTGGGAAGCAGGCCGTAAAGGGCCGAATTCTAGGAAGCATGGGCTTCACGTAGTTCTGCCGTTGAAAAGCCTTCACGCTGTGCCGTTGGTGGGCTGCACAAGCGTGCCGTAGGAGGGCCAAAAAGGCGTGCCGCTGAGGGGCCAAAAGGCTGTGCCGCTGAGGGGCCAAATGGCCGTGCCGCTGAAGGGCCAAATGGCCGTGCCGCTGAGAGCGTTGAGGGTGTGCCGCTGAGCGGCCTGGGGGCTGTGCCGCTGAAGACTCCCCCCTGGGGTGTGCCGTTGAAGGGCCATGGAGAGCGTGCCGCTGAGCGGCCTGGGAGGTGTGCCGTGGATGGCATGTGAGGGCGTGCCGTTGAAAGGGCACGAGGGTGTGCCGCTGAAGGGCTGCCCTGGGGCGTGCCGGCGAAGGGGCTGAGGACGCGCCGCTGAAGGAGCCCAAGGGGCGTGCCGTTGAAGGGGGCGGCCAGGGCGTGCCGCTGAGCAGCCTGGGTGTGCCGCTGAGGGGCACATGTCCGTGCCGTTGAAGGGCTAAATGGGAAGTTTGGAGCCCGTTGTGAGCACGAGTTGTGGCCCGTTTAATTTTCTTCGAGGCCCATGGGTTATGGGGCTCTTGTTGGTTGATTTCTCTTCACCGTCGTGACTCCGGAGACGGCTTCACGACAGTGTGCATATTGGGGAGTTCGGATGATTAGTCTCTCCGGGGCTTCTTCACTCGGCACCCTTGTTGATGCGAGGCCGGGCATGATATTTGGGTTTGTAATTTTTTTTGGTGTTCACAAATGCCCCCCACCCACGGGTAGCGCGGGCGAAGGATGAGCCGGGCGGTGCCCGCGGGTGTACTTGTCTCTTTTCTCTTCGTCGATGCCGACCGGATGTTGAGAGCTGGCGTAACATGTTGGTCTCATCTTCTCTTCGTCAGTGCCGACGGGGTGTCGGGAGCCGACGTGGTATGCTCGTCTCTTTGTTTCTTCGTCAGCGCCGACAGTGTGCCGGGGGCTGACATGGCATGGTATGCTGACCTCTTTGTCTCTTCGTCAGTGCCGACAGGGCGTCGGGTGCTGACATGATATGCTGGTCTCTTTGTCTCTTCCTCAGCGCCGATAGGGTGCCGGGGGCTGGCCTGATATGTTGATCTTTTTTTCTCTTCGTCAGTGCCGATAGTGTGTCGGGAGCTGACATGATATGTTGATCTCTTGGTCTCTTCGCCAGTGCCGACAAGGTGTCGGGAGCTGGCCTGGTTTGTTGTTCTCTTGGTCTCTTCACCAGTGCCGACAGGGTGTCGGGAGCTGGCCTGGTTTATTTTTTTTCTCTTGGTCTCTTCGCCAGTGCCGACAGGGTGTCGGGAGCTGACCTGGTCTGTTGTTCTCTTGGTCTCTTCGCCAGCGCCGACAGGGTGTCGGGAGCTGGCCTAATATGTTGGTCGCTTGGTCTCTTTGTTAGTGCCGACAGGGTGTCGGGAGCTGACCTGGTTTGTTGGCCTCTTTGTCTCTTCATCAGCGTCGACAGGATGCCGGGAACTGAAGCTCTATATTGGTCTCTTCATCAGTGCCGACGGGGTGCCGGGGACTGAACTTGTATATTGGTCTCTTAGTCTCTTTTTCTTTCTTTCCTTCTCTCTTTTCTCTTCTTCTCCTCTTTTTCTTCTCTTCTTCTCCCTTTTTTGTCATCTCCTTTTTTGTCCTTTTTCTTGTTGTTTTTTTGTTTCTTCTCTTCTTCCCTTCTTTTCCTTTCTCTTCTTTTTTTTCTCGTCTCTTTTTTTTTGAAGAACTCCAGGTGGCTGTTGGCGTGGACGCCAATGATATAAAAGTTGTCGGCACAGCGGCCGATAATTGAAAGCTGTTGACATGGGGGCCAATAACTGAAAAGCTGTCGACCCGAAGGTCGATGATTAAAAGCTGTCGGCTCAGGGGCCGATAATCGAAAGATGTTGGCATGGGAGCCAATAATTGAAAAGCTGTCGACCCGTAGGCCGATGATTGAAAAGTTGTCGGCTCAGGGGCCGATGATTGAAAAGCTGTCGGCTCAGGGGCCGATGATTGAAAGCTGTCAGCTCAGGGGCCGATAATCGAAAGCTGTTGGCATGGGAGCCAATAATTGAAAAGCTGTCGACCCGAAGGCCGATGATTAAAACGCTATCGGTTCAGGGGCCGATGATTGAAAAGCTGTCGGCTGAGGGGCCGATGATTGAAAGCTGTCGGCTCAGGGGCCGATAATCGAAAGCTGTTGGCATGGGAGCCAATAATTGAAAAGCTGTCGACCCGAAGGCCGATGATTAAAAAGCTGTCGACTCAGGGGCCGATGATTGAAAAGCTGTCGGCTCAGGGGCCGATGATTGAAAAGCCGTCGGCTCAGGGGCCGATGATTGAAAGCTGTCGGCTCAAGGGCCGATAATTGGATAGCTGTTGGCATAGGATCCAATGATTGAAAGCTGTCGGCTCAGGGGCCGATAAGTGAGGCCAAAATAGCCAAGGCTGGAAGCGGGCTTCAAGAGCCGAAGTTGCGAAAGGCGAGCCACGAGGGCAGAGAGAAGGGTCTATCAATGCAAAAGGGATGTTCATCTCCCGAAGGGACGGAGAGAAGAGTTTTATTTTGTTGATTCAAAGTGCACCGGGGATACCGGTTATGAAACTCGGACTCGGGAAAGTGGGCCGCAAGGGCCGAAGTTGGTGTTACGGAAGCGGGCTGTGCAGGCCGAATTCTGGGGAGCAGGCCGTGAAGGTCGAATTCTGGGAAGCAAGCCGTAAAGGGCCGAATTCTGGGAAGCAAGCCGTGAAGGGCCGAATTCTAGGAAGCAGGCTGCAAGAGCCAAAGATATTGGGAAGCGGGATGCAAGAGCCGGAGATGTTGGGAAGCGGGCTGCAAGAGCCAAAATTATGGGAAGCAGGCTGCGGGAGACAAATCGGGGAGCAGGCTACGAGAGCCGGAATTGGGAAGTAGGCCGCGAAGGCTAAAGGTAAGCAGGCTACAAGAGCCAAAGATATTGGGATGCAGGCCGTAAGAGCCGAAAGTATGGGAAGTGGGCCGTGAAGGCCGAAATTATGGGCAGCGGGCCACGAAAACCGGAATTGGGAAAGCGGGCCATGGAGACCGAGGTAAGCAGGCTACAAGAGCCAAAGTTGGGAAGCGGGCCGTGAAGGCTGAAATTATGGGCAGCGGGCCGTGAAGGCCGAATTCTGGGAAGCAGGCCGTGAAGGCCAGAATTGGGAAGCGGGCCATGAAGGCCGAAATTAAGGCGTAAGATGTGAAAGCCCAAATCGGGGAAGCGGACTACGGAAGCCGGAATTGGGAGATAACGAGCCGTGAGGGCAAGAGGTAGACCATGGGGGGCCAAGATTGGGCTCTACGAGCCAGAGCTGGGAAAGTAGGCTGCGATAGCCGAAATTGAGTTCGTTGCATACGCACATTCTTGTTATTTTATTGTTATTATACTTTTTTAATTATTTTTATGTTGTTTTATTTTGTTTGTTTTTTATTATTATTATTTTTTTAAGCATGCAAGCATTCTTTAGCAGGCATAACATAAATATAAGTAAGGTGGCTCCCTCTATAGGGGATAGGATAGGGACGTCGCCAGTAATTCGTAGATGCGGTGCGGGCCGCGAGGCACAATCGAGGGGTGGTGCACCCGTCAAGAGGATATCGCACGTCTTACATGCATAGCCTAAATTCACGTATTTCACCCGAGGCAATTCTATGTGGCGTGGCAGTGCAAATGTGTGAACAAAGAGCCCTAACCACAGGGATATGCAGGTTTTCCTCGTGACACTCAAGGATCACTCTAGCGCCTACACATATGTTTTAGGCTTTCGACTTTCGGTAGCTTCACACAACCCCCATCTGTTTACTTTGGTAGCGGATTTCACCGTTCAGCGCGAGTCTCCTCATGTGTCTCAATGGGGATTCTCGGCTGCTAGGATTCATCCTCATTATAATTCTATTACGGATTCCACCGTTTGACGCGAGTCTCCTCATGTGTCTCAATTGGGATTCCCGGCTAATAGGTTTCATCCTTATTATAATTCGCTTCACCATTTCGCGCAAGTCTCCTCATGTGTCTCGATGGGGATTCCCGGCTACTCGGATTCACGTGTCTCTCACTTTTCTTTTTTTTCTCTCTCTCTTCTTTTTTCTCTTTTTTTTCTTTTTTTTTTACAGTGGGGGTAGGCAGCTTTTTCCTCACGATTACCTATCACGCGAGTGCAGGAATTCAAGTCTCCGTAGAGCGCAAAGAAGAAATTCGGGCAATCCCTATAGTTGAAGGCTATTGAACACATCAAGTGCTAAGTGTGGGAGCGTTGCCCCGGGTTTATTTTGTGAGTTGGGCTTAGTGATTCAGCCATGACTCTTCCCCTTGGCGTGTGCACGCGCCATGGTTGGGGTTCCCTTCGAGCGTGCGCCGCGACGTATGTGCATCCGGAATCAGGACGATATTATTATTATAGCGAGGAAACACGGTCCTAGAAAATTCCAAGGAGGTGTATTATTCTATATTAAGCAAGCATGCAAACAGGGCAATCAAGCATTCTCTTCTTTTGTTTCCGTTTTCTTTTTGTGTGTGTGTGTTTGTTTTATTATTATTATTTTTTTGGGTGTTGTTTTTTTTATTTTTGTTTGTTTGTTTTTGTTTGTTTATTTTTTTTTTGCATAAGAAAATATTGTTGTTACGTATAAGTGTAGTGGTAGTAAAGATATTAGGGAGGTAGACCGCAAAAGGGCTGAGAGGATATTAGGGAAGCGGGCTACAAGAGTCGAAGTTATGGGATGCGGGCCGCGAAGGCCGAATTCTGGGAAGCAGGCTACGAGAGCCAGACTTGGGAAGCAGGCCACGAAGGCCAAACGTAAGCAGGCTGCAAGAGCCAAAGCTGGGAAGCAGGCTGTGAAAGCCGAGGGGAAGCAGGCTGCGAGAGCCAAAGTTGGGAAGCGGGTCACGAGGGCCGAATTTTGGGAAGCAGGCTACAAAAGCCAGGATCTGGGAAGCAGGCTATAAAAGCCGAAGGGAAGCAGGCTGCAGGAGCCGAAATTATGGGAAGCGGGCCACGAAGGCCAAATTCTGAGAAGCAGGCCGTGAAGGCCGAATCTTGGGGAGCAGGCTGCAAGAGCCAAGGATAATGAAAAGTGACCTAAAAAGCCAAGGGATATTGGCTAGCGGGCCACAAGGGCCAAAGGTTGGGGGAGCAGGCTACGAGAGCCAACATTAGGAAGCAGGCCACAAAGGCTAGAGGGAAGCAAGCTGCGAGAGCCAGAGATAAGCAGGCCACGAGGGCCGAACTTTGGGAAGCAGGCTACATGAGCCAGGATCTGGGAGGCCTTTGTCGGTTTAACGCCCCGTCGGCGGAAGGTCTAGTCGGTTTAACGCCCCGCCGGCGGGAGGTCTAGTCGGTTTAACGCCCCGTCGGCGGAAGGTCTAGTCGATTTAACGCCCCACCGGCGGAAGGTCTGGTTGGTTTCTGTTTGTTGGGTGGCTGAAGGTCGGAGGTAAAAGTTCATCTCGTGACTCTTCTTTCTCTTCTTTTCTTCCTCTTTTGTGAGGAGAGGCGGGTGCAAAGACCATGTTTGCCTCGTGATCATTTCCTTCTTTTCTTCTCTTCTTCTTTTGTGTGAAGAGGCAGGTTCAAGGACCGTGTTCGCCCCGTAACTGTTCTTTCTCTTCTTCTCTTCTTCTTTTATAGGGAGACAGGTGCAGAGACCATGTTCGCCTCGTGACTCTTCTTTCTCTTCTTCTCTTCTTCTTTTATGGAGAGGCAGGTGCAGAGACCATGTTCGCCTCATGTCTCTTTTTGTTTCTTCTCTTCTTCTTTTGTAGAGAGGCGGGTGCAAGGACCATGTTTGTCTCGTGATCATTTCCTTCTTTTCTTCTCTTCTTCTTTTGTGTGAAGAGGCGGGTTCAAGGACCGTGTTCGCCCCGTGACTGTTCTTTCTCTTCTTCTCTTCTTCTTTTATAGGGAGGCAGGTGCAGAGACCATGTTCACCTTGTGATTGTTCTTTCTCTTCTTCTCTTCTTCTTTTATGGAGAGGCAGGTGCAGAGACTATGTTCACCTCATGTCTCTTTTTGTTTCTTCTCTTCTTCTTTTGTAGAGAGGCGGGTGCAAGGACCATGTTTGCCTCGTGATCATTTCTTTCTTTTCTTCTCTTCTTCTTTGTGATGAGGCGGGCTCGAAGACCACGTCTGCCTCATGTGTCTTCTTTTGGTTCTGCTCTTCTTCTTTTGTGTGAAGAGGCAGGTCGAGGGACCACGATTTCCTCATGTGTCTTTTCTTCCTCTTCTTCTCTTTTTTTTGTGTGATGAGGCGGGCTCGAAGACCACGTCTACCTCGTGACTCCTTTTTTTCTTATTTTTTTTTATGGGATGAGGCGGGCTCGAAGACCACGTCTGCCTCGTGTGCCCCTTTTTTCTTTCTTTTCTGCTCTTCTTTTCTCATTAACGCTTCCGTGCTGGAGTGTATTTCTCTTAATGTGCCCCCAGGTTGGGGTGTAGCTTCATTTGGTGTGCATCCCCCCTGAGGGGTGTGCTTTGCCTCTTTGCTTCTGTGCCCCCAGGCGGGGTGTATTTTTTTGCTTCTATGTCCCCAGACCAGGGTGTGTTTTTTTTTAATGCCCCCAAGGCGGGGTGTAGCTCTCTTCAAATGTCCCCATGGTGGGGTATACTCTTCATGGCTTCTATGCCCCCAGGCGGGGTATGTTTCTTCTTCGTATGCCCCTGGTACGGGGCGTGTCTTTTGTTTCTTATACCCCCCATGGCGGGGGTGAATTCTGCTTCTTCTACCCCTGAAGGCAGAGGAGTGCTTCTCTTCATATGTCCCTGGCACGAGGGTGTATCTCTTGCTTCTTATGCCCCCCCTGAGGCCGGGGTGCATCTCTTTATGGCTTCTATGCCCCCGAAGCAGGGTATGTTGTTTCTTCAAATGCCGCTTGGGCGGAGTATATCTTTCTTCTTATGCTCCCAAATCGGGATGTATGTCTCTTCACTTCCGTGTCCCGGGTCAGGGTAGATGCCTCTATTTCTTATGCGCCAAGGGCGGAGTGTAATTTTTTTGCCCCCAGGATGGGGTAGGTGCTTCTGCTTCTTATGCGCCAAGGGCGGAGTGTATTTTTTGTGCCCCCTGAGCGGGGTGGACGCTCTGCATGTGTCCCCGGGTCGGGGTGCAGCTTTGTCTCCCATGGAGGGGGTGTGTTGTTTCTTCAAAAGCCCCCAGACCAGGGTGTATTCTTCTCTTTCTTATACTCCCGAGGCGGGAGGGGTTCTCTTCATGTGCCCCCGTGGCCGGATGTGCTTCTTTCTTCAAGTGTCCCCAGGCCGGGGTGAATTCTTTTGCTTCTTCCCAGACACACCGGGGGGGATGTTTGCTTCTTGTGCTCCCAAGGCGGGGTGTATTGTTGCTTTTGATGCCCCCAAGGTGGGGCGCATTGCTGCTTCTGATGCCCCAGAGCGAGGTATCCCCCTTTTTTTTTATATGCCCCCGGCACGGGGTGTATTCCGCTTCTAGTGCCCCTAGAGTGGAGTGTATTGCCGCTTTTGATGCGGGGTGTAGTTCTTGCTTTTTTATGCACCCGAGGCGGGGTGAATTCTTCTTCTTTGTTTACGTGCCCCCATATCGGGGTGTATTCCTCTCTTCATATGCTTCCCTAAGCCGAGGGATGTTGTTTGTTCTGCTTCAGATGTCCTCCCCGGGGGGGGGGGGGGGGGGGGGGGTGCATGTTGCTTCATGGACTCCGAGCCTAGGGTATGCTCCTTCAAAGGTCCCTAAGCCGAGGTGGATTCTCTTTTCTTCTCATGCTCCCAAGGCGGGATGTAGCTTCTTCAAGTACCCCTAAAACGGAGCATATTCTTTATGGCTTCTATGTCCCCTGGCGGGGTATGCTTCTTCTTCAAATACCCCTAGGTCGGGGTGGACTTCTCTTCACATGCCCCTGAGTCGGAGCGTGTTCTTTATAGCTTCTATGCCCCCAGGCGGGGTATACTTCTTCTTCAAATACCCCCGGGACGGGGGTGTGTTTCTTGGCTTCATATGCCCCGGTCGTGGGGTATATCTTTTGTTTCTTATGCTCCCGAGCCGGGATGTAACTTCTTGGCCTCATATGCTGCCGAGGCGAGGGGTATGTTGCTTCATGTGCCCTCGGGGGGGGGGGGGGGGGGGGGGATGCATTTTACCTCTACTGCCCCGTGGCGGGGTATATCTCTTGGCTTCTTACGCCCCCAAGGTGGGGTGTGTTTTCTTCTTGTGCCCCCGGGGTGGGGTGGAATTCTCTTCAGTTACCCCTGAGCCGGGGTTGATTCTTCTGCCTCTTATGCCCTAAGGTAGGGTGCACTTCTCTTCATATGCCACCTAAGCCGGGGTGCAACTCTACTTCTTCTCATGACCCCAGGCCGGGGCAGTCTCTTCTTCTTATGCTCATGTGTTCCCGCATCGGGGTGTATTCCTTTCTTCACGTGCTCCCCTAAGCCGGGGAATATTGTGTGTTCTGCTTCAGATGCCCCCCCGAGCGAGGTATATATATATATATATGTTACTTCGTGGACCCTGAGGGCGGGATGTATTCCTTCTTCGAATGCCCCTAGGTCGGGGTTGATTCTTCTCTTCTTATGTTCCCGAGGCGGAACGTAGCTTCTTCAAATGCCCCTGATCCGAGGCGTGTTCTTTACGGCTTCTATGCCCCCAGGCGGGGTATATTTTTTTTCAAATACCCCCAAGACGGGGGTGTGATTCTCCCGCTTCCTCTTCCCCAGAGTGGGGTATACTTCTCTTTGTATTCCCCTAAACCATGGTGTATTCTTTTCGCTTCATATGCCCCCAGGGTGGGATGCGCCTTCTGCTTCTCATGACCCCGGGATAGAGTGTATTCGCTTCATGTGCCCCCGACACGAGGGTGTATCTTTGCTTTTTATGCCCCCCCGAGGGGGGGGGGATTCTTCTTCTTCTGCCCTGACACGCAGGGGAATGTTTGCTTCTTGTGCCCCGAAAGTGGGGTGTGTTCTTGATGGCTCCTGTGCCCCCGTCGATGGGGTGTATTTTTATTCTTCAAATTCCCCTAAGACGGGGTGTATTCTTTGTCGCTTCATGTACCCCCGAGTAGGGGTGAATTCTTTTCTTCTTACGCCCCCATGGCGGGGTATGTCTTTTGCTTCATGTGCCCCCATATTGGGGTGTATTTCTCTTCTTCAAATGCCCCTAAGCTGGGGTGCAACTCTATTTCTTCTTATGTCCCCAAGTCAGGGCGGATTCTTCTTCAAATGCCCCGAAGCCTGGGTGTAGCCTTTGCTTTGTGCCCCTCAGTCGGGGCGGATTCTCTTCATGTGCCCCTGGGAATGGGGTGTAATTCTTTTTTTGCCTCTTATGCTCCCGTAGTAGGGTATATATCTTCTTCTTATCCCCCATGGCGGGGTATATGCATGCTCTCTTCGGGAGTGGTGGCCGTGCTTGGCATCATTGCTATAAAGCATTCCCCACAGCGGGCAGCCATTCACCAAGCTACGATTGTGGCTCGCTGGGTCTTTTAACAGCCACTCGAGGGGCCGTCTTGTGCCGGATGGCGGCAGCAAGAAGGAGGAACGAGCGGGGTCATTACACCACGGACTCGGAGCCTCCTAGAGTCGGGCGGGATGCCGGGTTTCTTCTTGCTCTTTTAGTCGGCGATGCTGGCCGACTTTTCTTCTTTCTCTTTTTCTTCTCTTTTTTTTTCCTCCTTTTTTTTCTTCTATTCTTCTCTCTCTTTTTTTTGTCCCTTCTTCTCTTCTCTTCTTTTTTGTATGATTGACCAGGGTGGGGGTGCAGGAGAGCGCTCACCCCCTCAGGGAGGGGATGAGTGGTTCGCTCCACCGCATCAACCCCACAGTGGTAATCTTTGTTCAGCACGGGTCTCGACGGATGTGGCCGTACAACCCTCTATTGTCAATTCTTTCTCTTCTCTTTTTTTTTGCTTCTTTCTTTTCTCTCTTTTTTTTTCTTTTCTTCTTTTCTACCTTTCTTCCTTTCTTCTTTTCTTCTTTTCTTCTTTTCCTCTCTTTCTTCTTGAGGGAAACGGGGGGCTTGATTTCCCCTCCCTTCTGTTCTCTTTCTCTTATCTTCTCTTCCCTTTTTTCTTATAACAGCTCCCATGATTCTTGGAAGCTGCATATGCTTCGAAGCAGCGTTCTCGAGGCCGCGAAGGCAGCAGCATCGAGCCAGGGTTTTCTCCCCATAGGATTGGCGAAGACAGCACCTGCAATTCATCAAAGCATGCAAACATCGTTTATTAGGGGGCCATGAGGCCCTGAATCCCGGCGAAGAGATGAAGGGTGGTTTGGTCCCACCGGGCGTGCCAGACTTGTGGACGCACTTTTCGACACGCTTATGGCGTTGATTCGTTTATTCAGGTGGTTTCGTCTATTGAGTGCGTGGGCGTGCCAGTCACCGAAGTGATAATTTATTCGGACTCCGAAAAGCCCATGGTGCGCTCGATCTGACTTCGTCAGACGATTGTGTGGTTCGTGTCGGTTCCAAAACCCGCCGCGGCATAAAGGTCACGACGTCATTTACATCCCCCATACGAGGGAACACCCTTGATTAATCGCCGAGATTCAGGGCCTCATGGCCAGGAAATTAATTACATGAAAGGTCTATTAGGATGTATTGAAACCCCCATACGAGGGCGAGAGAAAAGCATTCGAGGTCATGTCGGTCGTATACTGACCATTTAATATTCGGACGAGTGTCCGTCTCGGGAAAAGCGCGATTGTCGCGGGAAGACCGGAGCACATATATGCCAGGATATGGCAATTTATTGTTCAGAAGAACGGAAAACGTTCGGCTAAACCTCGGTTAGAGCGGTCGGAAACCGGTAAATCTGTTGGCCCGGTGCAAGAGCAAGCTGCGACCATACTGCGGTGGGCCCCCCGCGGTCGAAACAGGACTTGCGTGAGCGTCATTAATATTTCCGGTGCCCGAGGGGGCAACGGGGGAATATCCCTTGAATCGGCTGAGAAGCCCTGTGTCTAGGGAAGCGGACGTTCAAAACGTGTCGGTCATTCAGGAGACCGTTTAATGTTCGGACGGGCGTCCGGTGTTGGGAATATCGTAATCGTCGTGGAAAGACTGAGAATGTATGTGTGCCGGGGCGCTGCAAATTTTATTATTCCGAGACACTGAAAACGTTCGGTTGAATCTCGGTTATTGTACCCGGAAATCCGTGAATCTATTGGCCCGGTGGGAGATCGAGTCGGGACCATGCCGGGGGCACCTCCCGTGATCCAAACGGGGTTCACGTGAGCAGCGTTAATATTTTCGGTGCCGGAGGGCAACGGGGAAGGGTCCCGGGACTAGACTCCAAAACCGAAAACGTTTTCGAAAGGAGCGGGCTGTGGACTGAGGATACGAGCCAGATGATGACCATGATCGGGACAGGCTCGAGGTCTAAGTATGACCCGCGGATGTCTTATTGATGTTCCCATGGAAGGAGTCCAGGGGTGGCGAGAGCCGTCTCATTCTATTCCGATTCTGTCGGTCACTCGCGGACCTTTTCATGTTCGGGCAAGGGCCCATATTGAAAGTACGACTTAGGTGGAAACGACCCCGTGCAAATGTATGCCGAGTTTACGGCAATTTCAATGAAAGAGCGGGAGCGAATCCCGTTAAAACGAATCCGATTTAACAAGCTATCGGCCCTGAACAATACCGGCTCACGACCACGGCGGAGGGAGCCGTCGGCCATATTGGTTGCTCACGGATCTTTTCATGTTCGGACGTAGGTCCGTAATAAGAATGCGGCGGGAATCGAGGTGAATCTGTTCAAGTGTCTGCCGATTGTGCGGCAATTTTAGTAGCGGCTCAGAAGGGATCCAGCCTGAGAAACGAGTCCGGTTTAATCAGAATGTCGGCCTGAGACGAGGTCGGGTCATGGCCATTTCGGGATAAATTTTCAAGACTCAGACCTAGCCTGCAAGGGCGACATTGTTGTTCCTTCAGCGCCGGGTCACGGGAGAGACGAGGCTGCAAAGCGGGTTGCATTATTTTATTATTATTTGAGGAATGTCATCATTATCATTTGTTAATTTATATATATCTTTGAGTGAATTCTTTATTACTATTTATTCATTTTTTCTGTGATTTATTCATTTACTATTGTTATTATTAGGTTTGTTATTATTTTTGTTCGTTTTATTATCATTCATTTGCGTATCATTTTTTTTATTAAGTTTGTTATCATTATTCATTCATCTCTGTCATCATTTATTGGTCTAATTATTATTATTGTTATTATTTATTTGAATTTTATTATTATTATTGTTTGTTCATTTATTATTCTTATTTATTTGTACATTTTTGAATTTGTTATTATTTATTATTTATTATTATTATTATTATTACTCATATTTTCTGGAGAGAGAATGGGCCATTAGAGGGCTAAAAGGGGTGTACCGCCGAAGGGCTGAGGGCGTGCCGCTGAAGGGCTAGGAGGGTGTGCCGCTGAAGGGCTAGGAGGGTGTACCGCTGAAGGGCCTGGGGGTGTGCCGCTGGAGGGCTAAGGGGAGTGTGCCGCTGAAGGGCCTGGGGCGTGTGCCGCTGGAGGGCTAGAAGAGTGTGCCGCTGAGGGCCAGGGGTGTGCCGCTGGAGGGTTGAAATGGTGTGCCGTTGAGGGCCAAGGGGTGTACCGCTGGAGGGCCAGGGGGTGTGCCGGCGAAGGGCGCGAGTGGGCATACCGGTAAAGGGCCTGGGGGCTGTGCCGGTGAAGGGCGTGCCGGCCAAGGGTGGCTGGGGGCTGTGCCGGCGAGGGGCATGGGAGTCCACTTCTCTTCCATTTCTTTTAAGGCTTTTCTTTTCTTCTTTTCTTTTCTCTCTTGATTTTATTAAGTTTTGCATGGGTTTCTTCTTTTCAAGAGCCAAGGGTGGCTGGAGGGTGTACCGGCGAGGGGCATGGGAGTCCGCTTCTCTTCCATTTCTTTTAAGGCTTTTCTTTTCTTCTTTTCTTTTCTCTCTTGATTTTATTAAGTTTTGCATGGGTTTCTTCTTTTCTTCTCTTGATTAATCTTCATTCTTTCTTTTGTGAGGGCGGATGTTCAAGTTGTTTAGTTGTTGTTCGATTTGGTTCTCTTTACGCTGATTGCGGTTCCGTTGCGTCGGTTAAAGCATTTTACCGTTGTTCTTTTCGTTTGTTTGTTGCTGTCTTTTATCTTTTAATGTATTATAGTTTTTAACGAAAATTCGGCAGCATCTCCCCTTAACCCGAGCGTAAGGGAGATAAAGGGAATGCGCCCACACGGAGTGGCGGAACCCGACAACTGGAGGTGGGCACCCGAGGGCAGCAACACCTTTATAGAACCTCAAAAAACGTGAAGCAAACAAAGAACGGAAGGCTTCCAATACTAGACGGGGTGGGCTGGGGCTAACCAAAGCATATCGGCCAAGGATGAGCTCGGGTGGGCTACTGGATGTGGGGTGTTCAGGAAGCGGGAAGGCCAAGGAGGAAAGATCGCCGCCGGAGGCCAAACCGATGGGAAAGATGAGGCGGAGGCAGAGCATGATCAGACGCAAGCAAAAATACCCGAACAAACGAAGACAACAGAAGATCCCAAAAGGGGTTTTTATTCAAAAGGAAAAGGGGCCACAAACGGCCACATACATTGCAAAGGGAAAGTGAGAGGAGAAAAGCGAAAAGCAAATATTACGTGGGGGAGGGGGAACGGGATACAATAGGGAAGAGGGACGGAGCGTGAGCTCCTCCCCCTCCTTCTCTTCTTCTCTTCTCTTTGCTCGGGCGGCGGCGGACGGAGTAGCCGGGAGGAGGCGGAGGCTTCCCCCCCCCCCTTCTCCTCTTCTCTTCCCCCTTCTTCCTCCTTCTTCTTCTCTTCTTCTTTTCCTTTCTTCTCTTCTGCGTGTCCCTCCCTGGCTCGCCTCTTCCTTTTTTTCGCCAAGGAAGGAGAGGGGTTTTTATACGCCACACGGCGGAAGCGTCCGAAGGCGGGAAGCGTCCCGGGGGACATTTAATGGGAGTTGACTCCCTCGTCCTGGGTGGCAGGAGGAGCAGGCTACGTGGCCCAACGATCGGCTGACACCTCGGACGGCTCGCTGCACGTCAAGGATACGTAGGGCATGGGCTTCACATAGTTCTGTCGTTGAAAAGCCTTCACGCTGTGCCGTTGGCGGGCTGCACAAGCGTGCCATAGGAGGGCCAAAAAGGCGTGCCGCTGAGGGGCCAAAAGGCTGTGCCGCTGAGGGGCAAAATGGCCGTGCCGCTGAAGGGCCAAATGGCCGTGCCGCTGAGAGCGTTGAGGGTGTGCCGCTGAGCGGCCTGGGGGCTGTGCCGCTGAAGACTCCCCCCTAGGGTGTGCCTTTGAAGGGCCATGGAGAGCGTGCCGTTGAGCGGCATGTGAGGGCGTGCCGTGGAAGGCATGTGAGGGCGTGCCGTTGAAAGGGCACGAGGGTGTGCCGCTGAAAGGCTGCCCTGGGGCGTGCCGACGAAGGGGCTGAGGACGCGCCGCTGAAAGAGCCCAAGGGGCGTGCCGTTGAAGGGGGCGGCCAGGGCGTGCCTCTGAGCAGCCTGGGTGTGCCGCTGAGGGGCACATGTCCGTGCCGCTGAAGGGCTAAATGGGAAGTTTGGAGCCCGTTGTGAGCACGAGTTGTGGCCCGTTTAATTTTCTTCGAGGCCCATGGGTTATGGGGCTCTTGTTGGTTGATTTCTCTTCACCGTCGTGACTCCGGAGACGGCTTCACGACAGTGTGCATATTGGGGAGTCCGGACGATTAGTCTCTCCGGGGCTTCTTCACTCGGCACCCTTGTTGATGCGAGGCCGGGCATGATATTTGGGTTTGCAATTTTTTTTGGTGTCCACAGTCACCCTTCCCATGCTAAGGGATGGGATGTCATGAGAAACATTGGCTACCAACAGGGCAAAGGTTTAGGGGCACAATCACAAGGGAGACTGAGACTGCCAAACAAGATAAGGTTAACCCTTAGAGCCGGCCTGGGCTTTGAAGGGCCATTTGAAGCATCTGAGGAACCTCTCACATGGACCTTGTATTCCCATTTCAGAAAGGGGCCAGTGATGCAAATGGGAGATTATGTGCCGGAATCACCTGGGAAATTACAAATTGCCTACTTAGCTGAAGGTTGCTCGAGAGATGCAAAGAAGGGGAAACACGATGATCCGGACTACGAGTGGAACAAGTGGTTTGATATACATGATATTTCCATTGCGCTACAGCAGATGTTCTCTCCTCCAGACTTAGAGGGGCCACTTTTGATCTCCGAGGTACCAAAAGATGTCGCTGACATTGCCGAAATTCCAAGTTTTCCTCGCCGAGAGGAAGTTACCACTGACGGATCGCTTTCCGTCATTCTATCTGATCATTCTCCTCAGCCGTTACTGCTGACTCTTTTTTGGACCTGACGTTTATCTGATGATATTCCCAGGTCCCCTCCTATGCTCACATTCTTGCGCGGGGTTTTCAGCCCCTGCCAAATTTTCAACCATGATCTGCTCAATGAGCCATGCAACCCCCTAGCTATTGTTCCCTCCTCCCATTCTCTAATTTCTTTCAATTATTTTGTAATTGAAAATGAAAAAAAAACGTTGATTTTCAATCTCCTCAACAGTGCATCTCCTTTGAGGAAACCTCCTACATCTCTCACGGGTGTGCCCCGACTTACGGGCCACTCATTCAAGGTCCCTTGAGCGACCTTCTTTACCCCTCTATCGAGTGTAGACACGCCAAAATTGACGTTACTATGAGTACATCTCATATTACCTTGTAATGCCCAATTCTTCTTCCTATTTGAGGATCGATTTTGCTTATGTTCTTGAACTAAGAATTCAATTCCATTCCGAATTTGAGGATTGATCCAAGTTGAGCACTGGATCTTGCTGGTCGATGTGACCCTTGCCTGGAATTTGCTTATCACCTTTTTTTATCCAATCTCCGTCTTTTGATCCACTCCTTAGCTGTGAACCGCACGATGGCGTCGATGGATCCGCCGGGCTCGCGTCTATTCCACTAATTGAGTGAAATTCGTAGTTGCTACGCGCTGCGGATACCTCTTTTGTACAAGAGGTTGGTCAGTTCCTTTTTCTTGTTCCGTGCCTATCATTCTAGGTAGGAGTCACTGGTGCCGGCTTGACCTTGTGGTTAACTCGGAGTTTTCTGGATCATTCCTATCATTTGTCGGTTGTAATGAGTGTCTTTTCTCCTTGATATCCACTTATCAGTCCGCTCTACTACTTTTTCATCTCACCGTCACTACTACTCTGTGTCATCTCCGTGTTATTTCCGTTTCACCTTCGTTTCGCTCCCCTGCAAAGCGGATATCAAGGAGGGGCATCTGTAGACACCCAATTTTAGCCGATAAATTGAGCATTTTCTTTGTTCTCCTAGTCGATGCCCCAATTGATCCTTAATTGGTTGATTGTCTGGGATTTCTTCCCCTTTCTTGGCCCAATGCTTCAATTCCATACCTTGGATCTCGTCTCGAGTCTGGCATTCCCGCGCTATTTGTTCTTATCGCTCTCTTGTTCATAGCACGTTGTGGATCTAATTGAAATTATCCTTTGATCAGTTGTTATTTCTTGACATTTGATCATTATGACATCAATTTTGGGTGTTACTCTCCTTCAACATTTGATTAAATGACTGCCCAATGGGTTTTTCTCCGTTTTTATACCATTTAATGGGCCTTTACTTGTTGCGCTATATCTCCATAGCGCGTTCTTCATTATCGCGCTATGGAAGTATAGCGCCTTATCAGATAGAGTCCCTCTCCAGGCCGGACTCCCTTATTTCGATTCGGAGGCCTTATTGGGTAAGTTGCTGACTGTGTTCCTTATCCAGGAAGGTTTCTAAACCTATCAGGAGTCTTTCCCCCTCATTAATCGGCAATATTACCTCGATTTGAGCCGCCGAGTCATCGGATTGAATCAAACTCCGACCTAGGGTTTGTGTTCGATCTTCTTCCTATAAATTCATCCCTTTGGCCGTCGTTTGAGGGGGATGCAACTCGAGTTATTGACGAGGAGGAGGAAATACTCCGTGTACAATCGATAAATCCTCGCTCCTCGCACGTTCAAGGGAGTATTTAGGGCTTTTCCTTGTGTTTTTCCTCTTTCATCTTTCTTTTCCCCTCCGGATTTTTAATCTTTTCATAGCATTGCATCCTGATTTCAAAACACTCCTTTTACAAAATACATGCATACACACACACCACACCTGTCTTTTACCCATTCATAGGGGTTTAAAAACCACCAAACCCCCAGGTAATCGAGCCCCCTTTTACATGCTTTTGATTAAGGATAAGGGCAGATTATACTCAAATCTCGATCTAATGGGCTTTATATTTGTTGTTTATGATTGTCCACAGGCACTGGAAGATTGATACGTGGAGCCCTTGTACCTTGGCCGGCCTTGGAGCAAGGAAGGAACGAATCCAAATAAACCCCGCTACCTGTCTGATATCGCGCTATACTAAGTTAGCGCGACCTGAAGAAGGCACTGGGACGATATAGCGCGTTAATCTTCAGGCCCCCGGCTCCCCTTTATGGATTTCTGAGGTATGTAACATGCCCCGTCCTAATCTCTTATTGTTTGGCATGTTTCTAGCTTCAGTGGCGATCACGGATCTTGATTACTGCATATGATTTCCCCCTTTTTGTATCATTAATTGAGTGCTATATCCTCAT
This sequence comes from Amorphophallus konjac, assembly GCA_022559845.1. Lineage (NCBI taxonomy): Eukaryota > Viridiplantae > Streptophyta > Magnoliopsida > Alismatales > Araceae > Amorphophallus > Amorphophallus konjac. The sequence goes on along the minus strand of CM040119.1, from coordinate 315,603,290 downwards.
CTTGTTTTAAAACAAAATCGCCATCTTTTATCAATTTGGGGGTTAATCATAAATTGCACATCTACATCGAGGGGTCTCTTCCTGTACATTCTTCAACTTCTTCTTCGTCCGTAGAACAAGTCAGTCAGGTTAGGAATAGTGAGTCAAGGGTAGTACCTAGAAGAAAATCCAAGGGCAGGGAAATTCCTCGTCGATTCCTTCTAGATCTAGCCAATAGGTGTCAAGCCTTTCTAGCCATTCCTCAATTGCTAGAAAATCCCATCCATCTGTCGGAGTTAGAATGTGAGGAGGATTGCACAGTTGATGAGGGATACGGAGTTTATGAGCTCACAGATGAAGAGTATCCTATTGAAGAAGGGGACGAAGAATATGAGGACGCGGCCGACACATATGCTAGCGGAATGAGGAGGTTTGATGAACCATCAGCCGCTATAGAAGAACCCACCAAAGAAATCAACCTGGGGATCGAGGAAGACCCTAGGATCGTCCTCATAAGTGATAATTTGCCCCCATCTGAAGAAGAAGAATTGATCGAGGTTCTCAAGGAGTATAGGGACACGTTCGCATGGAGCTACGAGGACATGCCGGGATTGGATTCCAGCCTGGTCGAACATCGCCTAATGTTAAAACCAGGGTCCGTCTCGGTAAAGCAAAGGTTAAGACATTTCCACCCCCAAATGGCTTTAAAAATGAAGGAAGAGGTCGATAAGCTCCACAAGGCCAGGTTTATTAGAGTCGTCCTATATCCTCAATGGGTGGCAAACATTGTCCCGGTCATGAAAAAGGATGGAAAGGTGAGAATCTGTATCGATTTTTGGGACCTTAACCGCGCGTGTCCAAAAGATGATTTCCCCTTGCCTCACATTGACGTGTTGGTTGATAATACAGCAGGCTATGAAACTCTCTTGTTTATGGATGAATTTTCGGGGTATAATCAGATCCGTTTGACGGAAGAGGATCAGGAGAAGACATCATTCACAACACCCTGGGGAACTTACTGTTATTTAGTCATGCCATTTGGTTTGAAGAATGCTAGAGCTACTTATCAAAGGGCTATGATGGCAATATTCCATGACATGATGCATGTGTATTTAGAGGTATATGTGGATGATTTACTGGTGAAATCCAAGACTAGGGCAGAACACCCGAGAGTTTTAGCCAAGGTGCTGCAAAGATCAAGAGAGTTCAATTTGAAAATGAATCCAAAAAAGTGCGTATTTGGTGTTTCGTCAGGCAAATTACTTGGTTTCATTGTGAGTAAGAGGGGTATTGAAATCGATCCCAACAAAGCTAAAGCAATCAAGGAGATGCCACCTCCGAGAAATCTGAGAGAAGTTCGAGGGTTAATTGGAAGGTTGCAATTCATTCGTCGATTTGTGTCACAGCACTCACAAAGGTGCAAACCTTTCTACGAGTTAACTAAGTCAGGAGTAGAATTCCTTTGGAATTCTAAATGCCAAAAAGCTTTTGAAGGATTGAAAGAGTATCTGGCCAATTCACCCGTTTTAATTCCACCCACGCCAGGTAGACCTTTAATCCTTTATGTCTCAGTCCTAGACGACTCCGTGGGAGCTGTCCTAGCACAAGCCGATGAAGCGGGCAAGGAAAGGGCGGCCTATTACTTGTCAACTCCTCAACTCATGTGAGCAGAAGTATACGACTATGGAGAAAACTTGTGCCACCCTTGTCTAGGTAGTGCAGAAGTTGAAACACTACTTTCTAGCTCATGAAGTCCATCTGATTGCTCGAATGAACCCTATCAAATTCCTTCTAAAAAAATCTATCCTTACGGATAGATTAGCACGCTGGCAAAGCTTTCTTTCTCAGTTTGACATCGTTTACATCCAGCAAAAGGCGATTAAGGGGTATGCTATAGCTGAGCATCTCGCTCACCATCCTCTTCCCATATTCGATCCTGTCCAGTCAGAGTTTCCAGATGAGGAACTAATGTCCATCAACCAATCAGATGATTGCATGTGGACGTTACATTTTGATGGAGCTCTGAATTCCCAAGGGAAAGGAATCGGCATTGCCCTCCTGTCGCCTGAAGGCCTTACATTCCCACTGGCATATCAGCTCAAATTCTCCGTTACCAACAATATAGCTGAATATGAAGCTCTTCTAGCTGGCCTAGAACTCGCTCATTCTTTTCGTATCACTGAATTACGAGTCGTAGGTGATAGTCAACTCATTCTTCGCCAGGTGCTCCCCAAATATCGCACTCGCGATCCCAAGCTCAAGCCATACCAAGAACTCACTGCTGCCTTTGCGAAATTATTCACCAAGTTGATCTTTGTCCATGTCCCTCGTCATCAGAACATTCTGGCCGATGCCCTCGCCTCGTTGGCATCATCTTTAAGGTCCCTCTAGGAAGATGGTTTGATACCATTCACGTCTACAAGCGTCACGCCCCTGCAATCGATGACGCTTCATACGTAAATATCAAGGACAGGGTAGCGAGAAAGGCCCTACAGAAAGAAATCCTTGAGAAGAGGGAAGTCTTGTTAGCAGAATTAGAAGAAGAATTAGCTGATGAAGAGAAGCTGTGGTTTTACGAAATTGCCAAGTATTGCAAAGATCAGTCCTACCCTAAAGAAGCCACATCAGAAGATAGAAAAGCCATAAGGAGGGTGGCACAGAGATACGTGCTGGTCGGAGAAGTGCTATACAAGAGAAGTCTTACTGGTGTCCTTCTAAGATGTCTTGACGAAGTGGAGGTCTGGAAATGCGTCGAGGAAGCACACTCTGGTGTATGCGGTGGCCATGTAAATAGCCAAATGCTTGCCAAGAAAATCCTTCGGCAAGGTTTTTACTGGCCCACCATGGAAGAGGATTGTGCCGTTTATGTTCGCAGGTGTGTCAAGTGTCAACTTCACGCCGATAAAATTCATTCTCCATCCTCTTCACTTCATCCAGTCTCCTCCCCATGGCCTTTCTCTATGTGGGCTTTCGATGTTATTGGTCCTCTTGGTAATCCTTACTCCCTCACTAAGCAAAAATCATTCATCCTTACTGCAACGGAGTACTTCACCAAATGGGCCGAAGCCGAAGCTTACGTGGAAGTTAAAGCATCAACAGTCTGCAAATTCATCATGAAGAACATCATCGCCAGGTTCGGCATTCCAAACACGATCATCACCGACAATGGGCCGCAATTCATTTCTCAAGACCTTCAAGACCTCTGCAAAAGGTATAAAATTGCATTGCATCATTCATCGCCTTATTATCCACAAGGTAATGGCCAAGCAGAGGCCACTAACAAAATATTGATTAAAATCATAAAAAAGACATGTGAGTCTAACAAGTTCTCGGATTGGCCAGAAAAGCTCATCGAGGCTCTATGGGCCTATCGCACCTCAATCCGTACCCCCACTGGGCAAACTCCATTCGCCCTTACTTATGGGATGGAGGCGGTAGTTCCGTACAAAATTCTGGTTCCCTCTCTAAGAGTACAATTGGATAAGGACCTCCCCCTCGACGAACGTCGTGATTCACTCCTTGCCCAATTGGAACTCTTAGATGAGAAACGGCTGGCCGCTGTCGAGCATGCACGTGTATATCAGAATAGACTCACACGTTTTTATCAAAAGAAGGTCATTGAAAGGAAATTTCAAGTTAGTGAAATGGTAGTGAAAAGAATCTTTGTAAAACCTGGCGGCCCACGTTCTAAACTCCAACCCAATTGGGAAGGACCGTACGTGATTCAGGCTGTGCATCCTGGCAACGCCTACAGGTTAGTCAATGCTGAAGGAGTCGAGTTATCTCATCCTTGGAATGGGCTTTATCTTAAGAAGTACTATCCTTAGATAAGTGTACATAGTGTCAAAAAATGATGAAATGAAAAACAACAAAAAATTGAAAAAAATTGAAAATAACAAAAAAAAATATGTACATATACAACAATAAAAGTAAAAAAAAAATAGAGGAAAAATGAAAAGAAAAATATATATATATATAGAAAATTCAAAATGCCAATGCCTGGAGACCACCATGCAGTTAAGTCATCGCATTCAACCTCCATGTTGGGATAGGGCCTATTAAGACTTGGTAGGTTCCGGGTCTTGGTTTGCCAGAACCGTGGAGATTCCTGTCCGACTAGTTCGGCTTATGCCCCCCTCAAAAGAAGGCAACAGGCATGAAAGATCGATAGCATCGCTTATGGTGAGGCCTCACCCAAAGGGTCTCCAGAAGGCTTAAATCTTTATTCTCTCTCTCTTCGACCGAATGAGACAGCCGGCGCCCTTAAAACGCTGAGCATGGGAAACACGAACACAACCCCTAGGGCAAGAGTAGGGCCTAATTCTTCGAGCATGGGTCAGAGCACGAGAAGAGGGCAATGTCCCCGCAGGCATCTAAGAGGGATTTCATAATGTCAAAATCTTATGTCCCTCACAAAAATCTATCAAGAAAAATCAGAAAAAAAAAAGAACAAAGTAAAAGTCAAGTGATAAGCCTGGTCATGACCGTGCCTGATCCCACAAACGAAACTCCTTTGACTGAAAGTCAAATTCTATACGAAAGGGGTCATCAGATGTAAATGCTCGAGATTTGGTCTGAAGTTACCCGAAAGGGGAAGTTAAGTGCGCCCCTACTGGCTCGCCGGGTTAACGGTTTTGCCGGTCCTCTCAGGAGGTTTGCCCCCTATACTCTTCCTTCTCCCTCTGAAGATGAAGGCTCAATGGAGTTCCTGAAGGGTGAAACTCACCAAAGTCTGCAACCACCTTTCGACACAAACGTATGGTTGTCCATCTTGGAAAGCAGAAGTCATTGTCGTGAAAGAGTCTCCGTGTTTCTGGCCGGTCAAGACCCTATCTACCACCTTAATCTATTCTTAGTCTAACCTCGGGCTTAGACCAATGCAAGCGCGTTACCTATGGGTGCGACGGCGTCTGATTCCGGGTCAGCGTCGCGCGGTTGGTCATTTAGGTTCCAGGGTGTTCCATTACATATCATCTAGAGCTGTGAGGAAATAGACCCGGGTCGGGCAAATCATTTACCTCGAACACTTTTTGGGTGAATCCCTGTGGTTGGAAGTAACTGGGAGCCTAAGCATGGCATGACGGTATTGTCATCAGGGTAAGTCTTAGCCGGCGGGATTATCATTCGAGGAGTCTAGAGGCCCAAATCAACTTAGATGTGCACTTAGGATGCCTGGGAGGTTAGCAAGAAACCCTCGTTCTCATGCAGGTTAGATATTATATCAAGTGGTCATCATGCATTAACAAAAAAAAAAAATAAACAAACCAAAAATAAACAAAAAAATAACAAATCCAAAAATCCAAAAAAAAAAGCAAAAAATGTACATGCACAAAAAAATGGAAATATAAAAGACCCAAAAAAAATAAACAAACAACAAAATACAAAAAATGAATACACCTGACAAAGAAAATCACATCTTCGCATGATCACATTTGTATGCACCATTCATTTTAAATTCTCGTTTGCATCCATGTGCTTGTCTGTCGCATTCATTATCCTTTATTATTGCCTTTGTTAATAAAGGCTTGCCCCTTGACTCGTTATCAAGGACAGCTCAAATCATGTTTATTTATTGAGCAAGGGGCAAGTCAGAACAGAGATGCTAACTTGTTTGCTTAAGTGTATGCAAGGACTAGAGTGATCAAGAAAAGCAGAGAACCAAGCACGAACTAATTTATTCCACTCTCAACTAAAAACAAATAGAAGTCTACATCAGGTTTCACCTTCTCTCTCCACATTACTTGTCCCGCCACCCTCCGGGCGAGGCACTCTTGAGGGTGCTATCCAATCATGGAATGCGGTCATTCTACCGCTTTGTGGGCCTCTTTCTATCTCTACTCCCCGGCGCCGATCTGCGGGGGCACCAAAGAAGCTGCTGACACGAAAGCCACGCTCTCGTGCTCTTCGGTAGCGTTCCTCACCGTCCTTTAGCCACTGCTCGACGAGGCCGAGACTGGTCTTCAATTCAAATATTTGGGCCTCCAGGGCCCTCTTCTCCTCTTTCTCGGCCGACCTCTTGGCCTTTTCTCTTTCCTTGGCCTTTTCCCTCTCAGCACGTTCTCTCGCTCTATCTTCCCTCTCCAGCTGAAGGGTGATCCTCAGCTCTATAGCGTCCCTAGAAAAGTCGTCACCTGGACGACGCTGCAGTTCCTCTTCTAGCTCGGCTATTCTAGCTTCCTTCTGGGCGGCATGCGCGAGTGCCTCCTCCGTTTCTTTCTCCTGCCAAACGTTTCATCTCAGGCTTTAACGCTTGAACAAGGGATATGAAATGGTGAGGCTCTCACCTGTACAGAAAGCATCCCTTCTGCTTCCGCAGCCCGCTGGGTGGCATGAGCAAGCTGCTCGTGGAGTAGATCTAACTCTGAAGTGGGAATCCATAGACTGGAAGAAACGCCATCTGCCCCATCGCCGATGAAACTACACCGAGCTGGGCACGCTGCGTACACATATGAGAGGTGACAGTTAAAGAGTTAACGCCATTAATTTCAAATCATGCCAGAAGTATGTATATATACACTTACTGATGAACCCAGAGCCGCTCGGGTGTCAGTTAACTCTCGCTCTGTGTCCGTTAAACGAGCTTGTAAGTTCGTTATTATGGTGTCACAGGCATCCTACAGCCATGGCTCTTGAGTTCACAAATAAAAATAAAAAAATAGAAATTATAAAAGATAAAAAATGGTGTTTTACTTTACCTCTATAAGCCCTCCAAGCTGGAGCCTCTCCGCATACATCGCCCTATAGAGCCGTAGGTAATCTTCACTATCTTGCGCTTGCGATTCCACGAGCGTGCCACCCCGCTGCCAGTCTTCATACTGTTCGGGGAAGCGCATCCTCCAATCAACGCAAGTTGCCGGCCCGCACGTCTTCTTCCCGACGCTGGGTGAGGAGGTTATATCCACCCATTCCTGGGCAAGCCCGAGAGTCCTCATGGCTAATCGTAGCCTTAATGGCTCAATTTCATTCAAACAATGAAGCCAGAGGTCCCGTCCAAATCGGGCACGGCTTCCAATTACCCATGGCTGGTTGGCATCGACCATGTTCAAGTAAGGCTTCCAGTTCACCTTGTTGGTTGTACATATCTTCTTAATTACTCAAAAATACAAAAAAATGGACAAAATAAAAAAAAATAGAAAAGGGTATCCTACCATCGTTGTAGGGAACTCTTGTAGCACCCGTCTCGATACCATCAGCTGGTATGATAATGGTGCGGTACTCATGATGGGTTGCCACCGCCTAGCCAACGGGATCGTCACTGGCCGACAGTGTCGAGCTCTCCCCATTGAAATATAATAGTAGCTCCATAGCTACACCATCATGTGTCATTGGCATCAACAAATACAAAAAAAAGTATAAAACAAAAACCACAAAAAAATAATATTTTACCTGGATGAAGGGCGTAAATCCATTTATTGTCACCTCTCGGCCTGTCCTTTGCGACAGACCTGTGAATAGATGCGCTAGTACGGCAGCTCCCCAGGCGTACTGTCCTACTCTCTCCAAGTCCACGAGCAGCTCCAAGAAGTGGCAGTGTATGTTGTCTCCCTTGGAGCCCAGTAGCAGCCTACCCAGCAGAAAGAGGAGGAACCTCCTCAGGTCCATGTTGGTCCTTTCCCAGTTGCTGGCATCTGCACAGTATACAGCACGGGCACCTCTCTCTGCCCTTTCCATAAATTACTCCAAGGACTCGTCATCCCGTGGACAGATGTCAGTAAGCCCTAACACCTCCAGGATCGATGTCTTGGCTACTGACCTGTTCTTTCGTCCATCGAGTTCCAGTCCTAACAGTTTCTGGGCACCTTCTCGGTAATCCGCATAAGTGACGCCGGTCACTGCCTCTCCATCCACTTTGAGGCCCGTAATGCGGACCATATCTTCCAGACTGGGCACCATGTGCCCCCAAGGCATCAGGAATGCCCGACTCGCCGGATCCCATCTTTCATGTAATGCTTGGATCAGGGCAAGGTCGAGCTTTATCGGCTCGATTCGAAGGAAAGCACCGAACCCCATCACGTCTAGCCTGGCCTTTTGGAAGTCCGGGAGACCTCGATACGCTGCCACTACCAGCTCCCACGAGATGTGCGAGCGCATCATGCTCTGCACATATACAAGAGGTGAAAAGGGGAGCATTGCTAAGCAAGAAAGGAGAAGAAAAGGATGAAGGAAGGAAACTAAAGAAGCCACTTACAAGCTGTGATCGGATCCTCTCACTCAGTTATCCTTCGACTTCTGAAAGTCTCCTGGAACTGCTACCTGATCTGCTCCTCTTTGAGGAGCGGGAAGACTCACCTTCTGCTCTGAAGCTGGATTCACCCTCCATCCTGAAAAAATGAGTAACACTCGCAACCTCCCTTCCTTACAAACTTGCACTCCTCAAGTCTGCTCTCAGGACCTTGGTGCTTCCAGGTCGAGAGAAAGGGGAGGTATTTATAGGATCAGAGAGAAGGTGATCTGGATCTATCACCATCACCCCTAGCAACAGCTCTTACGACAAGTCACCCTCTCTTTACTTTTACGGCCACTCTACCATGTGGAGTGATCGATTCGGAGGCGTGATTTGTTGACTTGTCCTTCTATTCGGTCCAAAGTTTCTCCGTGTTCATTGTCCCGTTGCGACTACTGCTAGCGCAACGAAAGAAAAACGAGAGACATTCATGTGGGAAAACAGGGCCAGGGGCCGATATTATTGAAATTGGTGATAGCTTCCATTGCAAGCCATGGCCCAGGTGTCCTCGGATGCCACTTTGCCATGACGGGTGAATGCTTCAGAGCCGTAATACGGTCTGAGGAATCCACGTGTCCTTTGTGACCAGGGCCGACACTATTGAAATTGGTAAAAGCTTCCATTGCAAACCATGACCGAGGTGCCCTCGGATGCCACTTGGCCATGTCGGGCGAATGCTTCAGAGCCATGACATGGTCTAAAGATTCCCCGTGTCCCTTGTCCTATTGCGACTACTTTCAGCACCAAGAAAGAAAATTAGGACATTCACGTGGGAATAGAGTACTAAAGGGCCGTCATTTCAAAGGCGGTGGCAGATTCTCTTTGAAAATCATGGCTATGGTGAGTCACCACTCCGTGTTTTAAGCAGAAATCTCGTCGAACATGTCTCGTGGTAGAGGAGAGCTGTAGACCCGAAGGAACGCATTCTAGGGCCAGCGAGCTGCCCTTAAACCGAGCTATTCCACTCACACATTTATATAAGGGTCCACGCCTATTATCAGGAAGGAGTGGGTGTACAAGCCATTCATTAACCCTCGTCACCCTCCTGGTCACTCCTATTCTCTCTTCTCTCCGAAGACAAGAAGTCCCTCGGAGGCTTTCTATAGTCCCGTGACGCAGCAATCGCTTTGCCGTACCGCAAGTTCCCACCGGCTCTTTGGCGGTGCTCTTCATCATCCTCTTGCTTCTCTCGCGATCCCGATGGCCGCGAGGTTCTCAAAGTCAAGGCCGCTGGCTGAGCTGCCCTCTGCTTCACGAAGGAGACTACACCAACTTCAGGAGCTCCTCCACTGCGAGCTCCGATTCTGCCCTAATCTGTAATGACTCTGGGGAATTGATGCGTCCTTCTCCCAAAGCTTCATTGCCCTCCTTGTGCCAACCTCGATGCCGCTCCATCCTCCTCTCCCTCCACTCTTCCCCCTTACATCTCTCCTTGACACCCGGAGAGAAACCTTCAGCTCTAGGACGCCTCAGGGCAACCCCTCGTGCTAGAGTTATTCTGGTCCTTCGGTTCCCGGCCGTTGACGGCTAGCCGTCGTTCGGCGTCTGCCACTCCAAGCAGCTGATACCAAAAGTAAAAGGGGAAAAGGAGATTCAAGGAACATACAACAACATTAAGGCTTGGCATTTATTCTAAAATGAGATACATTAGGGTTAGGGCACCTCAGGCCTCAATTTCCCCAGTTCCATTACATAAGTCTTCAACAGCTCACTATCCTCACTCACAGTCACCATCGTCTTCCGTGGAACGCTTGCCTTCCACGCTGCTTTGATAGCTTTCCTATCCTTGGCATCACCTTCCGTGTCTAAATCCCTCGCCTTAATCAGAAGGAGATCGGATGGTGTAGAAAAAGAGTGTCACGGAAGGCCGATTTGCAGGCAACACCGGTGTGAGCTGTAAAGAACGAACTCGGTTGCACCGATAAGCTAGAGTTCCGCGTCAGGGGAGGATCTCGCAAGAAGCTCACGTCCAAGTAAACATGCTGGCGCGTGAGTAAACGCATCCCGCTCCAAATTGTTGAAGTAAGCACGCCAGTCTCCACGTGACTTCAGCCGAGGCATGCGATTGACCACGCTCCCGCCAAAACCCAACACATCAACCATGTGATAAAGGGGGCTTTGTTGGAAGATTCTGGAAGTAGTTCGTGCCTCCTTGCAGCGATCAAATTTGAAATGAAGATCGATCCAGCAATTGAGGAGAAACATGCACCCATAGGGGGGCTGACCCATGCTGGAAGCCGTAAGACCGCTGTAAAGGTAGGCAAGGACAGCTGGTCCCACTCTTTTGCCCTTCCAGAGTCCGCATATCACGCCCAATTCATCCTCCTCCAGGATGTTGTCGATGCTTGGGAAGAGGAGAGCTCCCGCCAAACAAATCACGAACCCTTTCATGAGTGCTTCTAAACGTTTGTTGCTTGGCAGTCTTTCCAAACCGTTCATAGTCCAATTTGCCAGCTTCTGTAGGTTGATTCCCCTCTGAGTCTGAACTTGTTTAATAACTTCGCAGGGCATGAAGCCTCTCAGAATCTCCTCAGGGGACATTTTCTTCCCCAGGCACAAAATTTTTATTTTGCCATCATTCCTGAATCTTTTTAAGCCAAGCAGGAGTTCCGCCTCCTCCAGAAGGATCGTTGATTCAAAAGTCTGAAAAATGAAGGTGTGGGTTTCAGGATGCCAAACCTCGATCAGTGCACCCACGGCTGCCCAATCCATGTAAATCTGGTGGTAGTATTTGGCATGGATAACCAGGCCTTGAAGGTGCCACTTTGAAATAAAAACCCTCATGTCGGTAGTGATGTTGGAAGTGAGCTTGGTAAGCCAGGGTAGTCTGGAGAATCTTCGAGGACCCGGAAAGAGAGGATACGGCTGAGAAGAAAGAAAAGGAAAAGTATAAGAAAAGACTCGTGCACGAAAAAAGAGAAGACTGGCTGAACTCACCATCCGTGTGCAGATCCTTTCGCACAAATGACCTCCGATGTCGGTCAATTTCTTGAAACCTTGATCAAACCTCCCCCTTTTGGTAGGACGGGAAGGTTCACCCTCCATCTCCACAGACTGAGAACTCTCTCTTCCCATCTCAAAAGCACATGACCTCCGTTGAATACATTTGGTTAAGAACCTGGGGAGATACTTATAGGAAGAAAGGCGGTAAAATGGTAAAAGTAAAAACGTTAATGATAAGTTACCGTCACGAACTTTAACCGAGGGAATATGGTTTACTTTGCATGGTGTGTTGGTAGTCTCTGTAAATCATTTTGCTGTGTGGATTTCTTTGTATAGTAGAATGCAATTTTATTTCTTATGCGATAATTGTGTGCTAACTGTTGATTGTAGGAATCAAAAGGAAACAAAAAAAAATAAAAAAAAATAAAAAAAGGGTGGGATCACACTGTCCCACCCTCAGTCACTACGGTGATTGGCCCCATTGTGTCATGCATCCTACTATATGATATCTACGCTATTAGATCGTACCAAGGACCTTACGTCTTGGGTAAATCTGGAGTTGTGGACACCAAAAAATTGCACACCAAACACCCTGCTCGGCCCAGCATCAACAACGGCGCCGAGTGAAGAACCCCCAGAGAGATTGGTCATCCAGACGGCCCCACATATGCACACTACCGTGGAGCCATCCCCGGAGCCACGACAGCAAAGAGAAACCAACCCCTGGGAAGCTCACAATCCGCGGCCCCCGAAGAAAATCAAAAGAATCATAACGCGTGCTCAAAACGGGCCCAAGTCAAGCCTCAGCGGCACACCCCAGGAGGGGCTTCAGCGGCACACCCCCTGGGTGTTCAGCGGCACAGCCCTTTGGCCTTCAGCGGCACGCCCTTTGGCCTTCAGCGGCACTCCCTTTTGGCCTTCAGCGGCATGCCCTTTGGCCTTCAGCGGCACGCCCTTTGGGCCTTCAGCACCACGCCCAACCTGGGCTTCAGCGGCACGGCCCCCAGGGTGTTCAGCGGCACACCCTTCAGGCCATTCAGCGGCACGCCCACAAAGCCTTCAGCGGCACGCCCGTTTGGCCCCTCAGCGGCACAGCCCCTGGCCTCAGCGGCACGCCCCATGGGCTTTCAGCGGCACGCCCATTCGGGCCCCCAGCGGTACGCCCTTTTGGCTCCCCCGCGGCACGCTTGTTCAGCCCGCCAGCGGCACAGCGTGAAGCATCTTCAACGGAGCCCATGCCCTACGGATCCTTGGCGCGCAGTGGGCCGTCCGAGGTGTCGCCTGGGGAGAGGGCCACGCTGCCTATCCCCCTGCCACCCAGGACAATGGGGTCAACCCCCATTCAATACCCGTCGAATCGTTCCGGCCTTTGGACGCTCGCCGTGGCGGGGGTATAAGACCCCTCTTCGTTGCTACAAACGGGGACGGAGAGATAGAAGTGGGCAACAGATACACCCACACCCAGAGAGAAGAGAAGAGGAGAAGAGAAGAAGAAGAGAAGAAGAAAAGAAGAAGAGGAGGGGAGGCTCCCCCCCCGGCTACTCCGTCCATCGCCGTCCGCGTGAAGAGAAGAAGAGGAAGAGAAGAAGAGAAGAAGAAGAGGAGGGGAGGCTCCCCCTCGCTACTCCGTCCGCCGTCGTCCGTGCGAAGGGAAGAAGAAGAAGTGAAGAAGAGGAGGAGGGGAGGCTGCCCCCCCCCCCTTTGCCGTTCCATCCTCCGCCGTCCACGCAAAGAGAAGAAGGGAAAAGGAAAGGAGGGGAAGAAGGAGAAGAGAAGAAGAGGGAAGAGAGGAAGAGAGGGAAGAGGGCCTGCTGCCCCTTCACCTCCCCGCTGCCGCATCTTCCCATTTGCCTGAGGGGAGACGCCCTTCCGTCTCTCCTTGGACACCTAGGCCCAACACCCCTTGAGCCTCTCTCCCTCCTCCTGCCAAGATTTCCTTCGGCCTAGCCAATCAACATCCCCAGTACACTTTTCTCGGCCCTCAGCGGCACACTCCATTGGCCCTCAGCGGCACACTTCCATTGGCCCTCAGCGGTATACCCTTTTGACCCCCAGCGGTACGCACACTTCCATTGGCCCTCAGCGGTACACCCTTTTTGACCCTCAGCGGCACACCCAATGGCCCTTGGCCGGCACACCATCTAGGCCCCCAGCGGCACACCTCTTGGCCAAGCCCTAGCCCGTTGTTTGCCTTCGTGTTTTCCGAGGTTTTATAAAGGTGTTGCTGCCTCCGGGCGCCCACCTCCAGTTGTCGGGTTCCGCCACTCCATGTGGGCGCGTTCCCTTTATCTCCCTTACGCCCCGGGTCAAGGGGAGATGCTGCCGAATTCTTGTGAGAAAATAACAAAATATTAAAGGACGTAAAAGGAAGCAATAAACGAGCAAAATAATTAATGATGAAACCTTCCAACTGATCAAGCCACTGCCGGCACCACGACAAGAGCTGGACCGATTGACAGCTCGGCCGACCGAACTTCCGACTTATGGCAAAGAGGCCGAACAGAACAAAACCAAGGAGAAGTTTATATAAAACTGCGTAAAAAAAATCAAATTAAGAAGAAAAGAAAAGCCTTAAAACAAATAATTGAAGACCGACTGAACCTCCACCACTACGCCCTGATTGGTCCTTCGACGATGCACTCTAATCATCTTTCAGTGGCATGCTCATCCAACTCCTTCGCCGGCACACTCCTCCCAGCCGTCAACGGCACGCTTCGAAGCCTCCTCTCCGGCACACTACCTCTTCCCTCCAACAGCCTTTCGCCGGCACACTTTTCCCAGCTTTCAGCGGCACACCCCTTAGACCCCTCAGCGGTACACTCCTACTGCCCTCAGCGGCACACCCCCATTGGCCTTCAACGGTACACCCTTTTGACCCCAGCGGTACGCCCCCTTTGGCCCTCAGCGGTACACTCCCAACCCCCAGCGGTACGCCCCCTTTGGCCCTCAGCGGTACACTCCCAACCCCCAGCGGTACGCCCCTTTGGCCCTCAGCGGTACACCCCCATTGGCCCTCAGCGGTACACTCCCAACCCTCAGCGGTACACCCCACCAATCCTCAGCGGCACACCCAAAAAAAATAATGATATTAATAAGGATAATAAGCTAAAAGAAAACATAATAAATAAACAAATAATGACACAGAGCTTAAATAACGATAGTAGCAACAAACTCAAAAGAAAATAGAGAAATAATAGAAAACAATAATGTTAAATAAAATAATAAATGATAATAAACCCAATAAGGTGGATAAATAAATAAGAATGATAAAGAAATAAGTAATAATGATAATAAGTTTAAAAGAAACAATAACAACGATAAATAGATAAATAAATGATAACCCAGGATAAATAATAATGACAAACTTAACTAAAAAAAATGCCAAGCAAACGAATGATAATATAAATGAACAAAAATAATAATAAACCTAATAATAACAATATTAAATGAATAAATCACAAGAAGAAGTGAATAAACGATAATAAAGAATTCACCCAAATGTATCTATAAATTAACAAATGGTAATGATAACACTTCTTAAATAATAATAAAACAATGAGACCCGCTTCGCAGCCTCGTCTCTCCCGTGACCCGGTGCCGAAGGAACAACAATACCGCCCCTACGAGTTGGGCCTGAGCCTAGGGAATCATCTCAAAATGGCCATAGCCTGACTTCGCCTCGGGCTGACATTCCGATTAAACCAGACTCGTTTCTCCGGCCGGATTCCTTCCGAGCCGCTACTGAAATTGCCGCACGTTCGGCAGACATTTGAACGGGTTCACGTCGATTCCCGCCGAGTTCTTAATACGGACCCATGTCCGAACATGAAAAGGCCCGTGAGCGACTTTCATAGCCGGTGGCTCCTACCCCAACATGGTTGTGAGCCGGCATTGCCCTGGGCCAATAGCTCACCAATTCCGACCCGTTCCTATCGGGATTTGCTCCCGCTCTTTCATTGAAATTGCCGTAAACTCGGCATACATTGGTACGGGGTCGCGTCCACCCCCGTCACGCTCTCAATACGGGCCCTTGCCCGAACATGGAAAGGTCCGCAAGTGACCGACAGAATCGGAATAGAACGAGACGGCTCTCGCCACCCCTGGACTCCTCCCATGGGAATATCAATAAGACCTCCGTGGGCCATATTTAGACCTCGGGCCCGTCCCGATCATGGTCATCGTCTGGCTCATATCTCCGGTCTACAGCATGTTCCTCTCGAACACGTTTTCAGTTCCGAAGCCTAGTCCCGGGACTTTTCCCCGTTGCCCTCCGACACCAGAAATATTAACGCTGCCCACGCGAGCCCCGTTTGGATCACGGGAGGCGCCCCCGGCATGGTCCCGACTCGATCTCGCACCGGGCCAATAGATTCACGGGTTTCCGATATAATAGCCGAGATTCAATCGTACATTTTCAGTGTCTCGGAATAATAAAACTTGCCGTGTCCTGGCACACATACATTCTCGGTCTTTCCGCGACGATTACGATATTCCCAATATCGGACACCCGTCCGAACATTAAACGGTCTCCTGAATGACCGACACGTTTAGAACGCCCGCTTCTCCGGACATAGGGCTTTTCAGCCGATTCAAGGGATATTCCCTCGTCGCCCCCTTGGCACCGGAAATATCAATGACGCTCATACAAGTCTTGTTTCGACCGCGGGGGGCCCACCGCAGTATGGTCGCAGCTTGCTCTTGCACCGGGCCAACAGATTTACCGGTTTTTGACCGCTCCAGCCGAGGTTTAGCCGAACATTTTCCGTTCTTCTGAACAATAAATTGCCATATACTGGCATACATACGCTCCAGTTTTCCCGCGACAACCGCGATTTTATCGAGCCGGACATTCGTCCGAACATTAAATGGTCAACACATGACCGACATGACCGCGAATGGTTTTCTTCTCGCCCTCGTGTGAGGATTTCAATGCCGCGTAATAGACCTTTCATGCAATTAATTTCTTGGCCATGAGGCCCTGAATCTCGGCGATTAATCAAGGGTGTTCCCTCGTATGGGGGATGTAAATGACGCCGTGACCTTTATGGCGCGGCGGGTTTTGGTCCCGACACGAACCACACAATCGACTGACGAAGTCAGATCGAGCGCACCATGGGCTCTTCGGAGCCCGAATAAATTGTCACTCCGGTGACTGGCACGCCCACGCACTTAATAAACCGACGAACGAACATAACAACTGTTAAACGAAAAGTGCGTCCACAAGTCTGGCACGCCCGGTGGGACCAAACCACCCTTCATCTCTTCGCCGGGATTCAGGGCCTCATGGCCCCCTAATAAACGATGTTTGCCTGCTTTGATGAACTGCAGGTGCTGTCTTCGCCAGCCCTATGGGGAGAAAATCCAGACTCGATGCAGCTGCCTTCGCGGCCTCGAGGACGCTGCTTCGAAGCATATGCAACTTCCATGAATCATGGGGGCTGTTATAAAAAAGAAAGAGAAGAGAAAGAGCAGAGAAGGGAGGGGAAATCAAGCCCCCGTTTCCCTCAAGAAGAAAGAAAAGAAAAGAAGAAGAGAAGAAAAGAAGAAGAGAAAAAAAAAGAGAGAGAAGAAAAAAAGAAGAAGAAAAGGAATTGGCAAGAGAGGGTTGTGCGACCACGTCCGTCGAGACCCGTGCTGAACAAAGATTACCGCTGTGGGGTTGATGCGGTGGAGCGAACCACTCATCCCCTCCCTGAGGGGGTGAGCGCTCTCCTGCACCTCCACCCTGGTCAATCATACAAAAAGAAGAGAAGTTGAGAAGGGACAAAAAAAAAGAGAAAGAAAAGAAGAAGAGAAAAAAAAAGAGAGAAGAAAGAAAGCAAAAAGAAAATAAGAAAAGTTGGCCAGCATCGCCAACCAAAAGAGCAAGAAGAAGCCCGGCGTCCCGCCCGACTCTAGGAGGCTCCGAGTCTGTGGTGTAATGACCCGGCCTGTCCCTCCTTCCTGCTGCCTCCATCCGATACAAAACGGCCCCCGAGTGGCTGTTAAAAGACCCAGCGAGCCACAATTGTAGCTTGGTGAATAGTTGCCCGCTGCGGGGAATGCTTTATAGCAATGAGGCCAAGCACGGCCGCCACTTCCGAAGAGAGCATGCACATACCCCGCCATGGGGGATGAGAAGAAGATATATACCCTGCTATGGGGGCATAGGAGGCAAAAAAAAAGAACAGGAGAAATACACCCCATTACCAGGGGCACATGAAGAGAATCCGCCCCAGCTGAGGGGCACACAAAGCAAAAGCTACACCCCGGCTTCGGGGCATTTGAAGAAGTGAATCCGCCCCGACCTGGGGACGTAAGAAGAAATAGAACTGCACCCCGGCTTAGGGGCATTTGAAGGGGAAATACACCTCGATATGGGGGCACCTGAAGTAAAAGACATACCCCGCCATGGGGGGGCATAAGAAGAAAAGAATTCACCCCGGCCCGGGGACACTTGAAGAAAGAAGCACATCCCGCCACGGGGGCACATGAAGAGAACTCCTCCCGCCTCGGGAGTATAAGAAAGAGACGAATACACCCTGGTCCGGGGGCTTTTGAAGAAACAACACACCCCCCCCCCATGGGAGACAAAGCTACACCCCGACCCGGGGACACATGCAGAGCATCCACCCCGCTCAGGGGGCACAAAAAATACGCTACGCCCCTGGCGCATAAGAAACAGAAGCATCTACCCTGATCCGGGGCACAGAAACGAAGAGACATGCATCCCGATCTGGGAGCATAAGAAGAAAGATATACTCCGCCCAAGCGGCATTTGAAGAAACAACATACCCTGCTTCCGGGGCACAGAAGCTGTAAAGAGATACACCCCGGCCTCAGGGGGGCATAAGAAGCAAAAGATACACCCCCGTACCAGGGGCATATGAAGAAGAAGCATACCTCGCCTCGAGGGCCTAGAAGCTATGAAGAACACGTCCCGGCTCAGGGGCATATGAAGAGAAGTCCACCCTGGCTTAGGGGCATATGAAGAAGAAACATACCCCGCCTGGGGGCATAGAAGCCGTGAAAAGTACACCCCGGCCTAGGGGGACATTTGAAGAGAGCTACACCCCGTACCAGGGGCATATGAAGAAGAAACATACCTCGCTTCGAGGGCCTAGAAGCTATATAGAGCACGCCCCGACCCAGGGGCATATGAAGAGAAGTCCACCCTGGCTTAGGGGTATCTGAAGAAGAAACATCCCCCGACTTGGGGGCATCTGAAGAGAGCTACACCCCGCCTAGGGGGCATTAAAAGAAAAAAATAATAATAACACACCCTGGTCTTGGGACATAGAAGCCAAGAAATATACACCCCGCCTAGGGGCACAGAAGCAAAGAGGCAAAACACACCCCTCGAGGGGGGATGCATACCAAGTGAAGCTACACCCCAACCTGGGGGCACATTAAGAGAAATACACTCCAACATGGAAGCACTAGTGAGAAAAGAAGAGCAGAATAAAGAAAAAGGCACGCATGAGACAGGCGTGGTCCTCGAGCCCGCCTCATCACACAGAAAGAAGAGAAGAAAAAGAGACATGAGGCACACATGGTCCTTGCACCGGCCTCTCCACAAAAGAAGAAAAAAGAAGAGACATGAGGCAGACGTGGCCCTTGAGCCCGCCTCATCACACAAAAGAAGAAGAAGAAAAGACACATGAGACAGACGTGGCCCTCGAGCCCGCCTCACCAAACAAAAGAAGAGAAGAAAAGGAAAGAAGAGGCACATGAGGCAGACGTGGTCTTCGAGCCCGCCTCTTCACACAAGAAAAGAAGGAAGAGCAGAATCAAAAGAATGGACATGAGGTAGATGTGGTCCTCGGGTCCACCTCATCACGCAAAAAAAGAGAAGAAAAAAAGAGACACGAGGCAAACATGGTCTTCGTACCTGCCTCCCTGCAAAAGAAGAAGAGAAGAAAAAAAAAGATATGAGGCAAACATGGTCTTCGTACCTGCCTCCCTCAATAAAAGAGGAAGAAAAAAAAGAAAAGAACAATCATGGGGCGAACATGGTCCTTGCACCTGCCTCTCTACAAAAAGGAAAGAAGAAGGAAAGAAGAAGAGGAAAAAAAAGAGACACGAGGCGAACATGGTCCTTGCACATGCCTCTTTACAAAAAAAGAATAGAAGAAAAAAAAAGGGGACACGAGGCGAACGTGGTCCTTGTACCTGCCTCTCTACAAAAAAAAGAAGAAGAATAGAAGAAAAAAAAAGGAGAGACACGAGGCGAACATGGTCCCTGCACCTGCCTCCCCATAAAAAAAAAGAAGAAGGGAAGAGAAGAAGAGAAAGGGAAATCATGAGGCAAACATGGTCTCTGCACCTGCCTCTCTACACAAGAAGAAGAGGAAAAGAAGAAGAGAAAGAAGAGACATGAGGCGAACATGGTCTCTGCACCTGCCTCCCCACAAAAGAAAAATAGAAGAAGAGAAAGAACCGTCACGGGGCAGACGCGGTCCTTGAACCCGCCTCCCCACACAAAGGAGGAAGAGAAGAAGAGAAAGAAGGGTCACGAGGCGAACTTCTACCTCCGACCTCCAGCCATCCAACAAATAGAACCCGACTAGACCTTCCGCCGGCGGGGCGTTAAACCGACTAGACCTTCCGCCGGCGGGGCGTTAAACCGACTAGACCTTCCGTCGACCGGGCGTTGAACCGACTAGACTTTCCGCCGACGGGGCGTTAAACCGACCAACCCTAATCATCGGCTCCTAGCTGACAACTACCTCATTATCGGCCTTCGGGTCGACAGCTATCTCATCATTGGCCTTTGAGCCGACAGATGCCTCATCATTGGCTCCTAGCCGACAGCTATCTCATCATTGGCACCCCAGCCGACACCTGCCCAGTCAAGAGAATAAACCTTTCGCTTTGGTCCGGACTCTCCCCCGACCAGAGAACAAAAGAGACCCTTCTCTTCGACTCTCACGTCCCACTACCCAACGCCCCTCTGCAGGGCCATTTCGGCCGGGGCCCACTAGCAGGATTAATCCACCCGTCCCACTACGCTCTCCGATATCTTTTGGCTTCGCAGCCGACTTCTAACATCCCTCGGCTCTTGCAGCCTGCTTCCCAGAACTCGGCCTTCATGGCCTGCTTCCCAGAATTTGGCCTTCACGGCCCGCTTCCCATAATTTTGGCTCTTACAACCTGCTTCCCAATATCCTTAGCTCTTGCAGCCTGCTTCCCAGAATTCGGCCTTCATGGCCTGCTTCCCAGTATTCGGCCTTCACGGCCCGCTTCCCGTAACTTCGGCTCCTGCAGCATGCTTCCCATAATTTAGCTCTCGCAACCCGCTCTTCTCGACTTTTGGCTATTGTGGCCTACTTCCAATATCAACTTCAGGTTCTATAGCCCGCTTCCCTAATATCCTTTCAGCCCTTTTGCGGTCTGCCTCCCTAATATCTTTACTACCACTACACTTATACATAACAACAATATTTTCTTATGAAAAAAAAACAAACAAAAACACACAGAAAAACAAACAAACAAACAAACACATACGCAAAAAAAAAATAACAAATAACAAAAAAACACAAAAAACAAAACAACAAGACAACAACACCACCAAAAAAAACAAAACAAAACAAAACAAAAAAGGAAGAAAATTGAAACAAAAAGAAAAAGAGAATGCATGATTGCCCTGCTTGCGTGGTTGCTTAATATAGAATAATACACCTCCTTGGAATTTTCTAGGACCGTGTTTCCTTGCTAAATAATATCGCCCTAATTCCGGATGCACGCACGTCGCGGCGCACGCTCGAAGGGAACCCAATTATGGCAGGTGCACACGTCAAGGGGAAGAGTCATGGCTGAATCGCTAAGCCCAGCTCACAAAATAAACCCGGGGCAACGCTCCCACACTTCGCACTTAATGTGTCCAAAAGCCTTCAACTATAGAGATTGCCCGAATTTCTTTTAGCACCCTACGGAGACTTGAATTTCTGCACTCGCGTGAAAGGTAATCGTGAGGAAAAAGTTGCCTACCCGCACTGCTAAAAAAAAAGAAAAAAAAGAGAGAAAAAAAAGGGAAGAGAGAGAGAAACGTGAATCCGAGTAGCCGGGAATCCCCATTGAGACACATGAGGAGACTCGCGCGAAACGGTGAAGCGAATTATAATAAGGATGAATCCTAGTAGCCGGGAATCCCCATTGAGACACATGAGGAGACTCGCGCCAAACGGTGAAATCCGCTACAAAATAAACATATGGGGGCTGTGTGAAGCTACCGAAAGTCGAAAACCTGGAACTAATGTGTAGGCACTAGAGTGATCCTCGAGTGTCACCAGGAAAACCTGCATATCTCTATGGTTATGGCCCTTTGTTCACACATTTACACTGCCACGCCACAGAGAATTGCCTCGGGTGAAATGCGTGAATTTAGGCTATGCATGCAAGACATGCGATATCCTCTTGACGGGTGCACCACCCCTCAGTTGTGCCCTGTGGCCCGCGCCGCGTCTACGAATTACGGGCAATGTCCCTATCCTATCCCCTATAGAGGGAGCTGCCTTACTTATATTTATGTTATGCCTGCTAATGAATGCTTGCATGATTAAAAAAAAGAAAAAAAAAAAAAATGATGATAAATATATATAAAAAAACAACAACAACAACAAAAAATATAACAAAAAAAAACAAACAAACAACATAAAAAAATAACAATAATGAAAATAATAAAATAACAAGAATGTGCGTATGCAATAAACTCAACTTTGGCTATTGCAGCCTACTTTCCCAGCTCCGGCTCGTAGAGCCCAATATCGGCCACCTTAGCCTACCTCTTGCCCTCGCGGCCCATTAATCTCCCAACTTCGGCTCCCGCAGCCTGCTTCCAGCCACGGCTATTTTGGCCTCCCTCATCGGCCTTCGGGTCGACAGCTTTCCAATTATTGGCTCCCATGCCAACAGCTTTCTAATTATTGGCTCCCATGCCAACAGCTTTTCAATCATCGACCTTCGGGTCGACAGCTTTTCAATTATTGGCTCCCATGCCAACAGCTTTCAATCATCGGCCCCTGAGCCGACAGCTTTCAGTCATCGACCTTCGGGTCGACAGCTTTTCAATTATTGGCTCCCATGCCAACAGCTTTCTAATTATTGGCTCCCATGCCAACAGCTTTTCAATCATCGACCTTCGGGTCGACAGCTTTTCAATTATTGGCTCCCATGCCAACAGCTTTCAATCATCGGCCCCTGAGCCGACAGCTTTCAGTCATCGACCTTCGGGTCGACAGCTTTCACTTGTTGGCTCCCACGCCAATAGCTTTCAATCATCGGCCGCCGCGCCGACAGCTCTTATATCATTGGCATCCACGCCAGCAGCCACCCGGAGTTGTTCAAAAAAAAGAGAAGAAAAAAAAGAGAAGAAGAAGAAGAAAAAAGAAGACAGACAAAACAACAACAAAAGAACAAAAAAAAAGAGAGATGACAAAAGGAGAAGAGAAGGAAAAGAAGAAAAGAAGAGAAGAGAGAGAATAAAAGAAAGAGAAAGAGACCAAGAGAACAGCAGACCAGGCTAGCTCCCGACGCCCTGTCGGCACTGGCGAAGAGACAAAGAGACAACAGACCAGGCCAGCTCCCGACACCCTGTCGGTACTGGCGAAGAGACAAAGAGAACAATAGATCAGGCCAGCTCCCGACACCCTGTCGGCACTGGCGGCGAAGAGACAAAGAGAACAACAGACCAGGCCAGCTCCCGACGCCCTGTCGGCCCTGGCGAAGAGACCAAGAGAACAACAGACCAGGCCAGCTCCCGACGCCCTGTCGGCACTGGCGAAGAGACAAGAGACAACAGACCAGGCCAGCTCCCGACACCCTGTCGGCGCTGGCGAAGAGACAAAGAGAACAACAGACCAGGCCAGCTCCCGACGCCCTATCGGCACTGGCGAAGAGACCAAGAAACCAACAGACCAGGCCAGCTCCCGACACCCTATCGGCACTGGCGAAGAGACCAAGAGACCAACAGACCAGGCCAGCTCCCGACACCCTGTCGGCACTGGCGAAGAGACAAAGAGACAACAGACCAGGCCAGCTCCCGACACCCTGATCGGCGCTGGCGAAGAGACCAAGAGAACAACAGATCAGGCCAGCTCCCGACACCCTGTCGGCACTGGCGAAGAGACAAAGAGACAACAGACCAGGCCAGCTCCCGACACCCTGTCGGCACTGGCGAAGAGACAAAGAGACAACAGACCAGGCCAGCTCCCGACACCCTGTCGGCACTGACGAAGAGACCAAGAGACCAACAAACCGGGTCAGTTCCCGGCACCTTGCCGGCACGGACAAAGAGAAGAAAAGACAAACAGACCATGGCGGCTCCCGACGCCCTGTCGGTGATGATGAAAAAGAGAAGAAGAGACCAACATGCTACGGCAGCTCCTGACGCACTGTCAGCACTAGCGAAGAGAAGAAGAGACCAACATGTCAAGTCGGCTTCTGACACCCCGTCGGCATCGACGAAGAGAAAAGAGACAAGTACACCCACGGGCACCGCCCGGCTCATCCTTCGCCTGCGCTACCCGTGGGTGGGGGGCATTTGTGGACACCAAAAAATTGCACACCAAACACCCTGCTCGGCCCAGCATCAACAACGGCGCCGAGTGAAGAACCCCCGAGAGATTGGTCATCCAGACGCCCCCACATATGCACACTACCGTGGAGCCGTCCCCGGAGCCACGACAGCAAAGAGAAACCAACCCCCGGGAAGCTCACAATCCGCGGCCCCCGAAGAAAATCAAACGAATCATAACGCGTGCTCAAAACGGGCCCAAGTCAAGCCTCAGCGGCACACCCCAGGAGGGGCTTCAGCGGCACACCCCCTGGGTGTTCAGCGGCACAGCCCTTTGGCCTTCAGCGGCACGCCCTTTGGCCTTCAGCGGCACTCCCTTTTGGCATTCAGCGGCACGCCCTTTGGCCTTCAGCGGCACGCCCTTTGGGCCTTCAGCACCACGCCCAGCCTGGGCTTCAGCGGCACGGCCCCCAGGGTGTTCAGCGGCACACCCTTCAGGCCATTCAGCGGCACGCCCACAAAGCCTTCAGCGGCACGCCCGTTTGGCCCCTCAGCTGCACAGCCCCTGGCCTCAGCGGCACGCCCCATGGGCTTTCAGCGGCACGCCCATTCGGGCCCCCAGCGGTACGCCCTTTTGGCTCCCCCGCGGCACGCTTGTTCAGCCCGCCAGCGGCACAGCGTGAAGCATCTTCAACGGAGCCCATGCCCTACGGATCCTTGGCGCGCAGTGGGCCGTCCGAGGTGTCGCCTGGGGAGAGGGCCACGCTGCCTATCCCCCTGCCACCCAGGACAATGGGGTCAACCCCCATTCAATACCCGTCGAATCGTTCCGGCCTTTGGACGCTCGCCGTGGCGGGGGTATAAGACCCCTCTTCGTCGCTGCAAACGGGGACGGAGAGACAGAAGAGGGCAACAGATACACCCACACCCAGAGAGAAGAGAAGAGGAGAAGAGAAGAAGAAGAAGAGAAGAAGAAAAGAAGAAGAGGAGGGGAGGCTCCCCCCCCCCCCCGGCTACTCCGTCCATCGCCGTCCGCGTGAAGAGAAGAAGAGGAAGAGAAGAAGAGAAGAAGAAGAGGAGGGGAGGCTCCCCCTCGCTACTCCGTCCGCCGCCGTCCGTGCGAAGGGAAGAAGAAGAAGTGAAGAAGAGGAGAAGAGGAGGAGGGGAGGCTGCCCCCCCCCTTTGCCGTTCCATCCTCCGCCGTCCACGCAAAGAGAAGAAGGGAAAAGGAAAGGAGGGGAAGAAGGAGAAGAGAAGAAGAGGGAAGAGAGGAAGAGAGGGAAGAGGGCCTGCTGCCCCTTCACCTCCCCGCTGCCGCATCTTCCCATTTGCCTGAGGGGAGACGCCCTTCCGTCTCTCCTTGGACACCTAGGCCCAACACCCCTTGAGCCTCTCTCCCTCCTCCTGCCAAGATTTCCTTCGGCCTAGCCAATCAACATCCCCGGTACACTTTTCTCGGCCCTCAGCGGCACACTCCATTGGCCCTCAGCGGCACACTTCCATTGGCCCTCAGCGGTATACCCTTTTGACCCCCAGCGGTACGCACACTTCCATTGGCCCTCAGCGGTACACCCTTTTTGACCCTCAGCGGCACACCCAATGGCCCTTGGCCGGCACACCATCTAGGCCCCCAGCGGCACACCTCTTGGCCAAGCCCTAGCCCGTTGTTTGCCTTCGTGTTTTCCGAGGTTTTATAAAGGTGTTGCTGCCTCCGGGCGCCCACCTCCAGTTGTCGGGTTCCGCCACTCCATGTGGGCGCGTTCCCTTTATCTCCCTTACGCCCCGGGTCAAGGGGAGATGCTGCCGAATTCTTGTGAGAAAATAACAAAATATTAAAGGACGTAAAAGGAAGCAATAAACGAGCAAAATAATTAATGATGAAACCTTCCAACTGATCAAGCCACTGCCGGCACCACGACAAGAGCTGGACCGATTGACAGCTCGGCCGACCGAACTTCCGACTTATGGCAAAGAGGCCGAACAGAACAAAACCAAGGAGAAGTTTATATAAAACTGCGTAAAAAAAATCAAATTAAGAAGAAAAGAAAAGCCTTAAAACAAATAATTGAAGACCGACTGAACCTCCACCACTACGCCCTGATTGGTCCTTCGACGATGCACTCTAATCATCTTTCAGTGGCATGCTCATCCAACTCCTTCGCCGGCACACTCCTCCCAGCCGTCAACGGCACGCTTCGAAGCCTCCTCTCCGGCACACTACCTCTTCCCTCCAACAGCCTTTCGCCGGCACACTTTTCCCAGCTTTCAGCGGCACACCCCTTAGACCCCTCAGCGGTACACTCCTACTGCCCTCAGCGGCACACCCCCATTGGCCTTCAACGGTACACCCTTTTGACCCCAGCGATACGCCCCCTTTGGCCCTCAGCGGTACACTCCCAACCCCCAGCGGTACGCCCCCTTTGGCCCTCAGCGGTACACTCCCAACCCCCAGCGGTACGCCCCTTTGGCCCTCAGCGGTACACCCCCATTGGCCCTCAGCGGTACACTCCCAACCCTCAGCGGTACACCCCACCAATCCTCAGCGGCACACCCAAAAAAAATAATGATATTAATAAGGATAATAAGCTAAAAGAAAACATAATAAATAAACAAATAATGACACAGAGCTTAAATAACGATAGTAGCAACAAACTCAAAAGAAAATAGAGAAATAATAGAAAACAATAATGTTAAATAAAATAATAAATGATAATAAACCCAATAAGGTGGATAAATAAATAAGAATGATAAAGAAATAAGTAATAATGATAATAAGTTTAAAAGAAACAATAACAACGATAAATAGATAAATAAATGATAACCCAGGATAAATAATAATGACAAACTTAACTAAAAAAAACGCCAAGCAAACGAATGATAATATAAATGAACAAAAATAATAATAAACCTAATAATAACAATATTAAATGAATAAATCACAAGAAGAAGTGAATAAACGATAATAAAGAATTCACCCAAATGTATCTATAAATTAACAAATGGTAATGATAACACTTCTTAAATAATAATAAAACAATGAGACCCGCTTCGCAGCCTCGTCTCTCCCGTGACCCGGTGCCGAAGGAACAACAATACCGCCCCTACGAGTTGGGCCTGAGCCTAGGGAATCATCTCAAAATGGCCATAGCCTGACTTCGCCTCGGGCTGACATTCCGATTAAACCAGACTCGTTTCTCCGGCCGGATTCCTTCCGAGCCGCTACTGAAATTGCCGCACGTTCGGCAGACATTTGAACGGGTTCACGTCGATTCCCGCCGAGTTCTTAATACGGACCCATGTCCGAACATGAAAAGGCCCGTGAGCGACTTTCATAGCCGGTGGCTCCTACCCCAACATGGTTGTGAGCCGGCATTGCCCTGGGCCAATAGCTCACCAATTCCGACCCGTTCCTATCGGGATTTGCTCCCGCTCTTTCATTGAAATTGCCGTAAACTCGGCATACATTGGTACGGGGTCACGTCCACCCCCGTCACGCTCTCAATACGGGCCCTTGCCCGAACATGGAAAGGTCCGCAAGTGACCGACAGAATCGGAATAGAACGAGACGGCTCTCGCCACCCCTGGACTCCTCCCATGGGAATATCAATAAGACCTCCGTGGGCCATATTTAGACCTCGGGCCCGTCCCGATCATGGTCATCGTCTGGCTCATATCTCCGGTCTACAGCCTGTTCCTCTCGAACACGTTTTCAGTTCCGAAGCCTAGTCCCGGGACTTTTCCCCGTTGCCCTCCGACACCAGAAATATTAACGCTGCCCACGCGAGCCCCGTTTGGATCACGGGAGGCGCCCCCGGCATGGTCCCGACTCGATCTCGCACCGGGCCAATAGATTCACGGGTTTCCGGATATAATAGCCGAGATTCAATCGAACGTTTTCAGTGTCTCGGAATAATAAAACTTGCCGTGTCCCGGCACACATACATTCTCGGTCTTTCTGCGACGATTACGATATTCCCAATATCGGACACCCGTCCGAACATTAAACGGTCTCCTGAATGACTGACACGTTTAGAACGCCCGCTTCTCCGGACATAGGGCTTTTCAGCCGATTCAAGGGATATTCCCTCGTCGCCCCCTTGGCACCGGAAATATCAATGACGCTCATACAAGTCTTGTTTCGACCGCGGGGGGCCCACCGCAGTATGGTCGCAGCTTGCTCTTGCACCGGGCCAACAGATTTACCGATTTTCGACCGCTCCAGCCGAGGTTTAGCCGAACGTTTTCCGTTCTTCTGAACAATAAATTGCCATATACTGGCATACATACGCTCCAGTTTTCCCGCGACAACTGCGATTTTATCGAGCCGGCCATTCGTCCGAACATTAAATGGTCAACACATGACCGACATGACCGCGAATGGTTTTCTTCTCGCCCTCGTGTGAGGATTTCAATGCCGCGTAATAGACCTTTCATGCAATTAATTTTTTGGCCATGAGGCCCTGAATCTCGGCGATTAATCAAGGGTGTTCCCTCGTATGGGGGATGTAAATGACGCCGTGACCTTTATGGCGCGGCGGGTTTTGGTCCCGACACGAACCACACAATCGACTGACGAAGTCAGATCGAGCGCACCATGGGCTCTTCGGAGCCCGAATAAATTGTCACTCCGGTGACTGGCACGCCCACGCACTTAATAAACCGACGAACGAACATAACAACTGTTAAACGAAAAGTGCATCCACAGGAGTTTGAGTTCCCCTTCAACAAAAACAGTGATAACTTCAGAGGAATTCATGACGTACGGATAGGCCGTTAGGGTGTGACAGCTTGGGGACGATGGTTCCGTTCGATGAGTCGATGTGCGGATAAACGGGCCCCGGCTCAGTGTCAGCTCACCGCATCGGTATCCTGACCCACTCTTCAGAACTTAACAATATTATCCTTGGTTATCTATTTTCTTTTATTTTATATTTTTCTTTTAAACCCAGCATGCATTCATGTAGGACTTTGATATCATTGTGGAAGATCATTCACTTAACTTGATTACGAGAGTTGCTGTGCTTGAATTCTTGAATAATACGAGATATTCCATTCTGAGTCCAATACTCAGTTTCCTCGAAACCACCTTGGGTTGGTCCTCCGGAAGAAACGTCTGTTTGGATTTATCAACTGCTTTTTTTTTACTCCATGGGGCCCACCTCGGCCGCAGCACTTCCACATGGCTGGTAACCGCTCCCCGAGGTGAAACCCACGAGTCTACGACCAGGGTACTTCCACGCAGAGAAGTTGGTCCCACCCTTTTATTTATGCTCAAGTGTACTTTTCCCTCTTTCCTTATTTCCATCCGAACAAGCGTTGACTTTGGAGGGCCCTCTTCAGGGTTGTTTTGTTGAGACTTTGGAAAGGCTCCAATCCCAAGATGTTGAAAGCGTGTCACATCATACCTTGACATCCACTTTTCAGTCCACTTCATTTCATTTCCCTTCATTGCATGTCATTCCCCTACAAAGCGGATGCCAAGGCAGGGCAGCTGTAGACACACTAATTTTGACATTATGGCGAGTATATCTCGTATTATATTATGATGCCCAAAAGCGGCCCTCCCGGTCGAAATTTTTTAAAATGGTCTTCAATTTTCTGACGAGTTTGAATAACGGTGAAATATGCATTCATGGTCTGAGCACATTGTTGGTCTGAGCATATGTGTACATTCTTCAGTCGTATCAACTCAAGCCTGTACATTCTTCTCTTTAAAGTCCATGCAGAGCAAGTCTATACGTTGCAGCAAGTCTGTACGTTCAAGTCTATACGTTGCAGCAAGTCTGTACGTTCAAGTCTATACGTTGCAGCAAGTCTATACGTTGCAGCAAGTCTGTACGTCCAAGTCTATACATCCATTTCCAAAGTCTATACATCCACTCCAAATCTATACATCAATTTCCCAAGTCTATACATCCATTTCCTCAAGTCTATACATTCCTCTAAGTCTATACATCCCTCAAGTCTATACATTCCTCTAAGTCTATACATTCATCTAAGTCTATACATCCCTCCAAGTCTATACATTCCTCAAGTCTTTACATTCCTCTTAGTCTATACATTCCTCCCAAAGTCTATACATTCCCCACCAAAGTCTATACATTCCCACCCAACCAAAGTCTATACATTCCCAACCAAAGTCTATACATCCATCTCAAAGTCTACACATTCCCACCAAAGTCTATACATTCCTAACCAACCAAAGTCTATACATTCCCCCCAAAGTCTATACATTCCTCACCAAGGTCTATACATTCCTCCAAAGTCTATACATTCCTCTAAGTCTATACATTCATCCCAAAGTCTATACATTCCCCACCAAAGTCTATACATTCCCACCCAACCAAAGTCTATACATCCATCTCAAAGTCTACACATTCCCACCAAAGTCTATACATCCCCAACCGAAGTCTATACATTCATCCTAAAGTCTATACATTTCCCACCAAAGTCTATACATTCCCACCCAACCAAAGTCTATACATTCCCCCCAAAGTCTATACACTCCCACCCAACCAAAGTCTACACATTCCCACCAAAGTCTATACATCCCCAACCAAAATCTATACATTTCCAACCAAAGTCTATACATTCCCACCCAACCATGGTCTATACATTCCCCACCAAAGTCTATACATTCCCACCCAACCAAAGTCTATACATTCCCAACCAAAGTCTATACATCCATCTCAAAGTCTACACATTCCCACCAAAGTCTATACATTCCTAACCAACCAAAGTCTATACATTCCTAACCAACCAAAGTCTATACATTCCCCCCAAAGTCTATACATTCCTCACCAAGGTCTATACATTCCTAACCAACCAAAGTCTATACATTCCCCCAAAGTCTATACATTCCTCACCAAGGTCTATACATTCCTCCAAAGTCTGTACATCCTCTCAAAGTCTATACATTGGCTTCCTCAAAGTCTATACGTTCCTATCTTTACCTACGTTACAAAGTCTGCACATTCCTCAAAGTCTATACATTGGCTTCCTCAAAGTCTATACGTTCCTATCTTTACCTACGTTACAAAGTCTGCACATTCCTCAAAGTCTATACATTGGCTTCACCAAGTCTGTACATCCTCTCAAAGTCTATACATTGGCTTCCTCAAAGTCTATACGTTCCTATCTTTACCTACGTTACAAAGTCTATACATTCCTCACCAAGGTCTATACATTCCTCCAAAGTTTGTACATCCTCCCAAAGTCTATACATCGGCTTCCTCAAAGTCTATACGTTCATATCTTTACCTACGTTACAAGATTTAAAGTCTACACAATGACTTCACAAGGTCTGTACATCCTCTCAAAAGTCTATACATTAGTTTCCTCTAATCATCCTCACGTCTCTTTCTCTATTGACTACCTCTCAAAGTCTACACATTGTGTCTATACATTGACTACGTTACGTCCTCACGTATCTTTCTCTCTTTCTATTTTCTTCCCTCTGTCTCTCTCTCACGTAACCCCCTTTTCACTGTTCTCACTCCTCTCCACCAAGGCACAACACACACGACACACTTCTCGGCCAATCCCACTGCAGACGCGCCATTTCTACGTTACGATGACGCCCCAAAGTGGCTTATATTTTCTTTTATTTGAGTGATTTCCGTAATCTTGGTTAAATTGCATTTATTTTGTGAGAGGGAGAAAAATTGAAATATATATATATATATATATATATATATATATATATATAAAGAGAAAAAGAAATCCAAAAACATGTGTATAATTATGTTTATGTAAAAAAATAACGTAATTGATTTTCTTTAATAAATTTATTCTTGTAAGTGTATATATAAGTGATTACTATATATAAAATTGATAAAAATATATTTATTAAAAAATATAAAAAAGACATAATAACCATAAAAATAAATAAAAAAATAATAAAAGCAAATAAAAATAAATAAAATAAGGCAAATAAAATTCATATTTAGTATGTCTATCCTTCTATTCCCTTCCCTATCTCTCACGTAACTCACCCCACCTCACTGTTCTCTCCCCATGACACACGCATGCACACACATCCACTCACATGCACTCCTCACTGTACACTATCCCCCACCCTCTCTGTCTCCTTCTTTCACATACCCTCCACCCCACGACACTCTCTCTCTCACTTCTCCCCCACACACACGTGAACCACTCCTCGACTCTCCTCCTAGCAACCGGCCACCATCCCTCCGCCCCGGTCTCTTTCTCTCCCTTTTGCAACCATAGCCACGGGCCTCCTCCCTGACAGGCAAGCACCTCTGCCGTGCACCTCCCTTTTCCCATTCTCTGCACCCACCACCACCGCAGGTCTTCCACGCACCACCCCCATCACCCTCACCCGCTCTCCCCTTCGGCATGCTAACCACCTCCACCGTCTCCCCTCCCTCTCTCCTTCTCTCCCTCTGCACCCACCACCACCGCAGGTCTCCCACGCACCACCCCCATCACCCTCACCCGCTCTCCCCCTCGGCCTGCTAACCACCTCCACCGTCTCCCCTCCCTCTCTCCTTCTCCCCCTCTGCAGCCACCACACAAGCCACCCTCACTATCTCCCTCTTCTCTCCCTGTATTCTCTCCCTCCCTCAACCTCTCTCTCTCTTTTACATTTTTTTTTAAAAAAAAAGGTTTCTCAAGTTCGTAGGGGGGCATCGTCGAACGTGCCCCCCTTTGAACTACAAGGGGCCGTTGCGGCCCCCCTTTTTTCGTCGCGGTCACCGCCTCCGGCCCGCCTCCGCAACCGCCGCCCGCAGCGCCCCCGACGCCGCCTGCACGCTCCGCCCCCGTCGCCTCCGGCCACCCACAGCGCCCCCGACGCCGCCTGCACGCCCCGCCTCCGGCCCCGTCGCCTCTGGCCGCCCTCCGCCTCGCTGCCGCCACCGCCTCCGATCGCTCCCGCCTCCGGCCCCGCCTCCTGCACGCCGTCGCCCGTCCTCAGTGCCTCCGCTCGTCTCCGGCCGCCTGCACGCACCCCCCGCGGCCACCGCCTCCGATCGCTCCCGTCTCCGACTCCGTCTCCGCCCGCGGCCACCTTCGGCCCCGCCTGCGCCGCTCTGCCCCCTGCTCCCGACGCCGCCCAGCCGCCCGTCGCTCCTGCCTCCGGCTCTGTCTCCGCCCGCGGCCGCCTTCGGCCCCACCTGCGCCGCTCTGCCCCCTGCTCCGGCCGCCGCTCCAACCGCCTCCAGCCCCGCCGCTCCAGCCGGCCCCCGCCTCTGGTCCCACCTGCGCCGTCGCCCCGGGCCACCTCCGCGCCGTCCTCCACCGCCGCAGCTCGCCACCGCCTCCACCGTCGCCATCGTCCTCTCTCTCCCGCCTCCTCTCTCTCCCTCTCTCCCCTTTTCTTCATCTCTCTCTCCCCCTCTCTCCGGCATTTCTCTCTTTCTCCCCCCCTCTCTCTGGTGTCTCTCTCTCTCTCTTCCCCTCTCTCACTCTCATCCTCTCTTCTCTCTCCCTCGTCTCTGTCTTCTCTTCCCCCTCCATCGAACCCTCTCTCTCACTTTCTTTTCTTTTTTTTTATTTCCCTTTCTCTCTCTCTCCCCCTCTCATCTCCTTGCTTCTCACCACCCACCTCTCACTCTCTCTCTCCCCCTCTCTCTCTCTCGATCTCCCTCTCTCACTTTTTTTCTCTTTTTTTATTCCCTCTCACCACCGTCTCTCTCTCCCTCTCTCTGCTTCTCACCACCCTCCTCTCACTCTCTCTCTCTCCCTCTCTCACTTTTTTTTCTCTTTTTTTATTCCCTCTCACCACCGTCTCTCTCTCCCTCTCTCTGTTTCTCACCACCCTCCTCTCACTCTCTCTCTCCCCCTCTCTCTCTCTCTCGATATCCCTCTCTCACTTTTTTCTCTCTCTTTTTTTATTCCCTCTCACCACCGTCTCTCTCTCCATCTCTCTGCTTCTCACCACCCCCCTCTATCCTCTTTCTCTCACTCTCTTCCTCTCCCTCGATCTCTCCCTCACTTTCTCTTTCTTTTTATTTTTTTATTGTCCTTTTCTCCCTTCTCTCTTATCCTCTCACATTCTCTCTCCCCTCACCCCCTCTCTCTTACCCTCTCATATATATATATATATATATATATATATATATATATATATATATATATATATATATATATATATATATATATATATATATATATATATAAACTACAAGAAAAATCTAAAAAAAAAAGAGTTCTCTCGCTCTCTCTTGATTTTTATCTCGCTCTCTAATCCCCCTCTATCTTTCCACATATCATTAGTATTTTTTTTTATTATCTATTTACTTACATCTTTAACCATCTTCTCCCACCTTTTATATATATTTGCATATCTTTTCTCACCTGGTACATATATACGTGTGTTTGTGTTCTCCATCTGAGCAGTCTCTGAAGTCCGTTTTGGAAAGCTCCTTGGCCGTGCTGTGTTCATGCTGTTGAAGCCTTTGTTAAAGCTCGTCGTCGGTCTTCCCCAATAAGTTTTTTCCCCTTTTGTATTTTTAATTAGTCACTTAATGACATCACACGAATCATTTAGCATCCATACCACGCCTTTCTCCCTGAGAGGGCATAGTTTATGAGCGTCTTTGTGTCTGTGCATTCCATCATATCATTCCCTATCCTTCAATTCTAAAAGGGGTTTTAAATACTACCAACCAGGTTAGTACTCGTTTATGTTATTTTTAATGTCAATTTCTAAAGAATTGGTGCTACACCTCCGTCGTTCTTATTTGGTTGTTCCTCTTCATTTGTTTTCCGTGCAGGGTTAACAGTCCGGAAGTACGTTTCTTCAGTCGGCCAAAAGAGTAGAAGGAGTAACTCACGTACCCTCAGTTCGGGGCTATAAATGCGGCCATCCCTGCTATTTTGAGGTACCCGGCTATCGTCTCCCGCATCTATTCTGGTTTTTTTTCCTCATCATTGTTATTTGTTGTTAAATTGTCATCTCCATCATCCTTTACGTGTTGTTTAAAAATAAGTCTATCTCTTCTCCCTTGTTATCATCGTAAATCGTTAAATCTCCACCTCTGTTCTTCTCTGTTTCATCTAAAATAAATTTCTTACTTTGTCTATATTCTCCTAGTAGTTTTCCTCTATATTATACTATCTTATTCTACCGTTTATCCCTCGATTTCTCTCTTTACCTTCCCATCTTTCTCTTAAAAAAGATATAAAAGTATAAAAAAATAATAAAAGCAACAAAACCACCAAAAAATATAATAACAAAAAGATAAAACACAAAAAAGGATAATAAAATCAGGGTAACCAAAGCAAGGCCCTCTTCGTCGGCCGGCCGATCGAAGAGGAAGAGAGGACCTGCACTGCTCCCGCTTCGGCGGCGAACGCGATCAGGACATTTCCTGTGGGGCTCTCAGCCCCTGGCTATCACACTTCCCTTCCCCTTCTCTTGTTATTTACTTTCTGTTTAAACCCCGTTGACGGAACCAGTTCCTCGCGGTGGTCTCATCTAACTGGTGCGGTGGGTTATCTCCCGCGACCATTTTATTTCATTAATTTAATTTCTGCATTCTAACATCCTAACCGTTAACTATTTAACTCTAACCCTCCCCTATCATCGCTTCAAAACCCCGCGGAGAGTGACATCTCGCGGCGGTTTATTTAATCCCCTTTTTATTTATTCTAACCCTGATCAAGGAATTCGTTCCTCGTGGTGGTTTAACTTCATGTACATTCATTCCAACCCCGATCAAGGAATTCGTTCCTCGCGGTGGTTTAATTTTCTGCACTTTCAATTCCAACCCCGATCAAGGAACTCGTTCCTCGCAGTGGTTAATTTTCTACACTTTCAATTCCAACCCCGATCAAGGAACTCGTTCCTCGCGGTGGTTTAATTTTCTGCATTCTTTTAATCTGACCCCGATCAAAGAACGCGTTCCTCGCGGTGGTCTTATCTAACTGGTGCGGTGGGTCATCTCCCGCGACCATCTTCATTCCAGTAATTCAATTTCTGCACGCTAACCTCCTAACCCCTAACCATTTAATTTTCGCATCCCCCTATCATCGCTTTAAAACCCCGCGGAGAGTAACATCTCGCGGCGGTTTATTTGATCCCTTATTCTTTTCTTGTTATATATATAATTATTATAATAAAAACCCCACAGAGGATAATACCTCGCGGTGGTCTTTTGTATATAGTTATACGTATTACTTATATCGCTGCGAAAACCCCGTGAAGGCCAATGTCTCGCGGTGGTATGTACATATAATATTTATTATTTATGCTGCAGTAAAATCCCGTAAGGCCAATGTCTTGCGGTGGTCTTAATATATATATATATATATATATATATATATATATATATATATTCATTAGTGATTGATATTATTGCATTGCTGTTAGAACCCCGCAAAGACCAATGTCCTGTGGTGGTACGTCTTTGTTTGCATTGTCCTTATAATTATCTGGAGAACGATATACCGTTGCAACTTCTGAGTCTTCGTCCCTCTCCCTCTCTGTTACTTAGATTCTCGGAATTTCCGGTATATGAAAAACTGTTCGTGGAACGGTAAGTCACGCTTACCGGAAAGGGGTCAGTTTGCGCGAGAGGGTCTTCCGACCCCTATCTCTGCCACGTACCGGAGTCCATTCCGCATCCCTCTTTCTTTTCTCTCTTCTATCTTTCTCTCTCCTTGAGTTGATCTCGTTATCTCCATCTCCTAAGACAGACGAGGGTGGACGACGACTCCCGCCGCCTATACCTCTCTGGCGATCACCCTTTCATCATTGTCATTGTTTATTATTATTATCATTATTTTTCCTTCCCTCGAGGGTGGACGACGCCTTCCTGCCGTCTGCAGCAGGGACAACCGTCCA
Source organism: Amorphophallus konjac (assembly GCA_022559845.1). NCBI lineage: Eukaryota > Viridiplantae > Streptophyta > Magnoliopsida > Alismatales > Araceae > Amorphophallus > Amorphophallus konjac. The sequence goes on along the minus strand of CM040119.1, from coordinate 315,566,837 downwards.
CTGCTCTTTCACGCGCACCTTCCCCTGCTACATTCAGCTCTCCCTCTCTTACTCTCTTCTCTTTCTTCTCGTAGGTGGCTCTTGTTCATCTCTTCTCCTCGCATCTCCTCTCTGCCTCTATTTCTGTCTCTGTGTGTGTTCTCCTCCTCCGTTCTCTCTGTCTGTCCTCTTTTTTTTCTCTGCCGGAATGGGAGGGATTTATACTCCCAGCCGCGGGAGCCCTCGAGCACGGCAGCCGCAGGCGGGAAGTGCTGGGGTCATCATTGCGTTTGACTTCTCTCGTCCTGGGCGTCAGGGGAGTACCTTGCATGGCCCAACCCCTGGGCGACACCTCAGACAGGCTATTGCACGCCGAAGACGTAGGGCATGGGCGGCACGTCTTTCTGCCGTTGAAAAAGCCTTCACGCTGTGCCGCTGACGGGCTTAAGAAGTGTGTCGCTGCAAGACACCATAAGCGTGCCGCTGAAGAGGGCAAAAGGCGTGTCGTTGGAAGTTGCCCAAGCGTGCCGTTGAAGGGGGCAAACAGCGTGCTGTTGAAGGCCCTGAGGAGCGTGCCGCTGAAGACCCCCCCGCTGGGGTGTGCCGCTGAAGACCCCCCCGCTGGGGTGTGCCACTGAAGACCCCGCTGGGGGGGCGTGCCGCTGAAGACCCCCCCGTTGGGGTGTGCCGCTGAAGACCCCCCCTGGGGGTGTGCCGCTGAAGACCACGCTGGGGGGGTGTGCCGCTGAAGACCCCCCCTGGAGGGTGTGCCATTGAAGACCCCGCTGGGGGGTGTACCGCTGAAGACCCCCCCTGGGGGGTGTGCCGCTGAAGACCCCCCCTGGGGGGTGTGCCGTTGAAGACCCCCTGGGGGTGTGCCGCTGGGGCTTGGGTGTGCCGCTGGGGCTGACTTGAGCCCGTCTTGAGCCCGAGTTATGGTTCGTTTGGTTTTCTTCGGGGGCCACGGATTGTGAGCTTTCCGGGGGTTGGTTTCTCTTGGCTGTCGTGACTCCGGGAACGGCTTTGCGACAGTGTGCATATTCGGGGAGTCCGGATGACCGGTCTCACCGGGGCTTCTTCACTTGGTGCCATTGTCGGTGCTGGGCCGAGTAGGATATCTGGGTGTGTAATTTTTGGTGTCCACACTAACTTGGTAATAAAGATAGAGTTGAAGTTGTTTTGTTGTCCAGTGAAAAAGGAACTCTGAGAATGAAATTTCACATTATTGCTAGAAAACTATCTTTATGAATGTGTCAAAATGTTGGTGTAGATCCAGGAGTTGACTTGGATTACCCAAGTTCAGTGACATGGATAAACAAAATGTTGTTGATGTGCTATTTTTGAGAATGCTAGATCAGGAAATGGGGAAAATAGAAGCACTTTCAGGGAAGAACAGTTCCGGGAAATGGATGATTCATGTGCTGGAGAAGTTTTGGATTTTAGGGGACAAGGTGTCTGAAAGAAACTTGGCAGTTAAATAGGATGCATATGTAAGCATGATTTGATGAAAAATTTCAAATATGGAAGAAAAGAAACTTTTTCTGCAGTCACTGCAGGCTGAACCAGTAAGGGGGCCGACAGGGTCATCACTCTTTCACATATGAATAGCCAGCTCTTGTAAAACAACGGCAAGCTGACAAAATGATTTGCATATGAATAGCCATCTTGGATGCAGACAATAGAGTTTTGGAAATGTCAAGTTATAAATGTCGTGTCAACCAGTTGAACAAATGGAACATTTTTTATGGCGGTTCCCAGTCATGACTATCTAGAACTAAAACGAAAGTGCCACGTTCCCTTTGTTTCTTCTCTGGATTACCAGTTGCTATGCTTTGAAATCAAAGGATTGTAACGTGGGACCCCTTCTATGTTCACAAAAAATTCACTATCTCACTTCTCGGCCGCATCTCAGGAGGCCAAACAAGATCTCGGAGAGATCTTGTGGAAGATGAGTTGAGTTTCTTCTAAGCAACTGCTCATCTCAAAGGGAAAAGAAGCCAGGATTTGACTCTTTCAATGATAACTGACATCTCCATTTGATTCAGTTCAGCTAATTACTTTTACTAACTCTTGCTGACAATAGACTTTTCATGTATTTGATGATTCTAACTCTTTAATTTTTATTTTATTTTTTCTCATCCCAGCCAGACCAGGCTTTGAAAGTGCAGTAGGTTGTAGTAAATGTATTGGGCTCTTTTAGGGCCAAACGACCTTCTTTGTAGTTGTGGAGGGGCGTAATTTCCAGGGGGTGGAATTTGGTGGTATTGAGGGAGTGGTTGACATTGCTGTTGGGTATGAACTGGATGAGGCCTATTATTTTGGTGGAGGCCATTTTGGGGTGGAGGGCGATAAGGTTGTAAATTTTGCTGCTTTTGTTGGAAGGGGAATCGTGGTGTTTGTGGAGGCCTTGGGTTGGCTAGTTGGTTGGGGCTGCCAACTGCACTCACTTGCTCATTTGTTACGACCCCCTCTGTTACTCTACCCTCAACACTGACATTTGCCTTTCTGACCATCCTCGGCTTGGGTTGCTCAAACATGTGCATGAGCGGAGAGTTTTTTAACTGTATTTGAATATACCGGGCTCTCTCATAGAGCTCTTCCATAGTGGTGAGCTTGTTCATGGCCAAAATGTGTCTGAACTGGGGAGTGGCATTAGACACAATCATCTTGACCTGTTCTGGCTCTGAAAGGGTATCCCTTACCCTTTCTTCCAAGGCCTCCACCTATCAACATATTGGACAAAATGTTCATCCGGCCTCATCTTTTCGGCCACTAAATCGGTAATAGAAAGAGTGGGGCCGACCCGATCTCTGTATTTTTGGAGGAACTTTCTTTGTACTGCCACAAAATTTTCAGCTTCACTGGGCTCTAGGGAATAGAACCATTCTAGTGCGGGGCCATCTAATGATCTCCTAAAAAGATATGCCAGGGATCTCTTATCGTTCTGCCAGAAAGAGGACTCGTACATGAAGTCCTTGAGATTAATGAAAGGGTTGCCTGTGCCGTTGAACCTTCGATACGTAGGCATCTTAGAAGGGAGAAGATGGAACACCGGGAGGACTGGCAAGGAGACCTCAGGGGCGGACTTTACATCCACCATCTTCTTCAAATCCCGAAACTGCTCATCCATTTTATTTAGCTTGTTGAGGAGGGATTGGGTGAGCGCATCGGTTGGTGAAGGGGGCACTTGCCATTGAGGAGGAAGGGGCCTCTCGGAGGCCTGATAGGGGAACCTCAAGCAAGAGGGGTATTGCGGTCTACCAGTGGACAGTGGCGGAGCCAGAAATATTTGAAAGGGGGGGGGGGGGGCAAAATATAATTAATATAATAAAAATTATTTATTTTCATTCAAGTAGAAGGTATTTTACAAGTGAGTTGTCTACGACGGGTCTTCATATTCTGAAAGCGTTACATTATTGTCTCATTGTCATTACTCTCGAATGCCTCCTTCTCAATATATGTCACAAAATTATCATTCATCCATTGATCACCACAAAAATTACTTCAGCTTCAAAATCAGATGCAGTGTTTCCGACGAGTGGGAGCTGGCTTTGTATTATATACTCGAGATAATGAATCACAAACATGAACAACTGAGAGGGAGAATCAGGTTAAGCTACTGAGACATGCAAAATTCCCATGATTGAAAATGCACGAAACAAGAATTAAAAAGAAAGATAAAATCAAAGTCCTGAATGAAATATCTTCCCCAGGTAAAGTCCTACGATTCCATGGTAAAGTCCTACGATCCCATGGTAAAGTCCTACGATTCCAGCAAAAGTTACCAAATAGATAACAAGAGAACTGAGCAAGGGAGAAAACTCACCATATTGACATAGAAGCTCCTCAGAGTGGAGTGGGGTGTGGGGGGAGGGGGGGGGGGACGTGCGGATCGGAGAGACCTTCTACAAGCCTGCAAATCAACCCTACGCATAGCCCGATAGCCTTTTTTTATTTATGCTCAACCATCAAAAAATAACCCTACATAGCTACAGATAAAGTTTCTCAGCCGGCAGCTACAATACCTTTTTACAGTTCTACTGTGCTGCTTTTATCCTCTTTGCCTCTTTTAGGTTTTTATCTTACAAAAGAAAATCTCTATCGTCGATTTACGATTAAACAACCAACCAATGAATGTGGGTGATAAATATCCACTATCAGTAGAGATTTTAACTTAATCGTAAAATCTAGATATCCACCATCGATAGACATCTAATAGGCCCAAAAAACCCAATAGGAGGTGGGGGACAAATGCAAAGAGAGAGAGAGAGAGAGAGAGAGAGAGATTTACCCAAGTCAAGGGGGGCAATTGCCCCCCCTGGCTCCACCACTGCCAGTGGACAGACCTGGTTGAACTGGTGTATGAGAATCGCTGGGGTCAGAGACTATGGAGGAAATCGGAAGGAGGGAGGCTACTGACTCGCCTTCCCGTGAGGTGAAGGAGAAAGAACAGCATGTGCTGGCTCTTGGATAGGAATGGTGGCCTAAGCTGGCTCTTGGATAGGAATGGTGGCATGAACTGGCTCTTGGGGAGAGGGGGAGACAAATTTTCCCTTCAAAATGGCCTGAAGGACCTGGAGCTGCTCGGGACTGAAAACTTTGCAATGTGGCCGTCCTACTGAGATTGGTTGTTGCCACTCAGAATGGACTTCCACCGAACTTCCTGCTGAAATGCTATTTCTCCACTACAGTTGTAAAAAAAGTTAACAATAAACACATATATCCATTTACCGTGCTTGCGCGGTTGTTACATGTCCTTGAATTGGATTGATGCTTGCTTGTTCATCTAGTTGTGGAGCTATATCTATGGGATTAAAATCTCTCTCTCTCCACACACACACACCCTGTGCAATGCGCACCAAGGATCATGGTTCGCCGTGATGCCGGGTTGGGTTGACTCAGTTTCCCAACGGCACAATACGATACATACTATGTCACTGCTATCTCAGTGTGACTCTTTTTTTTCAGCAGTAGTATGAGGAATGAACAATTTCTCTCTTGAATTAATAGTAAAATGAGGAATAAAGAGTGTTCAATAGTAATTTCTAGGGGTTTCAATGGATCATAAAGATCCGAAACCCGATCTGAATCCGAATTTTTTTCGGATTCGGATTGGATTATGATTCAAAATAAGATAGGTTTTTGAGGAAGCCAGGGCGACTCATTTCTGATCCGAAATGTTTGAATTCGGATTAGAAATTGGGGTGCCATATACCTCCTCCATTTCGGGGTGGTTGTCTCCAATCTTGCGATCCCCATCCCCTCAGGCTCCCAACCCTCTTCTTCGTAGAACCACCTCTAGGGTTTCTTCCTTGCGATCTCGGTGGCGATCTCGATGTCAGCCCACCGTGACAGACCTCAATGTTGGCCATCCGCAACAGCGCCAGCGCCGAAGGGGGAAACCACGACTACGGTGATCTCGGCCTCTCTCGCCCTCTCTCTTGTTCTCTCTCTATTTTGCCCTCACTCTATCTCTGCATAGCCCAGATGTCGGAGGGGGAAACCCTCCTCTGGTACCCTCTCTCTCTCTCTCTCTCTCATGCATTTTGTGGGGTCTATATTTATTCATGGGTTCAGCAGTGCATTTTAGTTTCTGTTTTGGGTTTTAGAAGGTGGAGGGTTTGGTGTCAGATTTTGTGGTTTTATTCTATCTTATGATGATACTTTTTCTCAGGTTTTCTAGTTTTATCCACTATATGTTTTCAGTTTCATATTGAGTAGCCTCGGCCCTCTGGTATGTTTCACTTCTCCCTCCATCATTCTTGAACCAAGAGGCACATTTTTACTCTTGGTATAGGTTAATTTACATTTCTTATAAAGTCCTTGTTTGACTTAATTTTCTTGATACCAAACAACAACTCTTTATCTTTCTACCCTTCTAGTCTTTAAAATTCAAGTTTTCAAGGGAGGTGAATATCTTGTCGCTAGATTTCCTTTTTGCAGGTTTAGTAACAATCATTAGTGAGGAACCAAATTCCAGACTACTTTTAAATAGGTGGGATAAGAAGCATTCTTGCTGACTGTTGTTGACAAACTGTCTTGGTGACTCGGGTAATTAATATTTTCTAGTCATAATCAGTCATTCACAAAGTCGAAGGAATTAATGCTTTCTAGTTGAAAACATTCAATTAATGTTAGATGATTTTAATGATTGAAATTATTCTCGAGCATTTCCAAATATGTCTTCATTTGGATTCACTTTTTCTTTTTTTTTTCTTTTCAGTACAGTTCCGGCCTAAAAATGCGATAAGAGACGTGGATTTGAATTGTGTTGAAATGTATTTTAATTTTCTTTCACCTTTTTTTCCTGACTTCTTTTAACAGAGTCTCGTCTAACTGGTTGTTTGATTACAATAGCTAAAATCTGAAGTTGAGGTTACCATGTACATGTATGATCAAGTGTATGCAGTGTCTATTTCAATCCTTTTGGGTTAACTATGGCCGAAATGGTTAAAGAGGTTTATGATGCTTTTGATGGGAGTAGAAGTTGTGTCACAGAGAGGGGTCAATCTCCTTTGTACTTTTTGGTCCTCCAAAAGGTCTCTCAAAAAGATATATGCAGAACCAACAGAATCCCCAAGGAATGTAGGAGTCTGGGTCTCTAGAAATTAGTGCCTTTCAATCTTTGGTATCCCTACAAATGGTCGTAGTTCCAGAGAAAAGTTATAATTTGCACCAAAATGTCTTGCTTTTCCTCAAAGTAAGCATCTTTATGATGTGTGCCTGTGTTTATCCCATGCAAATTTCAGCAGCCCAATTAGAACTACAAGATTTTGTGCAATTCAGTAGCATCTGGTTCGATAGCTTTTAAATTGCTTTTGTTGGTTTCATAATTTAAGTGGAAAGATTGTTTCAACATCTCTAATGTCACAACCAGATAACACTTTAGAAGCAATCTGAAGACAGATTTATGGTTGCTATTCTTGGCCCCTCACCCAATATTAGTTAGACAATTTTCAGGTTCCGTAATCTTGCAGGAACTAGAGAGAGGTTGCCCTTGCATGGCATTATTCTTTCCCTGATCTGTGGGAGGTTTCTCTAAGCCAGGTTGAAGAGTTGCAGATTAGTGTGATGTGTTTTGTTGTTTTACGGGTTTTACCGGTTACATGCAGTATGAACTGCTTTTCTGAAAAAGCTTATAGTCCATGATTACCTTTAATTGCGTTATTTGTTAAGTGGAGGTTGCTAAAATTGCTAAAATTAAGGTCTCATGTATTAAAATCTAATGTACAAATATGTTTTAATTCTTATAATACACCAGTCGACATCATCTTGAATTTCTTTTCAGAAAAACTGTCTTTAGTGTCTCAACATGTTTTCCTCTGTACTTGCCTGCAAATATGAAACATTCATATTAGAGCATTGAAACATATAGATTAAAATTTTCATTTTGGATTTTTTGTACTCCAAAGAGCTATAATGCGCCCATTGATTATGACAGTCATGATTGCTTTGAAAGATCTATATGCAGAGTTTGTTCTATGTGATAGAAAGGAAAACAAGGAGCTCAGTTGACAGGCATTCACTTTAGTGAACCTCTGTTTGCAAGGATGATGTTGGTAAAACAAGACGTGAAGATTCTTAGAAGAGTTATATATATATATTTCTTTATTTTTTTTTTTGTATCCATTTCAAAACAGGAAGGTATTTAAGATGTGGAATATGTATGATATCCATTGTTTGATCATGTTGGATAACGCAAAGCCTTGTTTTGTGGAAACCTTCGATTTGTAGACAAATTTGTTCTCATGGCTATTATCTCTCTCTCATATCTTATTATGAAGTGTGTTGTTTTCAGTAATTTGTATATATGTTGTAGTCCTGAATAGACATAGACCCATTTGTCAAAAAAAAGAGACGTAGAGTTATCAGCCCACTCATTTTCTTGGGCAAGCATGCAAACATTTGTTTGGGCCTGTTCTGGTCCATAGGCAAAATTATATACTTAAGGGTTCAGGATCCGGGTCAGATCTGATTTCGGGTCCCCTGGTTCCATTGTCTATATAAAACACACTCATTATGATTGGATCCAAAAATAGATCCATTGGATCTGAAATTTTCGGATGCGAATATGCAAATTTAGATCTATCGTGCCCACTATCTATAAAAGATATATAAATTAGGATTTCGGATCAGATCCGAATCCAAAAGTTAAAGTTCGAATTTGGGTTAGATCCGGATCCGAAATATCATTTTATTCTAGATTCGGGTCGGATCTGGATCTGGGAATATCGGATCCGGATTCGGATCATGAAGGATCCGGCCCGGATCCGATTCATTGACACGCTGAGTAATTTCACACATGAATAGTTTAAATGAGGAATCTCACTATCACAACCTCCCTCTCGTCCCCTCCTCCCTTCCCCCCTTCCCCTCTATCCTCTCCTCGGCCTCTCCCTCCTCCGCTAGCCTCCTCCCTCTCCGTTGTAGTCTCCTTGACCTCCCTCTCTCTCCTCCTCCACCGTGGTGCCCCCCTCCTCCCTTGTCAATGTCGTGGCCTTCCCCTCCTCCCTCTGTCGCCTTCACATATCATTATAGTTAACTTCCATTCAAGATCAAGGTTCGTGATACCGTTAGATCAGAGCATCCTTGTTCCCTGGCATTATTATAGTGTACCAGTCAGTGCTGGCCCAACTTGTCTTTGCGATCTTTCTTTTTTGGCCCTCCCTTTCAACAAGAGAATCTGTGCCATACCTGTGACTTCACATATTAATTTTTCCCGGATACAATATGGGTTAACTAACTCACATCGATATAATACGAGTCAACAAATCTCGTTCAAAATATAATGAATATTATATTTCCATCTATGAAATTGTAATATTTTGGAGAAAGATATTTTAATGTGAAGCCTATAAAGAATCATATGCATGTAATAGAGCTGTTGATGTCTCTTAACTTGTAAAAGCGATAAAGATTTCGAGCATCTGCACCACAACCATGATGTGACCTATTTTTTTGAATTTTTTTAGATGTGGGTCCCATGTCATTACTTTGGAGGGGGTTCAGGTCACCCAGAAATCAATTTGGAAGGTAAGAAAAAGAAGGGATCACGTGAGCAGTGAAAATTTGATGACTATTTATAAGGTCTCAATTTTTTTCGATTTCGGCTCACGTCTAAAAAGTTTTTTTTTAAAAAAAAAAGTTGCACCACCTTCGGCACAAAGATTTACATGTCACGTTAAGAACATGGGCTGACGACAAGGAGGTGACATCACAAATGGTTATTGTTCACATGATTCATAACTATGTATAATAGAATTTTGCATGTTTGCATTCAAGTCAAAACAAAGTCTTACAAATGGGTAAACAAATTTAAGAGTTTTTTTTTTGTTTTAACAACAGGCCATGGTTAGACAATCTAAGAGACAGGGGTGGGGGTTCGAAATCCAACACCCATAACGGGCGTGAGTGGCGGAGGACATACCACTTCCGCACACTAACAAGAGAGTGGAATCAAACCCTTGACCTCCTCATTATACGGTGTCCTGTGAGCTACATGATCCGAATAAGATTTAGAGTTTAGCAGCTTCCAATTTACATTCTTTTAAGCATAGCATGTGTTGGTTTTTTCAACTCTCTATTAAGGATATTTTACATCAATGTTCAAACTGAATCAATTGATTAATAAGTGATTACCTCACTCTGTTTACGTTTTGGACATCTTTTAGAGGAGGCACGGAGCCCACTAGCACGAGAACTTGATGAAACATACGTGAAGGGAATTAGAAATGACTGAGAAATCTCTTCATCGACTTCTCTGCTACACTAGAATAATGGCTCAGATGGGAGATGTTACACTGAAACTTTTGTTCCTCACTTTTCTCTACTGTCTTGTGCGCCATAGTAGAAACCTTGCTACCTGCAAGACAAATAAATGTCAGACTTCATACGCCACTTTTCACCTCAAAACCAATCAATTTCAAGGAGAAAGCATAACGAAAAATTCATAAAGTGCTCGTATAAGAAGAAAAAAGAACAAAGGATTTCACAAGAAACATGAAGATGCATTGTGCGTGCCCACAATTGTAGTCTGCTTGGTTGCCAATAACAGTGCCAAGTATACAACTCATACATGTACTGTTTGGCGAAATCAGAATAGTCTCCATAAAATAGAACACAACGTGCAACATAAGAGTTGTGGAGGATCATCCTCTCATTTACCCCATGGACATCTCTACCCATTACATGTAGCTGACTCCATCTCGAAGAATTATCAGAAGAGTCCCCTGCTCAGACCCCACAACATTAGATATATTTGCAATTGCGGATCCTTCTCGAGGTATTCCTGTAATTTTGAATCCTTCCCGAGTATTTCTATAGTTTTGCATCATTTTTGAATATTTCTATAATTTTAGACTTTTCTTGGGTATTTTTGTAATTTCTGACTCTTTAGAAATATTTCTACAACTTGTGAAATCTTTTTAGATTTATTTGAGATTTTGAACCCTTTCTGAGTTTATTTATAATTGTAGACCATTTCTGAGTTTATTTGTCATCGCGAACTCTTTTTTGGGTTTATTTGAAATTTTGAACACTTTCTAGATCTATTCGTGATTTTCCCTTGAGTAGAGGTTTGCTTACGACTTCTAAAAAAGTTCAGGGGCACTCGTGTAGTTTCGAACAGATCAAAGATATTTTTATAACATCTGGAATGAACATGAGTTTTTATGTAATCTTAGACTCTTAGTATAAGGAGCAAGTCCCTCCTTGATGGTGGCACGTAGATCGAAGACTCTCGGGAGATTGCTTCTCTTTCTTGAGCTCTTATGAGTTGCGCAGCGCAATGTCGGGAATCGACTTATCCGGTTAGGTCGCAGGGGTCAAGGGAACAACTCCCCTTGCGGGGTTTATGGACGACAGAATCTTGTGAAATAAAAATTTATTATAATCTCTCTCCAAAGAATGGCACCAAAGACATCTATGTACACTAAGAAATTATATAAGGCACAACCATAAGAGCAAATATGTAAACCCAGGGATATATGTGTAACGTACTCTTGTTGAATTTTAAAAATAACACAAAGCACGAATCCCCTTAGCGGAGGACACGTAAGTTTAGTCTCAGTTTAGTCTCCCCCCCCTCCTCATGGGACATTTTCTAGCTACAACAAATTTGTGCCAACATTATGCTAGCTAGTAGAATGTTCATTTCATTTCATTCTCTAAATCCACGATCTGCATGGTTTTGACTGTTTCTGAATTTTGTTGGCCACATTCCAACACTACCTTCCCCAATCCACCGTGTGCGTTCCATCTTCTGACAAGCTACATTAATACAAAGGAACGTGTCGGGGCGTACGTAGTGTCTTATTGTTCTGCAGATGCCATGTTGCTCCTCATGCACGGTGAAACCGTGAAACCTTTCCACCTCCCCTTGGGCGATCCCGCCGTCTCCTCCCTTCCCCCTCCCTTTCCCATACAGACCACGTCACCACTGCTCCTCTCTCTCTCTCTCATATATATATATATATATATATATATATATATATAATAATAATAATAATCGTCCTCAAGTTCTTTCAGAAATCTTCGACCGTTAACACGTTTGAGTCCATGCGGTGCATCAAGTTCAAACACGGTTCCAATGTGTAAATAAATAGATTTTTATTTTTTAAAGTAATTCATCCCGAAAGTTATCCATGCATATCAAGATCGGATGGTCACCAAAAAAAGAAAAAATAATAAAATTATATATTAAGTAGATCTGTTTTTCATTTTTCATTTTTTTTAAGATCAGGCATGAATAATTTGCGGGACAGAGTATCTAAAAAAAATTTAAACATGCAAATTTTTGTTTACACCATGAGGTCGGTTAAAAGGTGATGAATAATTTGCGGGACAAACTATCTAAAAAAATATAAACATAAATTTTCGTTTGCACCGTGAGGTCGGATAAAAGGTGATGTTCGCAATGTTGGCCGTCACGGGGCCTCAAAGTCTTGGGCCTATTAATTGGCTATTAGACCTCACCGATCTCTGCCCTCTCCCACTAATGACATGCGAAAAGAAGAGACCAATTTCTTCGTGCAGAAAGGCGAACGGTTTGAACAGTTCCATGGACTGCATTCTGACTTAGCTCAGGTCGGTTGGGTCCAAGTTCAACTTATTAAGTTTAAAGTTCAATCAGGTTTGTGTTATGGCGGGTCTGGTTGAATTATACTTTAATTTGATCTGACCTGATAAATTAAATATAAATTTTATAATATATATATTATAAAATTTATAATTTTATTAAATCAATTAGAGTTTTAAATATTAATTTATCTAAAATAAAATTTTATTTTTTAATTAAATAAAATAATACATATTTAATTTTATTTAAAAAAAATAAACAATTAAATAGAGAAAAAATGGATTATCCCGTCGGCCAAACTAGAAGTCTGAGTGCTCGACCTGAAGGCTTTCATGGGCCAAGTTAACTACTGGAGAAGGTTACGTCCATAAAACTGTGGTGTCGTACTGTATGTTGCTCCAATTTATCAGGGCAACATGACCAACCATTGATGACACATATTTATTCTAATTACTGACCGATTAGATCATTGACTGCTTTCTTATAGCTAGGGTGCGTTGACGTCGTAAATAATTCTATTCGGCAGATTTTACTTCAGCCTACTTTCGCATGGGATAAAAATATTTTACTTGCTTTATTGAATACTTTGAAAATTCGTTACCGATCAGGCCCTTAATTAGAATGGTAAATGTCCATGCCTTCAATAACTAACAGCCATATGCACATGAATCTGAAAGGATTTCTATCAGGCTATTAACTTTTTGTAATGTTATCTTTTGAGAAATAGAAAATTTGGAAGATAGGACAAGCAAACCTTAATGTTCGATAGTTTAATCTCCATGTATCCAGTTCTGATAACTTTTAATTGAGCATAAGGAGAAAGGCGTAATTACGCAAGGATAAGGACAAAACCAGATATATATATATATATATATCCCTGGGATTTTTAAAATAACATTATTTTATAAAACAATCGTCAAAATACACGAGTCAAAAATAATTTCCAATCTATAGCTCTCCGTTTTACGCCAGTGCACATTTTCCCTTCAAAACACAGTTTTGGTCCGCAATACACATTTCATATATAACTTGGTACACTTTAAATTCTAATTCACATTTTAAACTGGAATATAGACTTTGTATGGTTCAATAATATAAATATATATATATATAGCTGAAATACATTTTAAACTGGAATATAGACACCAAAGCATAACCATCGGAGGCGAACGTTGTTTCGAATAGCTCTCCCTTTTCCCCGTTGATCCCATAGCAACTTGGTGACTAGGGCGACCACTCTTAAGGCTGAACGCAGCTCGAACGCCATCACACATCCGGCTCTCAGGAGCTCACGGCAACTGCCGTACGCAGCTGGCCGGAGGTAGTGGGGGTGCACCAAGCGGCCGCCGACAGCTCCGATGGCATCGGACGCTCGACCTAGCACGTAGAGGTACCTGTCTTTCTCCCATCACCACCCTGTAGTCGGCAGTTCTCACGTAGAAACTGATGGAGTTATATTGCTTAAATCAATACAAATAATAACAAATAACTAAAAATAAATAAGTCTAGAGAAGGCTTGTCGGGTCGAAACTCGTATTCACTCGAATTATTGTCACTCAAGGTACGGGTCTCGCGACAACAGTCTCCTAGAGATATGACGACTCTCAAGTAGACGATCTCCTCTATCATGTCAGCACGTCTTACGAATCTCGATCTAACTTTTAAGAACTAGTTTTAACAAATGAATAGGAAGAAGAAATAAGAAGAAGATAGGAACAACACGCATGAGAGAAATAGTAGCTCTTTCATGGTTTAACACCCCTTCTGTATCAACCAACATGAATATCAAATTGATCACTCATAATGATTTATTTAAATGGTTTAAGGAAGCATATGAGGAAGAAGCGTCTGTAAATGATGCTCCTCAAACGGCTCTTTCCCCAATTGTCAACAGAGAGATAGTAAATTCAACAGGGGGTGCAATAGTCAAAATTTGGTGCCTACACGGAAGTCATCTTCATGCATAGTAATCAACAGCGAAGAATAGCAGGCACAATGGAGGTTTTCACATCACGTTTGAAAAAGTATGAAAAAGTCTAACAATCCCCCACATGATTCAAAAGAAAAATAATTAATAAAAAGAAGATTGTCGAGTTCTTTATACTATGCAATGGGTGAAAATACAGATTTGAATTTTTACTTAGTGGTGTTTGAGATTATCTATGAGAACGCTTGGTGGACTATGCCTTGAACTAGATCCCATAGTTCAGATTTTCTCAAATTCACACATAGTATAGCCCAATCGAGATTTAGGTGGGTTGCACTATTAATAGCCTTGCGCAGATATCTCATGTGTGTTTTAGAAGATAGTCATCTCATAGTCATAGCCTCATGACTCCACACATGTCGATGAATCTTTAAAGGGGTGTGAACAGGACAATACTCTACATTTTGGGTCTTGGATGGGAAGTTGGATTGCCACCATGGTAACATATTTATTTTATGGGCTCAATCTCATCCCCCTCGACGATTCTAGAACCACCGTTCTAGATAAGCCTTTTGTGAATACATCTGCAAGGTATTTTTCTAATTTCACAAAATTTAAGGCTATCAATTGTTGCTTCATTTTCTCTCTTATTGACTTGTGTCGCACTTTCAAGTGCCTATTCATTTTCCCATCAGCATTTGCCTGCATATCAATTGCTAATTTACAATCACATAAAATAAATATAGAAAGTAAAGGGCATGCTATCAATGGAATATTAATCAAAAGATCTCTCAACTATTCAGCTTCTACGTAGGTAGTGTCTAGTACAATCATTTCATATTCTATTATGCTTCTAGCTAACATAATTTGTTTGGTAGATTTTCATGACACTGCACCTCCTCCTAAGAGGAAGACTGTAATAACCCGAGATCCGAGTACCAGAAAGGAACCGGCGCAACTCGAACCTCGACCCGCCACCAACGAGCCCGAAGACTCGGAAGGGTTAAAGATTGGTGTGAGGGTACAAGAGAATCTAAAACAATTGCAGAGCTAGCACAATGAACTAAATAAAATGCATGGAATTAAACAATTACTCACTAAACAGTTAAAAGGTCCAGAGTATCTCATGTCCAAAATAAGTACAGTCAACAGAAAGAAAAATACAAGTACATGGGGCATATCCCGACTTTGGCAACTGGTGACTAACCTTGATTGAAGGAACAACGGTAAGCCTTAGACGCACCTCTCGACGACCCCGCCTCACCTGAAAACATAGGGGTGAGCCTCATTTCATTAGCTCAGTAGGGATCTCGCAGACCCCCACCTCGCAACGAGGAAAATAAGACAGTAAGAAGAGCAAGCTAAACAACAAGAGTATGACAGTAATATAATAAATAAATGAAAAATCTCGCTACGACTACTGCACTGACTGCGTACCATACGACCAAACTGACCACGGTCCGACGGGAAAACAGGTTCGTACCTGCCAGAAGACATGTGCACCACCCATTAGAAGCAAAGCCAGATGCGTCCCCTGACGTCTTACACCGTGCCTCAGTGTCTCCCTACACGCCCCAGGCAGAGACTGAGACACGCAACAAGTACCACGAACAAGGACTAGTTGTGGTCGCACTCGTCAGCGCGGGTCCGACGCCCCCAACTACGTGTACACACACAGACCATGCGCCCTAGGTCATATCCTCTGGCTGATTCTTCTCCAAAGCTCGGACTCAGACTGCGTGAAGGGGCCCTACGGTAACCAGCCTAAAAATCATCTCTCGGGTAAGCTGCTCCACCACTCCCGGGTGGGTCAGCACACACGTGCTGTAAGAAGGCTACGTCTAGTGGACGTGTCACTGGTGATATGACCTCACTAACCAACGAAAACCACCGGCCACACACTGACGAGGTATGGAGATAGCCCTTCGTACCAATACCGACTCTCGGTGACACAAGCCGAGAAAACACCCCTTTCAGACATAATTCCCCAGAAGGGCGGCCCATAATGATCTACACAGGAAGTCCAGATTAAAAAGACATCGCGCGGACACCTCGGGGCAAGAAACACGAAGCACAGCACCCCAGGGGCCGATTGGGCTGGGCGGCCAACCTTTTGGCTGCCCAGAGGCCTGGGCGGCCACACCAGTGGCCGCCCAGCACCTTGGCTCCCAAGGGTCTGGGCGGCAATAGCCTTCGCCACCCAGAGGGCTGGGCGACCTTCCGCCTGGGCGCCCAGTCCTGGGCCATTCCTGGTGAGGGCGGCCAGGGTCCTGGCCGCCCAGCACCCTGGGCGGCCAGATCCTTGGCCGCCCAGTGACCTGGGTGGCCATGGTCTTGGCCGCCCAGACCAGGGCGCAGACGGCCACTGTGGCCGTCTCCTGTATTTTCCAGCAAACGGGCCGAGCTCCGCCCCGAGCTCGGTTCCACGCTCCATTCACCCCCAGGTGAAGGGGAAAACAAGGGAAACTCTTCCCCAACCCTCCTAGCATGATTTTATACCCATAGATCGGTCAAAACCTCAAGAAACGTTAGATCCGGCGCTCAAACCCCTCAACATGGATTTTCCCTCCCCGACATGAAATATGCCCCTCTCGACCTCTCCTCGGCCTAGAAATCACGGAGAAAGTAGGAAAGAGGGCAAGGATCCATCCCCCTACCTCAAAGAAGCTTTAAATCCTATGGATCGTTGTCGATCCTCAAATCACGTTCAAACCACGAACTCCATCTCCTCGCCGTGGGATCACAACCACCACGCTCGCCTCGTCGCCGCCGTCTTCACCGCGCCGCCGCCTTGGTCCGTCGTCCGTCACTGGAGGAGGAGGGGGCACCACGTTTGTTCACGAGGGAGAGAGGGCAACGGTCGGGAGGGGGAGCAGGGTGTCACGGGAGCGAAAGAGAAGAAGGAGAAAGAAAGAAGAAGAAAAAGGAAAAGGAAAAAAGGGTTTAATGTATAGAAATCCAGAAAATCTAAAAAATAGAGAAAATTAGAAAAAATTATTTTCTCGATCTTCGGAACATGCTCGACGCACTGGTACCGTCCCGGAGTAGGAGAACACAACGGTTCACCCTGTATGGGGTTTCGAAGGCTCGTCAGGGAAAAACACACGTGAACCACAAAACGCGCTCCAGGGCCGCCGAAAGTGATTCGAAACCCACGAATCCAGATCCGAAAAACCCGGGACATTACAGTCATCCCCCCTTAAACAAATTTCATCCTTGAAATTAAAAGTAACATAAGATCAGGGGAGAAGACTCACTCGAACAAGTAGGGATACAGCCACCGCATCTCTTCCTCTCGCTCCCACGATGCCTCGCCACCAGAATGACGCTGCCAAACCACTTTGACCAGGGGAATAACCTTGTTCTGCAAGCGCTGCTCATGTCGATCCTCAATGCGGATAGGATACTCTGGTAGGGATAAATCTAGGGTCACCTCGGGCCAAACAGAGTCCTCCAAGACATGGGAATCATCGGGCATATACTTCCGCAGCATAAACACATGAAACACGTCACGCACAATAGCTAGCTCCGGGGTAACTGCAACCGATAAGCAACTTCACCAATATGCTCAATAATGGGAAAATGACCAATGTAGCGGGGACTCAACTTCCCACGCTTTCCGAAGCGTATCACACCCTTCATGGGAGAGACCCTCAAAAAACACCTGGTCCCTTACAGTAAAACTGAGGGGTTGCCTTCTCCGATCGGCATAACTCGCTCTTTTGTCGACTCTGCATCGCCAACATCTTCTTCCGGAATAAATGCACCACCTCAATACATTGCTGTACCAAATCCGGTCCTGTCAGGACACGCTCACCCACCTCAAACCAATCAAGTGAAGTCCGACAAGGTCGCCCATACAGTGCCTCATAAGGAGCCATACCAATGCTCGAATGGTAGCTGTTGTTATAGGCAAACTCCACTAATGATAAATGGTTGGTCAAACTCCCTTGCTACTCCAGACAACACGACCTCAACATATTCTCCAAAGTCTGGATGGTCCTCTCAGACTGACCGTCTGACTGAGGATGGTAGGTCGAGTTAAATGCCAACTCCGTACCTAGAGCTCTCTAGAAGCTCCTCCAGAATCCTGAAGTAAAGCGAGGATCACAATCGGACACAATGGAGATGGGAACCCCATGCAACGGAACAATCCACTCCACATACAATCGGGCCAACTTATGCACACTCCAACTAACTTTGATCGGCAACAATCAAGCTGTCTTCGTCAGCCTATCCACCAGCAACTAAATACTATCATGCCCACTGGATGTCCTCGATAACCCAACCACGAAATCAGTGGTCACATAGTCCCACTTCCACGCGGGAACCTCCAAGGGCTGTAGTGTACCACCCGGCCGCTGGTGTTCCGCCTTCACTTGCTGGCAAACCAAACACTTGGTTACAAACTCTGCAACATCTCTCTTCATCCCCGGCCACCAGAACTGCCTCTTCAAATTCTAGTACATCTTCGTCGATCCCGGATGCACGGCATACCGGCTCCCATGAACCTTTCGTAATATCGCGCGTCTCACCTGCTCCTTGGCTGGGATGTACAGTCTACCTCT
Source organism: Amorphophallus konjac (assembly GCA_022559845.1). Taxonomy (NCBI): domain Eukaryota; kingdom Viridiplantae; phylum Streptophyta; class Magnoliopsida; order Alismatales; family Araceae; genus Amorphophallus; species Amorphophallus konjac. Next base: position 315,548,287 of record CM040119.1, on the reverse strand, counting down.
GAACCTCATTGCCCCATCCTCACCAAACTCCACCTCGGCCATCGACAGAATTCGATGTAGCTCGGGGTCTGCATGCTGAGCCTCAATCACCTGACGACAAATAGCTGGCGTGACAGTCAGGCTCGCAAGAACAGCCGAACCCTGATCCCAAGGGATCTTGAGCCTAAAAGTCATGACCGGCACCTCCTCCCATAACCTCCACTTCCACAACAACATCTGACTGACCATCACCTTCCTACTCAAGGCGTCAGCCACGCCATTCATCCTGCCAGGCTGATACGACAAAGTAAAATCACAATCCTTCATATACTCCATCCACCTCCTCGTCCTGAGGTTAATATCCTTCTGGGTAAACACATACCTCAAACTCTGATGGTTAGTAAAAATATCAAACTTCTCGCCGTACAGATAATGCCTTCAGATCTTTAGAGTGAAAATCACTGCCGCCAACTCGAGATCATGAGTGAGATAGTTCTCCTCATGTAGCTTCAATTGACGAGATGCATATGCCACAACTCTACCATGCTGCATCAGCACGGCACCCAAACATACCCTGGAATCATTCGTACACACCACATAACCTACCGATCCCGAAGGTAACACCAGCACCGGAGCGGTAGTGAGCAATCTCTTTAGCTCCATAAAGCTCTGCTCACACTCTTCCGTCTAGACAAATGGCACATACTTCCGCGTAAGTCTGATCATCGGGACTGCAATGCGGGCAAAACACTAAATAAATCTCCTTTAATAGCCTGCAAGCCCAAAAAAGCTATGAATCTCTGTGATAAAACTCGGCCTCGGCCACTGCACTACAGCCTCGACCTTGGTCGGGTCCAGAGAAACACCATCACCAGAAATCACGTGTCCTAAAAAGTGCACTTCACGAAGTCAGAACTCAAACTTGCTAAGCTTGGCATACAGCTGGTGATCTCGCAAGGTCTGCAACACAACCCTCAAATGATGCACATCCTCTTCCGCAGACCACGAATACACAAGGATGTCATCCACAAATATGACCATGAACTGGTCCAAATACGGACGGAACACCCTATGCATCAAATCCATAAATGTCGTGGGAGCATTGGTGAGCCCGAACGGCATCACCAAAAACTCATAATGCCCATATCTTGAGCGGAACGCAGTCTTCTCAATGTCAGACTCTCGGATCCATAGTTGGTAATAACCCGACCTCAAATCAATCCGGGAAAACACCTGGGCCGACTGAAGCTGATCAAACAAGTCATCAATCCGAGGCAACAGATACTTATTCTTAACAGTTGCTTAGTTCAACTGCCGGTAGTCGATACACAACCTCATACTACCATCCTTCTTCTTTACGAACAACACGGGTGCACCCCAAGGTAAAAAGCTAGGACGAATATACCCCTTGGCCAGCAACTCCTGCAACTGCGTCTTCAACTCTCTCAACTCAGCCGGCGCAATTTGATAAGGGGCCTTTGACATAGGTGACGTACCTGGTACCACCTCAATCATGAAATCGATCTCTCGCTGTGGTGGCAACCCTGCAACTTCTCAAGAAAAACATCAGAAAACTCACATGCAACCGAAATATTCTCCACTTCCGGACACTACTGATCAACCAAGACCACCGAAGCGAGAAAACCCTGGCACCCCGCATCAAGCAATCTATAGCCTTAATGGCTGAAATATGAAAATGGGGAGAGGAAGACCGGATACCTTGGCAGTAGAAGGTGGGTCTGCTAGGATGCTAGAAGTAGGCCCTCTTCAAACTGCAATCCACCATGGCACGATGGGCCTGGAGCCAATCTATGTCCAAAATCACATCAAAGTCTCGAAGCGACAATGCATAAAGTCTGGCCGATAAGTTCTGCCCATCGACCCATACATGCACCTTCTCAAGGCAATACGAGGTGAGCATGAAATCATCGGCATGCAACTCCACTGCCAGATCACAAGACACCTCAATCACCAACTCCTCGGCACTCTGAGCGAAATCCTCTTAAATGAACGAATGGGACGCGCCAGAATCAAACAAAACTTGAGCCGTACAACCCATAATCGGAATAGTACCTTCCACTAACTGCGATGCCTCAGCCTCTACTCTGGTCATGTGCGTAACTCGGTCTCGGGATCTCTGCCTCCCTATAGTAGCCGATCACGTCAACTGCGGAAACTGACCCTACTGCTGGTACTGTTGCGGCTATGGTGGTAACTGCTGGGGCTGAAACTGCTGCTGCTGCTGAACCTCGTGCAACTGACGCGGTCTCTGAGGATAGTCACGTGCCATGTTCCTCTGCTGGTCACACCTGAAGCATATCACGGGCGCCGAGCACTGTCTGCCTGGATGAGAATCGCCGCACCGAGAACACACCCCCTGAGAACCACTCACTGAGCTCTAATGCTGGTAGGGTATGGGCTGCTGAACACTGCTCGCTGACACCTATCTTTGATCTCTACGATCTCGATGCCTCCTGCCAAAACTAGTGTCCCTGAATAGCTTCTTAAGCTTCGATTCAATGGATGACAAATCTGACGCTGACGCTACGGACGGAGAAGCCCCTGCACTGCCTGCTAAGGGCTGGACAGTACTCTACTTCTGCACGTCCGTCAGTTGACTGAGACCCATCTGCGTCTGACTGACACTGCCATGTCCTCGAGTCCTCTACAAGTCTCCCTCTAATGCCGCTACTGCTCTGCAAGCCGTATCAGGTTGGCCACACCCAACGCAAGCAGCAGGGGATGCCTCAACTCTGGCCTCAAACCCCTGATAAACTGCTCGGTCTTCAGCTCCTCATCTATCATAATGTGCGGCGCTTAACGCCCCAACTCAATGAACCTGGATTGATACTGCATCACTGTCATATCCTCCTGGGTCAACTCTAAGAACTGACGCATCTTCTGTAATCAGATAAAGGACGAACAGAAAGCACGCTCGAAAGTCGTGACGAACTCCCACCACGCGATCTGTCAAAGAGGACGGGACTAGAACGCTGCCCAGCACTCTGACATCCACCATGTCCGGGCTGAACCCTACAACCAATGGCTAGCCAACATCACCTTCTCCTCCTCAGCACATTCCATAGAACCGAATATCCTCTCCAAGTCATCAAACCACTCTCGCGCCATTTCTGGATCTGACTGCGGGCTGAAAAGAGGCGGTTGGAATGGCAAGAACTCCTTCAGCATACGACAAGGACCACCCCGAGACAACAAGCCCTCGCCAGCATCACCCCCTTGCTGCTGAAGAACATACTGATACATGCACTGGAAGAACTCCTCTGCTCCAAGAACTCTCACCTCTCTAGTTGCATCTTACGAAAGCGTTGCTCTACTCTACCCTTCCTGGCCCCCACCTGACTCTCCCTACTGGGATCGAGTCCTCCTTCTCGGCGCCATAGCCACCTATTAACAAAACAACCGGTGAAATCAATATAACACACGGAGTCCTAAGCCAGTCGCCAACTGTATAGGACATTCATGGACCTTCTAGACCACTACAATCATTTCAGGTTCTTATGTACCTTCACAACCCCGCTCTGATATCAACTGTAACGACCCAGGATTCGAGTACCGGAAAAGAACCGACGCAACTCGAACCTCGGCCCGCCACCCATGAGCCCAAAGACTCAGAAGGGTTAAAGGATGGTGTGAGGGTACAAGAGAATCTAACACAACTGTAGAGCTAGCACAATGAACTAAATAAAATGCATGGAATTAAACAATTACTCACTAAACAGCTACAAGGTCCAGAGTATCTCATGTCCAAAATAAGTACAGTCAATAGAAAGAAAAGTACAAGTACACGGGGCATGCCCCGGCTCTAGCAACTGGTGACTAACTGTCACGCCCCGAGCGCGGAAGATACCCGGAGATGCGCGACGTGTCTATATCAATCATGTCAATCAGAGTGGTCATGTATTCGACACAAAGACAGAGATGCGCAAAATAGCAAGATAACCCAATCCTTTATTTCATAATGGATAGACTATTACAAATCCAATACTCTGTTAAATAAAAAGGAAAAGAATACATAGTTGACTCAAGAAACTATGGAAAAGACTAGACGACACTTGTAGAAGCTCTATCACTTTCACTCTTGACCATTCCCATCCGATTGACTTCCATCGTCGTCGGACTTACCTGAAAAGTAAAAAGGGACAAACGGGATGAGCGAACGCTCAGTAGGAAATTATATCTCAAGTACTAGCAAGTGGTTTAAGTAATTACATTTTCATGGATGCAATAAAGCTATGCATGCTCGCATGAAACGACAAGATAGAGAGAATGTAATATCAAAGAAATAAGATGAACTTTCATGAACAAGATACAAGTTATTCAAGATATTCAAGCAAGTACCATTATCGAGTCATGTCAAGAACTTTGGCTATCATGTATCAAGCAAGTAAATTACCCTTTTTCGGGCCACGCATTTCATGTAAAGTCAAGTACGATTCAAGTACAAGATGTGTGTGGAATGTCCAATCAAGCAAGTCAAGTACTCGGTATAATGCCAGATACCTTATCATTTTAACTCCCATGGGCACAAGTACTTTCGGGTGCTCCTCCCAGGACCAGATCGGGCCCTATATGCGCAGGCATTTATCATGTGTTTTGACATCCACTCTTGTTTATATAGCCAATATAGAATTTCAATAATCAAGCTTGTAGATACGTATGACAACTTTGATAGAATAGAGTCCAAAATATGACAAAGGACATAGAATGGCGATAATAACGGTATAATCACGATGTCGGTAAAACTAGGTAGATTATGGTTCCTTTAACTTAGGTACCATGACAAATCAATATGGACATTCTTTATATAGAATTGAGGTCCACATGAACAGTATATCAAAGGTAAGATACCCTCATTCTTATCATAGAATTGAGGTTTACAAGAACGACATGATATGGCATGATATCATCATCCCATTAAGAATTTCTTATGATATACTCTTTGTATAATCATAAGGGCCGGTATACCATGTTTTCTTTAGATTGACATGGCAAAAACTGTGTAATGGGTTTTTAGGGTACAACCAGCTCAGTCGGCCTTGAGGGAATCCAAGGCTACGAGGAGTCTTACGGAGGTCTCTATGACTAACTTGCTAGTCCAAAGGAACGGAATGTCCAATGGAGAGCTTGTATGTCAATGAGAGTTGAGTGTGATCGATAAATCAACATGAAACGTGGGACTATACTCACGGAGTGGAGAATAGTGCCGATATATATATATATGTATAATATATAAACCATCGGTTAGCAAATCAGAGGAAAAATCAGTTTACAGTAAAATAACGACTTAGGTCAAGTCGTGTCTCAAGTAATTAACGCCTAACTGAAGGGCGTTTACATATATTGCCAATTTGCAGAATTTCCATTATTTCATTAATTTATCAAAAACACGCCTTTCCTGGGGGCGTTTCTTAAAAGTTGACGACTGCAGGGGCAGGCGTCTCATCATTTACATATTCGACAGGATATAATTATTCTCAGAAATTTATCAAAAACGCGCCCTTGGAAGGGGCGTTACTTTTAATATTCACGCCTTGTACTGGGGCGTTAGAATATGGAAAACGACTTTGTCCAAGTCGTGAATTTCAAGGGATTTACGATATTTTAATAAATAATATTTCGAGAGACAGGAGACATGTCATGGCAGTAAAATTTAACAGGAATTCACAGAGTCATGCAAGATATTAAAAATCAATATTTCATATGTATTGTAATTTTTAAACAGGATCAATTATTAATCACATGCGATTCTTATGAAATTAACGCCTGCGTAGAGGGCGTCAAATATTAAATTGACGACCACTAGTATGGTCGTTTCTTTTAAATTAGCGCCCTAATCAAGGGCGTTTCTTTCAAAATATTTCAGAAAACGCGTGAAAACTATAATAATCATATGCATGACATGCTTATATATATATATATATATATCTTGCATTAATTTCATTTGGGCTACAGTAACTTGAGAAAACCTACCTTATGGTTTGATAATACTGATACTCTGTTTGGAACCTTCGTGGATGAAGAACCTTCGTTCTTCAGGAAGATATTGCCACAGCTACCTGTAAAGGAAGAGAAGATATCAATCTTCTTTACCTACGTAACCTGAAGGCAAGGGAAAAAGAAGAACTTTACCTATTCTTCGGCAACGATGGTGATGAAGACGATGATGATGAAGACCCTTTGTCTTCAAACACTAGAAGCAGCCACCTATAGCAAAGACGATGAAGGATGGTTAAAACCTCCTCATGTGTTTATCAAAAGCAAGGAAAGGAAGAAGAACTGTTTGTTCTTCACGTACCTAGCAGCAGACGTTCGATCAAATGGGTTTTAGGGTTCGATCGAACATGTTATTTATAGGATTTTGAAGTCCTAACAAGAGTAGGGTTTGATTGAGGGTAATATATCCTTAATAGAGTCCTTACTCTAATAGACACTTACTAGATTAGGTTAATCTTTCCTTGGATAAGTTCTGGGTTCGATCGGTTCACGAACTGAATTAACGCCTTAGGTCAGGGCGTGTATTCTTGAATTAACGCCTTGCATAAGGGCGTTTCTTAAAAAGCGCCTTGAAAAAGGGCGTTTCGTGTTTTAAAACACGCCCAAGATAGAGGCGTTTCTTTTACTTACCCATTTGGTCGCGTGAGAACTGACGACCGTAGGTGTGGGCGTCCTTTCTTTATTCACGCCATTGGTAGAGGCGTTTCTTTATAAATTAACGCCTTAATAAGAGGCGTTATTTTTAATTTTGTTTTATTTCATCCAATTAACCCTATTCCTTTTTATATATTACTTCAGTAATATATATGTTTTAATTCATTTCAATTATTCATTTATTAGGGTTGCTACACCCTCCCCCACTTAAAAGAATTTGGTCCCCAAATTCAATATATATATAATTATACACGCGGAGAGTGTAGGACATATACCTCTTAGAATAACTCGGGAAATCGTTTCTTCATAGATTCCTCGGTCTCCCATGTCGCTTCGCGTTCAGGATTCTTATTCCATTGCACCTTGAGCATGGGAATAACCTTATTCCTTAGAGCTCGTATTTCTCGATCTAATATCTTCAAGGGCCTCTGTTCATATGTGAGATCTTTCTGGATCACCAGATCTCCATGCTCAATAATATGTGACGGATCGTGCACATACTTCTTCAACATAGATATGTGAAATACATTGTGTACCTCGGACAACTGAGGAGGCAACGCGATGCGATAAGCAACCTCGCCAACTCTTTCGAGTACCTCAAATGGTCCGATGAATCTTGGCGTAAGCTTGCCCTTAACACCAAATCTTCGTATGCCACGTCCAGGGGATATTTTAAGAAATACATGATCTCCAACCTGGAATTCAAGATCTCTTCTCCTGGTATCAGCATAAGCCTTTTGCCTTGTCTGAGCAACTTGTAATCTTTCTCTGATTACCTGTATCTTCTCAGTTGTATCCCTTACCATGTCTGGACCTAATAGTTGTTCCTCTCCAACTTCGTTCCAACATATGGGAGATCGACAACTCCTTCCGTATAAGGCTTCGAAAGGTGCCATTTGGATACTAGCTTGGTAGCTATTATTATATGCAAATTCAACTAAAGGTAAGTGGTCATGCCAGCTTCCTCCAAAGTCAATAATGCATGCTCTCAGCATATCTTCAACAACTTGATTAGTTCGCTCGGTCTGACCATCCGTTTGTGGGTGAAAAGCAGTACTAAAGTTGAGCCTTGTCCCCAACGAATGTTGTAATCCCTTCCAAAAATGAGAAGTAAAACGGGGATCTCTATCAGACACGATTGAGACAGGAATTCCATGTATCCTGACTATTTCTTTAATGTATAGTGCAGCTAGCACATCAATCGACCATCGGCTTTTGATTGGCAAGAAATGTGCCGATTTAGTCAATCGATCAATGATAACCCAGATTCCATCATGTCCTCCTTTAGATTTAGACAAACCCATGATGAAGTCCATACCAATATCCTCCCATTTCCACTTAGGAATATCTAGAGGATGTAGTTTTCCCGCAGGCTTTTGGTGTTCCGCCTTGACCTGTTGGCATGTGAGACAGCGTGATACATAGTCCGCTATTTCTCTTTTCATATTGGGCCACCAAAAGTTCCTCTTTACATCTTGGTACATTTTAGTTGATCCAGGATGAATAGTGTATCTTGATCTGTGAGCTTCATCTAAGATCTTCTTCTTTAATTCCGGACAATCGGGTATACAAGTTCTATCTTTGAACGATAATCTTCCATCAGAAGTTAGTTGAAAATCAGATTGTCCTTCTAATCTGCCTTTGATTTCTATTAACATAGGATCGTCATCCTGAAGTGTTTGTATCTCAGATAACAAATCTGACTGTATGCTTACATGGGATAGTGTGACAAATTTGGATTCCGTGTCCAAGCTTATATTGAGCTCGGAGAATTGTTCAAGTAACCTCCATTCTTGTATCATACAATTTGCTATCTTTGCTCTCGGCTTTCGACTAAGGGCGTCAGCAACATAATTACCCTTTCCGGGATGGAATTGTATATTGAAGTCGAAGTCCTTGAGATATTCTAGCCAACGTCTTTGTCTCATGTTCAGCTCCTTTTGTGAAAATAGATATTTGAGACTTTTGTGATCGGAGTATACAGTAAACTGTACCCCATAGAGATAGTGTCTCCATATCTTTAGGGCAAATACTACCGCGGCCAATTCCAAGTCATGGACGGGGTAATTCTCCTCATGCTTCTTCAGTTGACGAGAAGAATATGCTATGACCTTCCCATGTTGCATTAGAACGCATCCGAGGCCAATGCCAGAAGCATCAGTGTAGACCTCGAATTTCTCTCCTTCAATTGGTAGGGCTAAGACTGGAGCTGTGGTGAGATGATCCTTGAGAGTTTGGAAACTGCTTTCACATTCCTCACTCCATTCATATCGGATCTCCTTACGAGTTAATCTTGTAAGTGGTACGGCGATCTTAGAGAAATCTTTGATAAATCGCCGATAATAGCCTGCAAGACCTAAGAAACTTCTGATCTCGCTTGCATTAGTGGGTCTCTCCCAGTTTCTCACAGCTTCAACTTTTGACGGATCCACAGATAAACCGTCCTTGGATATGACATGTCCGAGAAAAGCCACTTCTTCAAGCCAGAACTCGCATTTGCTGAGTTTAGCATATAATTGATTTGTCCTCAAGACTTGCAATGCAATCCTCAAATGCTCTTCATGTTCTTCCTTAGTCTTAGAATATATCAATATATCATCGATGAAGACTACTATGAATTGATCCAAGTAAGGCCTGAATATGCTATTCATTAACTGCATAAAGGCAGCAGGGGCATTTGTTAGTCCAAAAGGCATAACAACAAATTCGTAATGGCCATACCTGCTTCTGAATGCGGTCTTGTGAATGTCATCATCCTTGATCCTTAATTGATGATATCCCGACCGGAGATCAATCTTGGAGAAATATTTGGATCCTGAAATCTGATCAAACAATTCATCGATTCTCGGCAGTGGATACTTGTTCTTGATAGTAAGATGATTCAACTGTCGATAGTCAATACACAATCTCATGGATCCATCCTTCTTCTTTACAAATAAGACTGGTGCTCCCCACGGGGAAGTACTTGGTCTAATAAACCCCTTTCGGATTAGTTCCATCAACTGCTCCTTCAACTCCTTGAGTTCAGCAGGGGACATTCTATATGGTGCCTTTGAAACCGGACCAGCACCAGGGACTAAGTCGATGGTAAAGGCCACATCTCTTTGCGGGGGTAATCCCGGCAATTCTTCCGGAAATACGTCTGGGAATTCTCGTACTACTTGAACGTCTTCTATCTTGGTTTCCTTAGCTTCTTTATTAGTGACAAAAGCAAGGAAGGATACACATCCTTTCCTGACGAGCTTGCTTGCTCGAAGAGCCGAAATAAGAGGGGATTTGCTTCGACTCTTAGGACTAGTATAAGTCAGTTCCGGAAATTCCTTGAAAACAATCTTGCTATCACGGCAATCAACCGTTGCCTGGTATTTGGATAACCAATCTGCTCCTAGTATAACATCATATTCTTTTAGATCTAAGCAGATAAGATCAATAGGAAAATTCTTTCCTCGAACCAATACCTCACAATTTTGGTAATGATGTGTGATATCCGTCTCGTTTCCGAGAGGAGTAGACAATATTATCTTCATCCATTCTGGTTCTAGAGGTAATGGGTCAGCAAACTTCTTGGAAATAATGGAATGCGATGCACCCGTATCAAATAAGACATGTGCATATTTGGAACAAATTTTTAATGTACCTTCCACCAATCCGCCTTCTTCTTCTGGTTCGGTCTCTTGGATTGCATGAAGACGCGCGTTCCTTGTCACTGGGCGTTTACCCTCACCGTCTTGGTCATTCATTAATGGACAATCGGGAATCCGATGTTCACGACTCCCACAACGGAGACATGCTCCTAGTTTCCTCCAGCATTCTTCTGTTTTGTGACCAGCCTTGTCACAATGCTTGCATACTACGTTTGAAGGGGTAGTGGTGATAGAGAAAGGCTTGGATTTCTTGAACTTCTGATCTTGAGAGGAAGAACCTCCATTATTGGGCCTCTTCTTAAAGTTGGGTTTAAAAGAACCCGAACTTGTGACTTGCTCCTTTTTGTCTTTCCCACGGATCCTATCAGATAGTTCCGTGGCATCTTCAAGCAACTGAGCTCGGCGCACTATTTCAGTATAAACTTGAATATCCATAGGCGCCAGTTGAGTAATGTAGTGGGGCCTAAGCCCATTAAGAAATCTACGGGCTTTCATCTTTTCCGTGCCAATTAAATGCTTAGCATATCTAGACAGTCTAGAGAACTGTGCTTCATAATCAGCCACCGATAAAGATCTTTGCTTTAATGCGGCAAATTCGGCGGCCTTCTTTTCCTGGACCCTATCAGAGAAATATTTGGCGTTGAAATATTCAACGAATTCACCCCATGTAACTTGAGTTGGGTCAATAGTAGCTTCAATCGACTCCCACCAGCATCTAGCATCCTTTTCTAACTGGAAAGTAGCTAATAAGACTTTGTCCTGATCCGTGCATTGCATAACACGGAATATACGTTCAATCTCCCGAACCCAATGCTCGGCATCGTCTGGATCGGTCGATCCCATGAACTTCGGGGGATTCATATTCTTGAATGCTTGGTGTAAGCTTCCAGCTCGTGGAGCACCACCTTGTGCTACCTGTTGTAGCACTTGGGTCATCCCTTGAAGGGTACGCTGCATGTTGCGCCATTGAGCACGTTCGGCAGCCATTATCCTACAATTACAATAGCTATGTTAGTATTATGTCACTATAATCTTATAAAGGACTCATTGATCATTTAACCCTTGGTTCTACCCACTCTCACTTGGTTAAGGGTTTTGAAACCTATCCTTGGACTTGGGTTTCCTAGGAATTGAATACCTTAGGCTCTGATACCACAAAGACTGTCACGCCCCGAGCGCGGAAGATACCCGGAGATGCGCGACGTGTCTATATCAATCATGTCAATCAGAGTGGTCATGTATTCGACACAAAGACAGAGATGCGCAAAATAGCAAGATAACCCAATCCTTTATTTCATAATGGATAGACTATTACAAATCCAATACTCTGTTAAATAAAAAGGAAAAGAATACATAGTTGACTCAAGAAACTATGGAAAAGACTAGACGACACTTGTAGAAGCTCTATCACTTTCACTCTTGACCATTCCCATCCGATTGACTTCCATCGTCGTCGGACTTACCTGAAAAGTAAAAAGGGACAAACGGGATGAGCGAACGCTCAGTAGGAAATTATATCTCAAGTACTAGCAAGTGGTTTAAGTAATTACATTTTCATGGATGCAATAAAGCTATGCATGCTCGCATGAAACGACAAGATAGAGAGAATGTAATATCAAAGAAATAAGATGAACTTTCATGAACAAGATACAAGTTATTCAAGATATTCAAGCAAGTACCATTATCGAGTCATGTCAAGAACTTTGGCTATCATGTATCAAGCAAGTAAATTACCCTTTTTCGGGCCACGCATTTCATGTAAAGTCAAGTACGATTCAAGTACAAGATGTGTGTGGAATGTCCAATCAAGCAAGTCAAGTACTCGGTATAATGCCAGATACCTTATCATTTTAACTCCCATGGGCACAAGTACTTTCGGGTGCTCCTCCCAGGACCAGATCGGGCCCTATATGCGCAGGCATTTATCATGTGTTTTGACATCCACTCTTGTTTATATAGCCAATATAGAATTTCAATAATCAAGCTTGTAGATACGTATGACAACTTTGATAGAATAGAGTCCAAAATATGACAAAGGACATAGAATGGCGATAATAACGGTATAATCACGATGTCGGTAAAACTAGGTAGATTATGGTTCCTTTAACTTAGGTACCATGACAAATCAATATGGACATTCTTTATATAGAATTGAGGTCCACATGAACAGTATATCAAAGGTAAGATACCCTCATTCTTATCATAGAATTGAGGTTTACAAGAACGACATGATATGGCATGATATCATCATCCCATTAAGAATTTCTTATGATATACTCTTTGTATAATCATAAGGGCCGGTATACCATGTTTTCTTTAGATTGACATGGCAAAAACTGTGTAATGGGTTTTTAGGGTACAACCAGCTCAGTCGGCCTTGAGGGAATCCAAGGCTACGAGGAGTCTTACGGAGGTCTCTATGACTAACTTGCTAGTCCAAAGGAACGGAATGTCCAATGGAGAGCTTGTATGTCAATGAGAGTTGAGTGTGATCGATAAATCAACATGAAACGTGGGACTATACTCACGGAGTGGAGAATAGTGCCGATATATATATATATATGTATAATATATAAACCATCGGTTAGCAAATCAGAGGAAAAATCAGTTTACAGTAAAATAACGACTTAGGTCAAGTCGTGTCTCAAGTAATTAACGCCTAACTGAAGGGCGTTTACATATATTGCCAATTTGCAGAATTTCCATTATTTCATTAATTTATCAAAAACACGCCTTTCCTGGGGGCGTTTCTTAAAAGTTGACGACTGCAGGGGCAGGCGTCTCATCATTTACATATTCGACAGGATATAATTATTCTCAGAAATTTATCAAAAACGCGCCCTTGGAAGGGGCGTTACTTTTAATATTCACGCCTTGTACTGGGGCGTTAGAATATGGAAAACGACTTTGTCCAAGTCGTGAATTTCAAGGGATTTACGATATTTTAATAAATAATATTTCGAGAGACAGGAGACATGTCATGGCAGTAAAATTTAACAGGAATTCACAGAGTCATGCAAGATATTAAAAATCAATATTTCATATGTATTGTAATTTTTAAACAGGATCAATTATTAATCACATGCGATTCTTATGAAATTAACGCCTGCGTAGAGGGCGTCAAATATTAAATTGACGACCACTAGTATGGTCGTTTCTTTTAAATTAGCGCCCTAATCAAGGGCGTTTCTTTCAAAATATTTCAGAAAACGCGTGAAAACTATAATAATCATATGCATGACATGCTTATATATATATATATATATCTTGCATTAATTTCATTTGGGCTACAGTAACTTGAGAAAACCTACCTTATGGTTTGATAATACTGATACTCTGTTTGGAACCTTCGTGGATGAAGAACCTTCGTTCTTCAGGAAGATATTGCCACAGCTACCTGTAAAGGAAGAGAAGATATCAATCTTCTTTACCTACGTAACCTGAAGGCAAGGGAAAAAGAAGAACTTTACCTATTCTTCGGCAACGATGGTGATGAAGACGATGATGATGAAGACCCTTTGTCTTCAAACACTAGAAGCAGCCACCTATAGCAAAGACGATGAAGGATGGTTAAAACCTCCTCATGTGTTTATCAAAAGCAAGGAAAGGAAGAAGAACTGTTTGTTCTTCACGTACCTAGCAGCAGACGTTCGATCAAATGGGTTTTAGGGTTCGATCGAACATGTTATTTATAGGATTTTGAAGTCCTAACAAGAGTAGGGTTTGATTGAGGGTAATATATCCTTAATAGAGTCCTTACTCTAATAGACACTTACTAGATTAGGTTAATCTTTCCTTGGATAAGTTCTGGGTTCGATCGGTTCACGAACTGAATTAACGCCTTAGGTCAGGGCGTGTATTCTTGAATTAACGCCTTGCATAAGGGCGTTTCTTAAAAAGCGCCTTGAAAAAGGGCGTTTCGTGTTTTAAAACACGCCCAAGATAGAGGCGTTTCTTTTACTTACCCATTTGGTCGCGTGAGAACTGACGACCGTAGGTGTGGGCGTCCTTTCTTTATTCACGCCATGGGTAGAGGCGTTTCTTTATGAATTAACGCCTTAATAAGAGGCGTTATTTTTAATTTGTTTTATTTCGTCCAATTAACCCTATTCCTTTTATATATATATTACTTCTGTAATATATATGTTTTAATTCATTTCAATTATTCATTTATTAGGGTTGCTACATTGAAAGTTATAGGATTGATGAACACATGAATCATAATTTCTCCAAAAGTATGGTGGTGTTGGCCTATATGAATGTGCAATCCAGTTTTGGTGATATCTGGAAGATTGAGCATGCAATGGCCAAGAATGTGTTGACCTATGCTGTGGGGAATGTCGACCTTTCTTAGGTATTTGGACAGGCTTTTTGGGAATGTTGGTGACTCCCCCTTCAATATTTTCTTTTCCTTTCTCCTTTTGTTTTTGCTGGTTTTGTGTGGGAGTTATGTTTGAGGTGGAGGCTTCGGAAGATGAGACAAATGTGACTGTTTTTAGCCCAATTGGCCTTTTGTTTGTTGGTTCAAAACCCAACCCTTCCTTGTGAAAATTCATCCTAGTACCTAGCAAAGCATCTAGGTTTTCTTTTCCATCCATGAAATTTTCCAAGGATTGTTATTTATCCTTCGATTCTTTTTGTAAGTTTTCAATGTTTTGCAAGAATTGAGTGTTGACATGTTTTACAGCTTCATATTTTTCATTACTCAGTTTGCTGTTCTTTTCATAGGTTTGCATTTTTAGCTTAATGCTATCAATCTCATTTCTCAAGTTTTCATTTTCAGTTTCCAAGTCAGCCATTTCTTTTCTTCCTTCTTCCAAATCCTCAATCATTTTTTTAAGATCTTCAATTTCAGTTTCAAGTAGACCATTCTTATCATCCTTGTCATGATCATTCACAAAAGAATTGATTTTCTTTTTCAATGATTTATTTTCCTTTTTGTACATTTCATATTTTTTCATGAGTTGTATATATGCATCCTCCCAATCATCAATTGTATAATCTTCAAATGGAGAATTTACCTCAATTTCTTCGTCACCTTTGGCCATGAGGCAGAAATCTTCTTTTTCTTTGTCCGAGGAGCTAGTTCCATCATTACTTTCCTCTTCATCCCTCCATGTGGACACCATGGCCTTGTTATTCTTCTTGCCCTTCCATTTGTCAGCTTTTCTGAATCTGTCGGCACGGTCATTCTTGAAATGCCCTGGTTTGTTGCAAGAATAACAAATGATTTTGTTAGATTTCTTAGAGTTTTTAAAATTAGATTTGAAACTATTTCTTACCCTTGACCTTCCTCTCATGAAGCTCTTACCTTCCTTTCTGAGGAATTTCTTGAACTTACGTGTGAGCATGGCTACGTCATCCTCATCTCGCTCACTTCTCGAATCTTCACCTTCATAAGAAGTATCTTGATGGCTGGGTCTAGCTTTAAGAGCTAGGGACTTCTTCTTAGGTGCCTCAGCCTCTTTGTTCTTGAGGTTGATCTCATAGGTCATTAATGACCCAATGAGTTCATCTACCTTGGTGCTTGCGAGATCTCTTGATTCTTCAACAACGGTTGCCTTCGTGTGCCATGCTGGAGTTAATGATCTAAGAATTTTTCTTACAAGTTCTTACTCTGTATATTTCTTTCCCAAATCAGTTAAACTATTAGTAAGCACAGTTAAGCGAGCATACATATCTTGAATTGACTCATCAGGCTTCATGCGGAATATTTCATATTCAGAAACTAAAATATTGGCTTTTGTT
Organism: Amorphophallus konjac; assembly: GCA_022559845.1. NCBI lineage: Eukaryota > Viridiplantae > Streptophyta > Magnoliopsida > Alismatales > Araceae > Amorphophallus > Amorphophallus konjac. The sequence continues at coordinate 315,532,247 of CM040119.1, read as the reverse complement.
TCTCGTACCTGAGAGGTTCCTTCGTAGATTACCTCTAGCTTATCCTACATCAATTTTGCAGTTACGCAGGTGGCTACTCTTGAGAATTCAACTGGATGGAGTGAGCATTGCATGATATGTTTAGCACTCCAGTTGACAGTGGATTGCCTTATATGTTCTTTGGTCCACAAGTCCTCATTATCCGTAAGCTCATACGGACATTTGCTGATCACACGCCAAAGTTCGTAGTCTTGGGTGCGAATGAACACCTGCATGCGATGTTTCCAATAAGGATAGTTAGATCCAGTGAAATAAGGAGGTCTGTTCACAGAGTGTCCTTTAGGTAAATAACCCTTAGATGCCGATCCACCATTTCCCTCAAGGTCGTTGGACCCCATAATGAGAGATTATGCTCTGATATCACTTGTTGTGTAGTGGACAGCGGATCTAGAGGGGAGGGGTGAATAGATCTGCCCCTCTTTTCGCAATGTAACCCTCTATATAGCTAGATGAGATAAATTATAGCGAAATATAACTAGCTAAACAAAGGACACAACGATTTGCTTAGCAAGATGATTACTAATATATCGATTCGAACCTAAGCATGCATTTAGAACGAAACAATCATACAAACAAACCACAACACACGAGATTTTAAGGTGGTTCAGACTGAATCCCCAGTCCTACATCCACCCCTCACCAAATCCGGTGAGGCTCCACTAGTGCCACGCACTGAACCGCAAATCGGAAAGACCACCGATTGCCTTCCTACTAACCACCTTGTAGGGACGTCAACAACGCAGATCGGACAACCTCATATTGCCTTCCTACTAACCACCGGTAGGGACGATTCTCAATTTTGATTGTTCGAATGAAATGAAGAAGAAAGAACAAATATCAAGCTATTCAAACATGATATGAAATGAGCTCAAGAAGAAAGATCTTGTCTGAAATTGCTGGAGCTTGAATCAGATTCTTCGATGGATGTAGATCACTAACAGAGGCTTCTATCTTCTTCACAAAACACTCTTCTTGATTCAACAACAATGGCTTCTTCTTCCTTGTGAGTTGTGCTTCCTTGAATCTGCTTGAGTGGATGAAGAGATGTATGGATGTAGCTTTGATCACCTTTGATAACCTTGAGTGCTTCTAGCATTGTTGGAGGTTGCTTGCTTCAGATCTCACCTTGAAACACCTTGGAATGGATGAAGAACTTCCTCCCGAAACACTGTTCACGGTGGTGCTACAGTACCTCGAAATTGTTTCTAATCCCTCAAGTGAGAGTTTTATAGACCTTGAATGGTCTATAGACAACCCTCAGACCAGATCCACAAATCATGGGTGTTTAGGTGACTTTTGGATTAAATAAATCCATGTTGAATGGCCCTTTTAGAAGTTGGAAACAAAGTCAACATTGAAGGCTCGGGGCTGGCGGTCGACTTGCAGCTCCTGGCGGTCGACCGCTATTGAAACACCTGCAAACGGATGGTCCCTAGGAAATCCGGTCGACCGCTACTGGCTGGCAGTCGATCGCTACTGAAACTCGTGCAGGCTGGCAGTTGTTGGCTGGGGCGGTCGACCGCCCCTGTGCTGGCGGTCGACCGCTAGCTAGGCAGACCCCGGGCTTGCCCGGGTCGGTCTGTTACGTGCTTTGGTTCCGTCGCTTAAGTTCTTTAGCGGCCCGTTCAAGTCCATGACATCTCCCTTGATAGCCTAAAAGGCATCAATTGTCTTTCTGGCCTTGGATTCTCTTGGCTATATTTCTTTGTGCATTGACCTTGGATGTGTGACAAGCCGAATATCGCGTGTCGACTTGTGCTTGTTTTCGCATCCTTGCTTGGGCGCGATCCACGAGCTTTCACTTTTGCCGACTCCACTGAATTTCTTTTCCATGTAATGGCATACCTGTCATAATCAAACCATCACGTATGTCAATTACATGAGAGTGGAAAATATTAATGACGAATAGTGTTTAGCCATTATCAAAACCAAGAATACCACAGAACTTATATGACCGTAGAATGATGTCGATTTACCCAAGTAAACTTAAATAATCATAGGGACACAACAGTTTACAACCCAATAGGATGTATATAAGCTTCTAGGATGGTCAAGGGACAGCCCTGTGACAAGATCCACAAATAAGGGAGTGATTTGAGGGTGGTTTGACTGGAGTTAATGGACTTTGTAAGCAAGGACATGAAAGTCGTCTTTCACAGCTCTGCATAGGTGTCGACACCTGGTGTCGACATCTTGTGCATTCTAGTTCACCAAAAACCCAAAACAGAAGATCTGGACACTAGGTGTCGACACCAGACACCTGGTGTTCTGGCTTGCTGCCAGAACGAGGTTCAGGTAGGTGTCGACACCTCCTGGGCTTAGCTTCTAAAAATGAGTTCTGGATGCAGGTGTCGACTCCTGGTGTCAACACCTGGTGTCGACACTTGCACCCACAAAAAGCCTAGAGACCCATTAAGCTAAAAATGAAAGCTCCAACTTCACCGTGAGATTTGGGATGATGAAAGAAGGTTGTGAGGAGTTCTTCCAACCTGCAAAACGTAAAGAGAAAATTAGTTTTGCTTCAATGTTAATCTCACAAACCAACCCATTTCATTTCACCTTCTCTGATAAAACCATAAGTACTTGTGAAAGAGTTCCAAGCATCAGTCACCATTGCATGATGCAACTAATTTGGAGTTAGGTAACAATCCACTCAAACCAATTTTTAGTCACATTGCAAGCAAGCCACACATGTGTTGAATGCTTTGTTCAAGAATATGAAATCCAGTCCTTTTAAACAAGATTTAGCCAGGTTAAGTAACATGGTTAGAAGTCACTTCTAAAACACCATGATACATTTGTTTGGCCATCTAAAGCACTTGAGAACCCATTTACCCAACTCAAGATTTGAAGAGTATCACCATGGATTCCAATATAAATTCTTACCTTGGAGTAATATTAACCTGCACTTTCTGGGATTGAACTCATAAGAAAATTAGTATTAAACCAACGAATCTGAAGATCCCAACTTCAACCCAATTCACCCACAAACCATTTCACAGTATTGAAGCCTTATGATCATAATGACAAGGAACCATCATTTATACATTGATGATATGCAAGAACCCGAGGAAGTCTTCAACTCCTCATGGGAATGAATTTGCTATGCATTTACACAACAGAAAGCCATGCAATCAATTTCAAATCTATAAGGACTTGACCATTCCACTGTAGTGCTTCTCAATTTAGTTGAGCAACCTGCAAGGTAAGACTGTAATATGTGAGTACAAGAAGCAGCATCAAACGAACATAATATATTGTAATCATCAAAACCATGATCAAAGATAGAGATGGAGTGTACGAGCCAAATAATCTCCCCATTTTTGATGATGACAATATATTGTGGCCATCCAGGCCATCTAACTTTCTCTCCCCCTTTGACATTATCAAAAATGGGGGACAAGAGAAAAAATCAAGTATGCGAATGCTCACAAGTTGCATCAATTGGAAATGGTGTATGGCATGAACAAGAATGAGCAAGCAAACAAGCACTCAAACACCCATAGTAAGGTATTGACTCACGCAAGTCCCTAGGACTTAAGCAGATAAGATCACATGCAAAGCTCCCCCTTTGACATTGACACATCAGATGATTGGCTTTGATTTTCAAATTTTTAGATGTTTAGTTTTCTTGTGAAATGCATGAACCAAGATGTATGAAAATGATGACACATGAAATGCATACAATGCAATCAAGCAGATATCTATAGATACATGCAACATAACTCTCCCATTTTATTTACAGTGAGGGGATAGGTGTAGGAAAAGTGCAAGTGAGTCATTAAGATCAGAGTTCTCATGAGTACACCTACAGGAGTGTGCAGATAGATAGGAGAAGATGTACAATAGGTCATACAGTTAATCAAATTTTTAAAATACATATCAAATCAAATTACCATGTGTAAGTGAGTAACATGAGAATGAATTCTAGCCATATGGATAGCCAGATTTTCAAGTAAACATAATAGTAATTGCACAAACTGCATTTCTATCTATAGAACAACGTATTGGAGGCTTCGCTCTGTCTCAATGAAACATATCATCAGAATTTTTCACACTGACAATCTGAATTTTTCTAAGAATGATCAGGTTCCAATAATTCCTTTTTACGCGAGAAGACACATGGAGCTCATGCTAGAATCCCCGGTTACTCAGAATATTGAACCATTTCACTTCATTTTGAACAGAGGTACTTTAGTCAACACTTTTCAGAAATGAACCACATCACGTCTCAGGTGACATGTGCCCAATTTACTCAGTGAGACTAAACATTACTTTGCCTTTCATTTCATCCATTTTTATTTTTTGTATGCGGAGGCATGCAGCTTTTTCCTCAACTGTCTCTTTATCATTCATGCAGCAAGTTGAATTACTTTAGAGTGTTGAAATGAAATTCTTATATCCTTATGAATTACACTCAGTTTCACATTAAAGTGCATGAAGTATGCGAATTTGATTTAACATGTATGGAAAAAATTTAACTCAAAACAAGATAGTGCAGCTCCCCCTATGTAAATGCAATAAGCATGAAATGCTCCCCCTGAGAGTTTGACATGAAGCACACTTGTTAAGACTCAGATGCAAAATATGTATCTATGGAGTATTTGGTCTTAGAAGTTTCAAAGGAAGTGGTTTTAGCATATAATAACATGCACGCATACAATGGAGATATGCATATATGCAGTGCAGAATGTAAAGATATGCAATTTCAGTGCTGGAACTGTTGGCCCCAAAGGTATGATACCATCGTTGGGAGTGTCCATTTTGACATTTATGCAACATGAAATGTTCAAAATGATGTATTTTAAAATATGCACTATATGCATGCTGAAAATGTCAACTATGCAACAGGACACGTGATGAGCTTCATCGTCCAAGAGCACTATGTGAATAATATGTAGAGAATGATATGTAAATATGCAATGTGATGCAAGATTTCAGATTTCACATGACACTCTATTTGCACCTAATGCAACTAATGCATGACATGCATTTTTTTTTGTTAAAATGTGAGGACACAATTTTACTTTAAAAAGAGAATTCAAGAAATTCATTCAAAGCATCAAAATCATCACATGTGAACTTTTTCTTGAAAATAGTTTTGCTTTTATCCAAAGGATGAGTAGCACATTGGTACAGACCACGGAATATTGATCAAATTCAGTCCTCACAAAGTTCAACCACAGAATAACATCATCATGCTGAGAGAATGGAAAAACATCAATCTCAAAATTTCTAGCTTGCAAGACTCCCCCATAATTAATGCATGATTTCAGAAAATTCATTTAAGTTTGATGCCATATGCATAGATGATTCATGGTACCGGGTGAAGGCACATTCTCACGCATGGTAATAACTTTCAGACATGCATGACCTGCCCTTCCACATATCACCATTTTGTATACGATGTAATCATTTAAATGATGATCAGAAAAATACAATGCAATCCCATATAACATCGGGGGTTTAACAAACACATGGACATTGAATAGCAATTTCAAATTCACAGTCTGTCAAGAGATGGCACTGGCATCAAGCCCATAGAGCTTTAGCCAAATAATTTATTTTCTCACCTTTGCATTGAGTTGCCTTTATTAACATCCTCAAATTCTTCACTTTATTCCGCTTGCTATAATCTTCATCAACAAGCTCCAAATCTCAATGGAAGTAGATCAAATCTGGTATTGAAGTCCTCTTGAGCTCCTTTCTTTCTCTCCTGCAAGAAATATAATGATATTAACCAAAAGAAATGGAAGTAGATCAAATCTGGCATTGAAATTCTCTTGAGCTCCTTTCTTTCTCTCCTGTAAGAAATAGAATGATATTAAGCAAAGGAGTTCCATTGAGACCCCAAATTCGCATCTTATAGATAGCAGCATGTAAGGATATGAAAATACCAAGAACTCCATGCCAAAACCCTTTCAAAACTCTTCTAGGATAAGAAGAGAAACCCTAAGGGTAGTGGGGTAAAAGTTTAAACTAATCGAACCTCAAGATGTGCATTACGAAACCCAAAACATAGACCTGTTCCGGATCTTCCAGACCAGGTGTCGACACTAGGTGTCGACACCAACTGAGGAAACATGCAAAGCTGCCTAAGATAGTTAATCTAAGCCCAGAAATGCTATACATGAATTAACCACAATCTAGGCACATGGAGATGTATTCAAACATTGAATTCTTACCGTGATTTCAAGGGTTGATGGTCATAATCAAACCTGCACTGTAAAGAGCTCAATTCATGTCAATATTAAGCCAATGCATATTGAAGAAACTAACTTCAAGGTTTTTCATCATATATGACTCTCTCTCTCAACCTGTAGTATCAGAAACTCAATTTCATATCAATCTCAGTTCAATACAAATGAGAAGGCCAATTTCAATGCTTTTCTTCCACAAGATAAAGTCCTATGAGCTGCAAGTATGTATGATGAGTTGCAGCTTTCAATATAAGTGATTCACTCAAGCTGACATGAGTTCAAAGTTCAGTTTAGAAATTTCAAGTTTAGACCAATAGTGTACAGAGTCAAGTCTATGCATAAAAAGCACAAGACTAAACACATGAAGAACCCAGGTCTGTCCATGTGTAGCACAGGTCAATGCACATGAAGGACCAAGTCAAACCACATGTGTGGACAAGGTTGATGCACATAAAACACACAAGACTGACTCTTCAAAACTGCATATTAGAGACTTAATTTCTAGCAGTATGAACTGAGAATTCACACAATCAATGCGCACAAAGCATGAACAACGAACTTACAAATCAGTATCAACTCAAGGATAAGCCCATGTTTACCAAGGCATCACACCAGCGCTAGCCAAGTCGACTTTAAGCCTTCCTCTTGGGCTCAAGGTAATCCTGCAACAAGAGTTCTCATTCAATAGTTTTGGGTACCCAAACCTTATTGGATCTCGGATGGTTAGTTGCACCTCTAGTGAGTGCCTTCCACAGTCTTTGGGCATGCATATCATCAAAATGTATTTAGGAGTAATCATGCATAGTATGCCCAAACTCACCATAATAATGACAACAACCAAAAGACTTCAGAAGTTTCTTGTAAGAATGAGCATGGAATTTCTGTGGGTTTGTAGAGATGTTATCATTTTTCAAATTAAAGTAATTATTCATCCTGTGACCGAACCTTCCACAATGAAAATAGTTCAATGGAGTAAATCTTTCAAATGGTCTTCTTGCATGAACATAAGAGTTATCAAAAGTTCTTTTTTTGTTCAAAAACTTTCTTGGCTTTGTGAAGCCATTCATTTTGTTGTATGCTTCTAGATCTTCAGATTTCATCAAAGGGCAATCATGCATCATATGACCAAGTTCACCACAATAAAAATATGAGATTTTCTTTGTGGATGCATGTGTGTGTAACATGATTTTTCTTGACATTCATTGTGACACCAACAACATTTTTAGCCTATTGATGCAGGTTTTGTTTCTTTTTTAGATTTTCATTTGATCTCTTTGTTGTTTTAGGAGCAGATTGATTTGGTGACCCATTTGATGTGTTGGCTATGTTTGAACTATGGACAAATGATGTATAGACTTTATTTTTAAAAAAAATTTCTTCACAGGATTATAGCCCAGCCCCTCTCTTTAGAAATTCACCTTAGTCCCCAATATCTTGTTCAAATTTTCTTTCCCATTTACAAACTTAGACAAGGATGCTTTCAAGTCAACAATTTCAGATTCAAGGGATAGAATGTGTAATTCATAGTTAGCTATTTCTTATTCAAGCACAAGTATTTTATCAGATTCATCAACAATCACAGATTTCCCTTTTTCAAGATTTTCAAGATTTTTCAATCTACTTTCAAGCAGGGAGATCTGAATTAGCATCGCACTATTCTCCTTTTTAAGTTCTTCATTTTCATTTGTATGTTTATCATTCATAAATCAATTCATTGCAAATATCTTGATCAATAGAGTTTGATTCCATTTTATTTCTTAGATCTTTTTCAATTTTCTCCAATTGATCGATTTTATTCTTGAGGGCAACATTTTCCTTTCTCAAACAAGCAATGGTTTCTTTGTGACATTCAACATCATGCTCTAAAAGTTCATTCAAGTTATCAAGCTCAGAACATTTATCACAAGATCTATTTTCATGGTGCATGTTTTCTGATTTCTTTTTCAATTTTCTATTTTCTGACTTGATTTTCTTATATTATTTTTCCAACTCGTCATAAGCATCAACAAGATCATCAAGAGTAAATTCTTCAGAATCAGAATTTACCTCTTTTACATTTTCGTCGCTTTATTGATCAACATCATCGGCCATGAGACATTCTTATCTTTCCTTCTCTTGAGCTTTGATCAACTGGTTCATAAGCTCCTTTGCCGTCCTACACGAAGATACAAATGGAAACTTGTTAGTACTTACAGAAGCTTTCAATAAACTAAAAGCAGTAACATTATCATGATGCATCATTTTATCCTGATTAGACCACTTGGTCTCATCTAGAGGTAATATGTGTGGACCATGATGAATCAATTTCCAAAGACTAGGATTAATAAAATTGATCATCACACACAACTTGCCTAACCATGAATTAAATTCCGAACCAGTAAAGATTGGCAAACAATTCATTGAGATATGTTTAGTAGAAATATTCATGATTGTAGAATGCACTGGGATCACTCTGTAGATCGTAATATCTAGGGACAACAGAGCCTCGCTCTGATACCAATTGTTGGGTCTCGTAGTGCAAGAATACGGATCTAGAGGGGGGGTGAATAGATCCTTCTACTAAAAACTATGTCTAATTAAAAACACAAACTAGCACACATCGGAATTTACAAGATTGATCATATTGAGGATTTTAATCTAAACAGGTTTAAACTTAATTCACTCAATCTCACCGAGCTCACACGATTGCATAACAGGAAGGATACTGAAACACACAATCACAAGGAAAAAACCGTAAGACACGGGGATTTTTAAGGTGGTTCGAGACCACGACGGGCTCCCTACGTCCATCCCTCACCAAACCAGTGAGGCTTCACTACACGCTACAAAAAGTAGCAACACGGGGACGAACCCCAACACCACACACGCTGCTTCCGCAGCAAACCACACACGAGGCCTTGCCTCAAATTACTGCCACAGCAGCACGCACGCACACACACACACACACACACACACACCCCATTGGGGAACACACCCCGCACTAAATACCTCACACGGAGACACAATTCCATCCACACACACGTAGGACAATACCTACACAACCACACGAGAGAAAACTCCCAACCACACACGTGGATATACTCCGCACAAATCGACACACATATGACAACACACACACTCGGAGACCCCTTTCTCCGAACACCCACACAAAGTATTCTCTCAAATGTATATGAATCAAAGACAAATATATGCTATGACCCCCCAAACAAATTCTATAGATGAAAACTAGAAAGATGCATCAAGTAAAAGGTTCCCCCTTCTTCAACAAAATCTGATTCTCCTTGGCTCGTTGACGGATGATCATGATTTAGACATCATCTTCTTCCTCTCCTCCAGCCGATCCTCTTTTCCTTCAAATCCTAGCTCCAATCAAACCTTCATACATCAGAAAAATGATTAGCCTCATAAACCCCTCTCCTCTCAACCTTGTGGCCGCACTCCTCCTTCTTCTTCTGCAAGAGAATGGAAAGCATTAGCTCATCTTGTTGCTTAGGATGAAAAATGCAACACTAATAAGAGGGCAGTAAATAGATGGACAAAAGAACATGTATATATATATATATTGCACCTCTTAGGTAATCATTCAAAACCTTCTACAATCTCAAACAAAAGACACAGAAGTGAAAGATCAAGATAACTCCCTCAGATTTTCAATGAAATGCTTCTACATGATGAGAAACCGTTCTTCAAGAAAGATGATCGATTCTTGCATGGACGATGCTTGTATCTTGATTTTCCACGTAGCTTCCAGTAGATGGTCGTTTGGTGACTTGAAACCTCCTTCTTCCCTTCACATACAAGCTCAGAATAACGTGGAAGAAGCCCTTGGAGCAACTGCTGCGACCCTGCACATTCAAGGGTTAAGAACAAAATGAAATTTCAGATCTAGCTTGGTTTTATAGGGTTTACAACCCAATAAGATGTATATAAGCTTCTAGGACAGTCAAGGGACAGCCTTGGGACAAGATCCACAAATAAGGGAGTGATTTGAGGGTGGTTTGACTGGAGTTAATGGACTTTCGAAGCAAGGACATGAAAGTCATCTTTCACGGCTCTGCATAGGTGTCGACACCTGGTGTCGACACCTTGTGCATTCCAGTTCACAAAAAACCTAAAACAGAAGATCTGGACACTAGTTGTCGACACCAGGTGTCGACACCTGGTGTTATGGCTTGCTGCCAGAACCAGGTTCAGGTAGGTGTCGACACCTGGTGTCGACACCTCCTGGCCTTAGCTTTTGAAAATGAGTTCTGGATGCAGGTGTCGACTCCTGGTGTCGACACCTGGTGTCGACACTTGCACCCACAAAAAGCCCAGAGACCCATTAAGCTAAATATGAAAGCTCCAACTTCACCATGAGTTTTGGGATGATGAAAGAAGGTTGTGAGGAGTTCTTCCAACCTGTAAAACATAAAGAGAAAATTAGTTTTGCTTCAATGTTAATCTCACAAACCAACCCATTTCATTTCACCTTCTCTGATAGAACCATAAGTACTTGTGAAAGAGTTCCAAGCATCAGTCACCATTGCATGATGCAACTAATTTGGAGTTAGGTAACAATCCACTCAAACCAATTTTTAGTCACATTGCAAGCAAGCCACACATGTGTTGAATGCTTTGTTCAAGAATATGAAATCCAGTCCTTTTAAACAAGATTTAGCAAGGTTAAGTAACATGGTTAGAAGTCACTTCTAAAACACCATGATAGATTTGTTTGGCCATCTAAAGCACTTGAGAATCCATTTACCCAACTCAAGATTAGAAGAGTATCACCATAGATTCCAATATAAATTCTTACCTTGGAGTAATCCTTACCTGCACTTTCTGGTAATGAACTCATAAGCAAATTAGTATTAAACCAACGAATCTGAAGATCCCAACTTCAACCCAATTCACCCAAAAACCATTTCACAGCATTGAAGCCATATGATCAGAATGACAAGGAACCATCATTTATACATTCATGATATGCAAGAACCAGAGGAAGTTTTAAACTCCTCATGGGAATGAATTTGCTATGCATTTACACAACACAAAGCCATGCAATCAATTTCAAATCCATAAGGACTTAACCATTCCACTATAGTGCTTCTCAATTTAGTTGAGCAACCTACAAGGTAAGATTGCAATATGTGAGTACAAGAAGCAGCATCAAACGAACATAATATATTGTAATCATCAAAACCATGATCAAAGATAGAGAGGGAGTGCACGAGCCAAATAATATGGAAGTCTACGGTGCCATATTAGGAGTTGATTCGCTTGTACACCACGACGCCTATATAAATTGTCGCAGTAGGATAATTTCCTTTCGAAAACCAGGTCTTCCATGATTTTCCTTTCTTGACATCAAATACCGGAAGCATCCCTCTCTTATTTCTTCTCTTTATGCTTGCAAACTTATTTCGCAAGGATGTGAACCTTTTCTTGCCTCCGTAGTAGTTACCGAGTCTAAGGAAATTCAGATAGAAGAAATCTCTGTAGTTAAGAAATTTTCTGATATTTTCCCTTCTGAGTTACCTGGCTTACCGCCCAAAAGGGAGGTTAACTTCACCATTGAACTCACACCTAGAGCAGCACTAGTGTCAATAGCTCCTTACAGGATGTCCCCCATGGAACTGAAGTAACTAAAGAAGCCACTTTAGGAGCTGCTAGAAAAAGGCTTCATTCGACCTAGCACATCCCGTTGGGGTGTGCCAGTCTTATTTGTCAAGAAGAAGGACGGTTCCCTCAGATTATGCATTGACTACCGGTAGTTGAATCAACTCACCGTCAAAAACAAATATCCACTGCCGCGTATTGATGAGCTATTTGACCAACTCTCTGGCGCGGAGTACTTCTCCAAGATCGACCTCAGGTCAGGCTATCATCAACTAAGGATCAAGGATGAAGATATTCACAAGACTGCTTTCCGAAGTTGATACGGACATTATGAATTTGTGGTTATGCTGTTCGGTTTAACTAATGCTTTTTTTTAATCAACACCGACCAGTCAGAGTGGGCACAGGTCGAGTGCACCCTCCCTCAAAGAGGGGGAGTATTCTCACTCCTCCTAGCTCACCCTGTGGTCCTAATTTTTATTAAGAGAAAGAGCTGTGTACACTATCAAAGGGGCATACCCCTGAAACAACCAAAGGGCTAATAGTGAGAGCCCGAACAAGACGATAGTGATGTAAGACACTAGAGCTAAATTTACAAACCAGAAGATTAATGACAACGGAATGAGGGCAAACCAGCCTTTTCCACTCTAAGGACTCCCTTGGTAAATGCGGTAATTCCCTTTCTTTGGTGTATACAATATTAGAAGCAATGCTGCAAGCATATGAGGCCAGAGAATCCGCTACCTGGTTACCTTCCCTGAAAACATGCTGAATTTCAGTTCCACTTTCATGCAGAAGCTTTAAGGTTTCCCTCCACCACGGGTAGATTGCCCAATTGGGAAAGTTTCCACTCCGACAAGCCTCCAATAGCAGCGAACAATCTGAATATATTGCCAAAAGCTTAATACCACCATGCTTCGCAATTGCTATCCCGTCATGTAGTGCCCTGCATTCTGCCATCAAGCTATTTCCTACTCCATAGTAAAAGGCAAAGCCTATAATCAAATCACCATTATGATTTCTAATGCATCCACCTCCACCACTTCTGCCGGGGTTCCCTTTCGATGCCCCATCTACATGCAGGGAAAGCCCTTGTATGGCCAATTTGCAATATACCAATGTTGGCTGCGCGACCTGCACCCGCGGAGACAAACCAAATTATGCTAAACAGCTGAGTTGAGCAGGAGAGAGAGGCCTGTGAAAGATAATTTTATCCAAAGCCATCTGAACAGAGTAGATGATCTTCCTTTTAATTGAAGTAATATTGATGGGAACCCCTTCATATTTTGATGCACATCTCTACTTCCATAGTTCCCATAGCATTAGGAATGTAGAATACATCCCCGCTAAGCCAAAGGCTGGATGCATTCTGGTAGCAGACAATAAACTCCAGCATCTTCTAGTAATTTGATCACTCACCCATACATTGTTACTGATTATTGGTTGTAACCAGCCCCATAGTTCAGCAGCCAAGTCTCCATTTATGAACACATGGTTAAGATCTTCATACTCTGGTTGAGAGCAACAACAGCATCTTGAAGCCATTTGGATACCACAATCAATAACCCTACTATCTACTGGAATTGCCCGATGAATTAGCATCCATATGAAAAGAGCAGCTCGAGGATTAAAGGCTGAATGCCATAGTTTTGCCCAGGCAGGCCTTGTCATACCTCTAGTACGAATAATATTCTAGGCTGATTTAATGGAGTAGTTACCTTTAGCTATACTCATCCAAAAATAGATATCAGGCTCACTGTTAAGCTGTATTTTTGGAGTTTGACTATCATTTCCAATGAAACCCCAAGCCATGTGCTGATTATTCCGGAACACTTCACTAACCGAAGCATTGGGAATTGATCTCCCATTATCCTTATTACTGGCCTGTTCAGCATTGACAACAGGGCCATTTCCTGTCCAGTTGTCCCTAAGAAAATCAATGTTATCTCCAGACCCTGCAATCCACCTGCTATTTTCTAGCAGAATTTCTCTGGCCTGCCTGAAAACATTTAGTGGCATACCTGCTGGAAATGGCTTGTTACAGTTAGCAATGTGGGTTTTGAGAAATCTTTGTCTAGCATATTGAGACCTAAGTGATGAACCATGAATAATGTTCCATAGCATCTTGACAGCAAAGAAATTTGAACATATAATAGATTCCTGATACCAAGGCCACCCTTTATACGGGGCTTCTGAATGTTAGGCCATGCAATCCAATGCCTGCGGTTAATTCCATGTTCTCCTTGCCAGAAAAAACCAGCACATTGGCTATCCATGAATATAATAATCTTCTTTGGTATGAAGCAGGCTGATGCAAGGTAGACTGGCATACTTTTGAGAACTGAGTTTATAAGAACTGCTCTACCAGCTTGGGATAGCAATTTTGATTGCCAACCTTCTAACTTGGTCTGTATCCTATCAACAAGGAACTTGAAGTCTGAACACAGGTATCTACCTTTTTTAATAGGAATTCCAAGATACTTAAATCCAGCAGCTTGATATTTATAGCCAGTTAAAGTCCGGACAGCTTGTATAGATGATAGAGGGGCTTTTGCAGACAGGATAAAGCAGCTCTTAGCTGCATTTATCTTTTGCCCCGAGCAGCTTTCATATTTGTTGATAAACTGTTGGAATGCCATTATGTTTCTTTTGCTGGCATTTAGGAATACCAGGGTATCATCAGCATATAACAAATGAGAAATTTGCATTATCCTTCTGGGCCCAATATAACCCTTAAGCCCCCCTGAGTAAAAAAGGTCTGATAAACCTCTGCTTAGAACCTCTGAAGCTATAATGAAAAGATATGGAGCAATTGGGTCCCCTTGCCTTATGCCTCTACTGGATTTAAAGAAGCCAGACACAGTTCCATTAAAATTAATTGAGAACCAGCAATTGTACAAACGCATACCAATTAGAGATGTGAACCTGGTACTGAAACCAAATTTTCTCATGACTGTTAACACAAAATCCCACTCTATTCTATCATATGCTTTTGCCATATCCAGCTTGATTATCATATTGTGACCCCCAACTTTCCTATTAATATCCATCATCAGCTGTCTAGCAAGGGCTACATTATCCAAAATGAACCGCCCTTTCACAAAGGCACCCTGCTCCTTTGATATTATATTAGGCAGAAGAGGAGCCAATCTTTCTGAAATAATCTTGGAAATAACTTTAGATGTGAAGTTACACAAACTAATAGGCCGGAAATCATTAAAGGAATTTGGTTCATGTACCTTGGGAGTTAGAGTAATGAGAGATGAAGATATTCCCCTTGGAAGAGGGATGCCTTGGAAAAAGGCTTTAACAGCTTCGCCAAAATCCTGTCCAATGGTTTCCCAAACTGTTGTGAATTGGGCCAGGGGAACTAGATCCTTTTAGTGACCAGACAGCTTCACGGATCTTAGAAAAACTTGGGACAGCACATAAAGCCATATTCTGAGTATCAGTGATAACCTGCGGGATGCAGTTCAGCATTTCTGAGTCTAGGACATGATCTTCTGAAGAAAAAAGACTTTTGAAGTAGTTCTCAGCATGTTTCTTCAAGTTGTCCTGGTCAGAACACCATTCATTAAGTTCCCCAACTTTGAGCCTTCTAATTATGTTCCTTCTTCTGTTACATTGAGCAACCGCATGGTAGAAGGCAGTATTTCTATCTCCACTTTCTATCGAGTCAACCCGAGATTTCTGATTCCAAAAAATTTCTTCTCTGACTTGAGCTTGACGAAGATCGGCATTGGCAGCATTCAGTCTCTCCTTGTTTTCATATGAAGGGTCAAAGTCATAACAGCTTTGCTTTAAATCTACTTCAGCTTTAGCAGAATTTACAATTGAATTTATATCCCCAAAGGTTTCTTTATTCCATTTACATAGCGAAACCTTAAGTGCCTTCAGTTTGGTAAAGAACCTAACCAAAGGATTAGGATGATGAGTTTGACAATGCTGCCAGGTATTTGAAACAAGCTGTTGAAATGAATCATGTGTGCACCACATCTTCTGAAAAATGAACCGGCCTGGACTGCTCACCATTTTGTCCATATGGAGAAGCAGTGGAGCATGGTCCGAAGGACCTCTGGGGAGGTGTTTAACAATCAGCTGGGGAAAAGATGACTGAAATAAGTTGTTAACTAACACTCTGTCAAGCCTTGCCTTGATATTTGTAGAACCAATTCTATTGTTAGTCCAGGTCATTGCATTTCCAATGAAGCCAATATCAATCAGACCAGCAGAACCTAAGCAAGTGTTAAAGTCAGACATAGCAGATAGGGCCGGCATACCCCCTCCTACCTTTTCTGAGGGGCGAAGGACATAGTTGAAATCCCCCCCTATCAGCCAGGGAATTGAGGCAGAAACACCAAAATTGAAAATATAATTGAACAGTGACTGTCTTTGGTAAGGATTACAAGAAGCATATACAAAGGAGTAATATGTAATCAAAGAATTATTCTCTTTCAATCCTAAAGTTATATGTTGAGATGATGATTCAATAACCTCCAAGTTATAACTATCATGCCAAAATACCCAAATTTTTGGGTCAGGGGAGCTACTACTAGCAAAGCCCCCAAGTTTTATATACCTCCCCAAGGGCGAAGCTTTATTAAGACTTACCATAGGTTCCAAAATGGCCACAAGATCGACCTTATTAGATTGCACACAATCTTTCAGACATCTTCGGGAACCAGAATTCCCCACTCCACGAATATTCCAAATTAAACATGACAGTATCATTGAGGCTCCCAGGGAAAGTCTTCCATGAATCTAGCTTTAGATCTAGTAATTATCCCCTTTTCTTGCTGCTTGCCAATGACTTCTGCACATTTAGCTTGAAAACATGACTGCATTAGTTCATTCTCCTGCAATGCTCTTTCTGCTACCTCCTTACTGGCCTTTAATAGCTCATTCATAGGTATTTTACTTGAAACTTCAGTTTCAGATATTGAATCAGCCATTACAGCAATTTCCTTCTCAACCAAATTAATCTTCTCAATAGACACAGTACCTTCTCTGTTGATACTACCATGATTAGTAGGATCACTTAATTCCTGAGACTTACTTGACTCTTTACTGAATGGTAACATATGATCGTGTACTAGTTGCTTAGAAGCATACTGCCTAC
Source organism: Amorphophallus konjac (assembly GCA_022559845.1). Taxonomy (NCBI): domain Eukaryota; kingdom Viridiplantae; phylum Streptophyta; class Magnoliopsida; order Alismatales; family Araceae; genus Amorphophallus; species Amorphophallus konjac. The sequence goes on along the minus strand of CM040119.1, from coordinate 315,515,289 downwards.
TTAGAATTATGTCCAAGTCTTGAGCCTTCCCTTCATCTGCTTCCAATATTTGACCATTGCTGTTAGATGGATTGGGATCATGTGGCACTTCCACCAGTTCAACAATCTGCTCCAACATTTTAAATTTGTTCTCAACTGCCACATTCTGTCGAACAGCTAACATACCATCCTTCTTTGGCCGATAAATCTGTCTGGAATTTTTGACTATTGGTTCTTGAACCAGTTGGACCCGGGCCAACTTGCCCTATTTTTTCTTGCATCCATCCTCTGAGTGTCCAAGCTTATGGCAAAAGGAGTAAAGCACCGGAACACGGATGTAGCTTACTTTTTGCCAGTAACCAAACCCATCCAGATCAATCCAAAGCCGCTCATTACGCGGAGCAGATAAATCCATTTCAACACATACCAGAGCCTCCGATGTGTCAGATAGTGCCAATGATCTTTCATGTATCCGTAGGACAGCACCGAAGTTTCCAGCTATCGATCGAAGACAATCTTCATGATACAAATTAGCCGGCAAGGCTGGGAAGCCTATCCACACAGGGACAGTCGGTGGATCTGTATCAAATTGGAAGTCAAATGTCCATCGGAAGAATCGAAACAAGAAACCTCTGATGTATAGGTTCTTCTGTATTAGCAGCTTCGTAAAATCCGCTTCATTATCAAACCGCAACAAGAGGTGTCTTGGATTTACTTTGCTAATAACAAATTCTAAGGAAATCTTCAAACGCTGCATCAAAAAGTTCTTGATATCCGAAAATGCTGGACGACCATAAGCACATTTGGCCACAATAGAGAAGGATAGAAATTGAATTGATGCATGAATCTCCGCCTTTGTAAAAAACACCGCTGGCTCTCCTCGATCGGTGAATGCTGGTTCCTTGACTGGAATGCCAATCTTCGATCGCTGCTTGGAATCCATCAGCGCCTATGCAAAAGTTCGATGAGGAATAGCTGGAGGGGATGACGAAACCACCTCTGGAGCCTTCATCTTGGAGGTTGAAACCCCCGCCTCTCCGGCCATGGCCGGCGGGGAGGGGAGAGCACCAAGAACAAAAGAGGACGCGAAAAGGCGGGAAGCACGGGAGTTTCTCACACTAGGAATTAAGAGAGAGAAGGAATTGGTCAGAGATAATGCACTTACTACATTCATGCAATTAATGAATAATGTGGTCCGGCCTTATCTTGACCAATTTGTAGTCATATTTATTGATGATATTCTCATCTATTCAAAGATAAAGGAGGAACACGACGAACATCTAAGGGTTGCCTTACAAGCCTTGCGGGAACACCAACTTTATGCTAAGTTAAATAAATGTGAATTTTGGCTTAAGGAAGTCTCTTTCCATGGCCATATTATTTCTAAAGAAGGCATTGCAGTAGATCCTTCTAAAGTTGAAGCAGTTAAGAATTGGAGCCGACCGAACACCGTATTTGAAGTTCGAAGTTTCATTGGCCTGGCTGGTACTTATAGGCGATTTATCAACGATTTCTCCAAAATCGTTGCTCCTTTAACAAGACTCACCCGGAAGGAGAATCCTTTCGAGTGGACAAAGGAATGTGAAAAAAAATTCTTAGCCCTTAAAGAGCATCTTACCACGGCACCTATACTGGCATTGCCCATAGAAGGTGGCAGTTTTGAAGTTTATACCGATGTATCTGATGTTGGTCTAGGTTGTGTACTCATGCAAAATGGCAAGGTGATTTGCTATGCTTCAAGACAGTTAAAGCAGCATGAGAAAAATTACCCTGTTCATGATCTGGAACTGGCTGCTGTTATATTTGCCTTGAAGATCTGGCGTCACCACCTTTATGGAGAGAAATTTACGGTCTATTCAGACCATAAGAGCTTGAAATATCTATTCTCTCAGAAAGAGCTAAATATGAGGCAAATGCGATGGTTAGAGTACCTTAAGGACTTTAATTTTGCTATACAATATCATCCTGGCAAGGCGAATGTTGTTGCCGATGTGCTCAACAAGAAATCGATGGGAAAGCTATCAAGTCTATCTTATTTCTAAATTTCCTCAGTTGAATTTAGATATTAATATGAAGAAGAAAGAGGATTGCTTTATAGCCAATATCCGGACACAACCCACATTAATAGAAGACCTAGTCAAACTCCAAAATAATGACCCTGTGTTTTTGGGATCAAAGCCAATATAGAGCAACGGCCGTATTTCTCTATAGCAAATGATGGAAGATTGTTATTCAAGGAACGAGTTTGTATACCGAATCATGTGGATAGAAAGAAATTGATCCTAGAAGAAGCTCATAAATCTAAGTACGCCATTCACCTTGGTGCTACCAAGATGTATCAAGACATCAAAAGGAATTATTAGTGGCCCAATATGAAAAGGGAAGTAGCGGACTATGTGTCACGTTGCCTCACTTGTCAACAGATTAAGGCAGAACATCAAAGGCCTACTGGAAAACTACATCTCTTGGAAATTCCGGAAGGGAAATGGGATAGCATAGGGATGGACTTTATCATGGGACTGCCTAAATCAAGAGGTGGACATGATGGAATATGAGTGATCATCGACCGTTTAACAAAATCGGCTCATTTTCTATTAAAAGTTGATGGCCTGTAGATATCATGGCTGCCTTATACATGAAGGAGATTGTTAAGTTACATGGTGTCCCTATCACTATTATTTCCGATCGAGATCCTCGATTTACTTCACAGTTTTGGAAGGGTCTACAACATTCTTTAGGGACCCGATTGAATTTTAGCACTGCGTTACATCTGCAAACTGCTGGACAAACTAAAAGAACCAATCAAGTGGTAGAAGATATGCTAAGAGCATGTGTTATAGACTTTGGTGGAAGCTGGCATGACCATTTACCTCTAGTTGAATTTGCCTACAATAATAGGTTATCAAACTAGCATTCAAATGGCACCATTTGAGGCACTATATGGAAGAAGCTATCGCTCACCTATCTGCTAGAGTGAAGTTGGGGAAAGACAACTTCTAGGTCCAGAATTGATAAGTGATACTACAGAGAAAGTTAAGCTAATTCGAGAAAGACTCAAGATGGGCCAAGATAGACAGAAATCAAAAGCTGATAATCGAAGGCGTGACCAGGAATTCCAAGTAGGCGACCATGTATTTCTCAAGGTCTCACCAGGTCGAGGTATTTGAAGGTTCGACATCAAAGGCAAGCTTACACCAAGATTCATTGGCCCTTTTGAAATTCTTGAAAGGATTGGAGAGGTGGCTTATCGTCTAGCATTACCTCCACAGTTGGCAGGAGTTCATGATGTATTCCACATCTCTATGTTAAAGAAATATATTTATGATCCATTCCACATTATCACTTATGACAATCTGGAGATCTAAAAGGATTTGACGTACGAGATAAAGCCAATCAAAATAATTGTACAAGAGGTACGTCAACTTTGGAATAAAATCATTCCCATGGTCAAAATACAGTGGACCAAATCTTGCCCACAAGAAGCAACATGGGAGACGGGGGAAGCCATGCGCAAGAGGTTTCCCAATCTATTTGAATGTAAGTACACTCTCCTTTAAAGGCTATGTATTAGAATTTGGGGACCAAATTCTCTTAAGTGGGGGAGGGTGTAATACCCCAAAATTTTGTATATAATATTTTGAAATTTTCTAGAATTTATATATATTTTCTAAGATTTTCTAAAGATAAACTGGAGTAATAAAAGAATTTGGGCTAAATTAAAACCAAATAATAAGGCCTAGTATTTATTAATTAACCTGACCATTAAATAAGACCAAAGTGGCCTAAAACCAAGCCCACAAGGCTTGGCCCACATTCTAGAAGCTTAAAATAGGCTATTTACGAAATTTAGAAGATAAATATACTAATTAGAGGATAAATAGGCGGATATATAACCAAGAGTTTGAAGTATTTCAAATTCGGCGACCAAGGATAAAAACGGTCTATCGGGCGACCGCATGGGGACAAAAAATGATCTAGATTGGACCGCTAGGCACTGCAGATTCCGTGAATGGAAAAGGGCATAAAAAGATGAGAACTTTGGCATCCAAATCACCTAGGATTGATATTATCTCATAGATAGACGAGTCTAGAAGGATTAAAAGTCGAATTGGAACCCTAATTAGGACTATATGTTCATTTCAATCCATGGAAACCCTAGTTAAACCTATAAATAGACCCAAAACCAACCTGCACGACCCTTACTATTGGCTCGCGTGGAACTATGGTAAGGAGGACGAATTTGAGGTAGGTTCTTTAGAAGGCTTTGTTTTTAATACTAAGGTCTAACCGCCCTCAAAATTTTGTTCTAGGAGATCCAGCCCACCTGTTGTTAGAGGCATCCAAAGTCGCTGGTTCGGTACAAGCAACGCAGGAACCTGTACGACCGGACCAGATTGATTAGCAAGTTAGAAGCCTTAAACGAGATAATTATATACTATTTCATTAGAGTTATTTGTTCCTTTTAGTACCATCTTCTTACCCTCCAAGTTTCATGGTCTTAGGTGAAGAGGATCAGAAGTTAGAAGGCCACGAAGTTGCTGGATCAGTTCTGAACGAGCAGAAATTAGGGTTAAATTCCAGCCTTAAATTCGATGATTAAAGTCCAGATCAGAGGTAGGTTATCTCATGAATAGCTTAAACTCAATGTTGGGAATAAAAGCCCTCTTCTTATAGTCAATTTCATGTTTTTTACACGGAGTATTTGACTATGCATCTAGGATTACATCGCATTCATGAACCTTACCTTTAAGTGAGAAAATGATCATTTCAGGTTATTTAATTCAACCTATGCATCTACATGTCCTAATATGGTGTTATTAGACCATATTTATCTATTGTCATGTTTTACTACACATTAAATGGCCTTAGCGTAGTATATATTTAATTTTATTACTATTTTCAGTAGAGATGAAGAAACGATCTTTCTGAGACCGCCTGAGTAACCTTGCGGTCCAACGATGGACCGCTAGGCCCTGTCAAATGGTCCTCAAGTGACCGCTTGAGTTTCTGAGTCTGTATTGTGTTAACTCGAAACATAATGTAGATTAGCCCTAATTATCATATGCTAAACCCAGTTAATTAGGTTTTATTCCTATATTAAATGTTGTTTTCATACACTTGGTTATAATATTAGTCATTTTAGCAGATTTCATGTTTTGTATGCACTTGAGACTTATTTTAAACTTATGCTAGATTCATGCCAAAACCATATACTTTTATAATTACATTATGTTTCACATAGTTCATGACTTGTCTAGTTTTAATTTGATCACTGTTTTATCACGATCCTTTCTCATCTATGAGTCATTTTCTTAAGTACATGACATATACTCCGACATGTGACTATTAGTTACACTTTGCACTTATAGGCACACTCTCTTGGACTTATGAACCTCTCCGCCGGATATTCCTTCTGTTAGACAAGGGGATTATGTTTCAAGGCCTTTGTAAGACTCCGCGAGCCTGGGATTCCCACTAGGACGCCGAGCTGGTTGTACCATCAAAGCCAATTGTCTAGAAATCACTTTATCAGTGTTTTAGGTATTCTGGACCTTAGCAGCCATATGGACGACCGCTAAAAGGCACCAGGCGGCCATTCACTAGACCGCAAAGCTCTAGAAAGTTTTCCCTGCGTTGACACTTCTTTTTCATGCGTCGACTCTAGGTCTAGACTTTGACTACTTTCTTCATGAAACGGCCCAGTAAACGACCGCTTTATCTCTGAACCTGTATAACCCGAGGTTTCACCTTTGGGGTTGGTTTTCTTGAGTTCCTAGATGGTCTTCGGATTATCTAGACTCTCAACATATGTTTAACGAAGTTAATATTAAGATATGAAATTTAATGAAAATATTGTTATGCTGCCGGAATGCCACCATAGTATAATATTCTTTTAATTCTTCTTTGATATCTCATATCAATTTTGGTACGTTCTATACCTTGGTTACTTGATCATGAAACTTGTTATTTGGTATTAAATTATTGGCTGACATTATTGTTATATCTCGTGGAAGTAGCTGAATTTATAACTTGAAGATGCAAGTCCGAGCACGGATTGTGTCCAAGGGCTCCATGCTAGTCCTCACGGCCGATGGTTGGAAACATGTTATAAACCATGGGGTACGCTGATACTGGCGTCGCATTGCACTGGGAGTACTTTCTCTTATAAACGAGTGAAATTCACAACGCTCTTTATGGAAATTACATGCTTGTTAAAGACTTTATAGTACATAGCCTTTACAAGGTTGTGTAAAGTACTTTCTAGTTACATGCTCGTACTTTCTTGTTCATGAAAGGCCAGAAGTATATCTACATTATTAAATCTTACTTTTTCATGTACTCGACTATGCTCAAATATCTCGTAACTCTATATTCTTGGTTATTTTGGTTTATGACGTATGGTTTATCGCGTGCTCATTTCGACCTTAATTCTAGAGCTAAAACATTAATCACTTAAATATTACCTTCATGTTGATGCAAAGATACCTACTGGGCATGTGTGCTCATACCTATTTTCTTATCTTTTCAAGAAATACTAGTGGATCGGATTCGGATTATGCTAGTAGCGGGTATGAGAGCGATTGAAGTTCCATTGGAATGAGAGAAGCCCTAGTTATTTAGTGTCTGGTCAAGTCATATTGTAATTTTGATTTTCTTCAGTCATAATGGGAAAGGATGTCAAGTAGTGACTTTATGTAATTTTGATTATGATTAATAAATAAAGTTGGAAGTTTTGAGAAAATTACTTGTGATATTACTTTTATGTGATTGTCTTGCGCTCTGATTACTTGCTTGCGAGAGGCTTACCATGCCGACTGTTCACGTTCCCGGAATTCCTTCCGCTGTATTAAAAAGCTCGGGGCGTGACAATCGAACTCTAGCAATTGAATGGGATAAAAATCCAAATATTCTAGATTTTATCAACCCCGTTTATGAAAAATGAACGCAGTCTGTCTGGGATCGCCTTCATCAAGATGCGGTTGCGCGATAGACCGCGTTCTGGTGATTTTCTCAAAAAATTTGGATTTTTGGATTTATCCATTATTTACTCTATTTATCCAATTTAAATTCGAACTTAGCCCTAATTATGTCTCTTTAGGTGGGATTGGGCCTAAAAGTCTTAGGATTTGATCTTTTGGGCCTATTTAGGTAGGCTTAGACTTTAATTATTCTTTGGTCTTTTAAATAATTATTAAATAGCCAAAATAGCCCATTAAATCTAATAATAGGCTTAATAACTCTATTTAATTCCTAAAAATCCCCAAAAAATTCTATGATAAATTTCAGGGGTGCTACAATTTCCCCCACTTAAAAGAATTTGGTCCCCAAATTCTTTGCATGGGACTTATGGAGAGTGTACTTACAATTAAATAGTTCTGAGAACCGCTTGCGCATAGCTTCTTCTATTTCCCACGTTGACTCTTGGTCGGTACTTTTATTCCATCGAACTTTTACCATGGGAATGGTTTTATTGTGAAGTTGACATACTTCTCGATCAATTATCTTGAGCGGTCTTTGATCATACGTCAAATCCTATTGAACTGCTAGGTAGTCATGACTTGTAACATGGAAAGGGTCATGGACGTACCTCTTGAGCATTGATATATGAAATACATCGTGAACTCCAGATAGTTATGGAGGCAAAGTGTAGCAACCCTGATAAATGAATATTTGAAATAAATTAAAACATATATATATTACAGTAGTCATACAGATAATAAGAATAGGGTTAATTAGATGAAGTAAAACAAAATTAAAATAACGCCTCTTATTAGGGCGTTAATTCAAAAAGAAACGCCTCTATCAAAGGCGTGACTAAAGAAAGGACGCCCACACGTGCGGTCGTCAACTCTCACGACCAAATAGGCAAGTAAGAGAAACGCCCATATATGGGGCGTGTTTCAAAAACAAGGAACGCCCTTATCCAAGACGTTTCTTAAGAAACGACCTGAACTAGGTCGTTAATTAAAGAATCGACGCCCTTACCTAAGGCGTTAATTCAGTTCGTGAACCGTTCGAACCCAGAACTTATCCAGGGTAAGTGATAAGTATTAGAAAGAGTTCAAACGTGGTAATGACTCTATCATAGAAGTATTGCTTCCACACAATCACTAACCCTAATAGGACACCCAAAATCCTATAAAAACTCTTGTTCGGCCAACCCTAAAACTATTTGGACGAACTACTGCTGCAGGTACGTGAAGAACATATGTTCTTCTATTTTTTTTCTTCTTCTGTTTACAGTCGCATGAAGAATATTGATTATTCTTCTTCTCTTATTAACAGGTTAAGAGGCTCGGGCGTTTGAGGAACAAGAGTTCTTCATCCGTGTGTAAGTACCCCTTCCTCTACCTACAGTCCATGGATTTCAAGGAAACTAATATCTTCAATCTATCCTCTGTAGGATTCATCCAACGTCTGCAGCATCATTGATTCTTACAAATCCCTCACGGTCATCTCCAAATCAACTCTTAAAGTAGGTTTTCTCAAGTTACTGTAGCCCAAATGAAATTAATGCAAGATATATATATATATAAGCATGTCATGCATATGGTTATTATAGTTTCCATGCGTTTTCTGAAATATTTTGAAAGAGACGCCCCTGTCAAGGGCGCTAATTTACAAGACACGACCATGTCCAGGTCGTCAATTTAATATTTGACGCCCTGTACACAGGCGTTAATTTCATGTAAATCTTCAGAACGGATTATCCATGCAATTACATGAAATCAATCAATAATTGTTAACGGTTAAAAGTCAATAAGCATGAAACATCAAATCTAAAATACTGCATCTGATTTCCTGCCAATTTCCTGTCATGACTATATGATTGTTATCATTGATTATCGTGCAAATCTTGCTTTCCTAGTATCTCTTGAATTCACGACCTAGACTAGGTCGTTTTCCATGTGGTAACGCCCCATCATAGGGCGTGAATTAAAAATAAACGCCCCTTACTAAGGCGCGTATCTGTTAAAATCCTGGAATATATATTCTGTGAAAATAAGAATTTAATGATTAACGCCCCTGCCAAGGGCGCGTTTTTGATAATTTCTGAAAATAAATATGTTCTAAAAAATATTGTAAATAAAAAGACGCCTGCTACTGTAGTCGTCAACTCTTGAAGAAACGCCCCTGCCGAAGGCGCGTTTTAGATAAATTATTGAATTATTGAAAATTCTGCAAAACGGACCATATGTAAACGCCCTTCTATTAGGCGTTAATTACTGGAGAAACGACTTGACCTAAGTCGTTATTTTACTATAAACTGATTTTCATCTGATTTGCTAACCGATGGTTTTATATATTATAATATATATATATATCGGCACTATTCTCCACTCCGTGAGTATAGTCCCATGTTTTCATGTTGATTTACCGATCACACTCAACTCTCATTGACATACAAGCTCTCCATTGGACATTCCGTTCCTTTGGACTAGCGAGTTAGTCATAGAGACCTCCGTAAGACTCCTCGTAGCCTTGGATTCCCTCAAGGCCGACTGAGCTGGTTGTACCCTAAAAAAACCCATTACACCATTGATGCCATGTCACTCTAAAGAAACATGGGATACCGGCCCTTATGATTATACAAAGAGTATATCATAAGAAATTCTTAATGGGATGATGATATCATGCCATATCATGTCGTTCTTGTAAACCTCAATTCTATGATAAGAATGAGGGTATCTTACCTTTGATATACTGTTCATGTGGACCTCAATTCTATATAAAGAATATCCATACTGATTTGTCATGGTACCCAAGTTAAGGGAATCATATTCTACCTAGTTTTATCGATATCGTGATTATACCGTTATTATCGCCATTCTATGTCCTTTGTCATATTTTGGACTCTTTTCTATCAAAGTTGTCATACATGTCTACAAGCTTGATTATTGAAATTCTATGTTGGCTATAAACAAGAGTGGATGTCAAAACACATGATAAATGCCTGCGCATATAGGGCCCGATCTGGTCCTGGGAGGAGCACCCAAAAGTACTTGTGCCCATGGGAGTTAAAATGATAAGGTATCTGGCATTATACCGAGTACTTGACTTGCTTGATTGGACATTCCACACACATCTTGTACTTGAATCGTACTTGACTTTACATGAAATGTGTGGCCCGAAAGAGGGTAATTTACTTGCTTGATACATGATAGCCAAAGTTCTTGACATGACTCGATAATTGTACTTGCTTGAATATCTTGAATAAACTTGTTATCTTGTTGAAAGTTCATGGTAAGTTCATCTTATTTCCTTGATATTACATTCTCTCTATCTTGTCGTTTCATGCGAGCATGCATAGCTTTATTGCATTCATGAAAATGTAATTACTTAAACCCCTTGCTAGTACTTGAGATATAATTTCCTACTGAGTGTTCGCTCATTCCGTTTGTCCCTTTTTACGTTTCAGGTAAGTCCGACGACGATGGAAGTCAATCGGATGGGAATGATCAAGAGTGAAAGGGATAGAGATTCTCCAAGTGTCATCTAGTCTTTTCTATAGTTCCTTGAGTCAACTATGTATTCATTCCCTTTTTTATTAAACAGAGTATTGGATTTGTAATAGTCTATCCGTTATGAAATAAAGGATTGGGTTATCTTGCTATTTTGCGCATCTCTGTCTTTGTGTCGAATACACGACCACTCTGATTGACATGATTGATATAGACACGTCGCGCATCTCCGGGTATCTTCCGCGCTCGGGGCGTGACAGTCTTTGTGGTATCAGAGCCTAAGGTATTCAATTCCTAGGAAACCCAAGTCCAAGGATAGGTTTCAAAACCTTTAACCAAGTGAGAGTGGGTAGAACCAAGGGTTAAATGATCAATGAGTCCTTTATAAGATCATAGTGATATAATACTAACATAGCTATTGTAATTGTAGGATAATGGCTGCCGAACGTGCTCAATGGCGCAACATGCAGCGTACCCTTCAAGGGATGACCCAAGTGCTACAACAGGTAGCACAAGGTGGTGCTCCACGAGCTGGAAGCTTACACCAAGCATTCAAGAATATGAATCCCCCGAAGTTCATGGGATCGACCGATCCAGACGATGCCGAGCATTGGGTTCAGGAGATTGAACGTATATTCCGTGTTATGCAATGCACGGATCAGGACAAAGTCTTATTAGCTACTTTCCAGTTAGAAAGGGATGCTAGATGCTGGTGGGAGTCGATTGAAGCTACTATTGACCCAACTCGAGTTACATGGGGTGAATTCGTTGAATATTTCAACGCCAAATATTTCTCTGATAGGGTCCAGGAAAAGAAGGCCGCCGAATTTGCCGCATTAAAGCAAAGATCTTTATCGGTGGCTGATTATGAAGCACAGTTCTCTAGACTGTCTAGATATGCTAAGCATTTAATTAGCACGGAAAAGATGAAAGCCCGTAGATTTCTTAATGGGCTTAGGCCCCACTATATTACTCAACTGGCGCCTATGGACATCCAAATTTATTCTGAAATAGTGCGCCGAGCTCAATTACTTGAAGATGCCACTGAACTATCTGATAGGATCCGTGGAAAAGACAAGAAGGAACAAGTCAAGGGTTCGGGTTCTTTCAAACCCAACTTTAAGAAGAGGCCCAATAATGGGGGTTCTTCATCTCAAGATCAGAAATTCAAGAAGACCAAGCCTTTCTCTATCACCACTACCCCTTTGAATACAGTTTGCAAGCATTGTGACAAGGCTGGTCACAAGACAGAAGAATGCTGGAGGAAATTAGGAGCTTGTCTCCGTTGTGGAAGCCGTGAGCATCGGATTCCCGAGTGTCCATTAATGAACGACCAAGCCGGCGATAGTAAATGCCCGGTGACAAAGAATGCTCGTCTTCATGCAATACAGGAGACCAAACCGGAAGAAGAAGGTGGATTGGTGGAAGGTACATTGAAAATTTGTTCCAAATATGCACATGTCTTATTTGATACGGGTGCATCGCATTCTATTGTTTCTAAGAAGTTTGCTGACCCATTACCTCTAGAACCAGAATGGATGAAGTTAATATTGTCTACTCCTCTCGAAAACGAGACGGATATCACACATCATTACCAAAACTGTGAGGTATTGGTTCGAGGAAAGAATTTTCCTATTGATCTTATCTGCTTAGATCTAAAGGAGTATGATGTTATACTAGGAGCAGATTGGTTATCCAAATACCAGGCAACGGTTGATTGCCGTGATAGCAAGATTGTTTTCAAGGAATTTCCGGAACTGACTTATACTAGTCCTAAGAGTCGAAGCAAATCCCCTCTTATCTCGGCTCTTCGAGCAAGCAAGCTCATCAAGAAAGGATGTGTATCCTTCCTTGCTTTTGTCACTATTAAAGAAGCTAAGGAAACCAAGATAGAAGACGTTCAAGTAGTACGAGAATTCCCAGACGTATTTCCGGAAGAATTGCCGGGATTACCCCCGCAAAGAGATGTGGCCTTTACCATCGACTTAGTCCCTGGTGCTGGTCCCGTTTCAAAGGCACCATATAGAATGTCCCCTGCTGAACTCAAGGAGTTGAAGGAGCAGTTGATGGAACTAATCCGAAAAGGGTTTATTAGACCAAGTACTTCCCCGTGGGGAGCACCAGTCTTATTTGTAAAGAAGAAGGATGGATCCATGAGATTGTGTATCGACTATCGACAATTGAATCATCTTACTATCAAGAACAAGTATCCACTGCCGAGAATCGATGAATTATTTGATCAGATTTCAGGATCCAAATATTTTTCCAAGATTGATCTCAGGTCGGGATACCATCAATTAAGAATCAAGGACGATGACATTCACAAGACTGCATTCAGAAGCAGGTATGGCCATTACGAATTTGTTGTTATGCCTTTTGGACTAACAAATGCCCCTGCTGCCTTTATGCAGTTAATGAATAGCATATTCAGGCCTTACTTGGATCAATTCGTAGTAGTCTTCATTGATGATATATTGATATATTCCAAGACTAAGGAAGAACATGAAGAACATTTGAGGATTGCATTGCAAGTCTTGAGGACAAATCAATTATATGCTAAACTCAGCAAATGCGAGTTCTGGCTTGAAGAAGTGGCTTTTCTCGGGCATGTCATATCAAAGGACGGATTATCTGTAGATCCGTCAAAAGTTGAAGCTGTGAGAAACTGGGAAAGACCCACTAATGCAAGCGAGATCAGAAGTTTCTTAGGTCTTGCAGGCTATTATCGACGATTCATTAAAGATTTCTCTAAGATCGCCGTACCACTTACAAGATTAACTCGTAAGGAGATCCGATACGAATGGAGTGAGGAATGTGAAAGAAGTTTTCAAACTCTCAAGGATCATCTCACCACAGCTCCGGTCTTAGCTCTACCGATAGAAGGAGAGAAATTCGAGGTCTACACTGATGCTTCTGGCATTGGCCTCGGATGTGTCCTAATGCAACAAGGAAAGGTCATAGCATACTCTTCACGTCAGCTGAAGAAGCATGAGGAGAATTACCCCGTCCATGACTTAGAACTAGCCGCGGTAGTATTTGCCCTAAAGATATGGAGACACTACTTATATGGAGCATAGTTTACAGTATACTCCGATCACCAAAGTCTCAAATATCTATTTTCACAAAAAGAGCTAAACATGAGACAAAGACGCTGGCTAGAATATCTCAAGGACTTCGACTTCAATATACAATACCATCCCGGAAAGGGTAATTATGTTGCTGACGCCCTCAGTCGAAAGCCGAGAGCAATGATAGCAAATTGTATGATGCAAGAATGGAGGTTACTTGAACAATTCTCCGAGCTCAATATAAGCTTGGACATGGAATCCAAATTTGTCACACTATCTCATGTAAGCATACAGTCAGATTTGTTATCTGAGATACAAACACTTCAGGATGATGATCCTATGTTAGTAGAAATCAAGGGCAGATTAGAAGGACAATCTGATTTTCAACTAACTTCTGATGGAAGATTATCGTTCAAAGATAGAACTTGTATACCTGATTGTCCGGAATTAAAGAAGAAGATCTTAGATGAAGCTCACCGATCAAGGTACACTATTCATCCAGGATCAACCAAAATGTACCAAGATGTAAAGAGGAACTTTTGGTGGCCTAATATGAAAAGAGAAATAGCGGACTATGTATCACGCTGTCTCACATGCCAACAGGTCAAGGCGGAACACCAAAAGCCTGCGAGAAAACTACATCCTCTAGATATTCCTAAGTGGAAATGGGAGGATATTGGTATGGACTTCATCATGGGTTTGTCTAAATCTAAAGGAGGACATGATGGAATCTGGGTTATCATTGACCGATTGACTAAATCGGCACATTTCTTGCCAATCAAAAGCCGATGGTCAATTGATGTGCTAGCTGCACTATACATCAAAGAAATAGTCAGGATACATGGAAGTCCTGTCTCAATCGTGTCTGATAGAGATCCCTGTTTTACTTCTCATTTTTGGAAGGGATTACAACATTCGTTAGGAACAAGGCTCAACTTTAGTACTGCTTTCCACCCACAAACGGATGGTCAGACCGAGAGAACTAACCAGGTTGTTGAGGATATGCTTAGAGCATGCATCATTGACTTTGGAGGATGCTGGCACGATCATTTACCACTAGTGGAATTTGCATATAATAATAGCTACCAAGTTAGTATCCAAATGGCACCTTTCGAAGCCTTATACGGAAGGAGTTGCAGATCACCCATATGCTGGAACGAAGTTGGAGAAAAACAACTGCTAGGTCCAGACATGGTAAGGGATACAACTGAGAAGATACAAGTAATCAGGGAAAGATTACAAGTTGCTCAGACCAGACAAAAGACTTATGCAGATACAAGAAGAAGAGATCTTGAATTCCAAATCGGAGATCATGTATTTCTCAAGATATCGCCTGGACGTGGCATACGAAGATTTGGTGTTAAGGGCAAGCTTACGCCAAGATTCATCGGACCATTTGAGATACTCGAAAGAGTTGGCGAGGTTGCTTATCGCATCGCATTACCTCCTCAATTGTCCGAGGTACATAATGTATTTCACATATCCATGTTGAAGAAGTACGTGCACGATCCATCTCATATTATTGAACATGGAGATCTGGTGATCCAGAAAGATCTCACATATGAACAGAAGCCTATGAAGATCTTGGATCGAGAAATACGAGCTCTAAGGAATAAGGTTATTCCTATGCTCAAGGTGCAATGGAATAAGAATCCCGAACGAGAAGCGACATGGGAGACCGAAGAATCTATGAAGAAACGATTTCCCGAGTTATTCTAAGAGGTATATGTTCTACGCTCTCCACATGTATAATTATATATATATTGAATTTGGGGACCAAATTCTTTTTAAGTGGGGGAGGGTGTAGCAACCCTGATAAATGAATATTTGAAATAAATTAAAACATATATATATTACAATAGTCATACAGATAATAAGAATAGGGTTAATTAGATGAAGTAAAACAAAATTAAAATAACGCCTCTTATTAGGGCGTTAATTCAAAAAGAAACGCCTCTATCAAAGGCGTGACTAAAGAAAGGACGCCCACACGTGCGGTCGTCAACTCTCACGACCAAATAGGCAAGTAAGAGAAACGCCCATATATGGGGCGTGTTTCAAAAACAAGGAACGCCCTTATCCAAGACGTTTCTTAAGAAACGACCTGAACTAGGTCGTTAATTAAAGAATCGACGCCCTTACCTAAGGCGTTAATTCAGTTCGTGAACCGTTCGAACCCAGAACTTATCCAGGGTAAGTGATAAGCATTAGAAAGAGTTCAAACGTGGTAATGACTCTATCATAGAAGTATTGCTTCCACACAATCACTAACCCTAATAGGACACCCAAAATCCTATAAAAACTCTCGTTCGGCCAACCCTAAAACTATTTGGACGAACTACTGCTGCAGGTACGTGAAGAACATATGTTCTTCTATTTTTTTTCTTCTTCTGTTTACAGTCGCATGAAGAATATTGATTATTCTTCTTCTCTTATTAACAGGTTAAGAGGCTCGGGCGTTTGAGGAACAAGAGTTCTTCATCCGTGTGTAAGTACCCCTTCCTCTACCTACAGTCCATGGATTTCAAGGAAACTAATATCTTCAATCTATCCTCTGTAGGATTCATCCAACGTCTGCAGCATCATTGATTCTTACAAATCCCTCACGGTCATCTCCAAATCAACTCTTAAAGTAGGTTTTCTCAAGTTACTGTAGCCCAAATGAAATTAATGCAAGATATATATATATATAAGCATGTCATGGATATGGTTATTATAGTTTCCATGCGTTTTCTGAAATATTTTGAAAGAGACGCCCCTGTCAAGGGCGCTAATTTACAAGACACGACCATGTCCAGGTCGTCAATTTAATATTTGACGCCCTGTACACAGGCGTTAATTTCATGTAAATCTTCAGAACGGATTATCCATGCAATTACATGAAATCAATCAATAATTGTTAACGGTTAAAAGTCAATAAGCATGAAACATCAAATCTAAAATACTGCATCTGATTTCCTGCCAATTTCCTGTCATGACTATATGATTGTTATCATTGATTATCGTGCAAATCTTGCTTTCCTAGTATCTCTTGAATTCACGACCTAGACTAGGTCGTTTTCTATGTGGTAACGCCCCATCACAGGGCGTGAATTAAAAATAAACGCCCTCTGTTAAAATCCTGGAATATATATTCTGTGAAAATAAGAATTTAATGATTAACGCCCCTGCCAAGGGCGCGTTTTTGATAATTTCTGAAAATAAATATGTTCTGAAAAATATTGTAAATAAAAAGACGCCTGCTATTGTAGTCGTCAACTCTTGAAGAAACGCCCCTGCCGAAGGCGCGTTTTAGATAAATTATTGAATTATTGAAAATTCTACAAAATGGACCATATGTAAACGCCCTTCTATTAGGCGTTAATTACTGGAGAAACGACTTGACCTAAGTCGTTATTTTACTATAAACTGATTTTCATCTGATTTGCTAACCGATGGTTTTATATATTATAATATATATATATATATATCGGCACTATTCTCCACTCCGTGAGTATAGTCCCATGTTTTCATGTTGATTTACCGATCACACTCAATTCTCATTGACATACAAGCTCTCCATTGGACATTCTGTTCCTTTGGACTAGCGAGTTAGTCATAGAGACCTCCGTAAGACTCCTCGTAGCCTTGGATTCCCTCAAGGCCGACTGAGCTGGTTGTACCCTAAAAAAACCCATTACACCATTGATGCCATGTCACTCTAAAGAAACATGGGATACCGGCCCTTATGATTATACAAAGAGTATATCATAAGAAATTCTTAATGGGATGATGATATCATGCCATATCATGTCGTTCTTGTAAACCTCAATTCTATGATAAGAATGAGGGTATCTTACATTTGATATACTGTTCATGTGGACCTCAATTCTATATAAAGAATATCCATACTGATTTGTCATGGTACCCAAGTTAAGGGAATCATATTCTACCTAGTTTTATCGATATCGTGATTATACCGTTATTATCGCCATTCTATGTCCTTTGTCATACTTTGGACTCTTTTCTATCAAAGTTGTCATACGTGTCTACAAGCTTGATTATTGAAATTCTATGTTGGCTATAAACAAGAGTGGATGTCAAAACACATGATAAATGCCTGCGCATATAGGGCCCGATCTGGTCCTGGGAGGAGCACCCGAAAGTACTTGTGCCCATGGGAGTTAAAATGATAAGGTATCTGGCATTATACCGAGTACTTGACTTGCTTGATTGGACATTCCACACACATCTTGTACTTGAATCGTACTTGACTTTACATGAAATGCGTGGCCCGAAAGAGGGTAATTTACTTGCTTGATACATGATAGCCAAAGTTCTTGACATGACTCGATAATTGTACTTGCTTGAATATCTTGAATAAACTTGTTATCTTGTTGAAAGTTCATGGTAAGTTCATCTTATTTCCTTGATATTACATTCTCTCTATCTTGTCGTTTCATGCGAGCATGCATAGCTTTATTGCATTCATGAAAATGTAATTACTTAAACCCCTTGCTAGTACTTGAGATATAATTTCCTACTGAGCGTTCGCTCATTCCGTTTGTCCCTTTTTACGTTTCAGGTAAGTCCGACGACGATGGAAGTCAATCGGATGGGAATGATCAAGAGTGAAAGGGATAGAGATTCTCCAAGTGTCATCTAGTCTTTTCTATAGTTCCTTGAGTCAACTATGTATTCATTCCCTTTTTTATTAAACAGAGTATTGGATTTGTAATAGTCTATCCGTTATGAAATAAAGGATTGGGTTATCTTGCTATTTTGCGCATCTCTGTCTTTGTGTCGAATACACGACCACTCTGATTGACATGATTGATATAGACACGTCGCGCATCTCCGGGTATCTTCCGCGCTCGGGGCGTGACACAAAGCTAGCCAATAAGCAACCTTACCAACCCTTTCAAGAATTTCAAAAGGGCTAATGAATCTCGGCGTGAGATTGCCTTTAATGCCAAATCATCGAATTCCACGACTTGGGGAAACCTTGATAAACACATGGTCTCCCACTTGAAATTCCAGGTCTATTCTTCTAATATCAGCATAAGACGTTTGCCTGTCTTGAGCCATCTAGAGTCTATCTCGAATAAGCTTCACTTTTTCGATTGTATCTCGAACAAGATCCAGGCCTAGAAGTGCTTTCCCCCCCAACTTCATTCCAACAGATAGGTGAACAGCAACATCTTCCATACAATGTCTCAAACGGTGCCATTTGTATCCTAGCTTGATAGCTATTGTTGTAGACAAACTCAACGAGAGGCAAGTGGATATTTATTCTTAATGGTGAGTTGATTTAGTTGCTGATAATCAATACATAGCCTAAGAGATCCGTCCTTCTTCTTGACAAATAAGACCGATGTGATGGGTCGAATGAAGCCCTTCTCTAGCAACTCCTGAAGTTGTTTCTTCAATTCTTTGAGTTCCGTGGGGGACATCCTATAAGGAGCTTTTGAAACAGGTGCTGCTCTAGGGGTGAGTTCAATAGAAAAGCTGACTTCCCTTTCGGGTGGTAAATCGGGTAATTGAGAGGGAAAGACATCGGGAAATTCTTTTATAACCGGAATTTCCACTATGATGATTTTTTTGGACTCAGTAATGATTATTGAAGATAGGAAAGTTTCATAACCTTGCGAAATAAGCTTGCAAGCGTAAAGAGAACAAATAAGTATAGGATGCTTCCTATACTTGATGCCATGGAAAGAAAATCGCCGAAGATCTAGTTTGTGAAAGGAAACTCTCCTATTGTGGCAATTGATGTCGTCATAGTGGTCACATAGCCAATCTACTCCCAAGATGGCATCGTAGCCGTCCATGTCAAGGCATACAAGATTTGCAGGGGGATTGTGGCCTTTGATTGTTACCTCACTATTAGGGTATTGGGTTGTAAGTTGAGCTCCGGGACCTAGAGGTATTGTAATAGCTATGTCTGAAGGTAGATGAACAGGTGAAACTGGCAAAGTTTTTACAAAGGTAGTAGATATAAAAGAATGAGAAGCACTAGTATCAAATAGTACAAAAGCAGGATGCGAATAAATTTGAACGGTACCTTCCATTAACCCATCATCCCTGTGTGCTTCCTCGTCTAGTACGGCATTTAAGCGAGCCTACCGCCTACACCCGCCATTAGAAGATTGCTCTTTCATGAGGGGGCAATCCGGTATGTGGTGCTCCCAGCTTTCACAGCATAAACAAGTGCCAAGGCGCTTCCATCATTCTTTGGCCGAGTGACCGAACTTTTCATAAAACGTGCAAGCTGCCATTGTTGATAATTTTGGTTGTGATGGTATTGTGATGATGGTGTTGTGTGAGAGATTTGGAATATGTGGAATATGTGTTAGCAAGTGGTGCACTAACTCAAGCAATCAGCATGAAACTCACGAGCATGTCATCTTAATACTACAGAAATAAAGAGAAGGAACTAAAAACACACGTCGGGGCGTGGAGCAAGAGAGTAAAAGAAAAACACACACCGTAGGTGTGCAGCAACTAAAAACAAAGAGAAAGTGAGAAATAGATGACCTATACTCAAATAAAGGAAGGTGTGATCGCCACCAAGGTAAATAATATAGTAAAACTACACTATGTACCTTGGAAAGAGCCGAGTGAAGTCACCCGCCCATGAGAGAGAGAAAACCAGGCCCTGTGAAAGAAAAATGGTCTTCCAGGCGACCACAAATAGAACGCAAATGGCATCGCGATAGACCACTTGAGATCTTCAAACGGTTCTCCAAATGACCGCCAGAGCACCTAGAACAGCAACGTGGAACTTTAAATCTCCACCCCTCCTGGCTGGCCAGAAGAGCTGGGCCTCGTGCAATAAGCCCTGTAAACCTACAAAATAATGTAAACACGAAGAAAAATAAACCAATAAGCCCTTGGACTAGTGTAGTATCTATAATGCAATTAAACTAAAGTGCATAAAAGGAAGGGTGAATACCTGGGGGTTGGTGGTTTTTTAACCCCTATGGGGCGTGGAAAAAGTAGGAGGATGTTTAAAAATGTGATGCAAGTGCAGAGAACGTGGAAGAGGAAGAGGGAATATGCTATGAAGATGCAAAGGGGAAAGGGGAAAAATTAAGAGAAAAGACTCAAACTAAACCAATGGAACTCAATGCTCCCTAGACCAAAAGCCTTATGGATGTAGAAAGGACTTCTCCCTACTTGGTACCCGCTCTGGAACACAGCAGCACTTCGTCGCAACTCCAAAAATCTCCTCCCTAAACCATGAAGTCAAGGGCTCTATTTATAGACCCCCAAACCCTAGGTTCGAGTTGGAGAGATAATGGCACAAAAAATAGCATGAATCTAGATAAACCTCGAAGATAATACTCCCAAAAGTCCATAGAAACAAACAGAAGGTTCTAAGAGTCTCCATCTAGAGAGAAATCAATAAATCAAGGACTCTAGTTCGTCCACGGCCGAAGAGAAAGAACAGACAGAGCAGGACTCTCTGTCTCCCTAAACAATCTTGTGATAGACCGCAAGGCTCCATAAACGGTCGAACTATAGACCGCATGGCTCAATCATCCAAGAAAAGATAAGACTGAAGAAACCCAACAGGATTCTCTGTTGCTTGACGGTCTAGAGAAGGACTGCCAACGCTCACCTAGCAGTCGTGCGATAGACCGCATGGCTAATAGGCGTGGCAAAAGAGATAAAGACTAATAAATCCTAGTTAATCCATAATAAAATCCTTATTAGCCCTTATCCAGGACCAATGAGTTGCAAATGTCGAGAAATCAGAGGAGCTAGGTCCAACTAGGGAGAATAACCCATAAAATAAGCCCAAAAAGAATGACTAAAATGACCTAATAAGCGGTGAATAACTCGGGACATCATAAAATAAATAAGGAGATGACCCAACTCATTGGTCATAAAATGGGTGTCAACAAATGCCCCTCCTTGACATCCTCTTTGTAGGGGAGCGAGCGGAGGTGAAGCGAAAGCGACATGGAACATTGAGTTGAAGCGAAAATGTAGCAGAGCGGTCTGAAAAGCGGGCATTATGGTAAACCGACACCCGTCCTCAACCAACGAGCGATAGGAATCTTCCAGAAAACTTCGAACCTATCACAAGGAATGGCCAAACCGAATGATGCATGCCTGGAGGAACTAATAACTAAAGGAAAATAAAACATGACCAACCTTCTCACTAGAATGCACAGCTGACAGGCGATCGGATCAAACAGAAAAGTAAAGAGATGAGCAACTAAACACCATACAGGAATCCTCAGCTAACCAAACCTAGCAAATAGACCAAAGGAAACCTTCCAACATAGAATGGAATGATTCTCCTTACTCAAGACCATGGATACAAAGTTATGCACCATTACTGAGACTGTTGGACAAATGAGGGCACATAAATGCTCAAAGATGCGTATGATGCATGCTGGGCTAAAATAAAAGAAATCATCAAAACAAATGCAAAGAAACCATAAAAATAGAAAGATACTCGAGAATAGTATTGCTAGACCGGACAAATCAGGGTCAAGATACTATCTACGATCACGACGTGCGATATAGAACTATCATCCCCCAACTCTTCCAACCTAACGGCCTATCCAACGATTAGACATGTGCACCTAGATCATCATTATTTTTGTTAAAGGGGAATATCAAATCCCAGAACACATGAATGACCGGCCGGTTCTCGAGGTAATATATCATAGATACCATATAGTAATGCATTAAGGGATTAAGATCGAGATACTTACCTAACTTACCTGTCTGGCGAGAAATAACTTGACATGATGGCTTTCAAGCTTTTGACAATAAGAGAGGTTAGCCATCAATAATTATCTCTATAGAATAAGCATGAGGCATCAATAAGACATGAATCTTCTAAAAATAGAGCCAAGAATCAACACAAATATAGTACTTCAAATCAACCACATGCAGTAGTGCAAATGGTCCTAGCCAAGACCGCAAATAGACTCCTGACGGTCTAGAGATAGACCGCTAAACGAAGGCGGTTCACATTCTTCGATGAGGGTGACCCAGATAGAAAGCGGTCTGGATGAAGACCGCAAAGAGGGAATAAACGGTCTGGCAATAGACCGCATAGATCTGAGCGAATTCAAAAATAGAACCGGTGTTCTCTTCACAACATTCTATACTCCTTCCGTTCTACGCCTTAATACCACCCACTCCGGCTACTCCGGCTACCAAACCCACCGGCGACCACCGCCAGCTCACGCGCACCCATCCCATAAGATGATGAAGAGGAAGGCCATTCGACGCTTCCAACATCGTTTGAAGGAAGAATAACTGCCCACTGCGGTGGCGCACCAACCGACGACGGAGGGAACTCCGACGGCCCATCCGGTGGAGGAGGAAGCTCACACGGTGGAGGAAGTGCCAGGAATGGCAGCAGAGCGACGATCATTGGAGGTAGGCCCCCGATACCCCAAAACCCATTTTTATTTTGCTTAGATGGTGCATGTGGGTAGAAGGGAATGGAAATGGGTCTGGGGACCAAAAAAAATGTCGTAGAGGCCTTTTAGGCCATTTCCCACCCTTGGGGAATTGGGGCGAACATGGCTCGCTCGGTGAGTGCCTAGTTGTCCTTCCAGCAACCACTAGCGAACCAGACAGTCTAGGGGCGACCGTTTGGGAGGAAGAAACGATCCAGGGATGACCGTTTGGGAACCAGAGTGATTTTTGATTATTTTATTTTAAATGTAAATGTAATGCATGAATTGTAAACTATATGAATGACTGACTTTAAATGTTTAAATGCATGCAGGAGAAGAGACGGACAAGGATCTCCTAGCTGCAGGTCCGAGTAGTGTACCTGGCGCTGCCGGATTACCAGAGGGACAGATTAGCAGTGATGAGATTCAGTGAGCTACTGAGCATCGAGGTTATGAGGATAGACATCGCTTTACTGTACGCGCTGCACGAGAGATGGGATCCGATCAACAGAGCATTTTTGTTCCCGTGGGGTCATATGATCCCGACGCTGGAGGATGTGGCGCGGATTGCTGGACTTCGAGTACACGGAGCACCAGTGACGGGGACCACACATGCCAACTACCGGGAGTTGGCATGGGAGCTACTTGAGTTAGAGCTGACACGGCTGGGACGCTATTCATCGATGCTGGCGAGAGCGACACTCCAGGAGAGCATGTGTTTGAGAGGAGCGGCGATAGCCTTGGGGGAGCTACTAGAGGAGCACCTCGGGAGACTGACAGACAGTTCCCAGGAGAGAGTGGCGGTAGGACTGGGACCAGAGGGAGACGTTGTCGTGTGTTGCTTCCTGATGTTGTTGTTTGGGAAACTACTCTTCGCGACGAGGGCGGATGGAGTGTGCTGTAGGCTCCTCCCACTACTGCGGGATCTGGACGGGGTTGGAGAGTACGCCTGGGGCACTGTTGCATTCGCGTTCCTGTTCGACTCACTCAGCACCACCGACCGACAAACGATGCTGGGCAGCTTCTCGCCTTTGCTTCCGGTAAAAATGATCTATTCTAAAATGCTTATGATTATGCCCATGATTACGATTATGATTACTATATGCTGACATTTGACTAATGCAGGTATGGAGCTACATGTACTGTAATACCCCGTATTTAAATAATAATTTTATTTAATTTTTCCTTGTCAAATTAAATTTTTTAGGAATTTATTTGAATTTAGTTGAATTAATAATTGGATAGAAATTGAATTAAACCTTTAAAATTTTAAATTAAATTTAAATGAAATGAAAATGAAATGTAACCCAAATGAAAATAAGGTTTAGGTGAAATGAAACACAAATGTAATTGAGTTGGAATGAAAATGAAATGAAAAGAGGGAATTTGAAATTTGAATTTCGAATTTAATATTTTATTATTAAATGAATAGTGAGAAATTGTTAACGGTATTAAAATCCCAAAAAATAATAATTGGTTAGAAGACCATGTGATTAGCAACTTTGTCTTCTAGGGCTAAGCCTAATAAAATCATTTATTAGGCCGAATTAGTGGATTAAGTCTTCCGAACGTAATATTTAACTATTTACGGAATAGTAGAAGTGAAAATTTTATCTACCATAAAAAAATTCATAACAATAGTAATTAAATAATAGATGCTTCGACTAACACTTTTGTCTTCTTGGACTAAGCCTAATAAAATCATTATCTAGGCCTAATTAGTGGGTTAAGCCCGACTTACAACCCACTTAACCCAAAATTCGTGTTCACTATTCACCCAATCTTAGAACATCAAATTAGAGCCCATTTCTTAACCAAATGCGATGAGGTTAGGGGCAAATGAAAGCTAGTGACTTGTAGACTAATAGCCCCCAACAAATTTCGTGTAAGATTAACTAGGATAAGAGTGATTAGACGAGTTTAGTCTAGGTCAATTATTTCGGCGGCGTAAACAACACGCCTCTTCAAGGTCGAAATTCTCCCTTCCTGGAAGGATCCAGAAGGTGTATGAGCTATAGATAGAAAGCTCTTCGAGCCTAGTTTCATTTGGTTGCTGTGGTGTCGGCAGAGGAGTTAGATCTGGGGAGATCTTGGCAATTTTGTGGAAGGTGGTCTGCTCCCCGTCGTTTTTCTATCTCCAAGTTTTGGTTCATCAAATCAGGTTAGTACCTCAACCAAAATAGACATATGAGTAGGGGTTTTTGATCAGCTCGACGAGATCTATCATCTGAGACTAAAAGCCCTAATTTTTATAGGGTATTGAGGGAGGAATCAGGAGATCTTTGAAGGGGATTCTTATAGTTCGTGGGTCTAGTCTATCTCGTGGTTTAAGTCTTCAATTGAGGTAGGTTATAACTGGCCAAATGTTAATTATTGTATATCAAATTGAAGCTTAGCATGTTATCTCTCTTTTGGCGTAAAAAGCCCTTTGATCCATCAATTCTATTTAGAGAATTTGAGGTTTGAACATGAGCTTGTCCATATGGTGATTTCATATACTTGGAACCTGATTAATCCATGAATTCGAAACATAAATGTTAAAATTCATAGCATGTGTGATACATAGATGGAAATCCCTCTCTGTTAGCTTTCCAGTGATATAAAAAGCCCTAAAAGTTATCATGTATACGTAGAGAATTTGATGTTTTAGTAACACACTGTCCTAATTAGGGTTTTTCTTTTTCCTGTCAATACAGAACATAATTACAGAACCTAAATCTGAAATTGACCTTACCAAATGATAGTACTCTGTCTTAGCTTTCCATTGATATATCATATGCTTAATTCCATTAAGAATTGAGGAAGATATAGGCTTTTTAATCCCTGGATCTCACACACATCCCAATAAAAGGGGCCGGGTGACCGACCTCCGCCCTAAACGCGATCCGGAGTTATTAAATGAATAATTAAAAATCCTGAATCCCTGTAAAACATATTCTTCTGCTACCAAGAGATTTAAAAGTTATTTTTCTGCTACTGGAAAGTATTTTAATCTATTTTTATGCATATAAACCTATTTTTCCTATAATTAATAGAATATAAATGTATAAGAAATTATGTCCAGCATGCAAAAATTATTATTAAATAACTAAAATGTATGGAAAATATTGTCTTATAGTAGAAACATGTGAGAAGTTAAATTCTTGTGGATTTAGAATATTTTATCTTATAAAAATCTATATTTCTTCTATAAAATGAAAGAAAATGCTTATAAATTATATGTGGTATGTTAAAAAGATCTCAAAGGTATGAAAATTCATGAATATTATACTCTGATATAATTATCATGTGAGAGCCAATTTTCTGTGAAAATGTGATATTTTTACCAAATAGAATTCATTTACTCTCCATATAATAGAGAATAAATGCATGAAAATTATATTAACTTGTTAAAAATAACCCTTACAGCATGATAAAAGTTCTTACAGCATAACAAAAAATTTTCCAGCATGTTAGAATGATAACAGCAAGTTATAGAGAAATTTTTATACTTAAACAAATTTCTAATGTATTTCTTCCATTCAATAAATAGCATAAATGGTAGAATAATGTAGAAAAATTAATTTCAGTATGCTAAAAATACTATGGGTATCATGAAAAATGAACAACCAGTATGATGATTATTCTTAATAACCCATCCAAAAATTTCATAAGGAACTTTTTATAGCACACCAAATATAGGTTTTTTTTTGTGTTTAAAAAGGTATTTTTAATGTGTAAAAATTCCATTCCAGTAATAAAAATGGATATTTACTGTCATTTTCCAGAGGAATCATGTGCTGGAGTTACTTGAAAATTTTAGGGAGATTTTCACCAAGATAGGATTTATTTCTATGAATTAAGTGGAATTCTTAGTAACTTACTCTAATAATACTAAATAAATCATTTCTTTGGCTTTTTGCATCCAATTAATTTAAAGCATTTCCAGTATGATAAAACTTGTTAAACCAACAGAATAAAATGTTAATTTATGGAATTAAATGTACTCTAAAGATTTTATTTTTCTTACTTATCCTTTCATTCTTAGATTCCACGACTTAATTGTCGTTAAACATTATGCCAAAGTTTAATCCTTCATTTTCTTGTTATTCTGATTTTTGTTAGATCTGTACTTGTTACATTTTAGCTTATTCCTTGAAATTCATTGGCCATATTTATACAAGAAATGTCTAGACAATTGGGATCATCGATCCGTAAAACCAATGCCATCGCATCATAAGGGCCCGGTCTGGTCCTGGGGAGAGCGCCCGAAAATTAGTGAGCCCATGGGATGTTAATGACAAGGTGTGGCATTTGCACCGAGTACTTGACTAGTGTGTGTCTACGACATTTGATCTATTGTTATTCCTTTTACTTGATTATGAATTATTGAAATACTTGCTTGTTGGCCAATTATTATTGTTTCAATTGCTCTTAGTGAATTTCTTGTACATGATATTATTGATCATTGGAATTTATTCAATTCTTGACTTTGCAAGACCTTCTACATTGTTCTTGATCTCTTTATTCAATTCATTGTTCTCTGTTACATACAACTGGTAATTAAGATGTTAACTACGTAAATATGCCGTTATTTCCTACTGAGCGTCAGCTCATAGTTGTGTTCCCCCCTTTTCAGGCTTTTCAAGTGACGCGCTTACCGATGGGGAGGGTCAGGAGTGATCCTTGAGTGCTTTTGTACCTAGTTATTGAGTCAGATTAATTTTTACTTCCAGTTTGATTTTACGTCAGTGTTGTATTAGAATTTCATTTGGAAGACATGTTTGATCGAGTCTTAGCATGTTGGTTATTGTAATAAAGTTGGAATTAATTTGATTAATGGAAGTGTTTCTCACTTTATAATTTGTTTAATTGTTTAGATTAGAATTTATTGTTAGTGCTAGCTCGTATCTGACTGTACGCGCCGATTTTCCGCGTCGGGGCGTGACATGTACCTCCCTGGCCTAGGGCGGGGAAAGGAGGTACATCTGGACCTGATCCCCATCGCGAGGCGATGGATGGCGGTACGGGACACGGGGTCACTGCGATGCTTAGCGTGGGCGATCCAGGATGACATGGACGTATTTCCTTATGCATTGGTAAGCTTCTAAACTTAAGGCTCTAAAATGCACTTAAATGCTCTCATAAATGTTGACACTTGACTCGATTGCCCTTTCAGGTGTGCTGGACACCGTACCGTGACGAGGGTCACGAGAGACAGCCCTGGGTAGAGGCGGCTCAGGCTTACGCAGGACGGGAGGTATGGCTCCATTGCTTGAACATCATCGATCCACTACACTATCGCCTGATCATGAGGACCAAGGGCGTCCACCAGCCAGGGGTGGAATTCCCAGTGCGGGATGATGAGTGCGTAGGACAGTCCTCGAAGGGACTGAGCGGCGAGATCGACTGGGTTACCCGGGCAATCGGCCAGGTGCGCGACTGGACGCGGAGAGGTCAAGTGGTGCGAGCCCGAGCTACCAGCGATGAGGCCTACCTGAAGGCCTACGCCAGGAGATATGGAGATCAGGTTTTCCGCGGCGCCCGACGACCGGTATGACTCTCTAAACTTCAACTTTGTTAATTACTTCCAATGCACTAACACCTTGACTTGCTACATGCATCTAGACCCCCAGGGACGGATAGCGGAGCTCCAGGGTCTCTTCCACTCCACCGTGCAGCAGAGGGATGAGTTTCAGCCCGCGCTGAAGCTTCTGGTGAGTTTCAAACCTTAGAATTAATTTGCAATGCTTATGCACTTGGCTAACTAACTTTGATTTCTAAAATGTAGCGAGCCGAGGGAGCACAGTGGCAGGGACCGGATGCTCCACCCTCTTCTTCCCAGTCTGCGGTAGGCTGAGCTGAGCCGGATGCCGATTTCGCACAGGCGGTTGTTCGGGCCGAGGTGGCTGAGGCCACTCTCGCGGAGAAGGTAAGCAAACCAACCGATTTCCTTTTGACTAAGTGCTATGAAAGTGCAAATGACTGACAATGATGAATGTTTATGCAGGCGAGAGAGCTGACCACATCACTTAGCGAGACAGAGCGCGCTCGAGCGGAGGTAGAGCGACTCTGAGCAGAGCTAGAGCAGTCATGAGTCGAGGCGGAGTGACTCCAAGCAGGAGCAGCAGACTTAAAGCACTATCGGACGAGGTGAGGGAGGCTCTGCGCCAGGCCTACGACTTGAGGATCGAGCTACGGGATGTAGAGAGGACGGTTCGGATGATGGGCCGAGGACCCAAGCAGAGTGCCTCACAGAGCGGCGCACGGAGCAGCGCATTCCCTGACTTCCTTACCAGTTCCTCCGGCCTTCGGAGGAATAAGGAGGAAGAGAGGAGACGATGACACCGAGAGGAGGGGAGCACATCTGTGGCCCCGCCGGTGAAGAGGCACGAGGTCACTGGTGACAGCGGGGGTCCAAGAGAGGGATCGACTGGGGCATGACTTGTACTTTCTATATGCATACACATATATATGACCCTATGTTAGTGAATATATGATCTTTTTATCTTTTCAAATGTAAAATGTGTGGATGTGAATGCTGACTTTCTATCAATGACCTCTAAGACTGACGAAGGGATCAGGAGAGCAAGAGAGAGAGAGAACTGATGATTAAAGTGATAAATAATAAACAAAAAAAAATAAAACAAAACAAACAGCAGTAAACTGTCTCATGGAAGGCCGCAAGGAGGAAGAAATGGTCGATCCATGACCGTTAGACGAGTGGGAGAGAAGGCGGTGGAGGAGAATAGAAACGGTCATCCGACGACCGTTTGAGGAAGCCTAGCGGTCGCTTGATAGACCGCAAGGGAGATGACCCAGTTAAATACGAGCGGGACTCTCCGTGAGAGTCCTAACCCGTGGCTATAAGTACCTAATCCGTGTTAAGACCTATCCAAACTTAAATTGAAGCTAACTAGCCTTAATCCTAATGCATTAGGACTAGAATTAGAGCCCTATAACTAGGAATACAGCCAAACTTCACAGCTCTTAGAAATCTCTACTCTAATCCTTGAAAACTACCTCAAAATCCTCTAAATCACCATGAAAAAGAGTTTTGAAGCTAGCACCATGGGAGAGGTGGTCTATACCAGGCCAAAGCTGGCTACAAGGGAGCATGGGGAGCTACAGCGGCAAACTTCATTCCCTAAGCACCTCAGCACATTCCCTTCAAGAGAGGTGAGTTTGAATTAATTTCAAAAATCATGAATTTCCCTAAACTTCTTCTCATGGCACTCCTCTTCTTCTTCTTCCTCTATTTTCTTCCCATTTCTAGCTCCTTCCCGGCCCAAGATGCTACTCTAGCTTGAAGTGGGCGGCTCCCATGATAAAAGAACTCCCTTTAGAGGTCCTCACAATCTTAAGGGTATGGCTCCTTCACCCTTTAGTAGTCTTAGCCAAGTATTTCCAGAAACTTTCTTTAGATTGGCCAAGCATTCAGCTCTAGTGGAGTTATGGCATCCTCAAACACATACTTTCGTATTCCCAACCTTTGAAGCTACTGTCCTTACAGAGGAGGTAGAGACCTACCTAGCCCTTCCTAAGACTAAGGTGGGAGATGAAGACATGGTGTGTCACACGGTTGAACCTATAGACCCAACACTCATTTTAGGAGACTTCCTTCCTAATCCAAAGGATGTGAAAACCATGATCAGCCCTCGTCATATTTCATTTGATACCCTTGGCTCAATGGATTACTTCTCTTTGTAAAAACAAATGTGGGAAATATGAAGCCATAGCAAAAGTTACTTCCATTTGCTTGTGCGGTGTCTTGCTCTTTTCTACCACCGACCACCTCTTAGACATCCAACACCTCAGTATTATCAGTGGGTTGTGGCGGGGTTTATCTATCTCCCAAGCCGTCCTTTCTTAACTCTATGAAGGCCTTAGTTTTGCTTCTCTAGGGGGTCCCTTCTTCGGGTCAATGATCATCCTTGAGTGTTGGATGTGAATTAGACTCAAATTTCTATCCAAGGAGAATGTGCCTTCAGCTAGCCACATATTTGGGAGCCACCCACTCTTCTTCATAGGAGGTGCATTTGGATTCTCTTCACAGGTTGAATGCCAGATCGCAAACAAGAAAACACGGGATGATTGGCACCTATTCCTTAACACTTTGCCAATTGACAAGTTTGTGATACGACCCCGGGCTCATCAAGGCACTACACTCAGATTACCCCGGCGACTAGGCCTAGACCTACAGCTAGTGGGGAATACTACTCTAGCAATCTACAACCCGCACCGGTGCTACTTACAAGTTGGACTTCCTCGCACTACAGTTCAAGCACTATCTCACTACCCTCCCCTTCAAGCTAGGAAGATCGGGACCGAGGCGGATGAGCGGGTGGTTTGGAGCGCTCTGACCATGTGGGAGATCAGCCGAGTCCGTACCTTGCAAGCAGAAGTGACAGAGAAAGGAGAGCAATACCAAGCTTATGTGAAGGAATTACACAAGATCCGGCCACGTGCGGAAGAGAAAGTGAATGTAAATTGAAATTCCTTGATCGTGTACTTGAAATTTATTGAAAGAATGATGTGTCATGAGTCTTGAATGAATAAAAGAAAAGATTGGTTTGAAAGATGTACAATGAAATTACATTTATAGCATGATGAATCAAGGAGGACCGAGTAAGCTGTTTGAAAAATGGCCTAGCAAAGGAACGTTAGGCGTGCCTAACGGTCTCACGATAGACCGCATGTAACACCCTGGTTAAATAATAAAATATAAAAGTAAAATTTTGAAATATGTATTAGAATTAAAGCTATTTCCTTGCTATTTAACGACTTCAATAATTTTCTTAATTAAAGAATATTATTTACTTTTAAAAGTGGCCAAATTATATCAATAAAAAGGAATAATTATTTTTCTACAATCAGCATAAAAAGAATTTCATATTCTAAGATACAATCAAATTTTCTACGACGAATTGAATTTAATAGGTTAAATTAAATTAATTGAATTTCATCCGTAGGCCAAAATACCGACTACTTTCTAAAAATATAAAAAATATATATTCTTGTAGAGAACGGAGTGTTTAACCATAATGTCAACTGGGCCGACCCCTAATAAAAATTTGATTAGGCTAAATTAAGGAATTAATGGCTAAATTCATATTTTAATATGTTAATCTTTAACGATCAAATTGGAGCCCAATGTTTAACCAATCGAACCCAAACCAGGCCCAATCAAAAGGTTAACCCTAGAAGCCCTTTTTCCCTTCGAAACCCTAGACTCTAGAGCCTTCCAGCGACGGCGGCGACGTGGATTTGGTCAAAGGACCAGAGTTTTAGGTGCTTTTCCTTCTTTGGACTCTTGAGTCCAATTCGATCCCTAGAACGACCTATAAGCTCAATAAATAGAGGGCTTTCGTAGCCCTAGACCTCCTTTTATTTTTTCAACAGGTGGCGCAAGCAATCGTGGTCGATCGAGGGTGAATTAGGGCGAGGACGGTGACGTGTTCGTGATTAGGGTTTTAGCGCGTCTTCCCTTTCTTCTTCCAAATCGGTAGGTTTCTCTCAAGCCCAATCAAATTAATTAACATGGATAGATAGATCTCGTCCTTAACTTTCTTTTGAACCTATTTTGCCCAATTTTGGGT
The DNA here is from genome assembly GCA_022559845.1 of Amorphophallus konjac. Lineage (NCBI taxonomy): Eukaryota > Viridiplantae > Streptophyta > Magnoliopsida > Alismatales > Araceae > Amorphophallus > Amorphophallus konjac. Next base: position 315,482,791 of record CM040119.1, on the reverse strand, counting down.
GTCTACCTTAGGCGTATTCCGAGTTTTATGTGAGCATGCAATTAGGTTTTTTTTTACTCTTCTCATCTCCGTACGATTTACATAGATCAATCGTAGTGGAATCTTTAAATTGATCATGCCTTGGTGTGCATTTTTAAGTTACCTACATTTTGATAGTAAATAGCCCAATTTTCATGCTACATCTTGGTTTTAATCTTGCTTTCATTGGACCGAGGTCTTGGGTTTTTATGTTCTAGGTTCGGACTTGAATAAACGTCCTAATAGGGACCGCGCAGCCAAGAGCGGCCGCACGATAGACTGCCTTTTTAGTGGGGTTTGAAAGGTGAGACGGCCCTCCAAGGACCGTCTATAACTTACACACCCCCTCGATAGACCGCTTCATGGCGGTGGATTTTCAAAAGAAAAGATGATTGCGCTGGTTCTGAGTGGTTACCTTCTGACCGTCTCAGATACTGGGCGGTCTATCTCTAGACCGTGTTTATTCCTGTTACAGTAAAGGTATTATTTTGTTTCCGGTCTGATATGTTAGTTTAACAACATGATACTAGGGCTAATTTCGAGGTAAAAACCAACTAAATGATTAGGTTTGTGAAATAATTGATCTAAGTATAATCCTCTTCTAAATTATTGTCCTTTCATGATTATCTTTCATGTATCGTCACTTGATTGAAAATGAGTAGAGTAATTAATGTTAGTCTCATTTGTTCCATTATCACCTTGTTATCTTATTAGTTCTGTTTTAAGGTCGTGCTACTCCGGTGGTGACGGCTGGACCGAATATCCATTTTTTCGTTGATTGTGAGCCATTAATTCTTGGACATCGAGTGCCTCTCCGTCGGATATTCCTTCCGCCAGAGTAGGTGTTCATGTTCCGAGCCCTCCGTAAGCCCCCGCGAGCCTGGGATTCCCACTAGGACGCCGGGCGGGTTGTACCCACAAGCCTGAACCTTTTTGACTTAATCGAATAGCATATTTTTGCTAAATCCTAGAATCGGGACTGTCCGTTTGATCGCGGCCCTTCTGAGACCATTCTGTCATTAAGCGGTTCAGTCATGACCGCCCGATTTCTTGAACGGCCCGCCTGTGACCGTGTATAATCGGATGTGCTCGACTTTAGTCCCTTGCACTCTGTATGTCCACGATTGATATTAGACTGTTTATCTCTTCAAGCGGCCCAATCAGGACCGTCAAGTCCTGATCACGGCCCACCTTGGACCATTTTATACTCGTTCTCCTTGGGTTGGATCTTTGACCCAGCTAGCTTTTAGCGATCCTTCTTAGACCGTTTATATTTTTCGTAGGGTCCTGCTTAGACCATGTACCTATATTAACAGTCCTTTGCTGACCGTGTTGTCCTCCTGATTTTGATGATGATCACCATGATATGACAGGGTGTATTATTATCTGACAATCTGGTATGTGCCAAGAATTTCTGTTGAACTCTAATGCAGGCAATAGTCAGCGTCGACGCCACAAGATCAAAGGGTCGACGCCACCTTCAGCTCCTCCAAGTTGAAGCATACTTCATCTAGACTGCGTCTACGCCTCAAGCAAGAGAACGTCGACGCTGTGACTAGATCTCAAGATGTTTGAGTCATGCGCATGCTAACTGCGTCAACGCCACTCGAATGCAGCGTCGACTCGCATGCCTCCAGAAGATATCTTCACACAGCGTTGACGCTACCAGCTACCAGCGTCGACGCAGCGGGTGCCTGAAGATTAAGAAGCTATCTTCACATAGCGTCGACGCCACCAGTTATCAGCGTCAACGCAGCGATAGCCTGAAGCCGTACATCGAAGGAAGATCAGAAGCTGTCTTCACATAGCGTCTACGCATTCAAATGCTGGCGTCGACGCACCCAGTCCCAGACAAGCGCTCGGGCAGAAGGACTGGATAAAGTGGGCCATCCATGTCTGCAAACAAAGGACACTCTTCCTCCTTTGGTCCAGAAGCTTCTCCACACGTGGGCAAATGATTGGGAATCTCGTGGGGGTCCAATCTTGTGCGGGAAAAATGAAAAAGGAATGTAGAAGTGGATCGATGGGGGATGAGTAGAGAAAAAGCATAGAAGAGACTGAGAAGCACTCGTACAGAGAGAAGAAGGTGGAGAGCCTAGCATCGTGAAGAAGGTCCAGTGCGTGGATTGAAGGATAGGCTCATTCTCCTGGTGAAGAAGATCAGAAGCTGAAGAACCATGAAGCCATCAGACTGATCTAGTCTCAACTGAAGGGAAGATCATACTCAGATCATACTGTTCATCTCTTCGGGCTCTACTCTCTTCTGCTGCGCAAGAAGTCTGAAGATCCATTGATCAGCATATTCTGAGTTTATTCCTTACCTTGTATTTTTGTTTACTTATACAATTCTATTCTCAGATTACTGTTCCACTGGGATTTAGTGGACAGGTGTGTTCTGATCCAGAGTGTGTTCTGAGATCAGAGGGTGTATAGACTCTGTGTCTACAAGCTGTTCGACAGCGGTTCTGTGACAGGGTATAGCTGTCTTCTGCAGATTGGATCTGTAGGTCAGAAAAGGATTCTTCTCTGGTGTTAGCTAAGCTGTAAAGCTCAACGGTGATCCCCACCGGTTTGGTGAGGGGGTGGACGTAGGTCTCGAGATAGAGACTGAACCACCTTAAAAACTCTGATCTCTTGTGGCTTGTGCTTGTGGGTTGTTCTTGTGACTATTGTCTCGTTAGATCGCTTAGATATTGCGCTAGCTCTTTAGAGATTCACGAACCGGATTTTTGTCTGTGCTATCACAGAGAGTGCAATTGTCTTATTCTGCTTAAAATTTTTAAGTGGTCAATCTATTCACCCCCTCCCCCTCTAGCTTGATGATCCTCTGCTCCCAACAAGTGGTATCAGAGCGCCAGGCTCTCTTGAACGGTTTAACAGCCTAGTGAGAAGTAATGGAGAGCAAAGGATTCATGCCAGAGGGTTATGCTGTGAATAGACCACCATTTTTCGATGGCACTAACTATTCCTATTGGAAGAATCGCATGCAAGTTTTTCTCAGGGCCCAGGACTATGAAGTATGGAAAGTTGTGAGCAAGGGGCCCTACATAATTGAAGGCGACGAAGAATTATGGGTGAAGGAGCAAGTAAGAAAATCAACCGTCAACTGGCAGGCAATGAACATTATGCAATGCTCCCTGCATCCCAAGAAATTCTCGCGCGTCTCCTCATGCGCAAGTGCGAAAGAAATGTGGGATCGACTCGAGGTAATATACGAGGGTACCTCGGAGGTAAGGGAGACCAAGGCTAACATGCTAATCTCTGAATATGAGTCGTTTCACATGAAACCTGAAGAAAGTATTTCTGAGATGTATGCTCGTTTAACCGTGCTTGTCAATGGTCTCAAAGGTCTAGG